>JAOTQP010000521.1:2554566-2575157 GCA_026413545.1 Cichladusa arquata | reverse complement strand
CTAGTAAAGAACTGTTATTCCTAATTCCCCTATCTTTGCCTGAGAGCCCCTTAATTTCAAAATTATAATAATTTGGATGGAGGGGGTTTACATTCTCCATTTCAAAGAGAAGCTTCTGGCAGACCTTTATTGGCAGACACCTGTCCTTCAAACCAGGACAGGGATGTGTCCCATCCAGGAGCATTCTGAAGGAATGAGTTTTCAGCCCCACTTTTGCTTTGCCAGTTGGATGGAATGCCCAGAGCAGGCAGCTTTGCCTCACAGAGTCTCAGTTAGAGAACCATTAATTTTGTATTAGGACATAAAAACTGTTCGAGCTGAACCAACCCAAAGAACTTCCAGCCCTGTATACTGTCTCCACCAGAAGCCAAGACAGATGCCTTAAAGCAAGGCATAAAAATCCCATAATGCCCATAATTGTGCAATACAACCCTATGAGGGGAGATTCCCCCTGACCCCAGCTGGCAGCAGCTCCTACCCCAGAGCAGGAGAGGCAGGAGCTGCTCTGATTGTCACTGGAGCTGGAGTCCCTGCAGATGCTGTTATTGTGCACATAAAGGTCCAGTCCTGTGGTGAAACTCTCCAATTCTGATTCTTACAATGCTTTTTGGATATCCTGGTGAGGAGCTGATAGTCTTGGACGACCTGCTGCAGGCTGCTCTTTGGAGAGCAGAAGAGGAGCTTTGCCCCTTCCCCATGCCAGTGCTCGCCCCTTCTTGAACTAATTAAGCAAAAACTTAGATTTTCAGCCATGGAGGAAGACCAGCTCCCAAACAGCCACCTTTAGGATGAGATACCCATCCCAGAGATCACCTCTGGGCATCCCCAGCCCCCATCCCTGGGCATGGGAGAAGTTAACTCGAGGACTACCCATGAATGAGCAGCAGTTTGTGTCTGCCTGCTGGCAGAGCAGGAGAGGGGAATGGAGGCAGGAGAGGGGAATGGAGGCAGGAGAGCAGGTCTGGGCATGCACAAGGGGAGGAGGTGACACTGCCTGGGATAATTGGACCATTAAATCTCACAAAGGCACCGACACTTACACAATGTGGCTCAGGGAAACAATCACTCTCCAATAGCAATCGTAGCTATCTGCAACCATTTTTCTGCTGATCCAGTGCTTAATCCCATTGTTCAGACTCCAGGTTAAATTGTCCTCAACCCACAGTGCAGAGGCCAGGTGTGTTTGCAGAGATATGCAGGCGTAACTGAGGGGAAATTTTGGCTCAGAAATCCATTTGTAAATGTCTCTCAAATGTCTGCTCCTGTTCCCTCTGCCTCCTCTTTGCCAGCCCTTCCACCTCCAAAATCTCCACACTGAAGGGAGCCATCCTGGTTCTCGGGTCAACCCCCCTTTATTCTGCCCTGCTTCTCCTAAGAACAAAGAATGCCAGAACTGCCTGATAGCCACAAAATTGGCTTCAAATCCTTCTAGTTTGCAGAGCTGCTTTAACTCTATTTACTGTAGGTCTGGGGAGCAGGGGAGGGGTTTAATCCCTTAGCTGCATTCTCAGACTCTTCAGCTGTGGAAGCCCAGAATGCCATTTTTGCAGTAACAAAAGTGGAATTTTGCATGCAGACACAGGGCCCCAGGAGCTGGGGATTGAAGAACACCCTGTTTCTGAAGGCTTTGTAGTAAAGTTGTGGCTCTGGGGGTTTTGGGGCTCTCAAGTCCGATCCTGGATAATATCTTTGTAGTTTCTTAATTAACCTGCTCTAATCCATGGAGCACATCAGACTCCACCCTCCCCCCTGGATTGCTGTTTGGATGGTAAAATGCAGGCAGGTTTGACCACGGCTGTTCAGATCCCTGAGTTTGTGGTTGGGTTTGTGGTGCTGGGTGTCCCTGACCAGGGGCAAAGCCCTGTTCCCATGTTTGGTCACTGCTCCTCTTCAGCTCTGGAGTGTTCAAGGGTGACTGCTCACTTCTGGGGTGCTGGGGCTGGGACACTCGAGGTCTGGGGTTAAGACCAAAGATAGTTTTACCCATGTCTTGTGTTTTTCAGCAGAAAACCCTTTCTCAGTCCCATGTCTGACCGGGGGGGATTGCATAACGCTGCAGATGTTCCAGCTGTGCTGCTGAAGTGCTGGGTGTTGCTTCTGTTTTGGCAGAAAGATGATTTACAGGTGTTACCTGGCACAGGTGACAGCAGGACAGGAGTGTGACCCTTTGCCTGGCAGGAAGGGGTTGGGTTGGGACGGAAAGAGACCCCAGAGTGTGGGACACGGTGCTGTGGGACATCGGGCTCAGGGCTGCCCATGGGGTGTGGCTGGAGCTCCTCGGGGAATGTGAGCTGGAAAGTTTGTGCCTCCCAGTAATTCATTCCCTTCCCGGGGCTGTCTGAGCTCCATTAAGACTATCCAGAGATGCCTGGGGTATATTTATTTTCCTTTTTTCCCTTTGATGCCTCCTTCCTTACTGTGGGAGACTCCTGCAGCTGGGGGTTGCCCTTCTCTGCCTGGGCTGGCCAGGGCTCCCTTGGTGAGCAGGAATTAATGGCAGGGGAGGGCAGGACCTGTGATAACTCAGCCTGGCAGCCCCAGCAGCACCGAGCTGATGGAATGGTCTTTGGAGACCCAGAGAGCTTCAGTCAGCACTTCTGCCTGAAAAAAATAGTTGTGAAAGGATGAAAGAAAGTCACCCCATATCCCAGGACGCAGGTTCTTCCTTTGGGAGGGTGTGACTGGATTGCTACCAGCAGTGTGGTTTCATTTTAAAATTAATTTGAACAGAGAGTTAAAGAAGAGAATGGACTTTCTCTCTGCCAAGAATTTATACACATCCATCTCACCCACCCCCTCACTGAGCCCCAGGCAGAGTTTTGAGGGCTGCTTGTGGCTCAGTTTCCTGCAGTTTGAGCAGGGAGTTTGGCTCTGGGCTCCCCAAATTCCCATGTGGGTCTCTGTGGCCAAAGCAGAGTCTGGAGCATGTTCTGTGGTGGCCCAGTGACTGCAGAAACCTCCTCCACTGTTCTTCCAGTGGTGCTGATGTCATGGTGCCATCCTGTTCCCTGAGGATGGTTTTCATCACCCTTCCATTAAGCCAAGCCAGCACATGTCCCAGGAGCCAGATTTGTGAACCAGGTCAGCTGCCCACCACACTTGGTGGGCTGTTGCAAAATGCTTATTTCCTCATGTCCTATCAGCCTGGAATTATTCCAGGACACCTTAGGGGTAGGAAGCACCTTTAGTTTGTGAGCAGGGTGGTCACTTATCCTTGTTGCTCATATTTTTATATCCCCCACACAGTGATGAGCCAACTCAGTGCCCTGAGGGTCACCCCAGCACCTGTCCCCTGCAAACCTGGGACACCTGGTCAGCACTGTGCACGTGGAGGTGCCTGCTGATGCCCACTGCCCACTCTGGGGTGTTACAGGGATTCCAGCTCCCTGTGTCACTGCCTTACACCCCCTGAGCCCCAGCACTGGTTCCCAGCTGGAAGGGGGTGGTGTGGGCTGGCAGGATGGGAGCCAGGACTGGCAGCTGGCTGGGCAAGGAACCACTTCAGCCATCACACTGGCCTTGGCCCCAGTCAAATATTTTCTGTCACTGATCCTTACGAGTTTTGTGGCATCCCCAAATGAGGCACAGGGGATTACAGAGCAGCCAGCTTTCCTTTAAAGCTTGACCTTGGCATCAGGCTGGTAGCATGGCAAGGAAGAGAGATGAGTTAGCTGGCAGCCTGCCTGTGTGTGCCAAGGGGTCTTTAGAGCCTCAAAGGATGCATTAGTTTGATGTCAGAGGCTTTGTTTGCAGCATTCCCTGGCATAATCCTCCTTCCTCTGTGTGTGTGTACGTGTGTTTCCTGCCTGCATCCCTGGTGCTCCCCCATCCTGTGTCCAAAGAGCAGCATGGACAGCTCCAGTGGACAGATGGAGCTGGATCCAGGCCTCTGTGGGAACAGCTGCATCCCTGACAGTCCCCTTTGGCCATGCACCTGTTAGGAGCTATACTTAGCATGGGAAAACTTTCCAGAAAACAGAAAGCAGGGCAGAAGTGGGAAGGCAGAAAGGCTGGGAATTTGGTCTCATTCTCCTCAGCAGGTCCCAAAGCTCCAAAAATGCCTCTCAGTAACAGCATCCCAAAATGCCAGTCAGGTGAGAGCAGTGCTCTGAGGGCTGCTGGCACTGTCTGGGGACAGCCTGAGTGAGTGATGGCTTCATAACTCCTGGGAGGATCCAGCCAGTGCCGTGTGGTCCTGAGCACCTGGGAGCTGCCAAATGGGAGCAGCTGGGGATCCTGGAGCAGCCACACTCCAGGGGTCACAGTGCAGACCCCCAGGCTCACCCAGGGCTGCTGCAGCTCCTCTCCCTTCTCCTGGCTGCCTGTGCTCCAGTCTGGCTGCCACACTCAGCCATCCATCCTCAGCCCTGGGCACTGCCAGCTGCCATGGAGTGGATGGATGGATGGATGGATGGATGGATGGATGGATGGATGGATGGATGGATGGATGGACGGATGGATGGAGGGATGGATGGATGAGGAAACCTCCTGCTGGTGCTGGGCAGGGCTCTCTGTGAGGAGATAGAGGCTCTGCAGCTCTTCCTCTGATAAATGAAGAGCCCTAAGTTAGATGCTCGCAGCCTCACAGCAAATTAATGTGCTTTTTCCCCTTCTTGCAGCAGGGGCTCCCTGGGAGATTGGCACAGAGCCAATAGCTCCAGGTGGTGTTTAAGGCCAGGTTTTCTTTGTGTTCTTTTCCTTTTGTAAGTGCTGAGCTGCATTTCAGCACCCAAGTGTCCCGTTGGCACAGGAGGTCCCCAGTGCCATCACTGCTGTGTCACGGCTGCAGCCTCTCTGTTCCCCACCCATCTTCATCTCTGGAGAGAGACTTCCCTTTCCTGGAGCTCCTGCTGTGAGGAGTGAAACCCAATCCCTGCCTGGTGGCTGCAGGAAGCTTTGGATGGGTGAGAATCCAGCAGGGTTGTGTGCCTCTGGTGCTGCTGAGAGGTGGCATTGCCTCCCTGCAAGGACAGTGTCCCTCTCCAGCTGCTCCCTGCTCTGCCTGCACAGCCTGCCCAATACCTGCTCCCCACTTAGCATTCCAGCAGTTATGGCCACCTGAGCTGCTGCTTAGTGAGGGGATTTGCTGTACTTAGATGAAAAATACAACAGGCACTTTAAATTGCCCTGTAGCTAAATTGAGCTGAGTTTTCCAATCCCTGCAGTGCTCAGCTCTGCTCCTCTGCCCTCTTAGCAGGAGGCAAGGAAACTGTTAGGTGGCATTTAGCAGGCACCTAAACATCTACTAAATGTCTTCCCTGAGTGATGCTTTTGGTCAGGGCTTCCCCAGCCTCAGGAGCAAGGTCTGGGTGTGAAACCAGGAAAGGAAGATGGAATACAGCACACCATGTGGCTACCAGCAATGTCTCCAGCTGCCAGGATGAATCCATGGTATTCCTAACTGCCTCATCAAGACCTTTGTGGCACTGGAACAATTTGCATTTGCACACCTGTGCAGAATGTGAATAGGAACATCTTACAGTTTCCAGGTGCTTGAGCCCTGCTGGGACCAGTGCCAGCTCTGGTGCTCCAAGATTGGTTTCTGTGCCATCAGGAGTGAGGAAATGCTCATCTCCTTCCAGTGGCCACTTACAGCTTTTTCCTTTTAAGACTGAGAAAATCCTTGTCACACTTCCTAGTGTTTCTGTATGGTGTGAGGAAGTGATCATAGAGAGCATCATCCCTATTTCTGCTCGGGAGTGGGAGAAACAGGAGGTTGCTCCTCATCTCAGGCCTGGGCTTGGATTGAATGAACCTGGTAATCTGGGATAACTGGATGACCTGTATAGCACCTGCCAGGTGCTTAACCCCTCTTTGCATGCCAGGAAGGCTTCTTGGAACTGGAGGCACCAGCCAACATAAATTGCTTCTGTCAATGTGCTTTATTGGACTACATCAAAGTAGAATCGATAGAGAATTAAAAAACCCTAACGAAATGGGGTTTCTAAAGGCAGAGCAAGTCATAAACAGACAGGAGTGTTGTGCAGGCCAGGTTTCACCTGGCAGCCAGGGAAACAGCAGGGTTCTGCCTCTGTCAGGGGTGATTCATTGCACTGGAATATTTCAGGGGAGGGGAAGCATCCAGGAGTTAACACACTGCTGCAAGGAGAGGGGCTCTGAGTGGGTCGGGTTTGTGCCTCCAACTTTGCTGTCACATTTGTTTTGATATCATCTCTATCAGTGTAAGTTATCTGTTTCCATTTAACCTAGATGAAAGCTCGAGTGTGGTTATTGCATTCTAAGGTTGCTGGAACTTGTTAATAATTTAGAATAATCAAGTCAAATTAATTCACTCTTAAAATCGAGGTTATTTGCATTGGCTGGTCTGGTTTTTTGTGACAGATCTCTCTGCAGGCACATGTTTGTGTAAGCTTTTTGTGTGTGCTCCTCATGAGTGTTTGTGTGCATACGTAATTTCCTTCTCCATCTCACAACCAACAGAGGCTGAGCTGGATTTAAATGTTGTGCAGGAAAAATGTGAGGAAGGTCCACCCCAAAGTGGAGCTGAATAGCTGAGGTATAAATCCACAGGGAAAAATGGGGTTTGTAATGGAAATGCTGCCTCGTTTTAAATTATAGCCAGGCATCTGTGAGGCTGAAATTCCTGCTGCAGCATCCAGACGGTGCCTCAAGCTGGCTGCACGTTCCCAGAGATGAAGAGATGAAGAACCCCCTCCCAGCCTACCTGCAGCCTGACCTTTGTGCTGACACCGTGGTGCAGCTTTTGTGCTGCACGGGGCGGGTGCAAACGCTCAGTGACAGATTGCTGCTGACAGGGAGGGAGAGGCTCCTCCAGCTGCATTTCTCTGCAGCCCCTGCCGTATATCCAGGGGCTTGTTAGAGGAACAACAGCACCAGCCAATAACCAGTTGGTCGAAGCCCCTGGGACAGACCACACTGTGCTTCCTGAGCTGTGAGTGTGGAGGAAATTCAGCTGCCATGGTGCTTGCAGCCCTCGTGTCACAGCCAGGGAAAACACCCGGCGTGTGTCTGTCTGTGCAGAGCTGCACCTATAAATAACAGTGTTTGTGTGTGTGTGTGCATATTTATGTGTCTGTGTATTTATTGGGGGTGAGGCTGCTTGTAGAGCAGCCCAGAAAATGGAAATCCTTTTGTGCAAATCTGCTTGCGTGGAGGCAATGGGAGCCAGGAGAGCAGGGGTGATGAATTGGCCCTGAACCGCGATGACAGTCCTTTTTTTTTAAAGTCAAAACAATTTCAGGGAAAGGGTCTCCAAAAAAAGGTCCAGTTTCAGGAGGTAGCACAATTGAATTTTAGTTCCTGGCTGCCTGCCTGTAGGGCCTCTTGTCACTTCTACTTTCTTCCAACAAGGCAGAAGGCAGAATTGACAGCAGCCTTCCCGCCAGGCTGTTAGGGAAGCAGGGAAGCCAGATGCTTTGCCTCCTGCTCCCTCCCCTTCTGCAGCCCAAGAGCACAGAGTTAAGTTGTTTAACTCTTCCATTCTCCCTCTCCAGTGGTCCTGGTCTGACCCAGCAGGAAAGAAATGCCTGGGAGTGGGCACAAAGGCTCCTCACTCCTGAGGGTGGGAGTGTAAAGTGCCTTTATGCTTTGCATAGAACAGGAAAATTAGACTTTTATGCAGAAAGATTCTGCAAAGAAGCACATGGTGGGAATGGGCTGATACAGGAGCCTCTCCCCCAGGAAATCCATGGGAAATAATATGATTTCAGAGCTTCCAGCCCAAACCCACTTCTAAATTCTCCCTCAGCCCCTGTTATTTATCTCACTGCCTATAGGGTACAGTGTAGGTGAGAGCTAGAATATTCCCATAATTTCTCCAGCAAGGACAGTGCGCTCAGCCCTCTCTTTTCTTTGTGTAGAATTATCATCTTTAGATGTTAAGGGATGTGGAAGGTTTCAGTTGCTGTTGAATTAACATTTCTATATGCATCATTTCACTAGATAATTTGCTGACTCTAAAATTTTTGTGTAATCAAATTGGCTGGCTGTTTTAACATTTGTCCAACACCATTTTTATATGGTAGTTAAATGAAGTGGAGAACAGAGCCCTTTCTTTGGACTTGGGGCTGCAACAGGATCTCCAGTATGGTTTTTTGAGACGGGACCTGCTCTGTGTCAGGGGCTGTGCATTTCCAGCACTCTCAACCCACAGAGCCCTTTTTAGTCTGCCCACAGCTGCAGAATGGGGTGACAAAGTGGTAGTGGGTGGCCAGGAGCTGACACCCTCTGTCTCCTCAAGTTCATCTCACTGCCAAAATTTTGGTACAGTGAGAGCCCTTCTCCTTTTCTACTAAGCACAAGAGGAAAAAGCCTCAGGCTCTGCCAGGGGAGCTTCAGGTTGGACATCAGAAGGAATTTCTTCATGGAAAGGTTGGTCAGACACTGGAATGGGCTGCCCAGGGAGGTGGTAGAGTCCCCATCCCTGGAGGTGTCTAAGGAATGCCTGGACGTGGCATTCAGTGCTCTGGGTGGTGACAAGGTGGGGATCAGTCACAGGTGGGACTTGGTTGCCTTGGAGGGCTTTTCCAGCCTCAATGATTCTGTGAAATAGCTCCAAATGGGACCAAACCAGGGCCTCGAAGGGAAAATTGTGCCAAGGGAGGTTTAGACCAGGTATTACGAAAAATTTCTCCACAGAAAGGGTGGTCAGGCATTGGAACAGGAAAGTAGTGGAGCCACCATCCCTGGAAGTGTTCCAAAAATATGTGCATGTGGCACCTGAGGACATGGAGTGGTGGTGACTGTGGTGGTGTGCTAGGTGGGGCATTGGACTTGGTGATCACAGAGATCTTTCCCAGCCTCAGTGGTTCTGTGGTTCTGATTCTGCAGCTCTGCAGCTCTGCACTGACACTGCCAGGCTGTGGGCAAATGGCTCTGCAGCCTGTGGGCTCTGTCATCCAGGTACCTCCAAAAGCTGGGAAACTGTAGGGTTTCCTTAAAAGCCATACAGCCCTTCTCCTCCTGAGTGCCTCTTTATGTCTGTGCATACCCCAGAGCTGGATCTCTGTGCCTGGACACTCCTCCCTCGTGCCAGCAGTCCCCTGTGCCACCTCAGCCAGGCAGGGGGGATAGTGATGGAGCAGGCATTCCTCTGGGTTTGGCATGCTCAGCTCAGGCAGGAGGGAGCACCAGCCTCAGGCAAACCACGAACATTTGCCACCTGCAGCAAGGCAAAAAGTGCTGCCCAGAACAGTCTTTGGAAATATTTTAATTACCTTTGGTGGATCTGGAAATTAACAAAGTTGAGGTAAAAATCACAAGTGGAGACAAAGTCTAAGGGGAATTTTATGCTTGGAGTCAAGTTTCAGCAATGTTTTTGAAGCATTTCTAATTGGGATGGTTTAAGAGCGTCCATAAACCTTCCTGAATCCAAACAGTTCTGGTGTACGTGGGAAGCAAATCAGCCATGTAGCTCTAGCACTGCACTGAGAGCTGGAACAACACCTTCTAAAAGAACCAGCCTGACCACCGAGGTCTGTCTGTGCAGCTTTACAGTCAGAAAACTCCTTTAGTGGACTGTAAATCAGAAAAGGAGATTTATTTTTTGTTTCTTCAGGCTTGAAAGGCGAGCTGCCTGACAGCTTTCAGAGCGCGCCCTCCCTGCCAGCCAAAGCAGATTCTCCATGCCTGCTTCCAAGCAGCACAGGCTGAAACAACTGCTGGCAGAGTGGGGTGTCTGTACAGTCCTAGCCACAAAGAGAGGTGATTATTCCTCCCTCCTAATTCCACTTCCCATACAGAAATTATTCTGTGCTAGAGGCGTGCACCTTCCTCTGTTCTGTCAGTGTGTGCTGCTGGGAAGATTTATTTCAGTAATAAGGTCTTAGCAGTGAAACTTAACAAAAATGAGGGGGCAAGTTTATTAATTATATATTTTACAGTTAATTAAAGATAATATTTAACAGAAGTAATTGCAGGCATCTGCATTGATGGCACAATTAATTTCCAGTAATAAACGGGTTGTGTGTCCCTTTGTGGGACTGATCAGAAACAAATCCTGCCTCATGCTAAACCTCTCTTATCTCTTTCCATTTTACTGGAGATGAAACATCCTCCTGCTCACAGCACAGGGAAGAGGCTGGAGCTGGGCTGCTTTCTCCACAGCTGTAGAACTGCAGTGAAATGGGGATTCTTTGTTCATGTTTTGTTGGCTTCTCTGAGGAAAACAGTGACCATGAGATGAGACAGAGCCTTGGGGTGGGTGCAAATCCCACCAGCAGTTCTGCCAGCTCCCTCAGCTGGGGCTGGTTCCCCCATCCCACCCTTCCTTGCAGCCCCAGCTCTGTTCCACAGGACTCAGGTCTTTCCCCCCACAAGCTGCTTCCAAGCAGTCTCCTCCATTTGTGCTGAAATGCTGTGTAGGAGCACTTGTCACTCATCTCAGCTTGCATTCAGCATGTTCCCAGAGCCTAGGCATGGATCTAGATGAGCTGTCCATGTGGGAGCTTGCTGGGCTCTCAGAGCCCCTGCCCCTTTGGAATCTGACACAGAGGGTGCCCCTTGTGTCCCTGAGGTCTATGCAGTGGGAAAGTTTATTCTGCACTATCCCTGGCAGTGTTTCTATTCTCCTAACACCTTTCAGACACATTGGGAGGTTCTACCTCATGCAGGTGTCCATGTTCCATTATCTTCCTCCTACCTGAGGTACCCACAGAGCCTGTGACACACAGTTGAGTGATTTTTATTCCCTCCACTTGAGGGAAGTAGCTCACAATGTTTTAAACTGCTCCTCTGTGATTGACTCATGCCACCTATTTCTGAAACACAGCCAATAAGGTAAGAGAAGATTTAGAAAAGTTAACAGTGTCCAGACCTTTTTGGACAGGAAGGGAGCCCAAAAGTTGGATAATATACTGTAAAGAGCCAAGCCCAGCACAGCTGCCTAACACAGAGCCATCCTGTGAGAGTGTGATGTTCCCTCCTGCTTCCTTTTCTATTTGTTATAGAAACTGTTGGTGCAGTTGGTGGGTTCAGGGCCCAGTCCAGCCTTTTAGTGTCTTCATTATTGGGGTGAAAGATGGGTAAGCATCATGTGAATGGCATGGAGGGTGAAAGGAAGAGGGAGCCATGCCAAGGCTGGTCCCAGGGTCCAGCCTGGCTAAACTGAGCACAGCTGGGCTGTGTCTGCTCTGGGCTCAGGCTTCCCACTGGCCTGGTTTTGTGGGTAAAAGCAAAGAGCAAAGGGCTCTGCTGAGCCTGGGCAGCCCCAGCAGCAGGCTGGGTTTGGGAGGGCAGTTTTGAGCTGAGTGTTGGCTGCTCTGCTCTAAACCCCAGCTTTTCTGCGGGTCCATCTTGCAAATATTTAAATGCTGGAGTGGTAGGCCCAGCAAGTCAGTGTGGGGATTTGCAGGCAGGGAGGGGAGCAGAGTGTGTGTGAGCTGCATGGCTCCCTCTCACGTGTCTGCACCCATCTGTGCAGTCTCCCAATGCCTTCCAGAGAGATGTTAATGCAGAGAGCTCTGACAACCTTTCAGGCATCAATCACCCAGCCTGCAGCAGCCCTGCAAGGTCAGGCAGTGTTATCAGTGTCAGAGCAGTGTTTTGTGCCTCAGCAAGGAGTGATGGCAGAGGGAGAGTGGCTCCTGAGTGTGCTGAGGTTTCCTGCAATCAGAGCTGCCCAGATTCCTAGAGCTGGGGTGGGATCCAGGTCTCCTGACCGCTGGAAACGCTTCCTCCCACAGAAACCACCACTGCAGCAGGGCTGTGCAGCTTGGCAGGCAGAGCACAGCCTCTGCTCTACCCAATCTGCAGGCACATTTTTGGGGTTGTGTGTTTACTGAAATCCTGGCTTTGCTGGTCTGCAGAGAAGAGAAGTTGATTGTTGAGCAGCCAGGGCTCGGCGTCGCCCTGCCTGCACGTGGAAATTCCCTGCACAGCCACAGCAGGCCAGGGGGAAGCTGCTCCTGTGAGGAGCCTTGTCTCTGCTCTAAACATTTGTCTTAAAAATTTGAGCATTAAAAATCGAGAAGATTTTTATTTTTTCTTATAGAGAAATACTGTTTTTCCCAATATATATAAAGGAAATTTTGGCTCGAATTAAATTTGACACTTCAAATGATGGTCCTAGAAATGGTACTAATTTGTGTTCATGAAGAATTTCATTGATAATTTGAAAAATGTAAACTAGAAATCTGTTACAATTTGGTTTGAAGGGAAAGCTAAAATACTGATAATAAATCTATGAGCCATAAATTTGCAAGCCTCTCCAAAGAAATTTAAAACATATTAATTAATATTGAGAGCATTGCAAAGGCTTAGAAGCTGGGTTTTTAAAAAAAAAAATTTACCTGCTTACCTGCTCTCACTGGAGCTTTTGTGGCTTCTCCAATCCTTTCCTTGGCTGCTGTGGCTGCAGAGCCTCGTGATATCTGGCTGGATTTATTTATTTAATAATAAAGTTAAAGGAGTGGGTTGTTTTCCAGGCAGTGGCTGTCTCTGTGGAGCCAGGTCATGATGGGGTTGGTGTGGAGGGAAGCAGGGCTGCTTGGGGAGCTTAAAATCTGCCAATCCCACTATTCCTTCTGCCCCTCAGCCTTCTCCAGTAAGCCCTTCCTCCTGCACTGGCAGCAAGGTTTATGGTGCTGTGCAGGCTGTCCAGACCTTGCCATTTCCATCTCTCCCAGGATGTGGTGAGGATAGCAGAAGAGGGAGTTCACCCAAGGCTACAAACAGGACAATTTGACAGTAAAGAGAAGATGATGGAACACCAAGAGTGGGCTTTCCTTTGGTTGTTTCTGCTGTGCAGATCCCTACAGTTGTCACAGCATGTGTCTCCTCTATCTCACCCTCTTCTATAAGGGACAATGACATCCTCCCCATAGGGCTTAGCAGTGCTGTCTTTATTCTCATGGCTGGGAAGCAACTGCACTCTTTTAGAGGATGGATTAGTCAGGGGTTTGAAACAAAAGTCAGGGGTTTGTGCTCTGGATCCCAACCTGAGACATCTGCTGGTGCTAATCTGAAGGGCTCCCCCCCTCCCCAGCTTCACACACAGTACCTGCATGCTGAATGGGCCACTGTGCTGCCTTGGGAGACTCAATTTTCTCCATCTCCACAAAATCCTGAGTTCTGTGGTGCCTGCCTGCCAGCTCTGCTTTGGGCAGAGGTCAGTCAAATCGTTCCCTCTCCATCACCAGTGCTTTCCTCCCCTTGGGATTTACAGCTGAGTGAGGAAACACACCTCCATCACTCTCTGACCTGGGCTGGGCAGTGTTCAGGAGCACCTTAAAAACTCCACGTTCCAAGAGGCAGGAATCTGTCACAGCACAGCTCTGTGCCTCAGGATGGGGGGGTGTTGTTCCCTGGAGGTTTGGCTTCAGGAATAAATCTGTACCTCCACACTCTGCCCATAAAACTGATAACACTGAGATTGCTTTACACATCAGCAACAGAATGGAGACAGTGGAGGCAATCAGGACCCAAAATAATTATGTTTATCATCTATAATCATCACACAGAGTCTAACAGCACATTAGCACTTCCAGCAGGCAGCTTTCAGGAGCAGGGAACGCAGGCAGTGTTTTGGAGGATGCACTGATTATTTCAAAGGACACCAGCCAGAACTGAACATGCCATGGGGGATCCTCTGAGCTGCCAGCACACCTTTGTATTGCATGAGTGGGGAACAGGAGCAGGGCCAGTGCTGAACCATCTCTGTAAAGTGTTACTGGGTGTAGTTTCCAGAGTCAGGTGGTGGAAACAACAACTCAGCCTCTTTCTGACTTATCCCAGGGCTTTGGAAGGTGTAATCTGGAGGAGCCTACAGCTGCTTCAACCCCTCTCCATGGATGGGATTACTCCAAGGGAAGTCTCTCATGTTTCCCCTTGTGATGCTGCCCCTGCTCCTCCCTGTTTTCCTGCCAGTCCTGGAATCTATAGCCCTGAACACAGACTTCAGGGCTGAGCTCCCTGGTGGCAGAACTACCCCCCTGTGCTACTGCACAGTCTTGGGGGTGTGGGGCTACAAATGTCCAAGCAAATCCAAGTGATCCCAGTTCAAAACAGGTCCCTGAAAACACCTGCAGGCAGCAAAACCCAACATCCTTCAAGCCTTGTCCTGCAGCATGGTCCTCTCTCTCCTTGTGCTGCTCTGGTAAGGAGGGCCAAGCTTTGCATCAAGGGAGAAGAGGCCAGAGACAGTCCTGGGCAGGAGGAATGCAGCCAGTCACTGCATTCAGCCTTTTGGTGTAAGGGCTTAGTAACAGCCTGCTTGGAAGGAAAGGTCTTGGAGCCAGATTTGTATGTGGAATTAGTTGGAATCTTATCAAAAGCCCACAATGGCTCATCTCTTCAGCAGAACATCTGAGATGCTGCACATTTATCTACTGTGATGTCCTAGGTTATAAAGTGGCTTTATAACCCCTTGTTTCCTGTGATGATCCCCAGGTGAAGGTGTAAAATCCATTATTTTGGAGTGCCAGTCCTGAGGTGTATCTGGGTATAAAGGAGGGGCAGTTCCCATCCTGTGTCTGTCAGTGGGAACTGCTGTTTCTCCTGCAGACACCACCCCACTGCCAAAAACTGCTTTAGCAAGGCTCTTAGGAACTGCTTTCAAACCTGGAAGGGTTTTTTGGAGCCAAACATTGGTCTAAGTGCATTTTTACTGAAATTCAAATGCAAACCAGCCAGACTTTCATTCCAACATTTCAGCTTTCCTGCAGATTGTTTTTCCAGGGGCACCCTCTGGCTTATCTGCAAGACTGTGGGAATGCTGTCAAGACAGGAGCCATTCCCTGTGTGTGAAAGGCACCCAGCTCAGGGACTGGGCCAGAAGGTCCTGTGCTGTGGGTGTCTCATGCCAAGGAGCCAAGCTGAGCTCCAGGGAGTGCTCTGGGGCTGCCCATAAGAGCCTTGTGGTTCCCTGTGCAGCTGAGACTTTCCTGTGGAGTCACAGAGGTGCAGTTCCACAGTCAGAGGATAACGGGGTGAAAGGACACTCAGAGAGTCTCCAGAGCCAGCTTTGAAGTGGTCTGGGCATCCTCCAGTCAGCTTTTGTGTGTCTTCAAGGACAGGGATTGTTCTGCCTCTCTGGGCTGCTGTCCTGGATAATTGGGTTTTCCTGGAGCAGAGTGCTCAGTACTGACTGTGAAATCTTTTCCAAATTCTTGGCCCTTTCCTAGGCTAGCAGAGGTTCTGCTTTCAAAGCAGGTTTATCACTGGCTTAGCACCCACCAGGCTTCCCCTGTCCTCCCAGAGATCCTCCAGCCTCTTTGTGGGCTTTTCCAAGTGTAGAAGGGATGATGCCAGCTCCCATCCAGCGTGTGTTAAGGGTGGTTTGGAAAGGCACTTTATAACTTGGAACATCACAGTAAATAAATGTGCAGAGTCTCAGATGTTTTGCTGAGGAGGTGAAGTGTTGCAGGCTTTTGAAGGGATCCCAGCTAATTCCACACACAAATCTGGCTCCAAGATCTTTCCTTCCCTGCAGACCTCAGAGGACCTGGGGCCAGGCCAGACCATTGCATGCCCTGGCCCAGCTCAACCAGCCAGGGAAGAGAGTGGGACCAGTGCAGTGAGGGGCCTGAATGTCCCTCCCAGGGTCCTTGTGGAAGAAATGGAGCAGAGGAGGAAGATACTGAACAGTGATGGATGCAGCTGGGGGAGCTCCTGTGCTAGATCCTTAGCAAAAGCTGCAAAACCAAGCTTTGTGGTGTGGAATTGCACCAGGGAGAAGGAGGAGGCTTGTCCCAGAGAGCTCCTGCCAAAGTGTGAGACTGGTGGAGGTGAACAGCAGTGAAGGGATCCTGAAGTGATCCTGGTGCTGTGCTGGCATACTTGCTGCGGAGTCACAGCAGAAGGAGGTTTTGAAGACAAGGAGGAGCTCTCTGGGTGTTTTTCCCTGCTAGAAGCATGAATACAGAGAAGCACGGCAGTGCTTCACTGGAAATCTGGTGGGTGGCCTCTGCTATGAGCTGATAGAAGGTGGGGGCTCATTCCTTCATAATGAATGAAAGATGACAGATGGGGAGAGGCAAGGAAAGGCCTTCAGCACTGGTATAATTAACTTACTCCTGAGAACACTGGGATGAGCTTTTTTCCTAATGTGATAGAGAGAAGAGAGGATTGTTTGAGTGAGAGTAAGGAGATAATGGGGATTGTGGAGGTGAACGTGGTTGTCCCTCTGTTCCTGAGAAGCAGAGTGTCCGTGCCAGCTTCAGGAGAGACGTAGAGGATGGATTCCTGCCCTTGGGGGGTGGGCTGCACCTCCTGGGGTGCTTCTCCCAGCTTAATCCACAGCCCTGAGCCCTTGGCTTGGAGGAGGAGGTGAGAGGAGAGCCCCTTCACAGCAATAATGACTTCACACCCTGACTTTGTCCCCACGAGCCTTTTCTCTTGCACACTAACGAGTCTGAGCCTACTTCATTGTGCCTCGGTAATTGTGCTTTTAATTATGCTGTGTGTCTACCACCATCTGTTGTGCTCTTTTCAGAATCTGCTTCAGTTCTGATATCCCCTTTTGAGATTAAGGGACCACGAGTGCCCGCAGTACCCAAGGTGTGGATGAATCACAGATTTTTCTGTTCTGTTCTTTGCTTTCCAGATGATTCATTCCTCTTGATCTGTTTCTCGATGGCTGCCGAGCCTTGAGCTGACATTTTCATGGAACTGACAGCTTTATGTGGAAAAATGAGGGCTGACCAAGAAGAGTGAAAAAGGTATCTGTTGGAAAGAAAAATCCTGATCTTTTCAAGATGAATTTATTTGGACAAGGGCTATCAGAGGCTTCTGAAGGGAGAGGTTACAGTAGCTCCCAGTGTGGATGTCACCTTGTCCTGTGCATCTGCAGGATGCTGCAGTTGGCTCTGGTTTGGATCTCTGAGTGGGTATCATACATGGTGCCAGACCCTCAGTGCCCTCAGAAAATTCTTATTCCATCCCAGGCCGGAAAGGTCATCCCTTGACCTTATCTTGTCTTCTGAGAATCTCTTAAAAAAAATTTGGGCTGTCCTGACATGATTTCCTGATGCCCTTTCTGCCCTTGCTCTTCCCCCTGGGCCTGAGACCTTGGTGCTTCAATGTCACCCATGGTCATGGGAGAGGAAAAGAACCACCTGAGCCTTGGTTTGCTGTCCCTGTTGCAGCTCCTGGACTCCTTTCACCTCTAGCTTCCTACTGTGGAAAAGGATGGTGGTGTCCTTCTTCTCTTGCTGGTTTCTTATGCAGAGAGGATGGAGAACATAAACAGCTCATAGATCAGCTCAGGGGCTCTCTCTCTGCCATTCTTGCATTCCACAGGCAGGTCCCTTTCCAGTCTCCTCCTGTACATGCAGGGTGAGGAGCCAAGCATCAGTCACAGGATAGGACTGTAAATAAGGTTCCTTCAAAAACCAGTGCTATTTAGCTCAAGGCCATAATGGGAAAACCACTGTGTTTTCATTAAATCCACTTTGTATCAGTCCAGGGAGCTGGACTTGGGTGAGAGGTGCTGGGATCCCAATAGGCCACTAATTAATTACCTACCCCACACTCTTTATTGGCAAGGCAGGGCCCTTCTGCTGGTTAATTAGGGTGGGAGCCAAGGAGAGGCTCCATCTCAGTGGTGATCCACGTTTCCTCTGGCTTCCTTCCTCCCAGACACGTCCTGGCATTGTGAGGGGAAGCCAAGGCTGAACATATGGCTCATTGAGGAGCTCTGACCTTCCTGGAGCAGGGCAGAGCCAAGAGGCTGGAATTCCCTCCCAGTGCCCCTCAAAACCTACCTGATGCCGTGGAAACCCTCCGTGACATTTCTGGGAAAACAAACCCTTGGCCCAAGTGCCAACAGCTGTTTTTCCCTCATGTTCTTCCTTCCTGTGCTCCATGGAGAGCTGGGAGGCTGGGGACTGTGACTCACCTGTGGGCTCTGTGCTCAGGGGTGATGAAGAGCAGCACAGCTCCAGGGTGCTCCCTGCACAGCTCTGGGGATCCCATGGCTAGGATACCTGAGGCAAGCCCCACACAGCTCTGCTGGGATATCCCCTGTCCTCAAACACATCTGGGGTGAATCATGGGAGTTCAGAAACTGTCCAGCTGTTCTGGGAGTGAAATCCATGTCTGGCTGGCCTGAGAGAGACCTTGGATAAGTGAAATGTAAACGCTCACAGCAGCTTGCCAAGATCTGAGTGGGAAAAACCTTCCTCTGAAGAGGATTTCCCATCTCATCCCAAGGAGTCTCAGCTGCTTTGTTGTCATGGCCTCGTGTCTGGGATTTGCTTTTCCCAAGACCTTGAAACCCATTCCCCTCCCCAGCTCCTTGTGGAGCTTGATGCAGCCTGTCTCCAGAAATCCAGCTGTTTGCTCCTTCTCTGGAATCAGGGAATATTTCTACTTTCTTTCCTTGTGCTCTGCAATGACCTAATTATTTAACTTTGTGTTGCAGCCTCTTCCTGCAGCACTTGCCAAAGAGCTCATCAAAGCCTCCCATCCCCAGCGCTGGGGGAGCTGGATTATTAATCTCTCTCTGCTCAAGGTTAGAGGAGATGTTTCCTCCTCTTATGGACAACTCCTCCAGACAAATCTTTGGCCTTTCCACTCAAGATCACCCACAGGCACATGGGAGGCTGTCGGAGTGATGGCCATTCTTAACATAAGGCTCCTCCAGGCTGCAGTGGAATATCACATGCTTAATTCTTGGCATAACTTGATCCTTTTGGTCTTGGGATGACTGGAGGAGGTTCTGGTCTCCCTCCTTCCTTGATAAAAGGAGGTCCATAATTAGCCTTATTCCTCTTGTTTTAGGGAGACTGGTGCCAAAGGCTAATGCAGGCAGTCTCTCACCTCTGGCTGTGATTTCCCAAATCTGTGACGTTCAGGAGCTGTGCCAGTGCATGGAGCAGGGGGGATGTGAGATGTGGTTCAAGCCCATGTGCTGCCCTGGGATTTCACGTGTGTGTGCCTGTGCTGTGAGCAGGGAAACTGCTCGGGGTGACTCTGCCCAGAGTGCTGCTCCACAGGAATGCAGCATCTGGGAAGGAGTGTCCAGCGAGCCCCTGCCCTGCCTTGCTTCACTGGGGGTGTTCTGTGGGGGCAGCATGGTGCAGAGCTGCCCAGCAGTGGGTCTAAAGCCACTAAAGCCCCTTGGCCACCCAGTGACCCCACTCCAGGAGAGCATCTGGAGTAATGTCAAAGGACAGGAAGTAGGAAGAGAGCAGGAGATTTTGGGAGGGTGTTGGAAGTGCTGTCAAAGTCAAGGGAGCTGGATCTGGCTGGTGCTGGATCCAGGGTATGAGTAGGGCAGAAGCAAGGTGGTTTAGAGTCACCCCATCCCTTCCTTATTTGAGCAGCTCTGCCACTGTCACTGTCTTTCTCAGGACCTGTCCCCTGTCCAGGGGCTCCTGCACTGTGCAGTCTTTGGGCTGGAGAGCAGCACCCAGCTCCCCCATCCCACCCTGCACCTGTGGACTGCCCAAACCCATCATCCTGTGGCTGCTGGTACCCAGCACGTGCCTCTGCTCAATCCATTTGCTTAGCAGGTGTGTTCCTGCATTCACAGGGAGAATAGGCTTTTTGGAAGAGAGGAGGGAGAGAATAGAGGAAAAACTGGTGGGAGTGCAGGAGGAAATAAAAGAAGTAGAAGAGAGAGGGAAAAAGCAGCAAATGAAGAATTAGAGATGGAGTATGGAAAGGACTGCCTATCCCCTGTTGCTTTGAGCACTCAGCAGATCCTGTGGTGTGTCTGCTTTATTACTGACAGAGTTCTCCCTTCTGTCGGCTTGTTTCCTAATTGCTGGTCTTGTAAACTGCTTGATTTATGGCTCTGCTCATCAGTTCTGGCCCTCGGGTATAACATGCTTTTCCTTCCAGGCTGGGAAGTGAATAACGAATTAACAGCCTGCCTTAGGTTCAATGAGGAGCTGAACATTCAGGGATCTTTATTGGGCGGCACATGCCAAATACAAGTGCTTAATTTTTACTTCTCATTCACAGAGGGTATTCAGGGAGTCCCTCCCCAGGGCAGCAGCAGCGTTGTGGCTGCGTGGTGCCTTTGAAGTGTCCCACAAGAGAAGCCACCAAGGAATGGCTTCGCTGTGGGTTTGCACAGAGAGCTCAATCTGCTTCCTCACAGCTTGCTCTGAAGATAGCACTGTGTGCCATACACGTCTGTCTGGTGCAAGCTTTCCTTCAGAGCAGCCCAGGGATGAAGTCAGAGCACAAATGGCCCAGCTGAGCTGGAGCTGTGCCTTGTGCTGTGCCAGCAGCCAGCAGCCAGCCCTGGCTGTCACCCCTGTGCTCACCCCTGACAAGGGGTTTGTCCTAAACCCTGCAGTACACTACAGTTTAAGTCTTCACTGAGTGACTCAAATTGTTCTGCTCCCACAGCCCTCTGTGGCAGCCCAGTGCCTTCCAGACAGCTGTGATCCTTGTGGCTCCATGGTCACACCACCATGCACCAGGTTTATAGAGCAGCCAGGCCTTGGAATAAGCCCAGGATGGGAGATTCCTGGCTGTTCTCCTTGCCCAGCCCTCAGGACTGGGGTCAGGAAGTCAGTCATGAGCCCCCAGCAGCTCTGCACCACCCAGACATGCTGTGGTGGACAGGTGTCCTGGTTTGAGGGACAAGTGTCTGCCAATAAAGGCAGGAGCTTCTCTTTGAAATGGAGAATGTAAACCCCCTCCCTCCAAATTATTAT
>JAOTQP010000521.1:2527808-2542202 GCA_026413545.1 Cichladusa arquata | reverse complement strand
CAGATAATATGTGCCATGGAGATAAGGGTCACTGCCCCACCCGGCTGCAACAGATGGGGACAGAATACACATTTCTGGGCACATCAACCCAACACACCTGGATTCCTGCCTTGTGGGAGAACTGAGCTTAGATCTGCATTCCTTCAGCTCTCCCCTGTGTTTGGAGGATGAAGGTAAAGGCAAGAGCAGCAGCTCTGAGGCTGATTCCATGTCTCCCACTTGAATACCTCGACTAGAAGTGACATCTTCCACCTCCACCCAGCTGCATTTTTACTGAATCTGTGATTTCTGGGAAGAAATTGCAACTGAATTCTGCCAGCTTTGAAGCCTGAATTAGGAGGGGTGGTCTTTACATCAGACATGTAATTACCTGTCTACAAAATTATGAACGTGCACAAGAGAAAAAAGGGGAAAGCAAGATCTCTGTCAAACGGTAGGAAGGCTGTCATTTTCCCTGTTATTTTTTGGGTTGATTTCCTCCATTCACAGCAGTGCTTAATCCAGCTGGGAACCTGCTCCAGAGATCATTCTGCCTGATAAGCTCCCTTGTCAGTGCTGACCCTGAGATCTGTAAGGACATGGGACTTCATGTTAGAAAAGCCTGGAAAAATTCTCCAATATGCAGCATCTTAGAAGCAGGAAAAATCTGCTTTCCTGTGTAAGAAGAACATCTTTTTATGGTGGCTGAACACTGGCTGGCAATCAGGATGGCAGTACTACTTGTTAAATGCAAGTTACTGAAATACTTCATTTTGGGACTAATTACACAGTGCGTGGTTGCTCCAGAGATCCTGTGTAATTAAGGAGAAGGTTCCTGCAGCACTACCATGATGTTGATGGTGCTCATGGAGAAGAGACTCAGATTTCCTGGTAGGGCACAGATTATGTGCTAATTAAGGGGTTTCATGGAGTGCCCATGTGTGTTTTGTGCTTGGAGGCAGCATCTCCTCCTTTCCTAGAGACATCTTTGGGTTTGACTAAAGTCCCAGGTTATCAAAGCTTCCCATAATTTTAAATATGTGCTTAAAACCTTTTGAAGTCAATGGTGCTTGAGGACCAGCCTCAGTTACACTGAATTTTGCTGGCTGGTCAGGGATGAATCCTCACTGGTGCCTGCTCTTGCTTGAGGACACAACTCATCCCTTGATCCAGCACAGCAGGCTGGAAACGCCTCAGTGATGTCAGACTTAACTTTATTTCTCTTCAAACTCTTAAGAGCTTGAAGAGATTTTTCTTTTCCCTGAGAAACTAAATGAGGGTATATGTAGGAGGAAAAAAATACCGTCTCTGGTTATATTATTTTACTGTGCCAGCCAGTGGGGAGGCTTGACAGAGGATTATATAGTGCCCAGTTTTGCAATGCTTTAATGACTGGGCCTTTGTTTTACCTCTCAACTGTGACTATTTAAAAACTACATGACTGACTTTGCCCTCAATATGATGTTGAACGTGGCCTCATTGTCTTGGAGAAAAGGGTTGAAGTTAAAATGTAGTTTAATGATTCAGGTGGTAACCCAGATTACCCAATAGCTACATGTGGAGTGGGCCTTCATGAGCATGCTTTGATATGAAAATGCTTCCCTAGACAAAATTAAATTTATCAATGTTATGTGGTTAAGTTCCCAAGTCACAGAATCCCAGAATGGTTTGGATTGGAAAGGACCCTAAAGTTCATCCTGTTCCACCCCTGCCGTGGGCAGGGACATCTTCCACTGTCCCAGGTTGCTCCAAGCCCCATCCAACCTGGCCTTGGGCACTGGCAGAAATGGGGCAGCCACAGCTTCTCTGGGCAACAGCTGCCAGGGCCTCCTCACCCTCACAGGGAACAATTCCTTCCCAATATCCATCTAACCCTCCCCTCTGGCAGTTTAAAACCATTGCTCCTTGCCCTGTCACTACCTGCCCCTATAAAAAGTATCTTTCCCTCCTCTCCCATCTTTAAATATTGTGTGAGGAATCTCAACTGGATGTTCAGCCAACAGCAAAATGAGAGAAAAGTCTCTGCTTTGGCTGAAAGAGCTGGCAGCAGATTTAGACATCTTTGCCCAGAGGACTCCAGGAGATGCCTGAGTTGCTCTGTCCTCTGGAGAGTTCAGGTTTAACCAAGGCAGGCTGGAGGTGGGAGGAAAGCCAGCTCTGGGAGGAAGGTGCTGTGCCTAAAGGTGGCACAAGAGGACAGGAGCAGAGCTGGAGTTGCACCCCAGGCCCCAGTGAGTGCCTGTGCGCTGTGCCAGCAGCAATCCCTGGGGCTGGGGCTGCTCCCTGGGGCCTGGCAGCTGCATCCAGCTGTGGGGAGACCCTTCAGGGAAGGACATTACTGCCCACCACGGTGGGGAGAGGAACTGTAAGAAACAGATAGTTTGGCCATGCGATAGCTTTTTTTGTTGTTTTTTTGGGGAGGTGGGTGTTGCATTTTAGGCTATAGGAGAGCAGCGAAAGGGATAATGCAACACAATTCCTCGTGTAATGGAGAAGCAAAAGAGAGAGAGAGCTTTATTCAAAGAAACACTACACTTTATATAGGGTGGTATGTGAAAAACAGAATAGAAAAGACTCACTGGTCCAAGAAGGCAGCACCTCTTTGAAAACACTTTCTGCGAAACATCACAAGACACACGGCTCTCACGCACCCTGCAGGTGTACAATCATTGTTGTAATTTCTTGTCCTTGTGAAGCCTGAGAAAGGGCTTCAAGGCTGCTTTTTCCCTGTCCAGCAGTATCCAACGACAGGTGTACTTTAGTAATTTTATTAGCAGTAGAAGGCAATGGTGGATGTGTGGTTGGAAGCTCCAAGGTGGACCTGCTCCTGTCCCTCTTGCCCAAGGTGCTGCGTCAGGGTCTGGAGAAAATCAGATCAGATAAATCCCACTTTGAGTGTCTTAAGCCAGGCTTAATTCCTCGTGCTGTGTCTCTCTGAAAGGAGTCAAGAATCCTTGACTGTGGCTGCCCTCTCTGCAGTGAGAGTTCTTTCATGCCTCCACTTGTTCCTGTACCCTCTGGCTCGCTTTTAGTCCAACCCATTCCCAAAACAGCCCCACAATGTCTGTGCTCCATCCCAACAGAAATAATAACAGGGGGCAGAGATTCCAGAGGAATGTTGTTCTTCAAAAATTTTCATTTACAGTTAGTTTGCAGCTCAATTTCTTTTTTGTAGGATGAATCAATTTACTGTAGTAGGAATGAGTCAGCTTGGATATATTGCAGGTAAATCATGTAAGACTAATTTGATCACTTATGCTAATGAAATAACTATCAGGCTAGATAGTATAAATCTATCTGGTTGTCCATGAGACTTTAAGAAAATTTTGCCTGATGGATTATGGTCCAAACTCCCTAAACGTAGGTTAAAATAATCTATTATTGAAAAGGGTAAAATACTGGGAAGAAGGCTCGGAGCTCAGGGTGAGTGTCAGTGAGGAGAGGACTGAGCAGCAGTCCTCTGCTGGGGCTCTTTAATATTTTTATTAAAGATTTAAAGGACATGCCAGCTTTGTAGGGTCATTAAATTTGCAGTTATACAGAGCTAAAGGGATCAGGCAAGACTTACTGGTCTTTCTTTGCAGAGAGATTACTTTCTGGCAATAAAATCTTCCTAAATTATGCAGGGAGACTGAAAACATGATCCTGACTGGACCAGTGGCAGTTGCAGAGCTGAAGGTACAAACTGGGGTTTTTAGGGTGGAGTTGGGGAGGTTTGTACTGGGAGACTAGGAGGAGAGAAATCATCTGCAGGACACGGAGAGAGTTTTCCTTGATTTTTAAATTTTTTGGGTCCTTAAGATGTTTTCACCATAAACATTGATAGAAGGTGACTGGGAGCAGCTTCCAGAGTGAAGTGCTGACTGTGCTGCTCCAGTGGCAGTGGGATATGCCCTCCTCTTCCAGCCTCTCCAGGAAAAAAGCTCAGTCTTGGGAAGATGTTCTGTAAGAAGCAGCTGATTTGTTGCATGAGATTCTGAGCAGGGAAAGAGTGAAAATAACAGGAGAGTGGTTTTTCCTCTATTTTGGTCTCTGATTTAAATCAGCTCCTGAGGCAGAATTCATTTCTGGGAGAAGAGTGATGCTTTTGAACTGAGATTTCTGCAAAGGGGGAGAACACCAGTGTTTCTGAGCCAGTGGAAGTGTCTGAGGTGGCCAATCACACTTCCAGCATACCCAGATGCTACACTCCTGATTCCTTCACCAGTGAGACACTGAGCTGCAAACCTTATCGTTAGCAGAAGGGCAAAAATATTAACATCTAACCCAGAAAATAAATCTGTTCAAGAAATCAAAGATGGAAGCAAAGATGAAATCTGAAATCCCCATGGAGTGGGAATAACTCATTCCTGGTGCCAGTTCAAAATCAACCACCACAGGAGAATGTAATGATCCTGGCATTTAGTGAAATTAGACTTGACACTGGCCAGGGCCCTGTTATTTTGGTTAGTTAGGATTTGCAATTGTTTGCCACCCATTAAAAATCCCAGTAACCAGTGCCTGATTACTCATCCCACCACAGCTCCATGTTAATTGGAAAATAACTGGTGGCTGAGCACATCTTACCTGAGCTGCCATTGGAGCCTGGGAATGCCAGGCTGAGCTCACACACAATTTGTTGTACACACAACAGCTCACAAAAACCTTGCAGGAAATTAAAGCTCCAATAGCTTATCAGATGCAAAGGTAATTATTAATCCTTAATGATCCTGGTAATTTCTTTATGGGAATTCACTTCCACTTCCTTCAGGGCCTCCAGCATGAGAACACATGGTTCCCTTCCTGAATTTCAGCTCTTGCTTTTCTTTTATTCAAAGCCTGACAGTGAGTTGAGGAACTCTGAGGGTTTGATGGTCCAAGCCAAGCTCCCAGGGCGTGGACCTCTGCAGGCTGCACTCACTCACAGACAAGAGGACAACCATGGAATCACAGACTGGGGAGGTTTGGAGGGACCTTAAAGCCCATCCAGTCCCAACCACTGCTATGGGCAGGGACACTTTCCACTGGAGCAGGTTGCTCCAACCTGGTCTGGAACACTTCCAGGGATGGGGCAGTCACAGCTGCTCTTCACAATGGTGGGTAAACTGTGAGCTTCAATCACACCACCTTCCCTCTCCTGCTAATGGGAATCTTGTTTAGCTAAACCAGAACAGAGTGGAATGGGGGGAGATTTAACTGATTGGTCCATGAAGTCCTGCAGGGAGACAAGCAGGGGCAGAGAGGCTTCTTAGAGATGCAACCTGCACTAGGAAGCAGGAAGGTGCAATATGAACAGATCTGGGGAGTGAAATGCCCAGTGCTGGTCCACTCTGTGTTTTGGGAGGAATTACTTGGGTAGGTTTGGTCTGGCCCCATGGCTTGGAGCATTCAATAGCAGCATGGCTCTTTGGGTCTCTGGGGCTCCTTCCACAGCTGAAAGGACTCCAGTTCTGCAGCCTGGACCTGACTGTAATTGGCAAGGTCAGGAGACCCTGCCCCCCTCAAAGGGGCTGCACTGCTCCAGATAAAGCAAACACCAACACAGGCACGGGATGTGCAGGGAGCTGTCAGAGCAGCTGCTCCTTCCTGGAAACAGCAGATGAAAGTTAATGTGGACATGCACAGCCTGGTTTATTGTTTTGATAACACATTCACTCTGAAATGCTGTTGTTCCAGGGAAGCAATAGCTCGCAGTCAGGAAGTTGCTTGTTTCATTATTAGAATTGCTGTAGCTCCCAAGGGAAGGGATGGCACTGTCTGGGCAGACTTGGATCTGCCAAGAACACTTGGAGCTGGTACTGCACCAAGGATCTGGTTTATGGTGGAAAAGTTGCCACTGATGACGTGGGATTTAGGAGCCACAGAGCAAGACACAGGGCAAGTGGGACACAAAACTGAATGGGAGCAGTGACACAGAACTGAATGGCAGCAGTGAGAAGTGGAGTTCCCCCAGTGACACGAGCTCACAGCTTGCTTTGGTGGGAAGCTGTACAGGTAAGATCAGTTTACTCAATGTTTTTTATCCAGGAAATACACTCCTTGTACCCCACTGCCTGAGTCCACGTGTTCCCTGTGCATCCAAACAGCAGCTGAATTTTTGCTTGTGATAGTTCAACTTGCAAAAACCAAGGGAGTGATGGAAAAAGACCTTTGTGCATCAGTGCCATGATGGATCGATTTTTATTTTTGCTCCTATGCCAGGTCTGGATTTGAAATAGAAAAGCAGAATCCTGTTTTGTGGAGTAACTTTTGGAGGGGGCCCTGAAGGAGGAATGTAAGCCAGGCTGGAGAGATCAGACAGGAGCCAGGAGAACAAAAGCTGCCAGTGTTGGGGATGGGGGAGCTGGTGCTGGATGAAGCGGGACCTCCCGCTGTTCGTGGCTCGCTGCTGCCCTGGCCAGGCTGGCACCCTGTGCAGGGGGAACGCAGGGAAGAGCTAATCTATGGAAACAGAAGGACAGACTTAGCTTGAGAAGATGAGCATGCTGAGCTGGTTTCTGCTCTGTTACACCCTGAAACCTTGCTGATATCCATGCAGCTCCCCAGCTGGAACTCAGAGCAGATGGGGGTTCTTTATGTATTTTCTCCAGAGCCAGACTGGTGAGGATTTGTTCAGGACTGGAGAAACTGATACTGAGATTTTCAGCTCGGCAGGAGGGAATCTCTGTTTGCTTAATTTGGGAAGAGATAGCCTTATAACTTACAGCATGTAAAGCTTAAGCAGAAGTATCCCCTCGTGTAGAGTTTGAGGCAGCCAGGAAAAGTCTTTCAGGCTGCCTGAACCATTCCACAGGCTTCCTCCATTCCCTCAAATACAAAGAGAAGCCTGCTTCAAACACTTTGTGCAAGGGCTTGACTCCAGTATAGTAATCCAGGGATTCCTACAGCCATGTGTAGTGTAACCAGCTCCCTGTATAATTTCTCCCAGAGATGAGTTAAAGAGCCCCTTCTGGAAACACCTGACCTTGTCATTTCACCTGGTACCCTGGGAAGCTCTTCCAGTGCTGGACGTCCTCCATGACTGTTTCTGTTTGGTTTCTTCAAGGTTAAATCTGCAATTGTCTAGGAAGAGGTATCATTGTTCCCAGGAGCCCTCCCCACCAGCTGCCATCGCATATCAGTGCCTGGAGCAGTGGCCAGGTCCTGTCTCAGTCACATCTTTGACAAGTTGACACCTTGGGTTCCTTCAGGAGAATGCTGGGCAGCTTCCTTATTTCCCAGCCTCAGAGTCACTGTTTGGCTTTGCAGAGTTGCTCCTGTAATTTCCCTTTCTCCATTAAGGAAGGATCAGAGCCTGATCATGGCCTTCCAGCAGGTTCCTGGAGCTGTGTGCCAGAAGGAATCCTCCCTGCTGGGATCATCCATCGTCTCTTCTCAGCACTGAGGGATCACAGTCCCCCTTTATGGCAGCTTTAGGGCCACCACAAATCTCCAATGTCCTCCAAGTCCTTTTCCAAACTATTCCTTTCCGAGGCAGCATCCTGCGAGTGTAACACGTGTTTCTTGTTTCAGATTTCTTACTTTGTATTTGGCAGTTTAAATCATGTTTCGCTGGCATGTGGCCAGCTCTCAGTCATGTCAGATCCCAGTGAATTGATAGCCCAATCCTGCCTCTTGTTCCCCTCCCACCAACCTCGTTGGCATCTGCAAACTTTCCCCTGACAAGGATTTATATAGTCATTCAGATAATTGATAAAAATATTAAATAAAATGGCAATGGGAGTTTCTCTCTTCTTTTATCCCAGATATTTTTAGCCAGTGTAATATTGCTGTATGTTTATTGAGTTGTGGCTATTGGAACATCCAGTAAATATGCCTTTGAAGAACAGCCAGTTTCCAGGAATGCTTTCCACCTTAAATGTGCATTCCCAATCCATTATGCTGGCAGGTGATGCCAGGGACAGTATAAATGTTAAATGCATAGGTGTGTGTATCAGTGCTGGTGCAGGTGTTTGCACAAGTGTAACCAGGTCATGTCCTGTGGTGTTGAGGCAGCTTGCTGGCCTTTGGATTAGGAATTGACTCCTTGGCATTTTAAGGTCCAGCAAAAGTTTTTCCCATGTGGATTGCACCAGTTTCTGGGCTGAAGGCACTGTTGGTTGGGAAGAACTCCTGTTCCTGGCTTTATGAGTCAGAGCCAGGCCTGATTCTTGCAGCTTACCACAGTTATGTAACTCTGCTTTGTGGCACCATGCGTCAGCCAGGCTGGACATTGCCTTTGTGGAGCTGGGCATTGTCCCTCTGCTGGTGCCCACCCCCTAAAACAGTTAATGAACATTTCAAATGTTTCTTTTCAGTCGCCAGCCTGGATCCCAGGGCTGTTCTGCTTGCCATGGACTGAGCTGGATCTGCAGGTTTATCCAGAGCCAGGTGTGCACACCTCAGTGCCAGTATTCCCAGAATGGCAGGATGATATCTTTGCCACAAAGCATACCTTTGCCACCAGCCCTCAGGTTTGCAGGTTGTTCAAGACCTCTCAATTTAGATCCCTGATTATGAGGCTATAAAGCCAGGGAATTATTTGTAAATATCCCCTTCACCCTCCAGATCTGTAGCTGTCACCTGGCTTTGGGAGGTGTGGACGTGGTAGGATCTGGCTTCCCACTTCCAGAGGACAGGGTTAGATGGGGTATTAGGGAGAAAGTCTTCCTTATGAGGATGGAGAGGCCCTGGCACTGGTTGCCCAGAGAAGCTGTGGCTGCCCCTGGATCCCTACAAGTGTCCAGGACCAGGCTGGATGGGGCTTGGAGCAACCTAGGAGAGCGAAAGCTGTCCCTGCCCATGGCAGGGGTGGGATGAAACCATGTTCAAGGACCCATCCAACCCAAACCAGTCTAGGATTCTGTGGTTTTCTGGTTCTGTGATCTGCCCCTTTAGCAGCACTTCCCAAGAGCAGAGGTGTCACTGTTGGAGGGAGGGACAGAGGCAGCTTTTCAGCTGGCAGCTGTGTAGCAAATCTCCCTGCAGAAATACATCTCAGAATCTCAGATCTCCTCAGAACTGGCCAAATATCCCCAGGCTGGTACAGCAGAGCACAAAGGAAGTGGTTGCTATTCAGACCTTGGTCTTTAGCTGAAAGCACGGGCAGGACTGTGCCTCTGGGAGAGAGGCCTGGCAGCCTTTGGCACAGGAACAGGAGCTTTCCTGTGCCACGCTGGAGGCAGAGGAGTTTTTATTTAAAGGTGGTGACTTGGCCCATGTGGGGATGCTGGAGCTGCCCTGCTGTGCACAGCCCTGATCTCACTGTGGAATCAGCTCAGCACAGACAGGTCTGCTCATGGCTGGGGAGCTTGGACAGGAGTAGAGGAATTCTGACTGTACACAGTATCATGCAAGTGCTCCATCTCAGGGCTGTTGCTCATGGCACACAGGCAGGAGGGAACAAGAAGGGAGGGCAGCTGAAGGTAGTTCCTGCTACAGTCAGCTCAGTGTAGCCTAGGAAGGCCTTGGGCAACCTATCCACCATCCCAGTCTGCTTTTCATTATTGCTTTTATAGCCAGAAATAAGAGCTTTATTGGCTTTATTCATCTCCTGTCAGATGCCCAATCAACATCTGGCAACGCAATAATTCCCAGAAAGTGCTGACCTAGTGAGAGCCAGTGGAGCAGGAGGTGTTCAGGAAGGGCTCCATCCCCCTTCCCATCCCTGCCTGCTCTTATCATTATCTGCCCAGCACAAGTGGGATGTGTACCCCACCTCACTGGATTTCAGAGCACCAGGCTCTGGGAGATCCTGGGGTTGGAAGGCACCTGACAAAACAGCTGGGGCATGGAGATAGGGGCAGGAGGGACTGAGCAGGAGACAGGGCATCCCAAAAACTGCTGCTGGGCTAGAGTCAGCCCATAAACAGGGAGGAGATTGGAAAAATGGATGAGAAAGGAGCTGATCCATTCCTTTGAGCAGTGTAAGGGATGTACACAGCAGGGCAGAGCAGCTCAGCTCCCCCTCCTCCCATTTGCCTTCGTCTGGATTTGCACAGGACTCGGAACTCAGACATGAGAATGCAAGGATCCTTCCCAAGGATGTTAGAAGATTTTAAGATCCAGTAGAAGATTGAATAGAGAGGAACCCATTTTTGTTTACTTGGGTGCATATTGGACTCATAATAAAACAGGGTGTAACAAGCCAAAGGCAAGTTCTGTTCCACTTGGAGATTAGCTGGAGTGTGGCTGCTCCAGCAGGTCCAGCAGGTTCCCTGTCAGATCCCTGGGCTCCCACACTGGATTTCCTGAGCCCCCTTTTCCCACATGGTCCCGCCCTGGCTTCTCCCTCAGCTGTGGGTGGCTCCGTTTGTGCTCGGATTGTGAGACCTGCCTTTCCACATCTTGGCTTTTCTTTGCCCCCTCTCCTACATTCCAGCTCCAGCCAGCTGGTCAGGGCAGTTCCTCCCTCTTCTCTGTCAGTCTTCTCCCCACATTTGGGTCCTTTTCTGCTGGCCAGTTCCATGGCAAGCTCCCTTCTGTTCCCGTGGCACTGTTCCTGTCCCTCTGATCGTGCTCCTGTCCCAGACCACCTGCTGCCCAGCTCTTTGATGTGCTCCCCTGCCCCATAAATCCTCCATGGGCTCTGCAGCCCCTCTGGAAGCCCTTCCCAAACCTCCACCCTGAGACAGCATCTAACCAAGGCTGCTTTGTGACTTCAGGTGGTTTTGTCACCTTGTGCCTGCACTTTGGTGCCTGTGATGAGTGGAGTGAGTTCCCCTTTCCTCCTGCCCAGAAGTGGAGCCAGGGCAGATGGGCCTTGGCTCCAGGAGGGAAAAGCTGTACCCCAACATGGATATTTCCCCTGGAGTAGCAAACTCTGCTATAAAACAAGGACTCAGACCCTTGTGACCCATAGCAATGCCAGGTACCTGCAGCCCACTCCCATCCTGCCCCTTTCTGGGACATGCAGTGTCCCCAGGAGCCCAGAGCTGGGTGTCTGTGCCATCCTCTGCTCCAGACCTGCAGCAGAAAACACAGATCACTCAGAGAATGGTCCCGAACTGCCTCATCAGCTGCCCACTCATGTGAGCAAATGCCACCAGTGGGAGCCGAGGCATCGCAATCCAGCCCAGAATGCTCCTTTGAAGACATTTCAGCAGCTCAATTAAGTTTCCACTTGTGTGTTTTCTTTTTCCCCCCCTTTGCTTTCATGGTCATTTAAAACAAATAAAGTGAGCAGAACACGGCAGCGTGATAACCACCCTTTAATTCCCTTCCCACGGGTCTCCTGATTATTTGGTGATTCAGCGGCAGCGGGGGGAACGTTTACGGAAGGGAAGGCGGGAGCTTCCCACAGGGACAACAGCTCCGAGCCAGGGCCCCCGAGCACTGGGGAGGAAATACGTGCCTCGGGGTCTCCTTTTCAGTCCTGTGGATGTGCTGAATGCAGGGCAGAGCCCGGGCCCTGCAAGAGCCGCAGCCCTGTTCTCAGTGCCCTCGTTGTTCTCGCATTGTGCTCCAGGGACGGCACCAGTGCCCGGGATGTGTTTCACGCTTCTGTGCAAACACAATATGAGATGAAGAATTCATACCCTCGCACAAGACCAGAGTGGATTTTCTCATAATAAGGAAAAGCAGCCAGATTGGAGCCTGCCAATTCCTGCCCCGTGCTCCTGCCTCCTTAGGAAGTTCAAACAAGCTTGTGCTTTTAAGCTGATGCAGAGAAGTATATTGCATTTTTAAAAAAACTAATACAAATCCTTTTGGATCTTTTTTACATTATTCCCCCCACCCCTGTCTCGGTTGGTGACTTCTCCAGCCCTCCCCCACTTAGTCTGCTGGGTCTGAGTGGGGGCAGAGGAGAATTCCATGTGTTTTATGTGTGTGAACAATTAATAGTGGGACTGCGTCTTGCTGGAAGAGTGTGTAAAACATACCCCAGGAGGGGGAAAAGAACAACTGCCCAGCCTGCTAAACACTCCAGAGCTTTTCCTGTCCTGGAGGAAAACATGATGTGGGGGTTTGCTTACTCATCAGCAGCAGTAAATAACGGGCCTCACCTTGAGCTCTCCTTCAGCCCCCTCTTCTTCAACCCCCCGGCTTCTCCAGGCTGGCAAGGAAAGGAAATACTTGCAGTCTTCTGTGTGACAAATTGGGGGTTTATAGCTGTTCACATTTTAGCTTTTGTTTCCTCCCTGAAAAGCTCTGTTCTCATCCTTGTGGCTTTGTATTTCCCAGCATCTGAAGCCTGGAGTGTTTCTGCCAGCCTGACACTGGAGGTGAGTCCTGACCCCAGTGCCTGAGCAGTCACTGCCACATCCCATCCATTGTGCATGCAGCTGCTTTTCCTGGGCAGGGCGCAGGGTGCACCTGAGTCATTCCATACATTTATAATCTTGGAACAGCTCCGTCAGCAGCTTCTCCTCCCTCATGCAGTTCATGGAGATGTTTCTTTCCCTGGGCGCCCTGGAAGTCCCAACAAGCCATGAGTTCAGGACCTGCTGAAGGGTGTTGATCCAGACACTGGATCCCTGAAACCTGTGCTTTCCCCAGCACCTTCATAAACTGTCCTGAGTTAAAGTGATTCAGGGAGCACATTTCTGGACTGTCAGCAAGCTGCATCCATCACTCCCCTGAACATGCACCAGATTGTTAATGCTCCAGGCCAAATACCACGTCTTTTTTAATGCCTACCAAATGTAGTGTGTGCTGCTGGCTTTATATTTATAATAATTATTAAAGTAATGGCAGTAGCTGCATTCCGATAGGCTAGAAGTGGCCAGGAACAGACAAAAAAAAAGATTCATTGTTCCAATTAATGCTCGAGCTCACACCGGTGATTAATTAGCCCGGCGATAGCGCTATGCAAAAGATCAGGGTGAGAATTAATAGGGAGACACGTGCTGACTTTTAAGATGGTTCCAGCACTCTTTAGTGCCTTTCCTTGGGCCTGTTTAATTGGAGGCAGCGGCACGGGCTCGCTCCGCACCGACACCCCCGACAGCAGCACTGCGGAATATTTATATGACAGGGTGTCGTGGAAAACTTCAAAATTAAATTCCCATCCAGGTCTCTAAATATAATTCTGAAATGTCAGAGATGCTGGGAAGAATGCTGGCTGAAGTTGCTGTCACGGAGAGGCAATAGTGTGCCAGATTTACACAGGCCTGAACAGGGAGGTGACTTTTCAGCTCCTGTGTTTAAGGAGCCCGAGGTGCTCTGATGGATGTATTTCACCTGGACGTATTTCTCCTGGTGAGAGGCACAGGATCCAACAGGGACACATGCTGGAGCCTTGTGTGCCTGGTGTGGATGAGGGAGATGGAGCAGGGGCAGCTCCCAGGAGCCTGCGAGTTCCCAGGAGGCACAAACCATTCTGGAGCACCAACCTTTGAAGGTGAGCCCTGCTGGCAAAGTTCCTCCTCCTGGTTTTATTCATCGCTCCTTCTGTTGCCTCATTATCTCTCCCTTCTGCACATTGGTGACTCCCACCACCCCAATTCATTTTTCCCAGTTGCAGCAGCTCTTGAGTGGTTTATAGAGATGGGGTTGAGCCAGTCCCCCGCCCCCGGCTGCTCCCAAATCGCTGACGAGGCTGATTCCTCTGTTCACACATCAATCTCTGAGCACCAGCAAAGTTCCATTTTGGCTGACTTAATTGTTAGGAGCTGCAACCCCAATGTCTTTGTAAATAAAATAGTTTAATCTCATGGGGCCTGCCTGGAGAGAAGGGAATAAATACATCAATATGTAAATGGATCCACAAGAGGAGGATGAACTGGGACTTTGCAAAACTGATAAAGCATCTTGGGAGACGTGTTGTCACTGCAGTTTGTTCATATTCTGATGAAGCAGCCAGTGAGGCTGGATCTCAGCCTGGGTTGGGGAGGGAGGGAGGGAGAGAGAGAGAGGGAAATGAAGAGGGAGGGAGGGAGAAATATGGGCACCAGCACACCGTGACTGCAATTCTTGTATGGATTGATTTGACTCCAATATATTCCGAGGCTGGTTTAATTGCTCCTTTAGTCTCATGCTTTGATTTTCCTGTTGTTTTCACATCTCTGCCACTGAGTCTTTCCTGCATTTCAAGCAGCCTGGCTGGGGCAGTATCCAGCCTGAGCTGCACTTCTGTGTAACCGAGAGTCAGCACCTGTTCTTGCACAGAGTCTGCAGCAGAGTGGGCACGTGTTAATGACAGCAAAGGTCAGGCTTTTGCTGGATGAGTGTTTTAGCTGTGTAACAGCATCGGGGGTTATTTTGGAAAACAAAACCTGAAGCTTTTGTGACACCTTGTTCATGATGGACCTGTGCTGGTGTCAACCCCACAGGAGATGAGAGGGAACTGGGGGAGAGCAGCTGCAAGGAGCACGGGCAGGAGAGGGTGCAGTGGCCACTGTGCATCCTGGATCCTGCCTGGCTATCCTTTTCCCTTTTTTCTTCCCTTTCCCTTTCCCTTTCCCTTTCCCTTTCCCTTTCCCTTTCCCTTTCCCTTTCCCTTTCCCTTTCCCTTTC
>JAOTQP010000521.1:2500804-2527708 GCA_026413545.1 Cichladusa arquata | reverse complement strand
TTTCCCTTTCCCTGTCCCTTTCCCTTTCCCTTTCCCTTTCCCTTTCCCTTTCCCTTTCCCTTTCCCTTTCCCTTTCCCTTTCCCTTCCCCCTGTCCCTTCCCCTTCCCAGCCGCCGCTCCCGGGCCGTGTCCCGGCGCTCCCCGGGCACAGGCGGCACTGCTGGGACTGACCCTGAGCACCGGCAGCTCCCGTGCCGTGTGTCAGGCAGGAGCAGACCTGTCACCCAGCCGGCCCCGAGCCTTTCTGCCGGATTTTCCAGGCCGGGAGAGCAGAACAGGAGCTCCCTCCCGTCTCGCTGCCTGCGGCGCAGCTCCAGCCCTTGTTTTGCAGCGCGCCACACGTGGAATTTTATCACCTTCAACAATGAAATCTGTCACCTTCAAGCTGCCTTATTGTGATCTGGGGACTCGAGCCCGGCCGCTGGAACTGGGCTCTGTCACGGAGCACCGCGTCCCTCCCCAGCGCTTACGCCCATGACCGACTTGAGGGAACTTTAGGGACCATAATTACGCTGTTTTGTCCCCGGGATCAGATCGTTAATTGATCTTTTTCTTTTCTTTCTCTCCCTCTGCCCCTTCCTGTCTCATGTGCGTCTCAATCGCCGTCTCCTGATGGCTGCTTCACCCTCTCTCCAGCTCGGAGAATAAACCCCACCAGAGCTGCAGTACAGCCAGTGTTCAGGAGATCGGGGGAATTAAAGAGGCATAAATACCTGTTTAAAAGGATGGCACCCTGGTGTTGCATCAGGCATAGAAACACAGGTGTTGGAGTCATTGGCTGCTGGACCTTCTCTGTGCCAAAGTGATTTAACAGTAAAGCCAGGGAGCGTTGACTCTTCAGCAGACATTGCTTGGATGTCACAGCTCTTCAAGTGGCCTTTGTGGGAGCCTTTCTGGGGACAGTTTGGTAATAAATTGACTTTTATGAATCCTCTTTAATTACCTGCTAAGATTAGAATGCTTGCTGCATTTCTCTGGTGTCCATTGTAGCTGCATTTTTGCTTTAGGGGGTGAGTAGTTTCTCCTTAAATGCAGTTTTGTACATTTGCATACACATTTGTATGGGCTAATTATAAACTCACCATCAGCGCTGCAATATCTGCACGGCAAAGGGGTTGTCACTGCTTGGAAACGCCTGCTTTGGAGGAGAAATCAGACCTTTTTTTGTGAAATCATTTGGTCAGATCTTTGGGGTTTTAGATTTTCAATGAATAATCAATACCTGCAACAAAAGATTTAAACAAAAAAAAAAAAGTGTTCATTGAAGTTTCTCCACAGGAAAAAATCGATCCCATGTATTATTAAATACAAAGAGACTTATGTCTTGAGTTTCATCTCGCCACAGCTTATAATAACCCTTCAGAAGCTTGAAGCAGGGCTTTTTTTCATTAAACAAAATGTTGGGTTCCCCTGAGCAACTCTCTGCTTCATTACAGGCATGTGTTGGAAGGTACCTGTGCCCAGCAGCTCTGGCCTGGAGGGCTGAGCTCATCTCTGTCCCTTTTCATAAAAATGGGGATATTTATTTCCAAAGTGGCTGTGTAAGGGGTGTCAGCACATGAACAGTGACAGGGAAGCACATTTTCTGGATGGCAGGTTTAAACATCTGCCTCCTGAGCACCTGGGTAGGGAAGTGGGGCCATGGAGAGGTCACTGGTGGCTAAAGGTGCAGTGGGTGATGCTGCAGCTGATCCCCCCAGCCCGTGATCCCTGACCTCAGAGAAGGCATCCCTGGACACTTTAGAACATAACAGCGTCCTAGGGCTGGGAATACAAGGAATTCCAGCACCATGAGCAAGGAGATGGGGCAATACCCTAATTGCTCCATCCCTTTATAGTTGGATTTTCCAGAGGTGGGACTCCAAGGCAGCCAGGCAAACTTGGAATAAAGAAATGCTTCAATTATATTTTCATTCCCCATGGGCGAATTCCAGTCTCCAAAATGGGATTACCAGGATGAGATGCAGCTGAGTTTCACCTCTGCCAGCCTTCAGCAGCTTCTGTTGCAGCCCCGTGCCTGGGGGAGCTCTGGGGATGCAACTCTGTGGGATGTGTCAGGCTGGTATTGCTGCCTCCAGCCTGTCCCAAGCCAGGCTGCCCAACTGACTGGCCCAGCTGCAGAGATTTTGTGACAAGCCAGTGCAAACTGTTCCTCCAGCACACATAGATTTATTTTGCAGGGCAAAAATAAGCAGCAATGCACATATCATACTCTGCTTTATTCCCCCCTGTCTTTTTTCCCCTCTTTGCTTCAGGGAAGCGGGAGGAGTTGAGGAAGGATTGACACTTTCTCTTGCCAAGGGCTTTTCCTAAGATGCCTGCTGGGAACGCTCCTGTGTGTTTCTCTTTAGGTGGGAGCTCTTTTGATTTTCTCGCTGCTGAAGTCGCACCAAGGTGCCTGGAGAAGGATTTGCTGCTTGCTTATGAAATCCATTCTCCCTCGAGGATCTGCTCTTTCCGGCTTGATAAACTCTTAATTCTTTTGCAGTCTAACAACACCGAGGGACTGTGTTTTGTGCCTTGATGAGTGTTGGGTGATTGATGTTCGTTTGTGCTTGCAGGAGATCAGTAACCTCGTTTCAGTTTTGCCAGAACATCGGCACAAGAGCTCTGTGTCCTTCTCTCTTCTTGGTCAGGTACAAATGAAAGAGAAAGTAAAGAGGCTGTAGCCTGTGCAGACCTACCCTCTCACCATATGGCTCGAGTCCTGGCACTGTTTGTGCCCCACGTTGCACTGGTGCATGTGGGAAAGGACGTGCTTGGCTATTTTTGCTATCATTTTATCTTGGCTTTAGTCTTGGTTCCGTTCACTGTCTGGGATATTTGGAAGGAGCTGTTGTAACTTGGCATGGGAGTAGATTGCTTAAATATTACCTCACAGAGTCGATGTAAATTTAGAGTAGATAAGACTTGGACCTCAAATACCTTTTTTAACGCTTTACTGTCTTTTCCATGTCCATTCCCTTTGCTCTTTCTGAGCTCTTTCCAGAATTTTTGAGAGGAACATGACTCCTGTTTTATCACCTGTCTGTGATACCCAAACAGTTTCTATATGGCCAGCAGAGACATCTTTCACTCACCCCTGCATGTGCAAACACACAGGTACATCCTCTGGGGAAGGATTTGTCAGCAGAAGAAATCCCAGAGGAAAAATGCCCATAATGATGAATTCACAGAAAATATACAATCCTACCCCCAGAGAACCAGATAATATTATCCACCAAACTGTGACCCTATTCTCAGAGAGTAAATGTCATTTCCCTTTAAAAAATCCATTTTCTTTCCTTACAAGAAAGGACACTTGGAGCATCTGTACTGAAAGGGAGAAGGTGAAGGAGCCTGTGAGCATTCCCTTCCTCTGGTCTTATGCAGATTCTAAGGTCTGGTTGTTTCTTATATATATTTATTTTTCCTCTCTCCTCTTTGCTTTGAAGTATCTGCCTGTGTTCCCAATGAAGAACAGCTGAGAGATCAGGAAAATGGCTTAAGAATTCAGTGGGCTGTGAGCAATTTGGATTGAAAACAGTGTCTGGGAGAGAGCTCTTCACACTGCCTTGCTAAACAATCTCCTCCTGTCACTATCGGCGATTGCTGTCCTTTGTTTGTCACCTTCCCTCTGATTCTCCAGAGCCTTCAAGGGAACGAAGGGGGCTCCTTTTTCTTTGTTAAATTCCCCCAAGCCCTCGTTTAAAAACCCACAGCACAGCCCTTATGGCCCATCTGCCGTTGTTTCAGGTTTGCTCCACGGCTTTGTTCACCATTTCCCCATTAAGCAAACCCTGGATCCTTGGGAGCCACAAGCAGGAGCCAAGTGCCACCCTGAGCTGCAGCTCCCCCTCTGCGTCCTGCCAAAGAGGAGCTGCCCACAGCACACTCAGGCACAGATTCTGGAGTGTCTCTAAAGCCATTTTTGTTCAGAAATTCCTGTTCTTGTTGTTCCTGCTGACCTCTGTGGGCTATATCTTTTCCAAATGTTTCTGACGTTTCTCACAGGGTAATCTGTGAATGTCACAGACGAGAATTCTGCTGACTTCAGTTTGGCTTCTGTTCCCCATTGGGTAGGCTCCTCTCTTTATGGGGGAATGCCTCCAGCCAAAAAGAGAGGAAAAAACCCCCAGCCCCTGAGCTAAGTGAAAGCAGGCCCAAAGGCAAGCGCCTTCCAGCCGCAGTGCCTCTCGCTGGCTGGCTTCTGTTCCGTGCTTGGGGATGTGCCAAACTCCAGTGCCTCCGTGCTTTTGATTCCTGTTTATCTCCGGCAACATGATTGTCTATAATTATATATAATCTCCTCCTTGTTTACTCTTCTTCCTCCAGGTCTGAACGCAAGCTCGATGGCAACTCTCTGCTCCGTCTGCCAGGGCTCCAGCTCCAACCGCTCCTCTCCATCCTCCACCTTCTTTTTCCAAAGTAACAAAGCCATTGGATTTCCTCCCACCCCTTCCCTGCGCCTCCCCTCCCCCTCGCTGGCACCGGGGTTATTTATACAGAATGTGGAAACAATTTGCAGGAAAGTGAACAATGTAAGTGGGACCGAGGGAAGGGAGGCAAGTTTGTTGTGCTCGCTGAGAGCCCCAGCAGTGAAACGCTGTTTTTTGGGGAGCGCAGGGAGCAGACTGTTTTCCTTTCTTCCTTCTCCCCTCTCTCACCATCTCCTTGAGCTCTTTCCATCCTGCTGGAGTCAGGGCCAAACCAGAGCAACCAGATCTGAGTGCATTTTGGAGGACGTTCAGGTTGGATCCCGCCCTGCACCGCAGCTCCATGAGGCGGTGTCTGTGTACTTAATCCCCTCGGAGGTTCTGCTCTCGGATCATTGCTGCTCCTGGATTAGCATTAATGAACAGCATGTGTGCTCCAGAGGTGCTGCTGCAGGCCCCGGAGCTGCAGCACTGCCTGGTGTGAGACACAGCTATTCCCAGCAACAGTTCGGCTCAAAGAGGACATTTCTGGGAGTGAACGAGGCAGGAACCTTTTGCAGTCTAATTTCAGTCTTTCTGCCCTCACCTGCTGAGCATTGCATTTCCAGGGCGTCCCAGCACCTTGCTGGTTCCATTGGGAGTGTGTCTGTAAATCCAGCAGTTTCCCTGAGTGCTCTGGGCTGGGGAAGCTGAACCAGCACTCACTCAGCACCTCTGAGCAGTTCTGGGCTCTTCAGCCCTTGCTCTGCACGGCGAAGTCCTCAAAGAGAGATGATCCAAACACACATCCTTTGGGGGAGGGCCACAGGCATTGCAGAGGGAAGGGAATGTTATCCTGAGTTCCAGGTCTGAGCATAGCAGCTGCCCTGGCCACAGTGGGGCCTCCTGCCCTCCTGGGAGCCTCCTTTCCCAATAGCCTCCAGCCTCGGGCGGGATCTGTGCATTGTGCTGAGCTGCTCGGGCAGGGCCAGGAAGCTGCCAAGTGGGACAGTGTGTTCTTCCCTAAACCAGGCAGATTCCTGGCTGAGAACTGGTGCAGCTGATCCACTGTGATCCAGTGGCACAGAGGGACAGTCAGAAGGAACCTCTGGTGAGCTTTTCCTTCCTGAGAATCCATTCTCTCTACCTTCCAGTTCTTCTTGCTGTTTCTCAATCGTCCACACACAGCGTGAACTTCCCGTGGATGTGGGTTCTGTAACCTGCCATGTCTGCTCTCCCACATGGAATGGCAGGTGTGCCTGGACAGGCTGGGCCTTCCAAAGCTCAGGGCACAGCAGAGCCTGTTCCAAATGCTGCTCCCTTTATCCAGTTCTTGGCTGACTTCATAACTCCAGGAGTAAAGCCTGGGAAGGGCTGGAGCAAAGATGCTTTGGCTACTGATGTTTTCTGGTCAGGGCAGTTCAGCTCTTTGGGTTCTCCTGATTCTCACTGACTCTGAGAAGGGCCCAGAAGAACATTTTCTGTTTTCCCACCCAATCCAGGCACCAACATGGACTGGGAGGCTGCAGCTGGTAGCAGAGAGAACCCAGACCCAGCAGTGGGGCCCAGTGGAGCTGGGTGGTCACCAATTCCCACTGCAGCCACACCGTGTCCAGGAGCACAGTGTGAGCTACAGCTTGGCTGCTTCCCATCCCTGCTCCTGGCAGCAGCCTGGTGGTGTCTGAGCACCTGCCTAGGCTTGTTCCACACTGTGCTTCCCTGCTGGCAAAGGGGAGGATAGGAGAGAGCTTGAATCTATCAGCCTCTGGAGAGAGGCTCGTGCAGGCTCAGGCAGGAGGGCAGCAGCTCTGCTGCTCAGCGGAGTCTCTGGGCACCCCACTGAAGGCCTCAGAGCAGACACAGACATTTCCAGTCTCTCTCTGACTCCCAAGGGTCTCCCCTTACTCCTGGGGAGATGCAGCCTTGAGTTACCCTGCATGGTGAGCTCTCAACTCACTTTCAACAGGTTTGGGTGAAGTGGAGGCTTGAAGCTCCTATAGAGACTAAACTGCAGAGACCAGAGGGACGAGGGTAATTTCAGAAAAACAGCCATTGGAACACTTGTGAATTTTCCCTTATGGTTCTAAATGTTCAAATTCTTACAAAAATATGAGACAAACTCTCCTCGGAATGACTGTGCTGCTGAAAACATTTGGAATTTCCTCTTTCATCTGGTTCTTTCTATTTTTTAAAATCATTTTGAGGACTCTTTAGATGAGAACAGATTTGTATTCCTCTCTCTCTGCTGCTCGCTTCCCACCTGAAATCCTCAGCTGCTCTTTGCAGTTCCCAATGGTGAGCAAAGCCCTGAATGGAGCATTCAAACTTGAGGTGAGGAAAAGCAACAGCAGCAGATGGGCTTGTAAACAGCAGAGACCTGGCTGGGGCACAGAGGTCCTGGCAGAGTGGGAAGGAGCAGGAGGGTTGGTAAACATGGAGCAATTTCCATTTTCTGGGCTGAAATGTGGGGATATGGGGAGGGGAGAGCAGTGCAGGAACAGCAGCTCTCCCATTCTGGCACAGTCAGCTCTTCCCAGAAGAAGCTGTTCCTGTCAGAACTTGCAGCAAATGGGAGAAGATGGGAAAGTGAGGGACGTTTTCCAGCATCAGGGAATTTGTGGGTGATGAAAACAAGATTTCTAGCAGCCATTTTGCACTAGTCTTGGTTTCTAAAGATGTATCCTGCTGTTTTCCTGCCATTCTTCCCTTCCCTTGAATTCCTTCTGAAACTCAGTCAGCAGAGTTAGGAGTAACTCCATTGATACAAAATTCCCAAAAGTTACCTGAAAGTTTGCAGCCGGACAGAGGAAAAAGAAACCCAGAGCAGAGTTCCCATGGGTGGAAGGAAAAAGCAGAATAAGGAGGCTCAGTTCCATAGTTTACTGAGCCCAGAGGGATTTCTACAAACCACATGGCATCAAGTGTCAAAGAAATGAGGGATAAAAACCAACGTGGAACAACAGAGCAGCCCAAAACTCCCACAGTCCAGAGAGGCTCCAGAAATGTTGGAGAGGCTTAAAGAAGCCCTTAAAGTGAATGTGCTGGCCAAAAGCAGCCCCTCCACCTTGTTCTGTCAGGAGAAAGTCCTCACTCATGTCATGGGTGTTCTTTCCTTGGACAGGGAGACTCTGCACATCCTGTGGAGTCCAGGAGTCACGGAAAACAGACTGATGAAAGATGGTTTCGAGCTGGGATTTTGGAGAGGCTTGTGCTTGATCTAAGGTTGAAGGGCTGTTGTTTCTGTTTTTCTTGGGAATTGGGAGGGGACAGGTTACTGAGTCCCTGAGCCTTAATGTAAAATGATTAGAATCTGGAACAGATTCCAAAACAGACATTTAGGGACTACTAAATGTACAAAGCAGCTTGGATATCAATCACCGGAGTTCATCCAGCCCTGGAAAAAACCTCTGAAATGGGCAGTGCTTTAACAAAGTACAGATGTCTGGGGACTCAAAATACAAAGAAAAATTATGAGGAGGAAGAGATAACACTTTCTCCATTTCTTAGAGAGGGAGAAAATGCCAGAAAGTTATTAATTTTATTCCCAGGACTCTGAGAGCTGGACAAGGATCCAAGGTTAAGGTGATCCCCATGACCTGACACTTGCAGAACAAGTGGGCTCCCTGCATCCTGGCATCAGGAGTTCTAGGGAGATTTGTAATCCCCAGTAATAACCTTGGAGGTTAACTGGTGTCTGGAAATGAGTTTATTTGGTAGGTGGGCTAGAGGGGGTTTAATTATGTGTTTAGATCAGTGTTGCTTCAAGCATTAATTTTGCCTGGGAAAGGAGGGTGTAATGTCAGTAGTGACACCTTCACACTGCTTAGATTGGGAGACAACCAGAGGGACTGGAGACGGCCCATGAACTGTTGGGGAGGATGGAAATGAGCTCTGAGTAAAATCATCTCTGTTGTTTTGGGCCAAAATTCCCTGGACTTCGTGTAAGGCCCAGTTTCCTGAGAATGGGACTCAGCAGTTTTTGGACAGTCAGGCTGTCAGAAGGAATCCCTCTGAAATACACGTTGGATTTCTTTTTTTGGGCCTTATTTCTCTTGTCTGCTTTGTGTCATATTCTCCTCACAGCTTTCCAGAGCAGAGTTACTCTTCCACTTGTTCCCTTTTGCCTCCTGCTGAGTCAATTCCTTTCTTTTCCAACATTATTTGTACTGTAGTCACTCCCAGAATCTGGGAAATCATCCTCAGAAGTCTCCCCATCTCCTGAGCTTACTGCCAACTCTCCCACTAAAGCTTTGAATTCTTTGTTATAAAGAAGAATAAAAGGCCAGCAAAGTGCACCTCGACACCCATTCAGGTGCCATTACCCTGTAATTCTTTAAAAACTCCGTGTGCATTTATAGTCACTGGGAAGTGCTGGAGTGGGAAGCCCCTGGACTAAATTGGTGTTAGCACATGAAAGAGAGCCAGTCCTGCACGGGGCAGTGGCTCTGGGCTGGTTTGGTCACCAGCTCGCTCGGTGGGCTCAGGGCAATCATCCCCTGCCTGTGCCCCTGCTGGCAGTGCCCAGCTCCAGCTGTGCCCCTTTGGATGAGGAGCTCCTGGGGATACAGCCTGTCCCCCACCCCTGGAGCTGCAGCAGAGCCTGAGGTGAGCAGGGAATGCAAACAGGGATGAGAGGAATGCCCAGACAGCAGGGCAAGGTTCCCAGACATGCTGCCCTGCGAGCACGGCTGAACCCTGGGTGCTGCAAGCTGTCTCTGTTCCCAGGCCACCAAAGTGTTCACCACTTACCACTTCCAAATACAGCAGGGAGGTGAACTGGCAGCTTCCCAGTTCCACTGGGAAACGGGGGAAATCACTAAACTCACTTTGCAAACTCAAGACGAGCCTGATGGATCCTCCATCCTGCCTGGAGCTGTGCCGCCTCCCTGCAGGTGAAAACCTCCTTGTGGTTCTGAGCCATCCCATCCCACTCCACCCATGCTCCAGCCTGCTCCAATTTGCCAGCAGAGAAACCCATTTTCTCCCCTCCTCCCCTGTCTGAGGAGCTGCAGACACATCCCTTGGCTTTCCCAGAGCCCTTTCCTCCTGTTGTTTGTTCATTCCCTGTACTCCATCCCATCTTTTGCCTCCCTCCCTGGTTTGATACAGCATCTCGCTGCTCCTGCCTCACACTCTGAGCGGGGGTATTGGATGGATTCCCCATAGAGTATAAATTGAATGGAGAGAAGTGGCTGGTTTCCCAGCAATAATTTATCTGATTAAAAAAACGCTCCCCAAACTCCCCCTCCTCTGCTGGTCCTACACCCCCTCCAAAAAGCACCATTGGCACCAGGGCTGGTGTTTGAACTCTGTTATTCAAATTGCTGGAAGGGGGATTTAGATGGGAAAATAACTGGCAAAGGATGGTTCTCGGGGGATTTTCCCCAGAGTGTCAGCGCTGAAATTTGGAACCTGGGTTGTTCAGTGGAGAAGGCAGAGAGTAAATAATTCTGAGCCAAGTACCTGGGTGATTTGTACCTTTGCCCCCGTGGCCCGGCCGCCCTGGCCGGACGCACACGCGCGAGCTCTCGCACGTGTTTGCCCACCACACACATTGCATGGAGCAGCCTGGCTCTGGAGCACAGCAAGCTGCTCCTGCTGCTCCCTCTCTCCTCTCTTTTCTTCTCTTACCTCAGGGCTGATTCCAAATAAAAGAAGGAATCTGCCTCACCAAATGCATGTCGCCTTGTTTGTTACTTGCACAGGCTTCATTCCTTCCAAACCATTTTCTTCTCCAACATTCCTGTTGTAACTGTGGGATGGAAAAGTCACCCAAGGCCCCTCTCGGCGGGGCCCGTCAGTGGGTTTGACTGGTGCCTGTTCCTGTGTGGGTGACAGGCAGGTATTTGCAGCTATTTACATCCCAGAGTGCTCCCAGTGGGCCGGGATTTACAGCAGGGGCTCCCTGCTGCTGTCAGGGGCAGCACTGCTCCTGACACCTGAGTGTCTGTGAACCATTCCAGGGCGTGACATGCTCCCAGCTCCCTGGGCTGCTGGACATGGACATCCCCCTGCTCACAGCTGCTTTTGGCCACTGGGTGAAACGGGAACTGGCCCAGCTGGAGCTTTTCAGCCTCAGAGCACCCTCAAGCCAGTGGCCAGGGCTCAGGTTTCCTGCGTTTTGACAGGAGGGCTGCTCACATGAAACCTCCCTCGGCTCCTTCTGGAGGATTTACACTGCCACAAGTCCTCATTTTTTCCAGATGTTTTACCTAATAAATCAAGGAGTCTCATCAGAGGATTGGGATCCAAAAGCTGTTACCATGACTTCAAAGGCACAGACTGGAGTGGAAAGAAGCGGTGCAGACATTTTATACCACTCTGTGTGCACTGATCATGAAAATACACTCTGCTCCCAGGATTTTTTTTCCTTGGATACCAGAACTCCAACCATGATTAAATAAAATGGTGCTGTGCTCCTTCAGCCAACCTTTGCTGAAAAGAATGGAGCTGTAGGAGCCTCGAGCTGTAGGGCTGGCAGGAAACAGGATGGGGCTGGTCCTGAGAGGGGCTGAGCTCTGCCAACTCCCATCCAAAATCCAGGACCATTAACTCAGGGCTGAACTCACTCCATCTTTTCAGATCAATATTCAACTGCATATTTTCTCCTAGTGCTGGTTTAAGCAATTCCCATATGAAAGAATCAGATGTTTGTCTTCTTCAGATGTTGGGAGAGAAAAAGATGAAAAGAGTTACATGGCTGTAAAATGTGATTGTGACTATTCAGACCAGTTTGTTCCTTGATAGAGAATGTAACGTTTTTTTCTTCTTTTTTTAACGTAGAGAAGGCTTTCTTTTTACAGTGTCTACATGGTGTCATTTTCTTTTGCTGTTCCATTTCTAAAGATAACTGTGTTTGGAGAAGCTGTTACGTGTTTCTATCACTCCATAACACAAGGTGCTGCAGGAGAACAGAATGAAGAAAAGCAGCTGAAGAAAGGAAAGCTGATCCTGTGGTGGGTGAGCAGCAGGCCCACAGGGTTTTGGTTCCCCACTTTCCCAGGTCTGGCATCAGAGATGCTTGAGCTCCTCACCCTCTGCCTTGTCTTCCCTTGGATCCTGTTGGATTTGGAATCAGAGTGGCTTGGGTTAGAAAGGACCTTAAAGCTCATCCAGTTCCACCCCTTGCCATGGGCAGGGACACCTTCCACAGTCCAAGGTTGCTCCAAGCCCCATCCAACCTTGCCTTGGACACTTTCAGGGATGGGCTTTCAGGGCTTCAGCCACAGCTTTATGTCCCCTCCCCACTCAGTGCTGCAGGGCTGAGGGGATGGTGCCAGGCAGGAACAGGCTGCTGGGGGCAGGAGGCACAGGGTGGCCTGGTCGAGTGTTCAGTTTCAGGAGAGTTTTTGGGCTTTCTCTTTCACAGGGCTGCCCTAAAGCACAGCCATGGAGAGGGGAGGCTCTCACACCCTCCTGGGGGTACCTGCAGCAGATGATGTGAGCAGAGACTTTGGCTCATGCTGCCTCAGGATCCTGGGATGTAAATAAGTTGTCCCCTAACAACAGTGGGAACTATAGCACTTGGAGTTCTGGGAAAATCCTGTGCACCCTCAGTAGGCACTGTAGTTATGTAAAACACACTTAGGACATGAATTCACTCCAGGAGACTGTATTTTGTGTTTTATGTGTCCCAGGCAGTGGGGAGCAAGAGGGCATTTGGTTCTGCAAGATGTATAAGCAGATCTGAAAACCTCACCATGGCTGCACAAGGGTGGGAGTTTAGGAAGAGGGGATGTCCCACTGCAGCCAGGTGGAAGGGAGTGCCAGGTATAGAATTCCTGTGTTCTAATGGTATGTTCAGACTGAAAAATAGCCTCATCTAAATATTAACATTCAAATAACAGTCACCACAAATCCATTTGTTCCTGCCACAGACTTCAGAAAAATTGCTGCTTGTCTTCCCTCCCCCACAAGACTGAATCCCAGCACCCCAGATTGTCGTGACTGCCTGGGATTGGTGACATCTCCAGTGAAATGTGTTGGAGCATCAAAACAGAGTGGGAGAAGCACAGCCTGGCTCCAGGAGCCAAAAATAGGTACTATCACTTCTGAGCTGAAGCCTCCCTTCTCCTTCCCCACCCAGCCCTGCCTCTCTGGCACGTGCAGCACATAATTGTGGTGTTCCTATCGGATGAAAGGAAAACCACATTCCTAAAGCAAGCTGGGCATTAAGTGGTGGCCATGCTTTGGAGGCAGAGAACATTAGGACTTGTATCCTAAATTAGGGAACATCAGTGGTGATGGTTTGCAGAGTTTCTACGGGAAATGGGTGTAGTCAGGAGCACAGCTCATCTCCTCAATGCCATGTGTAAAAGCATCAGAGGTACACCATAAAATGGGGAGCTTGAATTCCCTTCACTGGACAGTTGCTCAAATCCTCGTAAGTGAATGAGTGAGCGATGAATATAGCACATTGGATTTCTCCCTGGATCCTTTCTCTCCTTTATTCTGTGACTGTGAATCTCAGTCGTGCTTTCACCTCTTTGTTTTGAAGTCTGCCCACTGGAGTATTTGTCCATTTCTGCCAAACCCCAAAAGCTCCATTTCATTTAAAAAAGTGATCATTTTGGAAGGGTGAATTATTGATTCACGAAGATAATGCTCTTTGAAGGTGTCTGCTCCTTTGGCAGTGACTGATTCAAAGGAGTTCTGTTTCAGGATGTCTGTTCTGCTGCTCCCAAGGCCGCACAGAGGAGGAGGGATTGTGCGAGGCCACATAAATCAGGCGTTGTTACGGGATGTCAAACAAAACTGCACCACGGGGTGCTAATGGTGAGCAGGTGAGGAGTCAGAGCAAGTCAGAACCAATGAAGAAAAGCCACAAAACCCCTGTGTCTGGTTCTCCATGCTTCCCAAAAGTGCAGTGTCTGCACGCTGCTGTTTTGTCCTGGGAAAAGCGCAGGCTGTTCCTCTGATCCATATCACATTTTCAAAGTGCTGCACTAATTGGATGAGTAGGTTTGGTGGGAACATCTTTGGTTCTCAATTCTCCCATCAGGAAAGATCTAAATGAAACTATGTGAACACATCTCTAGCCCAGGCTGTGCTTTCCCATGTCCGTCCACTGGATTTCTGCTCACCTGAGGCAGTGGTGACCAGGCCACTGAACACACAGCAAGGAGCCTCTTGGATTAAACTTCCACTGGAGTGGAGGAAGAAAACTCCCAATTTCTGTGCATGCAAATATGAGTTTCCTCATTTCCCAGCAGCAGTTCAATCCCAAAGCTCTGATTCCAGTGAGTTCCTGAGTGCTGGAGTAAGAAGTGATTTGGGATCTTGGTGTGCAGCTTTTGGAGAGGGGCCAGTGCTGGTGCTTTCCCCCTTTCTCAATCCCATGAGCATTCCAAGTTTCCAGAGGTTCCAGTTGGCTCTTTCCAGTCCCTGCTCATCTCTCAGACTCAAGGCTGCATGATGGACCCTGAGGTTTGTGGGCACAGAGCACAGGGGGCTATCAGAGGGAACAGTTTTCTCTCCCACAATGATTGTGTGATCTTCACAGCTTCTCAAATGCCTGTTAATCCAGGAGAGAAGCTGAGCTCAAACAAAAATGAAGCCTTAGAGTTTTAAAACAGGCCACGAGACTCCCTTTGTACAGAAGGAATTCAGGCTGGTGGAAGGTTTCAGGGAATGGCTGTAGGTTGTGAGCCAGGATAGTGGATGACCAGGAGTTGGACAAGCTGTGCCTGTGCATGTCCCTGCAAGCACATTCCACTGTGGTTTCTGCACAGTTTTTGTTATTTCTCAATATTCCCACTAATATTTCATGCATTTATCTTGGCTGTGGGTAATTTCAGCAGTGAAAGTGCTGATTCTGAAGTCCTTCTGTGACACTGGCTTGGGACAACCCAACAGTTTTGTGCGGGCCTGCAAAAAAAATGTTCTGCCCACTAGTCTCCAATCCCAAGAACATTCCTGTTTTCTCTGCATATCCTTGTGCACAGCACTGATAGAAAGATTGCACTTGTGTAGAGGACAACAATTATAAATATTTTTTATTTTCTAGGACTTCTGGGTCACTAGAATGATGGGACAGGAAAGACTGAGGCGCAGCTGGATAACTCCAGATCCCAGCCAGTGGGGTTTGTGCCTCCCTTCCAAATCAGGCCATGCAGAACCTGCTCCTCTTCCTCAGTCAAGGAGGTGTGTAAGAAGTGGGAGCTGGGAGAAAGGGGAATGTTGGCTGGATCTCATGTTGTCCTCTGGAAGGTTTTAATGATCTTTAGCTTCCATATAGAAAGGCTCCTTCTGGACCCAGGAGAGCTCCTCTGAGCTTGAGGAGCAAAATGAAGGTCAGCTGCAGCCCTCGAGCCTGAGATTTATCTTTCTCAAACATTGCACATCTCTCTGGACCCCAGGGTTAGATGGGATATTGGGAAGAAATTCCTCCCTATGAGGGAGGTGAGGCCCTGGCAGAGCAGCTGTGGCTGCCCCTGAAGTGTCCAAGGCCAGGTTGGACACTGGGGCTTGGAGGACCCTGGGCTAGTGGAAGGTGACCCTGCCCACAGCACAGGGTGGAATGCAATGAACTTTACTATCCCTCCCCACCCAAACCATTCTGGGATTCTATGAATCCTCTCAGTGCCCTCAGGCTGACCCTGTTATTTGATGTCCTCTTTCACCTTACTTTAGTTAAAAAATAAAGATCTTTCATGCTGTACCTTCCACCCTGGCTCTTGAAGAGGGATCACTAATTTAGTAGTGACACTGGGAAACACCATGGAAGTATTGCTGCTCTCCACTGCATCCAAGCAGAGACTGAAGTGAAATATACACAAAATTTAGGCACCTTTGTCCAAAATCATGATCCTGGAAAACCTGCTCTTGGCTTTGCCTGCTGCAGGAGCTGCCTGTGCAAGGCAGACAACCCTCAGTGTTTAACTTCTTCCTCTGCCATCTCAAGGCACTTGAAGGGATCTCTTCCCAGACAGACCCTTCCTGCTGACAAGACTGACTGGTATTTCTCCCTAAAATATTTGGATCAAAATGGCCTCAGTCAGGTGGCAGAGGGCAGGAGCTGCTTCTGCTGGGCTGGCCGTGTGTCCCACTGTTGGTACAGTCCCCAAAGCAAGCTCATGTCTCTTCACCTGTTCTTGGAAAGCCCAAGTGACCCCAAGTATGCTGTCCAGCATGTATCCATCCTGGTCCATGTTCAAGGCCAGCCTTGGAACTCCTCCTAAAGCTCCTTTGAGGGCCCTTGTGCTGCACCTCTTGGGAACAAGGAGGATTTCCATGACTTTTCAACATCTTCTGCCCAGGGGTTCGTGTGTTAACTCTGAGTGATATCATCACCTCACTGCAGTTTGGGGCACCAGAGGGTCCCAAACTGCACCTGCAAACAGGGCAGATGGCATGAATGGAGCTGAGCAATTTGGAGGTAAACAGTCTCAGTTACTAGGGAATTCATGTCCTGGCAGCCAGAGCAGTAAAGACAGAGAGTTATCACTTCAGGGTGCTTGAAGCGGGATGGGGAGAGCCAAACTACACTCAGCTAAGTCTGTAAGTCAAGACTAAATTATCTCTAATTGCAGCCAGGTGAAACACTCCAGTAGACAGTGTGCAAGTGCTTTACAAAAAGTAGAAAGCAAAAGCTTTTTGTACAAACATTAATCTTGATGCCTCACTGGGGTCAGCTGGGAGTGCAAGGAGAGAATTCAGCACAGTCAGCACCGGGCTGTAAAGATCTATGTCTGGCTTTGCATTTCATTCTGTTTATCTGGGCTATTAATTAGCTCCTTTCAGTTTCCCTGGGAAGATCTGTGTGTTCGGGCTCCTGAACACTCATAAAGATCCATCATTGATTGCTTGGGTAGCTAAATTGGGTTGACACTTCACTACTCAGAGGTGTCTTAATTTTGCATCCTTTTCTGCTGGGCCAGGAATACCAGAGATGACTTCAATCTTCTTGGAACCTGCTTGTACACATTGCTTTCCTAATTTCATGCCCAGATATGGCATTTCCATTACAAAGGAGTTGTGTTGTTGAGCTCTGCAAGTATGGTCTCTCAATAGCTGATCAGAGCTTCTGGTCATATGCTTGTGCTCTTTTCCCTCAAAACAAAACATCCTCTCCACAGATCCTGGGCTATCAAAGCCCCCGAAGCAGTTCAAGTGCCAAACACAACCCCAACAGCAGCCTGAGAAATGATGTCTCCCAGTGGGGCTGTTGAATATGCACAAACGTATGGTCTGTTTTCCAACGTGCCTGTCAGAGCCCTGCTGCTGCCTCCAGCAGAGCAAAGTATTTGTCATAGGCCATTTCCCCCCAAACTTTACTGCTTGCTGGAAATAGAAAATATTCTTTTCCACCATATTTATTTGTGTTTGACTGTAATCACAAAGGGTTGCATTTTTCCCCTTTCTCTGGTGACCCACCAGGGTTCACTGCTGTCAGTTCTGTCATTATCTCTCACAGAGCTGTAAGCCTTTTCACCCCTTCCTCTGGTTTCAGCTGGACTCCAGGTAAAAATTCCATATAGGAGATTAGCTTTAAGGTGCTCCTTTCAGATTTACTGAGTGCCCTGTCCAGGTTTCCCTGTTTTTTTAAATCCCCATTCTCTTGTTCAGTTTCCTGGGGAAGGTGTTCTGATATGAACACAACTGTAAATGCTGCTCATTTTTCACACCACCACTTTTGCTGTCTATGTTTCCATACACTGAACAAGGGATCCCTTTGGTCAGAGAGAAAATCCCCACTGGGGGAGCTGACTTAGAGCAGTGTCACTGCTCAATCCTCAAAGTCTGTGTGTAGCTTTTTGTTGGGGTTAATTAAGTTCCTAGAAGTTTGTAAGTTGGTGTGCAACTTGAATATCTGCTTATCTTTGTGGTTTGGACCTCCTGCTGCAGTGTCATCCCACCCACCACAGGTCCAGGAACTCCAAACAGGGATTTTGTCCAGATTCCAGGCTGTGTTGGCATTGTCACATTCTTGATCACAGAACCCCAGAAGGGTTTAGGTTAGAAAGGACCTTAAAGACCACCTTGTTCCACCTCCTGCCATGTGTGGGAAGACCTTCCACCAGCTTCCAGCCTGGCCCTGGACACTGCCAGGGATGGGGCAGCCACAGCTGCCCTGAGCAACCTGTGCCAGGGCCTCAGCACCTGAGAAGAATTCCTTCTCAATATCCCATCTAAACCCATCATTCTTTTGGTGTCAATTTTAGGTGAAGTGCAAGATAGACCTTAGTCAGTTCTAATGGGACAGGCATCATTCACTTGTCTTGACTGAGAATTATTGGGACCTTTCATGTGTCAGAGCCTCCTGTAGCCAGTAACAAGACCAGGTTCTTCCTCTTCTTGGTGTGGAAACTGTTCACAGTGAAGCACCTGCTCTTGTGTCTGAGTTCCCACTGCTCTCTTCCCACAGCAGGAGCCTATGCACAGCAGGTGCTTCTTTGGGAACCTTGTGGAGGTGCCACACCCTACACTGCATTTGCCTGAAACCGGATGCAGAATTTAAAAAAAAAAAGAAAAAAAGAGAACAGGAGTGGCTTTGAGGTTTTTCTTCCTGACGTCTTTCACTGGTACTTTTTTATAGCTTTCTTTTTAAGCTGAGCATAATTAATGAACTCTGATCTTTAGAAAATAACACACGCTAGCAGTCATAGTAGCTGTAAACCTAAAAACTAATGTCACTCATACTATTCCTTGTGGTCCCCTGTGCTGCCTTCTCCAAAAGCCATGGTTCCCAGAATGTCCTGGCAGTCTCAGGAGTGATGGATACCGTGATGGCACCCCAGAAGGAGCAGCTGAATGCTACTGACTGCTAGAGGTCAGCAGGAAATGCTGGACTCCTGTCTGAAAACACAAACCCAACAGATCATGGACTGAGCGGCAGCATGAAAGGGGTCAGAGGCAGATTGCAGCCCTTTGGGATTGGGAAAACAGATTTGTGAGAAAGCTTTTCTCCCTCTGTCAAATCTCTGTTATTTGTTACCCGCCTCAGAGGGCTCACGGCTGAAAAATACCATTGCTTTGCTTCGTGAAATTTAAATGTCCACATGATAGAGACATAAACCTCAATTTCTTCTCAGCCCTCACCAAAGGTTTTTGGTCACAGAAGGAGAGTCTTTTTGAGAAATTGATTTTTGTTGAATACCTACACTTCTGTGCTTTCAGAAATGAAGGACACTTCTGATAACAACTTCTGATAGCCTGAACATCTTTCTCTACCAATTCCCCACTTTCAGCAATATGTTTGTTCCAAGCATCTGAATTCCAGTTTTTGGCAGTGATGCTTTTTAGCTGAATTCCTCTGGGAATGTGAAGACATATTGCTTGTGCACAAAATGTCCATTGCCTGTGTAGCAAAAGAGCATTTTCCTCCCAGATTCCCCTGCCAGCACGTGCCTTCCACTATGGGAGGAGGAGGAAATGCATTTCAACTTTTGGTCCTTCTAAGAGCATCCCTTAAAAAATGTGTATTAGTGCAGAGGGAAGCAGGTGGAGGAACAGCCTGGGCAACATTTACAGTGTGGTGGTTTCTGGTCACAAGAAACCTCACCTCTTCTTGGGATGATGGTGCTCAAACTCCACTGATCCCTGTTGGAGTCAACTCCCCACCTTTGGCTTCCTGCTCCTTCTGGCCCGTTCAGTGTCTCTGAAGACCTTTGTGTCTGACTTGGACACAGTCCCATTCTGACCTCTCTGAGACACATTTCATATTTCCCAGAATCAATAACTTCCGATGCAGTTGCAGGAATACAGGGCAGTCGATCAGTTCTGTCAGGTCCTGTTAGGAGGAAAAGAGGAGCAGTTTAAGAATGACATTTCTTAGGGAACTGCTATCCAGGCACATTTGTTGTTTCAAATCATCTGACTTCGGGGCTCAGACAGGGGCTGCAGCCTGTAGCACTCAAGCAATTTTATTTTAAAGCTGCCACTCAGGTGCTGAGGGAATAACACCAGTGGTAGAACCCCTGTGTGACAGCAGACCCAATCCTGACATGCAAAGTGCACAGACCTGTCAGGGAGATCCAAGGGCTCGTGGCTCCATCACCCATGTTCCATATCCCATCGGAGCCCCTGGTTTGTGCTCCTGGCTTTGATCACCAGTCCCCTGGGATGAGTGTGGAAAGGTGGGAGAATGGTGGTGTTTTCGCAGAAGTGTTGCCCTGAAGGGATGTTTAAACAACAAAAAAAAGCGAAAAGAATGTCTGTGAGAAGTGTCAGATTAGAGCTTGAGGAGTCAGACTCTTCACCTGTCTGAAGGCTGCCCACATTTTCCCTGCCAGAGCTCTCAGTGCAGCACCATTCCTTGGCACAAAGTGTGTTCTTTGCTTTTTAAACTGTTCTTGTGTCCCTGTATTGCTCAGTCCTGCAGCTGAGAAAGAGTCAGACTGTGCTGACAGGGGTAAGAGGTTGCACTGGCAACACTGGGGAGGAATGTTGGCTAATTTACCCTGGTTTTAGAGAGGCTTAAGAATTGCAAGAGGTAAGAATGATTTAAAAATAAAATTTATGCAGAATGAGTCAAGGTGTAACTCTGCTTACAAACCAGGAGCTGTTGGGAACAGAAACTTGTTTCTCTCCTTAGCAAATCAGGGATGTACCCCTGCTACTGCTCTCTGGGAAGAGACTTCCATGTTCTCCTCTGTCAGCTACATCAACAAGGTCTTGTCCAGACTTCTGCAGCATTCCCAGGTGCTGCAGCACAACCTTCCTGGCAGGAAGGTGATTTGGAATGCACCATGATCACAGTGCACAGATCCCGTGGCAAAAGAAATTCCCCAGGGCTCCAGGCATCCTTCTGTGCCACGCTGTGAGCTTGGGGAGTGAAATCAGGTCTTGTTCTGAAAAGTTTAATTTTACAACTGTTTGAGCTTGTCCCTTTGTCAGACAACATGGTAAAAATGAAGAAGTTCAATATTTCCCCCATGAAAAATCCATTGTATTTATAGCAAATTCCTTCATAGTGTTTGAAAGGGTGATGCTGTTTGTCTGAGCATTCCTATAGGAGGAAGCAAAGCCAAAACTATGACTTTAAAGGGCTGTCTGAGAGTGCATGAACAAGATTATTACAGCAAACAAGACTCTGTCCCTGTCTCAACCTGTTGTCCAATGTCTTTACTCCATCCTGTTTCTGGGGCTCATTGTCCCTGTCTTTGCTACATCATAGCAATGACTGGTTTTGAATTGTTGAATTAGCAGATATAGGTAATATTTTGTAATATTTTGTAATATTTGTAATATTTTGTTCATATCTACTCTTCCATCCCAAGGTACTATTAGCACTCTGTGCCACCAGTTCCTGCCATTTAAAGCAAAGGGACAATTCAGCCACTATGTCCAAGCAATGACTCCTGGAATCATTGTTTCTGTATATTCTGTTTTAAACACCTAAAATCATAGTCTGGGATACAGACCAAAAGGAAGGACAGTGGGAGTTGTTGGTGTTGGACAACAGTCAAGTCTATTTGGTCTCAAGTTTTATGTGTGGACTTGCTCATCTAACTCTGGCCGATCTGTTTGTATTTCTCACAGATAATGTGGCATTTTTTTTCCATTTCCAGGAGTCCCTCAAAACATCTGATTCCACATGACCCAACACCTCAGCTGACCCATTCAGGTAACACACAAAAGGGCCAGGCTGTGCTGCTGTGGGGTCCTGCCATGGGCAGAGGTGAGGCTTGTGAGGTGTGCTGGGATCCCTGGGAATGATGGGCTGTGTTTTCCAGGCATCCTCTGCTGCTGGTCTTAGGTTATTTCTTTGATTTCCCAAGCCCAGAGGCAAATGACTGTTTCTGTGTGCTAAGCATTGATTCTTTTCCTTTTGTTCTTATCCTTTCTCCTCTCCACAGTTTTCCTCTCACTTCGAATTCTCTCAGACTGCTGTCGTCTCACTTCCCCCGGCACAGGAGAAAACGTGATGGTGTTTACAGAGCAGAAGCACTGGGACTCAGGAGATGTGAAAGGTGGCCCTGGTGGCTCTACCTCCAACACCTCTCTGTGGTTCTGCTTTCTGACTTCCTGTCAGGATAACCTGGACCAAAACCCTCTGCGCTTTTCCTGTGTGATCCTACGGTGTCTAACACAACCTCAGGTAAGACCTTTAGGCACTCCCATTATGTGAACGAGAACAAGATTGTTGGTGTCAGTAATTAACATTCTTGTGGGATTGTTGGAAATGCTTTGGGATAAACACCACCTGGAATCCTCGCCTGGTTTATGTGGTTTTTAGGATGCAGAGGAGACAGATCCTGTTCGCACAAGAGGGCATGGACCATCTGTCTCCTCTCTTACTGGATCTGCAGAGAGTCTTTCAATCCAAAGATGAGTTGCTGTGGCTCAGAGAGAAGTGGGACACTGGAAAAGTGAGGGCATGGACAGCGGTGAAGAAGAATGGAGACCCAGTGGTCAGTGTGTCCCTGGTAATGATCTCATCTGAGAACAATGACTAATGACAACCACCAAAACAGGAAAACACAGTCACTGAGAATGCTATGAGTGCCTGTGGCACAGTGTCATCCCATGATAGGTTTTCAGAGATAAAATCTCACTCTACTGACATGGATGGCAAAAATCCCGTTGACTGCAATAACATCAGGATTTCCCCTTGGAGGTTACCTGCATTTCTTTCCTTCTGGATGCCCAGAGACCCATATCCCACATCATTATGCACTTCCTGATCACAAATGCATTACTCTTTTCTTTCAAATTGTGGATTTGAATCCAGTAAACCCTGCATTTTGGATTCTAGGTTCCCTCCATCTACCTCTGAAAACTCTAAATAAACAAACATTGGATTAGACCTCAGCAGCTCCCTTTCTCAGCAAGGGAAGCCTTTAAAAGCATTTTACACCAACTGCTCTGCTTGTGTTTCAGACTCTGTCAGCCTGGGACTCAAGGAGCTCCACCTTCCTCTCAGCTGTCCCAGGGAACTCACCTCAGTGATAGAAAGGTCTGCCTCCATTTATAATTCTCCCTGATTCCACTGAGGAGCTGGAGCTTCTGTTGACCTCAGGAATGACAGAAGTATATGCTGGAGTTGGAGGGTTTCTGGCATATGACCTGTTAACCTAGAATTTGCTTGGCAAAGTCCAGAGGATGACTTTTAACCTCAGAGCAATTTGCAAAACCACATCTGTGACCAATAAATGTGAAAAATAAATGAAAAAAAAAAATCCAGCCCCTATGGAAGGATGAAAGACAGTATGCCTTGCTGGGCACTGGTGCTGGTATCAGGACAGAGACTGGGAATAATGGGACAGGCCATGTTGCCAGAAGTTGTCCATGAATGGAGCCGATGCCTCACACAAGGGAGGCAGCACAGCAGGTTAAACTGAAGGTATGTCATAGCTCTGAGTCTTAAACTTAACGAGCCACATCTTTATTTGTGCTGCAGTCCCTTCTTATCCCAAATTGCCTTTACCAGCTGCCAGAGGATGCCTGGTAATGGAAAATTCTCCGGATAACAATAAATTGGTGTAACGATTCAGTGTCACCTCGCATCCTGCTAAGCAATAGAGAAATCAAGAGGAGAAAAATAGGCACGACCAGAGTGGCACTGAACAGTGCAATCCTAATTCCATAACCCTTCTTGTGGGCGACAGATAACCCAGTGCAATTTACAGCCGCTCTGAAGCAGCTCCAAGTCTCAGCAGGAGTCAGGGAAGCTCAGCGTAGCCTCGGGACTGAGGAGTCGGAAAGATCAGGGGAGTTGCTGTTCCATAACCTTGCCTCTGCACCAAAACCAGGGGGCTGGTTTGGAATGGGAAGCACTCCAAGCAAAACACAAAATTTGAATCACCGAAATGAAGGTCCTCCTCTGGATCCCTCTCTGGAGAATAGTCTGTCTCTGATGATCGTGCACAGACTCGCAAAGAAGGTAAATTTTGGATTTTAAATCTCTATGTCAGGGTGTGAATGACAGCGTTAAATCTTGGCTGGAAGGCTGAGATATATCCAAGAAGAGAAAAACATTTTTTTTCACTTAAGTGGCTGAGGTAGAGGAGGTAAATATTTTGTCTCCCACTATTAAAGGGTGAGGAAATAATTTATATATATGTATTACACCTTTGCACCTAACAGTGGAGTTTTTTTTAAATTCAAGAGTCTAAAAGTTTAGAAATACCAACATTAAGGTGGCCTGTGCAACTATAATTTGTCCCTTCAATGCATTTGCATTATGATACAGTATTTAATTGTAATTAGATCACACGCTGTTCTTTCAACAGGTTTCTGGCCCCACTCATTGTACAGAATAGACTGTGCTCACTAAGTAATAATTTTATTTTCTCCTCGCTGTTCACTGTGTGGCCTGTGCTTTATTTACAGCAGACTATTCAAATATTGTTCTGAAGACAGATTTATTCATTTCCTCCTGAGCTTTTCCATGGGATCCATCACTATGGTATCCAAGTGCTTCACAAACTCTAATTCATTTTCTCAACACTGGAGCGAGAACTGGTGTTGCCCTTATTTTACAGACGAGGAACTCTAGTGTACAGACAGAATAGCAAAAAATATCTTCATTCCAGAGATCCAATTAGGAATACTCAATGGCCTGATTTTGTCAGAAAATAGAACATGGCCAAGCATCTAATTGAGTCAGAAGTTGTATAAATTCTCAGTTATTGCAGATTTATCTGTAAGAGCTCTTCACTTCTCCAAGCCAAGTTTCAAAATGCCAGCCCAAGCACCTGGGCAGTGCTGATTGCACAGTTAGTTCTGTTTAGGGACTGTGCTTTGCATCCCACAGGTTCCAGTGGCTAAAAATCCTTTCTGGGAGCAACAGCCACCTGTCCCACTCACAGCACTGTGCTTGCTCGCCCTGCAGTTCTCATGATTTTTACAGTAAATGAGGTAGAAGTTTTGAAGAGCTTGCCTGGGTTCCCCGACCTTGGTTTGGTATCTGAGCCTGGCTTATCCTCCTGCACTGGCTGCCTTTATCCTGGTGTTTGGTAACTGGGGAGTGTGTTACTGTGCAGCCTGAGTACTGTTGCTGTATTGAATATGTACTTCTTTCCCATGTAGAGATAACCCCATCAATGTAATCCTGGGTTGACATGGATGCAGGCCATCAGCAATGTGGAAATTTCCCTCTATGAGGGATGTCATGCCTGGCACAAGTTCCACGAGGGGGTGAGGTACATTCTCAGTGTATTTCAGTTACCTGCTTTCCAGGTGGTTTTCATTTCCCTTCCTAAATCCTCACCTTTCTGCTCTGCCTCCCTCCCCCAGTTTCTGTCATTCCTGTTACTACATCACTGTCTCTAGTGAATTCCCTCTTCCCATAGGCCCTGTTGCATCCCATATCCAGCCTCAAGGTCCTCCTTGCCCCACTCCAGCTCTTCCACCTGATCCCCTTTGCCCAGTGAGCTCTCCCTCACCCTGTGACCAGACCATAGGGACAGCTCCCACCCCTCCCAGGCTGCATGCCTCCCAGCAACTTCTCCCATTCCCACTCTGGTTCAAAGTCTTCTCCCAGCAGCCTGGCTTCCAGACTCTTTCTTATGAGCTTTGCTTTATCCCTCCCTCCAGGCAGACCTGTTGTTCCTTCTGGCTCCTCGTTCCCTTCCACCACCCTGGAGAACCTGTCTCTCTCCAGAGCCTCTGTGCCTGCCAACTTACCTGTCACAGACCCAGTTCCCATCCTCACTGTGTGTTTTTCAAGGAGCTTCCTGCTCTGTTTCCCAAAGGGACTGGAAGGACAGGTTCACCCTTCCTACCTGCAGACATGGCATGGTCCAGCGCAGCCAGGAACTGGAGCTGCAGGTCCAGTTCTGATCCCACAGCCCTGGGCTGTGATGAGGATGGAGCTGCTGGGGAGTGGAAGTGCCAGGAGGCTCCTTCTGAGAACCAGCAGGACTTTCAGGAGGGTTTTCATACTGGGGTTTGAGGGAGCACCTCTGACAAAGTGACCACTCTCATCTTCAGACCAGAAAATCCTTGACAGAAGGAACAGAAGGAGAAATGTTTATGATTTAACCTAAGGTATGAACTTCAGATGATTAAATTTCAGCACAGTGGTTAGTCTGGCCCTATTAAACGTGACTGAGGGCAGGATTTTATGATGGGAATTGCTAACCAGCTTTAATAGGAGTTACACTACCAGTCCTGCCTTTTAATCATCGCTTCCATTTTCAGGATAAATTGCAGCTGGTTGCTGGTAATCCTTGTGGCATATCAGATAGCAGCGTAACTCGGCAAGGGTAAGCTGGAGAAACCCAAACATCCTTCTGAGGAGGTAATTATTCCATTGTGAAAATGCCCTGGGATATTTTTAGTGGCCAAACCCCCCGTTTCCTGACAGAAACATAAAATAATGAAGCAAGCTTCACAAGGAGAGACGCCTCAAACACCTGTGTTAGCTCGTGCTTTGCAGTCACGTCAGCGTTTAATTCGCTGTGCGCATCTCTGCATCCCTGCACGGCAAAATGCACACCTGCCTTTGAGGCACTGCACACTCTGCCAGCGTCTGCCTCGCAGAGAACCCTCTCCATAAACAAATCTGCAAATCCCGCTGGATCAAGAAGAATTTCACGGGAATATAGAGCTGCCTGCAACAAGAGGGAAACCCTCGCCACACACACACCGAGGTTATCAAGGGAAACGTTCCTCTACAGGAGCCTGGGTTTTTTTGGAACGAATTATTTAAAATTTGTTTTAAAATGTTTGGTAGCATCTTTTGCAGGGGACATACCCATGTTTCACATCCTGCGGTGCCCCAGGGGTCTGGTTCTCTCCTAGTTACCTCCAGCCCTGGTCCCATGTAATTTATGTCCTGAAAGAGACCATTCAATTAGTCAATAGTAAAATGAGCAAGGACACCGCGTGCGTTGTAAAAATATAATTTAGTAGGTAACAAGCTGAGATGGAAAAAATATCAGGGTACACTCCATATGATTAATGAAGGAGGAATGTATATTTATAGCTTTTATTGTGTCCTTTGTAAGGAGACTGGATCCAGCAGTAGGGCTGGAACGGGCTGGTAACGATGCGGCATTCCAGTGATTTGGATTTGAATGGCAAATGCTGTATAAAACTAATTACTCCCAGGAGGATGAAAATACATTGCGTTTGCCTTTTCGGAGCATGTCTGGCCTTTTCTTCACGTTATTTATCTTTGAGAAGCATGTTTACTGGGAGAGGCGACATCCCGAACAGAGCAGCAGAGTCGCTCCCCAGGAAAACAAGTTTCCCCAAGTTATTTTTCTACATTTAGTTCCATTTCGGGTTTCTGGGCGGCTCTGGATTGCTGGTTCCCCGCACCATGGCAGAGCAGGGCTCCCTCCTCCCACACCCTCCGGCTCGCCACATAGCGGGGATACCCGGATTGGTGCCGAACTCTTTGGTTTTCCATGTTTTTACGCGTAGGGGGGGAAAAAAAAAACCAAACCCACGCTGGGATGGTGCTGGAGAAGGGAAAACACGGATTTATTGCGTTAAAACCCACGAACTTTACGCACCGAACGCCTGAGGGAAGGGGGGTCAGCGCAGCGCTCCTGAGGGGAGGGCGGCGGCCCCGCCCCCTCGCGCGCTCGCGCAGGCGCGGTGCCGCGCTTGGGGG
>JAOTQP010000521.1:2434888-2500266 GCA_026413545.1 Cichladusa arquata | reverse complement strand
AGCACAATTGTTTGCACAGGAAACAACTGTAGCACGTGGTCCTTGGGACATTATGTTATCTCCTGATAATGATGTCACCCCACCGTCCGGCGCCGCGGCGCGGAGCGGCTCCCGGAGCCTCCTCACGGGTAAGAACGCGGCGAGACCGCGGGGGCGCGGAGGGGTCCCGGCGGCGGCGGGGCCCGAGGGGCCGAGCCCGCTCCGCTCCCCCCGTGCGGGCAGCGGCACTGCGAGCCGCGGCGGTGCCTCCCCGTGAACAAGGGACACCCCGAGCCCCGTCTGTGGGGCATTGAACGCTTCACCCACCTGTGCTCCCAGCTCGCTGGTACCGGGAGGGGAGCCGGGCGCACCTGAGTGCGATCGGGCTTGCAGCTCACCCTGAGGGGAGCCGAGCTCTGCCCCGGTTCGAGAGGGGTGCTGGAAGCGGCACGGACTCGGTACCGACAACCTGTGGAGAGAGAGGAACTTGCCTGGGAACTGCCGCAGTAGCCCAGAAATGAGCGGTCTGGCAGCGTTTCAGCCGCGGTAGTTCTCACACCTTTTACCATTGTTGTCTTTAATGGTCTATGATTGAATCCTGGTTCTTTATAGGCTACGGAAAACGTAATCTCACCCAGGTGAGGCAGGAGAAGGCTCTCTCAAAGCCCTTGCATGAGACCATTAATACCACAGAAGCCTCTATTGCTTTTCAGCGATGTTATCTGCTCGTTATGCCAAATACTGGCTTTAAAAAGTAACTTCTTTATTTCCCTCTTGCCAGCAATAAGCTAGTAGGAAGCTTGAAAGAGAATCTGGTCTTGAATGCTGGGTGCTGGGATTAAAAAAAAATCCCCCTGTAGGTTGATTGAATCCTGATATTTTAAGAGAGGGCTCTGTGCAAGTGGAATATGGAGAAAACTGCTCGTCAAATGAGTGTTTTTTGGCAACCTGTTAGCAATTTGGGAAAGTGAGAATGTTAAATTCTGACATTAAGTGGTGTAATTGTTCTGTTTCAAATCACATTCGGGAGGATCTTCCACGGTGGTTCTCATCTTGGACACCACTGATGGAACCATGTGTGCTGACTCCTGTTGACAAGGAGTATTTTTATTTATCCTCTTACACAGTACAAGCTTTGCAGATTCCAGGTCTGAAGCTGATTTTTTTTTTCTTTTGAAAAATATTGCGGTTTGACTCAAAAATCTGCAGAACGTGTAACAGATAAGTTATTTTTGATGTGTAAAATCTTGCCACGTGATGCTTCTTTTCTGATACTCCTGTTCTCCTGACAGCTCAGTGGTCTTGTGGTGTTAGTAGCTTTTTGCTAATTTAAAATAATCCTGTATAGTTTGAAGAAATCAAATTAGTAGGTGAAGTTCTGTCTGTTGGAGCCAAATATGTGAATTAAGTCTGCAGAGGTGGCGTGATGTGCTGAAATGATATGGAATAAAACCTTCATTGGAGCTGTTTATCAGATTTAGGAGTAGTATTGTGGAAGTCTTGTAAGTTCTGGTGGACTCCTCCTCTCCTCTCTCTGTTGTGGAAGGTGCCTTTATGCTGTGTCCATGGATGCTGTCCTGTGGGATCCCTGGGGAGGACCAGGAGCTGGGCTTTCCCTATCTGAGGGTGTTTGTACCAGTTACTTAGAGGAAAGGGAGAAAGGCTCTTAGTTTTTTGTCTCAAGAAAGAGGAGACTCTTGGTGTGTAGTGGATAAACTTCATTTTAATTCACATTATTTCCCATCTAATTGCTACTAGTTTTTCTTAAATACAGGATGTTCCACACACTTTTGTATGGGCAGATGTTCCATGGCATGAACATTCTCCCCTTGGAATTTAGATGTGAGGGGGGTAGTGCTTGTCTTCTGTTCCATGCTCTGGGTGAAGCTTGATCTTTTCAGGTTGCTGGGAAGAGCCTCCTTGGGCTGATGCTGAGGGCTGGAGAGGCAGAGGAACACCAGGTTTGCATGTCCAGGTGGAGCTTTAGCTGTGGGACTCGCAGCCCTTCTTGTCAAGGCTGAAATGCTGCTTTCTGTGTCTAGAACAGGGGGTTTTAATGCAAAAAGCCCTCATCCTGCATTTTGGTGTGTGTGAAAGTGCCATAAATGAGCAGAAGTTGCTGATTTGGAAGCCCATATTCTTTGTATGGAGTCATGTGTGTTGGAGGGACATTTGATCCTATTTATAAATAGCTCATCATGGCTCTCTGAAGAAGAAAAGAGGGCAGCTGAATTATTTTAGGAAAAAGCTGTAAAACTTCATTTATTGGTGTATCTGCAAACATTAATGTGTTTTCCAGTCTAGTTGGTTGCTCTGCAGATGAGATGAGCTGCTGATTTTAGAATTGGGACAACATTTCACTTAGCTGAGGGAATAAAACAAATCAGGAAGAAACATCAAATTAAGCTAAATCCTGCCTCCTATAACTGTTGGTAGCTGAGTTGAGATGAGTATAAAAACTTGGATCTATACAGATTGTGTTATTAGAAACAAAAATGAAGCTGGTGTCACTTAATTTTTAATAGCAAGGCTGTGATAGCCTGTGTACACCATTAAGATTGCAAATGAGATTATTGAAGAGCAGGAAATTTGTTCTGTCTCTCCCTGGTATTCTTGAAGTCCTTGGAATCTATATGTATTTTGTTTTTAGAGGACAAACTGTTGGTTTGGGAAGTCCCAACGGAGCAGAATTAGCAGTCAGTGAGCCTGGGGCTGAGGAGGAGCCCAGAACTGAAGGGGTCTGTGGGCAGCAAGGTGGGAACTGCATCCAGGTGCTGCTGCCAGGGATTCTCCTCCGGGGATTGATGGGGGGTATGGAAAGCTAAGGATGGCAGCACAGATCAGCTGGGGACCCTAGAAACAGCAGGTCATCGTTTGTTTCTGTTTTGTGTGTGCTGCTTGATTATTTCTAACTATATCCCAAGTTAAAAATAGAGGAGAAGTATTCAGGTCTCGGGTACGTCCCAAGTCAGTTAAACACTGGTCTCCCTGCTTGATATTCCTGTTCCATATGGACAAGTTGCATATGGCTTTTGCAGTGCATGTTATTAGTCATCTAAGAAAATTACTTGACTGCCTTATGAAGCTTTCCTAATAAACTAACACTTCAGTTTCAAAGTTGTCAGGTGTGTACACACCTGTGCCTAATGTTCATCACAGTGAAAAGCAGCAAACAAAAAGTGTCATTAAAAAAAAAGCTTGGCTTAGTTACCTTGTGCTAACTTATCAGTGTGAGTAAGGAAGTTACATATGGTAGATATTTCCTTATACAAATAAGAGTATTTGGTTGTTCCTGATTATAAAATGCCCTTGTGATTTACATGATGTTAACCTTCAGCCAGAGATTGTCAGAGAAGTCTAAAGACTCTGTAGGCACCTAACTGGAATTTGTTGCATGGCCAAGAAAAAAAGAGTGATAATAAATGAGTGAGGAAATGAAGTGGGAGTTTAAGAAAACTACACAAGGAGCAGTGCAATATTCTGTTTAAGTTTTGCTTTCAAGCTATAAAAACATTTAACTTGGGCAACATCAACCTGAGCTTCACTGGGGGTTTGAAAGTGAATTTTATTATCATCACCAGTTTCTTGCAGTACTAATGTTTGTAGCCAACTTTTCTGAACATGCAGTGGTTTTATAGATGCAGGATGTTTGAAGTTTCACTTTGCCTTGTGTACGAGGAGGTATAACTGGAGTCATTGCTAGTAACTAATTGGTGCTGGTTTCCTGTAAGGATTCAGCACCAATGTTGGGATGTCACTTGGTGGAAGGGAAGCTCCACTTGTGTTTAGCTGGTTTGTAGGGGTCTGCTGCAGGGCCCAGATTGCAGCTTCCATGCTGGATCCAGAAGGGTTTTTTACCTTCCTCCGGGGGTTGTGGGCTAGATGTTCAGCCCCTGAGAGCTCCACGGTCTCAGTGCAGCCTTTGGGAATGGTCATGGAGGCACAGGCCTGTTTGCTTCTCTTCTGAGAGGGGTGAGCTGCCTCAGACACTGGGGTGCTGCTTGGATTGTCCTGCTGGAATACACCTCTGGGCCTCCAGTATTGAAACATAATGCCTGAGGCTATTGATTTTTTAAAAAGGTAGAATAGTTCTTAATAAGGAAAATGCCTCAGCACAGTGGAAGCAGTCATATTTTACTGATTGGGTGCTATTGATTTAATCCTCCAGTGAAATTGCCAAGATGAAAGTGGTAATCCTGATTAATTCCATATAAATAGATAAGCCTGATTTGTATGTGTACAGTTGTGGGGTTTGGTAGAAAATCTGAAAGCCTGCTTTATATGCTCTATTAGGTGCTTTAATTTCCAGGGTTTTTACCATTTAGTATTCATGCTGAGGAGCATCTTAATTTTACAAAATAAGCAGACTATCAATTTATGATAAATCCTTTTTGCATCAGTTATTTTTTTCTCTCATTAAAGCTGCCCTTACCGAAGGCAGTGAAGGAATTGGAGTGTTCTGCTTCTAAACTTTCTTGGGATTTTGGGTAATTCCCTGGAGTGTGTAGCAACCACAAGCTATTTGATTAGTGCAAAAATAGAAGAGGTTTAATTTTAATAAAAAGTAATAAATTACTCTAAAGGAATTTTTTTTACATCAACACTAAACTTATTGCTCTAGTTGTTGCTTCTGCATGTTTTGGGATTGGGTGTATTAGTAGGAAAAACTGACAGTTAAATCCCTAAAGGTGCTGTTCAGACAGAACTGCCCACCTTGGGAACTCACTGGGATTGAAATAAACAAACTTAAATATTTTTTTTTATGTCATCACTGATTCTCATTGCCAGTCTCTGAAATTTCCTGGTTCAGCTTTGGGTTTGCTACTATGGTATGACCAGGACTGAGTATGGCATTTTTGGGAAGGAATGTAACAATGTTTTATTTTCCTATTCCTCTGACATTCTAGTTTTCATAGTTTTCCAGTGAGAAATCTCTTTTTAAGTTGATTCAGAAACAGTGAATTGTGAGAGAGCTTTTTCCCCCTCAAAATGTGTTGTTCTGCATATGTTAGCTGTGAATTTTCTTCACTGTGGAGCTGTTTGTGCAGCTGGCTTGGTGCTGGTTACCACTGAAGAAATTCAGATGTTCTGCTTAGCCTCAATTTCTTCATTTGCACATTTTAATCTATTGATCTTCTTTTCCTTAGTGCTTTGCAGAGGTTTTGGCTCATATGACAGACTGTTGTTGATGGTGTGGATTTTGATGATTCAGTTCTTTTGGGTCTCATCAAGGCATGGCAGCTTGGTGATAATTTTTGGTATCCTCTAGTCATCCAGTTTTGTCTGGAGATCTTTTGAAAGTGGAAAAGCTGTTACATGATTTCTTACTCATTTATCTGTTTGCTCAAAGAATTTGTGCACTACTGTCTTTTGTAGTTAGATCAGTTTTTAATTGTTATGTATATGGGCATGAATCTTACTGTGGTTTTATTATGCTGTTTTACTATTACCTTGAAATCCCATGTTTTTGTACTTCTGCCTGCTAATCCCTTAAAATTTCACTTTGTCTCTCCTAGTAGGCACCTATGTACTTGATATCCTTTGGGGTTTCAGTGCTTCATCAGTAGAGCTCTGTTGGCCTTTGCCATCTGCTTATGTTTTTTTAATTTTCATTTTGGCTTAGAAGTTTGGGTAACTTATGAGGAGTTTCAATTCTAGCTCATATATATGGAATCCAAATATATTTTACCTTTGTTTTTGTCTGATGCCTGTCTTGGGTTTCTTGAAGCTGTCAGGTTTTGTGACACTGGGTCAGAGCATGTGTCAGTAGCCAGCAAGCCAGCACAGTTGTCTGCCGTTATTATTACGATACTTTGATGAATTTATCTTGTTTGATGTGTTTTTAACTCTCGTGACATATGTCCAGTGTTGCTGCTGACCTTGGGGTGAGCAGCACAGAGCTCTCTGTGTGTTGGGCATTCAGCAGGCTGAGGGCTGTACCAGTGTAGGCTGAGCTGCTGTTTCTTGCCTATTAACATATTTAAGTTAGACTTGACATGGTTTTGAAGAGACAATGTACTTATCTACAGCTTCCATTTATTTCATGTTCTGCATGGAGTTTCCAGCCATTTAATGAGTGCTTTTCTGGGGAAATTTTACTTCATGTATTGTGTACTTTATGATGATATTTTGAGCCATGGTAAATCTCAGTTTGTCTTCATGAATAGATATAGTATCTTTCTATATTTTAGGTTGTGTATTTATAACAAAACACTGCTCCCTACATTGTCTGGGAAGTAAAAGCTCCAGCTCTGATTGTGTTGGTCCCATTTCTTCCTCTTTCATCTTCCTTTTGGCAGAGCCACCTTTGTGTTACTGCCATCACTAACAGACTTGAGCACTTGGAGGCAGCTTCCAGGTTTTTTTCATACCCTAGTTCTCAGTGTAATTGTCCCACAGCTTGCTTCCACTTGGGCTGAGATGGAGTCAAGCCCTGTATAAGTTTCATCTTTCTTGGCTTTCCTCTGTAGTTAATGAGCTCGAACAGCCCCTCCTAACACGGCTCCGTGGTTCGTGCATTGAAACTTTATAATGTAACTGTAGTGAGGAGGGGAGAGCCACAAATAGAGGTGTTTAGATATTCCTTCTAAAAGTAGAACAGGTTGCCAGAAGTATTTTAAGTCATTAGACCTGTCATGACTTTTATAATTGAGAAGTGGAGTCTAACTTGTCTTCAAAATTTTGAGAGAGGTCACATTGCTTTTAAAAAATTAATCGAAGAATCACAGAATCATTTAGGTTGGAAAAGCCCTCCAAGATTGAATCCAATAATTTCCCCAGCAGTGCCCAATCCATCACTAAACCATGTCCCCAAATGCCACACCCACATGTCTTTTAAATAACTGAGAAACTGCTTGAAGTTCTGGCTGTTGTAGTGTTGTGCACAGCAGTGAGGAAAGCTGGGTGTTAACAAGAAGATGAAATATTTCCAAAAGTGATTTATAAAGCCAAATGTTCCTGTTTGAAAACAGGCAAGGAAGGAAGTATAAAAAACTGGAAATAAAGGAAAACTGCATCCAGAAACATTTTTTGCTGTGGTAGGGCACCTTAGCAGTTTGTAGTACACTCCAGTGCTGTTGGGATTGGAATTTTTAGTGGTGGGCTGTCAGTGCTCACCTTGCAGAAAATCCAGGTATTTTGTTATCCATTTGTGAATCTTCCATTAGAAATATGCTTGGGCAGATAGGAAACACAGCCCAGATGAAGTTGTAGCCAACTGTTAATCCTATTTTGGTGTTTAGTTTCAGTGTTTCAAGCTGGCAGTACCACTGCAATGTGGGGGGGTACTGTGCCCTTCCCTTGGCTTTCCTAAGTGTTTGTGGAGGATGTAGAGAATTGGATCAGATCCCTGCTCTTCTGCCTGCATCAGCACTCGTGCTGGCAGAAGGGAGAGGGTGGCATGGGCACAGGGAATGCTGCCACCAGGAAGCCAGACTGCTTTTGTGGTTGGTGTAGAACTGTATTATGAAAAGCACTGTGAGCAAAATAACACTGTGTGTCTCATGTCACCATTTTAGTCTTTAATATTATATATTACAGCAGATAGATTCCAGATATATAGACTGAAACTTTATTGAAGTAGTGTGCACTATTTATTAGCAAATTCATTGAAAAACAAATGTTTTATAAAAGTTCATTTTCAGATTGGTAACAAAATTCTCAGTTCGGCTTTAATTACTTAATTGCTTTCGTTTTTAACTTTTTTTCCCACGCTGAAATTTCATTTGTTTGTCTGGTTCTGAAGTGGGAATAAAGCTGCAGGTTTAATCTTAAAATACTTAGCCTTGAGGAAGAAAAATTCTAAACTGCCCAAGAGGTTGTGGTTTCAGAGAAGGACGGAGGCCTGACAGCTCTGAATACACTCACTTGCAGAAGTCCAGAGGGAACCTTGGTTAATGATGCTTGTGTAGTGTATAATTTTTAACTGTACTGTAATTTTTTGGGGCCTGGACTTTCACAATTATCCCTACATCAATACTGAAATCCTGTAAGGTCAGTTCTTCATGGAAACTCGGTTGGGAAGTGTAAGAAAAACTTAGATGTCATAAGGTGTGACAATATGGTTGTGAAGGGAAATGGGAAGCACTCTTGACAGCCAAACCAGCCCCCAGCCAGAGTGAGGAGAATGCCACTGAATGGCTCAGGATGACATTGCTCAGTTTTTCTCAGGGTAAAATGGACATTGAAATGAAGTGCTGGGGCTGTGCATGTCCTGGAAGCTGAGGGGAGTTTGGGGGGTGCAGTGCAGGAGGTGGAAAAATGCTCCCTGCCTTTGCTGTGTTCTTAGTGGTTCTGCAGAGCAGTTAAGGGACAAAGTGTTTTGAAATGTCTTGGTTTCCCCTTTTTTACTGAAGGAGATCCTGGTGATGCAGAGTTAGTAATCATGGGGCTGTTAGAGTCACCTCTGTAAGACCCAGCCTGTGTAAGGGTGCAGTGCACCATGCCTTGTGTATGGTGAAGGGACAGAAGTCCCAGGGATTCCACCTGGAATCACAGCAGTCTGTTCTTACTCATTTGCAGCAGCAAATTTAATGCATTTTATGGGACACTATTTTCATTAGCATTAAGAGCTCTTAGTGCACCACAAATTTTGGGTGGGACAGCCCTCCATCATTTTCCCAAGTTGCTTCCTTTTCTGGAATCTGACAAGGCTTGTCTTCTGTTTGAAGTGTAAAATAGCTTATTTATCCAAATCTTCACATGTTTGCTCATACCTACTTCAGGTCTTTAGAGCCTTAATTTTAGGTTCTGCAGTTCTTTTATTGCTATGGATCCTTTTTACTTATCTTATTTGAAGTTATGGTAGATTTTGAAAAATGCCTGGATAGTATGAGATAAGAAATGGTTGAGATACCTGATTTAGTAACCAGCTTGTGTTGTGGTGCTATGTAACTTTTTGGAGATGTGGATGAAAGAAAACCCACACAAACCATAGCTGCAGAAAATGGAGTGTCCTCTTGGCACAACTGGAAAACCTTGGCAGTTCCACTGAGTGTAAATTCCTGTTCTTCCCCTTTCAATGTGTTATCTGTGAGTGCAGATGTATAGGGTTTCTTGTAGGTGATGTAAATATTGTAGGTCTGCTCTAAACTGAGGGGCCAGAATCTGCAAGGCAACACCACAGCATGTGGATGGAGGTTTTTGTATTTCACATCTGAGACTTTTGGAGGGGAAAATTGACTTCTAAATGTGGAAGGAGGAGAACCAGGCATCAGATACACCCAAAGCAGGATCCAATACATTCCACATTCTGGGTAGTGCTAGTTAAAGGCTTTTTCCTGGTTCAGCTCCGTTGGAATCTCATGTGCTCATGGTAACAGCATTAACAGCCCCAAATCTGAAGTGTTGGCTTTATAAAGTAACATTCTCCAGTCGTTTTCTTTGTTGTAGTTGCCAATTTTTCATTTCACTGAGGAAATCAGTCTAAATGGAAAAAGCCAGCATTCACAGGAGCTGAAAATACATCTGTGGTAGAGCTGATCTTCGTGTGCAGTTTGGTTTGTGCTGTTTTTTGTTCACTCTGGAACTTCCTGTGGAGGCACCACTGCTCAGGGCTCCATAGCAGAGCTTGAGCCTGTGCTTTGGGTTTTATCTTTGCTGTCACATTTATCCTGGGCAGATTTTATGACTTTAGCATTTTCAAACATGTCCTTTACTGATCTATTAAAATAAGGACCTGTAAGAAGTAGATTTTTGCCTTTACTTTTTTCTCGTGTGATGGTAAAGAAGCATTTTCTCCAAGTTTAGCCTATTCAAGACATTCTTGTTTCTGCAGAAGGCTTTGAAAGGTCATCAAGTGCTTGTTTCTGTTATTGCAGATTAATATATGGAGCATATTGATTGCTTAAATCTAATTTAGCTCTTGTCATGTGAGTAACTTTGATTCTTAACTTGTGTGCTGAGTGGCTATTGGTTATTGTCCATGAGCACGATGAGTGGAGGTGATGGTGTTCATTTAAAAAAATAAAGTAATAACTGGCCTTTGTAGGTTGTGCCTCACAGCTACTGGTGGTACTGAGAACCTTGTGAAATCACTACCAAATGCAAAGCTGGATTCACTGCCCCTCTTGGCTGTGATTCCCTTGGGATGCAAAGCTGGGTTGAATTAGCTCACTGAATGTCGAATTACAGTATGTTCAGTGAACTACCTATGTTGCTGGCACCTAATTTCTTGTAATTTTTGCAGTCTTTCAGTGTAGTAAGTGGATGGTAGGTTGACTTGATGCTTTATATCAGTAACCCAAAGACTGAACATTTATTTGGGTGACTCTTATTGTACAACAAAACCTAGAAGTGGTTTTAAGTTATGAAGTTTTAAGTGCCTTTCAGGTACTGGTAGGATGGGGCCAGTCTGTTCCCTCCTAGCCAGAGAACTATCCTGGATGTTACTGCTGGTTTTCTTAAAACTTTCTCATAAGTGCTTTCAGAAACAGGACTTCATCTTCTTTCAGGGCTTCCAGAGGTTCTGTGTGGGTAAGGAGCCATTTACCCATCCTCTGCAAAGGAGCAGGAGTATTTCTGTTTTCAGGAAGCTGTTGCAGTTTTTTAGGCAGAGCTTTGGAATTCTGCTAACAGGAACACAGTTTGTTTTATCACCTGGAAATTCCTCTTTAGGCAGTTTTCCTAGAGATTGATAGGCAGGTGTTAGGTGCTGACCAAACTGGGTATCACTGTAGAAGCAGAGCCAGATTTAATTCATTCTTCAGCCTTTAATGATAATAAGTTACATTTGTGCAGCCTTATAGCAGTTGGAATCAGTAACATCCATGCTCCTGCTGTAATTGCTTCTATACCCTTCCAAGGCTGTAACACAGCCTTCAGTGGTGGCTGTGCAGATGTAATTTCATTTTGAGGTGCCATTTCCTAAATGCTTTTCGAATAAAAAAATGTAATACTTGTTTCCAAGCCCTCTGATCTGCATGTGAGGGGAAAGATGGATTGAGGAATGTAACTGGAATGGTCTCTGCAGGTGTGTTAGTGCTCACTGTGATTGAGGTGGGGTAATTAAAGAGTGAGCTTGAAGAGATCAGTAGGCAAAAACCAACTTTTAAACCCCCCAAAGCCTTTAGTTTATGTAACTGCCCTGCATTTTTGTATACCAACGAGCACACACGTGGCTCAAAACCTGATTAAGATGGTGTAAATATTTGGCAAAAATAGCTCATAAATGCTATCTTTGTGCAGGCTTTTGATGCAGGAAAGGAGCAGCTGGACAAATTTGCATTTACAAATCATTTACCTTAGGAGAAAGCTCAAGTTCAGTACCTTATCACAAAGGCATTGCACGTTAATTATTTATCGTGCGCTTTGATGCCGGGGTTCTTGCTTTAATAAACCATTCAGGGGGGAGGTGGCTGCTGCTCCTTTTAGCTCAGCTCCTCCCTCCCCTACCCTCCGGGTAAACCCTGCAGTGCCTTTCCTCAGACTTTGCCTTCCAAGTTACTGCTAAGTTGGATTTCGCAACTTTTTGTTAAAATTAGAAAGGTTTTGTGATGCGTGTTTAATCGCTGTGGCTCTGTCATCCCTATGTGTAACTTTGTAATCTCTATAAGGATAGAACTGGACCTGATTTAATTTCCCTCTTTTTACATATGTTTTTCCACTTTCAAACTTTGTTTTATAGAAAACGACCAATAAAGAATGTTCATCATGGAAGTTTGGTTAGAACTGTCTGTGCCATCTGTGCTTGGCTTTAAAGTAGAAATTTGATGGTCTCAGCACAGAAAATGTAAACTGCTCTGGTCAATAGGACAGTCACTTCAAGCTTCTAAATTCTTGAGAAGCTGTGAGGATAACCTGGAGATAGTTTTGAGCATGACACTAACACTGTGTAAGATATTTCTGAAGTTGCTTCATGATTTTTGGATTACAAAAATAAAGATCTTTCTTAGACTGTACTTCTGGAATGTGGACATTTTGTGTCATGAGCTAAACTTAAATGGCAATTAGGAAACTGTAAGTCTTGTAGTTAAAATCCGTGTTGGAATTTTAATCAGAAATTCTCTGTATAGATCTGTTTTCTGGTGGCTTTTGTTTTGAACCCTGGAAAAATCCTGTATTTCCCTTTGCATCTCCCAACCCACAGTGACTTTGGGAAGGTGTAGGAGATGGATAATTTACACACAATCATGGAATTGTTTAGGTTGGAAAAGTCCTTTGCAATTGCTGACTCCAGCCATTCCCCCAGCATTGTCAAGGCCACCACAGCCTCGTGTCCCCAAGTGTCACATCCACACAGCTTTTAAATCCCTCCGGGGATGGGGACCCCACCTCTGCCCTGTGCAGGGCTGGACAGCCCTTAAGTGAAGGATTTTTCCCTAATATCCAACCTGACCCTCCCCTGGGGCCACTGGGGGCTGTTTCCTTGTGTCTCTGGGACACCTGCTGTGCCCTCCTGTCAGGGTGTTCTCAGGAGCAATAAGGTGCCCTCCGAGCCTCCTTTTCTCCAGGTTTTGTGTCTGACTGTTCATCCACGGGGCTCTGTGAGGATGTTGGAGCTGTAGGGCTCCTGAGAACTGGGATGGGGAGGGGGCAGTTCTCTCCCTCCACCCTAGAATTGTTAAAAATCACGTGTGCTCTTCCTAGCTGTCAGCAATTAGCTTTTCAAGGTAAACATTGAAAGGATTTTTAAAGATGTGAGAGAGTATAATTAAGGAGAATGTTACTACCTTAATGTGGCCTGAAAGCCACAGTGGGATTGAATAATTTTATTTAAATATATTTGCTTGGCAAAGGAGGCGAATACAAAATCCAAACCTGAATGCTTTAGTGAGGGCCTCCTTCTTCAGGACCGTTTTCTTTGTTAGTGCTTGGAGCCTTTCTCAAGTGCCCCTTATTGTAGAAAAAAACTTTTTTCCTTTCTAATTTTTTTTTAAAGGACTTTAGCACTTGACCACTCTGTATGAAGTTGAATAGGAGAAGAATAGAGTAGCTGGCTGTGCCTGTGCCCGGGATGGAAATAGGAAGAGATGTTTTGCTTTCTAATTTTGCTTGTTCTCATGTTTTTTTTTTTTCCCTTAGTGTAAGTACCAGAGCAGGAGTCTGCCCTCCTTAATGAACACTTCCAAACGCTGGCTGCATCCCGCAAGAATATGAAAGTACCAGCGAATTTGTAGAGGTCTTAATTTGTCAGAGGCTCAACCCCCACCATTAGCGGCTGTAATTGAGGGTCATTCCCGGTATTGTGACTCCCCCAAAGCCTTTCGTGGGCTGGGGATGTTCGGGAGCCTCTCTGTTCCCGAGGGCTGCTTTAATCCTTTGGGGATATTTTCACTGCCTGACAGAGCAGAGGAATGTCTGAGGCCGCCGCAGGGGGCTGGGGAGAGCTCTTGGCCGTCCGGGGAGCGCCGCAGCCGTGCGGGAGCGGCTGCCCTGGGCCGGGAAGCACGGCACATTGTCCTTGGAGGAGGAGGAGGGAATAACAGGAATAACCCACGCGGGCAGAGATGAGGCTGCATTTCTGCAGCTTGTTTGCCTTTCTGTAACGCTGAGCACAAAGGACCAACCTTCACCTGCAGCCGCTCTCGCCTTGCCTTGCCCAGCCCTGGCTGGTGGCGGTACCAAACCCACAAGTTTTCAGTCTGGTAAATTCTGGAAAGACTGAGAACTCAAACTGCTGCTTCCAGCGTGGCTGACAAAGACAAAGCTTTTCCCAATCCATTGTGGCAGCTTTTCTACGTGGTTATTGTTCTTAATGCACGCTTGCACTGGAAAGGTTTGCAAGGGAAAAGCTGGTTTGTAGATCTGTACAGTGAAATAAATCCCGATTCTTACATGCTGGGGGAAAAAATATACTATCAGAGCTAAGTGGGTTTTGTTATCAACGCCAAATGCAGAAAAGCCTTGAAGATGTAAATATGTTCAAATTACGTTTTAGTCAACACAATTGATTTTACACACGACTTGCATCAAAAAAGTAATTTTTTATATTTCTATGGCTAAACAGTTACAACATTGTTCTGAAACATTACAGAATGCTGAGTTATGCACAAATTACAAGGAAATGTAGCTGCTTATGCTTGATGTTGTTTATCCAAGCCTTACTCTGTGTTGTAGCTCTTTGATGTAGCCTTTGCTTGAAGAGTGATCTGAATCTCACTGTTAGATGTTAATGATGCCAATATTAAGTCAATTCTTTCTGAGTAGCTAATCAATATACAGAATTATTTTTTTATGTGCCAAAAATTGATTCTAATACTATTTTCTGTCTCTACCTTTCTTGGGTTCTCAGGTCATTATGAGAAACGGGTACAAAAATGTCTTTTACATAGGTATTAGTTTTGTGGCACAGATCTGACAAAGGAATTAAACTTACTAAATGTACAGTCATTGCAAAGATTTTTCACGTGGGCTAGGCAATCTAGCTTATATTAAAACAGGTTCGTGGGAACAGCAAACTGCCTTGTTCTTGAAAGCTCCATAGAAAACTCTCTAATTATGTTCACTAACTTAGAAGAAAGTAACCTGTGAATTTGACTCAACAGCTTCTGTCAGACACAGGTGTCACAAAAATATCTGAGTCCCTGTTTTGGTACATTTGCTGGACTCTTGTTATCCATCCACAAATCTCCATGGCATTGAAACTTTAGGGCCCTTATTTAAAAGGCATCAGGTAGAGATGGATGTTCCTGTGCATGCACATTTGTGCTGCTTAATTTAGAATAAACCCTAACATTAGCTCAAAGACTCAGATCTAACCAGTTTAAAAACCAGACTTGTCTTGCTGTGGGCTGGCCCAGGTGAGCTCACCTGGTGGGGTGCAGCCTGTCTGCAGTGGCTGTTCTTGGGGTTGCTATGCTGTTTGTTTTGCAGAAAACTGGAAATTAGAATAAGATGTCAGTCTTTTCATAACTGTTCTCATATGGAAGGAAATCGACTTGGCTTGTTACTCTGACAAGTGGATTTTATTGTAATGTGTTGGTGCACTGTTGTTTTTTTGCACATTATACCATTCTTATGCATATAGTCTGGTCACATAATAGTTTATTCATCACTAAAATTGTTCTGGAAAGTGCGGAGCTACCAGCAATTGTCACTTCCCCGACTCTTTCTGAATGGCTTGAAATCACTCTGAACTCTTGAACTGTCTTTCCTTGTTCCTCGGAATATTAACTTTATCACTTGAGAAACGAGCACAGTTTGTGTGCAGAGAATACACAATATTTCATCCTTTCAATCCCCCAATTTTACTTTGCATGGAAATCAAAATACAAAATTCCAAAAGCCGAGTATTCCCACGTGACCACGGGGTGTAAGGTGACCTCCTTGGCTCTGGTCCCAGTCCAGGAATGTATCGTTTCTTTGAGTTAGACTTTGAAACAGGTATTACTTTACAATTTAATTGGCTGCATACATCTCGAAAAGGATATAAACCAGTGGGTTTTTCCACTATGGAGACATAAAGGCTTGTTTCACAGGAGAGGAGGCATAAACAAGCTGGTACAAGGAGCCCTGTATGAACTGAGCTATACTGTATACTTCAGGGGGAAAAAAAATAGTCGGGTGTTTCTTTTTTTTTTTTTTTTTGCCTTGTGGGTTTTGGCAGTGTAAAACAAAACAGTCAGTGTTCTCTTAGAAAACTGAAGAATTCTTTTATATCTTGAAAACATATTTAGAGACCCCCCCCCATGTCTTTGTGGATTGCTGCAGATGTTGTTCAGCCTTAATTTTGCTGGAGGTTCTTCCTCAGTGTGGGTCACTGCTGTGTTTGGTGTGTGCTGGTGACCATGTCAGAGCTGGGGCAGCAACCAGCTGCTTTGAAACCAAAGGCCACTGCCAATTAGAGACAAGAAAAAAGAGAAATTCAGAACGTTTTAAGCAGTAAAACCTTTGTTTTGGAGTTTTTTTCCTTTTCTCTTTTTTAATAACTGAAAGTGATCTAATTAGTGTCTGTAGCTGGATCTGAAAGGCTTTTGCTGACCTATATTCAGACCCCTTTCATCAGCTCCTGTGTGGGTAAGATCTCAGTAGCAGTTATTTAGCAGTAAGGAGCCAGACATTGCAGGGAGGGTGGATAAGCCTCTTAGTTCTTTGAATCTTGTTTTGCTAGTTGTTTGTTCATTCCTGACTTCAGTATTTGTGGCTTATCTGCAATTTTAATCTGACTTTTCTGTTTTGACCATTCCTTCTTTGTAATCTGTGGCTTTTAATGTCTAAAAGGTCCTAAATATTTGATCAAAATAAGACCTAGTTCTCCTTCTGAAGGAATAAATCACTTTAAAAGTGGCAGAAAGAGAAACCATATGCAGGGAAAATGTAGTTTGAGGGGGAAGATAGAGCGTGCAAGCAGACCCAATCAATTACTGAGGCTTGGCACTAATGTTCCCTCTGCTCCCCACTCAGCCACTTGCAGGCTTCTGGTGTAACTTTGGGAGTTGCCATTAATCTGTTTAACATTAAGAGCTCTGGGCACACAGCTTGGGCCTGGATTTTTCTGTACAGCTCATTTTGTCCTGCCTGCTGGCATCTTGGGTGCTCCAGTTTGGGCTCCAGGTGCACTCGGTGTGCTTGTTCCTGTGGCAGCTGCACCATTTGCTCTGGGATTATTTGGAGTGGAGAACAGGGATCTATCTCAGTGCCTCTGTGGTTCAGAATTCCAAGTAGGATGCTGAGATAACGTGTGTCCCTCCTAATGCTGATTTAGCAGAGTCTTCCTGCTCTCCAGGTTTGTTAAACTGATGATGAAACCACCACATCTGAGTTATTCAGACATGGGACTAGAGGATAATCTTTTTCCTCTGAACTCCTGAGGATTGCAGCACTTGACATCTTCAAAGCTCCTTAACAAAGGTGATAAGCAGCCTTCATCCTCGGGCTGAGATAATCAAACTGATAAACACCCAGAGGAGATGGCAGGTTCAGGTAACATCCATGGCAAAACAGATCCTAGTTATTTGCTGGAAGAAAGACTTTTAGTCATAAGGTTTTTCACTTGTGGATTTGGTTGCTAAGAACAAGTTTGAAAAAAAATATTAGAAATTATCAGTGTTCTCCCATTTTACAAAATGTCATTTTCAAGCAGTTCTTTACCCATTAGCTCCTGGAAATTTTGTTTAATCTTATCTGAATATTTACTGGCCAAGTAGTTAAAATATTATTTAAACAGAGGCTATCATTTATAGCTGAGTTTTTTTTTTTAAATAAAAACTAAATGTTTAAAGTTGAGCCTGCTTTAAAGTCAACATTTGTATTAATGCATAACTAAATATTCTGGCAGTACAAGCCTGACATTTAAAAGAAGTTCATGTGAGTAGGAGGGGGAAGTCACTGGATAAGCAGTGCAGTAGCTGGATTCTGACAGACATCAGGCTTTATGCTACTGCAAGGAAAGTTCAGTGGATACTTCATTCAACCTTACAATATTCATCAGGAGCAGGAAAATCGGGGTGACTGTGTTTTCTGCTCCAGTCTGGGAGTGAAGAGGAGTGTGTGGGAAGTGGAGATCAGAGCACCTCGTGATCAAAGCTCTGCAGCTCCCAACCAGAGAGGCTTTTGTTCAACACATCTCACATCTACACAGCACGGCAAAACTGGGAGTCAGGAGCCTTTAATGTGTGCTGTTTAAAAAGATTCAAACAGCACCCAAACACCTTCTCCCTGTGTTTACAGCATTCCAGTTAATTCTCCAGAAAAGCAGCTTGACACTGGTATTAAGTAATTTTATGTCATAGATATTTCTTTTGAATGTAATAACGTGTGGAAAGTAGTACAGATGAGTTTTAAGTGGTCTGATGTGCATAAAATATGTTTCTCACCCCAAGGATGAAGGTTTGATGCTGTGATTATGTGTTATCATCTTGAAAATTATCAACCTGGCCTTGAGGGGGAGGAGCTTTCTAATAAAAATGATGATTTTTAGAACAATCAGAGGATGGGATGACCAAATAAAACTGTTTTCTTGTTTTTTCAGAGTAATAGGATTAACAGATTGATCCAAATAGATCAATTCTTTAGTCTGACTCAGCACTGAAGGGCCACCACCTGTGAAATCTTTGCTTTGAAGTCTTGGTGATCCAGTTGTTTTACTTTTTCTGTGGAAAAAAAGATGGAATTTTAGTAAGTAACGATACATTTTGGAATAAGATGAGTTGCAGGTGAAATTGGGTTATGTACAAGCAAAAAGGGTCTGTTGCATGTGCAGACATGTGGCTGTTTTGGACTTGAAGATGAGGCAAAAACAGGGGTTTGGGGCATGAAGCATCGGGTTAAATGTGTCATGAAGAAATCCTTCTCCCCAAATTGACTGTGGTGATTTACTCCATATTACCTTTCTCCTTTCAGGCTTGTTCCCTAGCCTGCTTTTCCATTTGTGATCTGATGTCCTGCTGCTTACAGACAAATCAAAAAAAGCCCCAGACATTGGGCATTACCTGACCAGTTCATTCCTTTCCTTCTCCTTGGGCAAGAGGTTTGGCCAAAAGAAAAATCCATTGTTAGGGAGCCAGGAATGGGTCTGTGTGTGCTGTAGGAATGTGCTTTTAGTATTCTTGGACAACTTGCCTCTCAGTAAGAGTTGTTGGTGTTGGAGCTGCAAAGACTGAATCAGCTTCCTGAGGGGAAGCAATTGTAAAATATCCAGGAAGTTGTTGGGAAATGTGAACTTCTGCTGCTGCCTGCTTGCTCTGGAGTGCTCAGCTCTCAATAGCACCAGCATGCCCCCCACACAGCTCAGCAAAACGGAGCTGGTTTCAGTGATAGAAAACTTGGTTGTAGCCTGGGTGTCAGAAATGTGGCATCAGGCACTGCTGAGCTCAGGCCCTCACAGAGGTTCCTAACCACGTTGGGAACGGCTCCTGGCAGATCTTTGCAGCATGCAGGTCTCTGCACTGCTGAGAAAAAGGAATCTCATTGTCATTATTTTTCTTGTTGGTCCAGTTTTGGTTTTGAACACCAGCTTCTCAACTTCACTGTAATTCTGTCTGGGAAAAATAGGCAAACCAGAAAGAACAGCCAAGGAGAGTCCTGGGAGAGGCAGGTGTGAGAAGGGGCAGAAGTCAATGTTACTGTGTGTGCCACCTGCTCTGACAGAGTCCCCTGGCTTTCCTCACCTGAGCTTCACCTCATCTGGACACAGCCTTACACTGGGTATTGTGCTTTCTTCTCTAACACTTTTTATCTGTGACAGAGTGACATAAAGTGGTTTCTGTTGGTTTTCCCCTCCTCCCTGCTGTCTCTCACCTCCCAGCCAGCCCTGGTTGGGCTGCAGCTGGGTGGGAGTCCTGTGTTGCTGTACTGCTGTCCCTGTGAGCTTGATCCTCACTACATCACGTGGATTTTAAAAGAGAGGAGATTCTTTTCATATGATTAAACTTTTTTTTTTTTTTTAATACTGATGTCTGTTAGGATAAAGAATGTCTTAAGTGATGAAATGTGTTCTTTGGCTGCTGTAATGGGCATGAGTTCTTTTTTAGTGTTATTAAAGTAAGTCAGACCTGTCAGTATGTAAGTACATAGTCCCAGGTAGGGTAGCAACTGCTGCAAAAGTGTTCAAACAGTCTGTCCTCCTGCATTAAGATTGTGTAGACAAGGAATAACTTTTTGTATTTGAGTGTGAACATTTTCAACTTTGAGCAAGTTTGAGTTCAGATTTTTCCTAAGCCTTGATAACATATAAAATTGTCTCTTGAGTTTGAGAAAGTTCGTGAGGAGAACTGAAAGGCTTGAGAAGTTCTCAGGGTTGAAAGAAAAACATTAACATGGACTTTAAGTGGCAGCACTTGCACCATGTGACAGGTGAAAGTTAACTTGTCTGAGCTGTCCAAGGTCATTTCAGACTTGCTGTCCCTCAGGAAAGGGGGTGATAGACTTTATGTCAGCACTGACCACCTTGTGCCCTTGTCCTGCTGCTGGGGACCTGCAGGAGTGTGGCCAGTTTCAAAGCACAGCTTTCAGTGTTCTGTTGCCTTGGCCTCTGTAGCAAAACTCTGTAAGGAGGGAGGGAAGTAATTAATAATTCTACAATCCGTGGAATGAATACTTTTTGAACATTTATAATTAACATTGAAATATTCTGTGGATATTTTCATGGTCTAAAAAGTGACTTTGTGGCCATTTTCATCTTGAGAGCAGGATATAATTCCTTTATTTGATTCAGTTTTTATTTGTTTATGGGACTTCTTTGAAATGATCTTTGTCAAATAAGCTCAAGATTTGCAAATAGACTTGGAGTTTCTGCAAGTAGGGACAGTGTGTGCTCATATATAACATAAATGTACATAATGATGTACATAATTGATGTACATATATAAAAAATGAGCCTTTTTTTTTACTTAAAATCAATCAATATTGATACAAATATGGCTGTTTGGGAGACAGAAGGATTTTGGACTTGCTGTTTCCATCTCTGACATGCAGACTGTTTTCACTGCTTGGTTAAATTACAGTTTGAGCATGGATTTTTTTGGGTTCTTTTTTTAGCTTTGGCCTCTCAGTGGGTTTTGGGCATTTTTAACAGCTTGTAGAATGAGTTAGCAAATCTCATGGTTGTTCTGTGCAGTCTCCCAGTAGCTGTCCTTGCCTGCTGGAACTGGACTAATTGGGGTCTGATTAAACTGATTTATTTCTGAAGAGCACAGAAGTCTAAGTACATCACTAATGAACTCTAAAAGGTCATTTAATTTGTTTTTTTTCCTTCCTTCTGTGCACTTTCCTATATAAACTGGAAACTGCAGGACTTGCAGTAGAGTATTTTTGGGCAGCAGCAAATTCAGTGATAGGCAAACTTTTAAAGCTTTCAGGCACAGTGCAGTGTAAGTGGTGCTTAAGCTTGAATGTGCAGGGTTCATCTCATCTTCCCTGCCCCTCTCACAGGTTAGGAAATGATTTGATAAAAGAAAAGAATTTTGGCAGTGTTTTATTCTAGAATTAATAATGTAAGAAGTGGTGCTAGAGTTTGATCCAATATTTTTATATTTCTGCTATCTAAGAGTTAGAATAGCCTCATGAGAACAGGCTAAATTCCACATTTTTAGTAATCTGTTAAAGCTGAAAAATTTGTGGAGTCCTCAAGAAAAGTTTTGTAAAGAATTCAGTAGTGAGAGTTGTGCATATTCCTGTTCTATCTGGTCCTTTGTTTTTATGGTAAATATTTTTTTTTCTGCTGCTTCAGAATATTGTTCCTGCAATAAAATCCTCAGGGGAGGTAACTGGGGTGTTACAGACCAGGTGAAACTTTTGGCTGAGAACTCTTGTACTCACCCAAACCCACCAGCTTGACCTTTCAGTCATATCACCCATCAATGTCTCTTGCTGAACCTTCTCCTTGAGGGCAGTCAGTGCTTTTAGTGTTGTATTGCTGGGTGTTGGCACCACTGTGGCTGAAAGTGAGGAAGTTCTAATATATCCAGTGTTTGGATTCATCTTTGCATGGATCTGATTTTTGGTGAAGGATTGGCTTCTGTGGGAATCCTTACCCAGTCCCCAAACTGGTCCCCCTGGGAGATAAGGACTCACAATTGTACCATGCCAAGTATTTCCCACTCAGTTTTCTGGTACTTTGCTCATAAAATTATTGCAGAGTATTGCTCACCTAGGTTCTGTGCAGGGCTGGAGCTTCTGGTGTTGATGAATGCAGATCTGAAAGCTGCTGGAAGAGGAGGGGGAGGGTGCTGGGGCAGCAGGATCAGCACTGCTGTTGGGATTTGAGCTCTCCTGAGCCCATCTGAGAGTCACAAGCACAGGGACATGGGAGAGTCTTCTTCCCATGCTTCAATCCACAGTTTCCTTTGGATTACCCAAGATCTGGGGAGCTGCTGTCTCTTGGAATTGCATTTGTGATGTGCTGAGCCTTGCAGAATCCACTCTGGCACACGTATCTGTGGATTTGGGATGGAAAAGCAAATCCCACGTGCAGAAGCAGCCATAGGAGGCTGAGAGAGCCTGGTTAGTGCTGGCCAGGGCATTGCTTGGGGCCTGGGGAAGCTGCTGAGCCCCAGCAGAGACTCCCTGGGATGTGCCCCATGGCAGTGCTGTGTTTTCCAGGACTGTTAGACCGTGCTGGCTCTGGTGTCCTTGGGTGACTTGGAGCCTGGCTGTGTTACAGCCAGCACTGCCAGTGCTGCTCCAGTGCTGAGGAAACAGGCAGCAAACTTTGTCAGGACTATTTTTGGTGATTCTGAAGTAGAGAATGTCTGAGCATAAATAGACTTCCCCATGCCCTAATGAAAGCACTGAGCTTTAATTTGACTTAGTGTGCATTCTGGTTATGCTAAATTACTTTTATGTGGCCCTTGTGGTTATGTATTGAATTTTTATTTTTCTTTTGCAACAAACTGGCTTCTCTGGCTTAAAGCCTGCATGGACCAATGCTGGAGCAGAATTTGCTGGTAAAGCCTCACTAGGTGTAAGCACAAGAAAGATGACTTTGATTTGTTCAAAGTTGTAAATGTTGACTAAAAGTAGTTTGGGGCAGGGGTATGGCTTTTGAGTGAAAAGGCAAATTTCAGCCTAAAGGAAAATTTAAAATGCAGGCTCTAATTGTGTTTAAACAAAACCTCCAATGGTATGTGGGTAGGTCTCTCTGCTGTGCAGGATTTATTTTAAATTACCACTGGGCTGAAGTTTGCCATGTGTTGTGTTCCCAACAGTGCCAGCGTTGGCACTGCTGATTGTGGAAGTTTTCTGTGAGGATGAAGTAAGCTTTAGTTGGTTTCCAAAATCTGTACCCAAAATGGCTTCAGATTTCCACCTGTCTCTGTGAGAGTTTAGCTTGCTGTTTTCCTCCAAGCTTTGTGCCCCTTTGGACTCCCCTCTTCATGTTTGTAGTGGTTTGTGTTTGAAAGTGTTGGGGATTCTCCTTAGGACCTTGTCCTTTTTTGTCTCCATGTCAGAATGGTGCGAGAGATGTCCTCAAAGAGCAGCACTTCAGTGTCAGGTGGGCAGGGAGCCCTTTTCCCTGGAAAGGTGGTTTTGTAAAACCTCAAGCAACTGCTGTAGCTCCTCTGAGCTGCTCCAAAGGCAAATGGATCCAGTTACTTCAAACTGTTTATTTATGGCATAATTCACTGAAGAAATGTCCTGAAGTTTTAAACAGTCTTTCCTGGGATTCTCCATGAAATAGTGGCTTGACTTTGGGTCACGTCTGAATTGTGCCTCTCCTTATGTACTATTAATCATGAACATAATAAATGATTTGCTTTTGAACATCTTGAGCAATTCTCTGCCCTCCTAGTGTCTGAGTTCACTTCACCTGAGGTTAATTGAGAAGAATTGGTCCAATGTTTATTCTTGCCAGGTGTGTGATGCACAGAGAGGTCTGAGCTTGCACCTTGCTCTGGTAGCTGCTGCAAAGGGGAAGCAAACCTTGGAGTGGAGCTGGAGGTTGAGTGAAGGGGTGGAAAACACATCTGAAAGGACAGCCAGAGCTGTGGGCTCTGTCACTTCACAGCTCTAGGAGCACAATAGAAATGTGTTTATTTCAGTGGGAGCTCAGTGATTAAGTTAGTACTTTGCTGCCTGGCCCTAAGTACCAGAACTCTGTCTTTATCTAAATTTGTCTCACTCTCCATGAGAAGTCTGCTATTATTTAGGAAAATAAAATTAGTATGAACACCTGCTTTGAAGATTAAAAAGGAACCTTTATGTATTGTTTTGTAGCAGTTGCATAGTTCATGGCTGGACTGCAGCATCTCACATTGCTTGAGACTACAAGCATCTTCCCCAAAATCAATAGGTGGACAGTGATGTGAGGCAGTTGGGTTTGGTCATGCAAAAACTGAGGGCTTTATCAGCTGAAGAGCTTCCTGTCAGAATGGGGTGTCAGATGTGAAAACTCACAAAAAGTCCTGCAGATTCAGTGCTTTTCTTGTCTCAGGGTGGAAATTTGTATTGTTGCAGTTCTACTGATAACCACTGACCTCAGAAGAAATCGGGTCACGTCATTCAGCACCAGTGGCCTTGTTAAGATGCACTCTGAACAAAACAGCTGAAATCCAGGATTATCCAGGAGAGGGGGCTGATTTGAGAAAAATGGCCTTACCAAGGAATTAATTTAGGCTCCAGCTGATTGAATGCTTGCAATTTATTTCATTGTTTGATACTTAGAATTGTTAAAACAATTTTTTAATGATCTGCCAATTTGCAAATGAATTGTTTCACCTTGAAGCCTTTTGCAGATTTAATAACTTCAGTAGTTGTGCAGTGACAGCAATACAAACATACAGAGAGAGGATGGGTAAGCATCCAGATGTTGTCCATGGCTGTCTGTGTCAGATCACAATGCCTGAGCCCATGGAATAGCACAGCTCCTGCCTTTGTTCATTGCTTCCCATTGGGTGCATTAGGATTCTGAAATCCCCAAGGCTTGAAAAGAAATTGTGATTAAGACTTTAGATAAGTTAGAGGCCAGTTAAAAAAGATATTTGCTACTATTTCAATTTATTGAGTTGTTACAATAAAAATGCTTATTTCATAAGACTTCTTTTTTAAAGGAAAGGAAGAAAAACCCAATCCTGACATTCAGAACTTTTACATTAAGGTCATAAATAATCTTGTCCTTTTTTAAGTCCTGTGTGTGCACACTCAGCAGGGGTAAAAGCTGGTGTCACAGCAGAAGGGATTTTGGTTAATCTGGTTTTTTCCTGTGCTTTTACTCTACGGAGCTGTATCAATTATTGACAGGACTGGCCTAATCCAAAGTCACTGCAGGCTGAAGCATTAATTTACCCTGTAGCCTGCTGTGAGCAGGGAAAAATGAAAATTGAGTCTTTCTATATAAGTGAGTACCATATTCTTGAAGCCAGAAGCATGGCTTGATGTAGTGTTTGGTATAGGTCTGGGGTAGGCTCAGCCTGGGCTGGAGTGGTGTGTCCATGGCCAAGCTCAGCTTCTCTGGCAGAGAACAACTTCCATGTTCACCAGAGCCACCCATGGCAGCTACTGCTGCTGTGCTTAAGGGGTGGTGGAGGTCAGAGAATCTTCTGCAGAAATGGGGTTAAATATTGGTTATTGGTAATATTAGTAGCACTCAAGCTTTGAGCCATCAGCAGTCAAAGTTAAGGTAATGTGATGTTTTGAGTCTTGGCATTCCAGAGAAATGGTTAATTATGTTTGGAAGGTCGCTTTGCCTTGGGTTTTTTTTTTCTGTTGAGCTGTGCTGTGTTCCAGAGTCCCAATGGCTTTAAAACACTTAATTTGCATCACTGAATCAGTTATCTTCTCGCTGACTTTTTAATTTGCTCCCTCCCCCCATCTTGTAGATTTGCTGCTAATCTGCCCTTCATTTTGAATAAACACTCATCTGCAGTGCAGGATACACAATAAACTGGTCAGTCATTTCAGTTACCTTTCTAAGAGCTGCTACAGAGCTGTCACTTTAGATTAGCAGCAGGATAATTCTGTTTATATATGAATTTCAGAGAGTTCCCTTGTTTCATGTAAAATATTTCTTAACATCTAATCCACATCTGAAAAACAAAAAGGCTTTTTGTAGAGGCTGTCAAGAAAGCATACTGTATATTCTTTATTAGATCTTACAAAGGGATTTGGGCAAATTAGGGAAACTGATTTGGTCTTAGTGATATTTCCATTATTTAAGTTATTTGTAAAATTAGATTTGTAATGTGGAACTGGTGGGTGCCTGAGGGGAGTGAGCTGTTTGCAGGTCCCTGAGTAGGTTTTTAGATCCGTAGAGGGCAAATAACTTACCTGGTGTGGGAGCTGTGGTGCTGAGGAGATGCTGCTGGTTGGACAGGGAGAGCTGTGGGGAGAAATTGCTCTGGGCTGAAGAGGTGATGGGGAAAAACAAATGGTAAGTTTGTGCCAGGAGGTGTAAAGAGGAGGTGAGTGGGTGTTGGAGCTCTGCTGCCTCCGTTACAGTGTGGGTGTGTGCTGCTCCACAGTCCTGCTGAGGAGCTGGCATGCCCTGCTTGACCATGGGCTCTCCATTCTCAGTCTTCATCCCTGGTCCCCTTTTTCCCCCCCTTATAACTCCTGTTGTGCATCAAAGATCCAGTTCTGCTTGTCAGAGGTGGGGATGGGCTCTCCCAGCCCCATGATGTTGGGCACTGTGGAACTCTGGTGTTTGGAAGCCCCCCACAGCACCCAGCCCCCTGGAGTGGTGCTGCTGCCTCACAGAATGGTATCCTATGGTCTTTCTGCCTGTCTTTAACTTCTTGGTGTCCTGGGGGACTTCATAAAGATCACTTCCTTCAGCAGAGCTGCTGACATGGAGCAAAAGCCATCATTAAATTATTCATATGCTGTTCATTTTTCTGTGTTTAGGAATTAATGCAGCTTCACTTCAAAATTCCCTTCCATGGCTGAAGTTGAGTGAAATTGTTGCATACTAAGTTAATGTGTTTTCATTTTGGGTGAATTACTTTGCGTTTTGGAACTGTAGTTTTGGAACAAAGTTGCATAAAACCTCCCACCGTAATGTTAAATACTGTTGGTAGGATTCATGGGGCTTACTTCAAGGAGGGCTGGTTTTTGCACAGTTGCTTATGTAAAGTGAAGTTGTGCACTGTTTATAAGATAATTTGTGATACTTTAATACTTTGTAAAGCAGTAGCTTCAAACTAGGTAATTCTGAAGTCCTAAGAGATGTTGGTTTCATTAAAGAGCAAAACAAGACCCACAAGCCACACACCTCAACCTCTCCAAATCCCCCAAGCCTGTGGTGTCAATTGCTTCTGTCACATTTGTCACGTTATTTTTCAGGAACGTGTTTTCTTAGTAATTTGAAGGAAGTGTGAAATTATGTTCTTTATATCATTTTAGCAATTATCCAAGAGGCAAAGACATAGATATGCATATAAGATGTATATCTATATAATAATTCTGTAATACTCTCACTCTTCACTTGTCTTTGGTTCTTTTTAAGTCTTGGATTGTTCTTCTGTACTTGTGGGAAATAATCACTTTTCTTTAGACTACAGATTTAAAGAAAATGTCCAGTTTTCTTCCATAGGCACTTTATTCCAGGCACTGAAATGCCAGGAAGAACACATTGAGGTAGATGGAGAATTTATGTCAAATTTCAAAAGATGTAAAGATGTTTGAAAGCATCTTCCCGTTTGCAAGGGCAGCAAATGAGCAGTGCTGTTGGCCTTGCTTATGGGAAGGAATAACAAGCATTAGTGTTTCCTGCCTGGTTACTGGAGGAGCACTTTGCAATAGCTCAGTCATTTCAAAGCCACTTTTATTTTTCAGTGTTAGCACAACTCGTTACTGTAGTTTGCACTGAATTATACAAAAGAAAAGAGAAAGTGTTTAATTTCTGTGATGGCCCTAAAAGGGTTTCTGTGATTTGACATTACTTTGTCTGGAGGTGTTTTGCCTTGGGCACAACATGTAATTCACTGTAGCTTTTAAACCAATTTCCTTCTCTTGTCAGGCTGAGGCTGGAGAAGAGCCTGAGGTAGACCTGGAGTGGGATGAACCACTTGGTGAAACCAATACTAGCCCTGTTAAGGAGGAGTTACAGAGAACCACATCCCACCGTGGGGATGGAGCTTTGGAACCTGCTGCCATGGGAGGCCCAGAGCAGGTGGACAGGGGGGTTGGGGGTGGTGGGGAAAGCAGCAGAAGTGTGGACAGTGATGTACCCCCAGCAGTTTCTGTGTCAGCTGTAGGTTCTGGAGGAGTGCAAGGGGAATGAGTTACAGACAGTGGCCAGGCTCTGGTGTTTTCACTTGCAAAGTAATAGTAGGAAAAAGCTGCTATTGTATTGCTGGGACTGAACTGTAGGTCTGGCCCAGTGTGGTGTTATGTGTGTTTTCTTAATCAGAGTGGAGACCACTCTAGGAAATGCATCCTGTTTAAACAAAAATTAGGGTTCTAGCTGGTTCTCATGTATTTCCCTGCATCCTTTTGTGATACTGCTCCTACACCTTTCCATTCTGGAGCCATGTGTTTTACAAACTGGGGAGCTGTTGTGCCCTGGTGTGCAGGTTCTCTACTGACATTAATGCTTTCTCCTTTCTTAGTGCTCTGCTGTGCTGGATCACTCACAAAACACGAGTGGCACTCCCTCTTCTTCCTGACTAGAACTGGGAGCTCCCAGCTTTAGAGTCTGTTTGCATTCAGTACCTGTTAACCAGCAGTTACCAGATTTATGTATGATTGCTTCCAAAAAACTTCAAACCAGTGTGCCTTTTTAGGATGCAGGATGTTCTGTGATGGCAAATACAACCCCGAGAATCTTTCCAGTCTCAGTGATGGGGAGCTTTCCACACTTGTTGGTCATCCAGTCAAGTGGTCAGTTATGTGTGTTAAAACCAGGACTTCTCTAATGAAGATTTATGGACAAAGAATTGAAATACATTGTAAATATTTTATGGCATCATTCTGTGCAAACAGCTACTGCTTTTGAGTTGCATTCAAATTCCTCAACCTAAAAATTAGGTTTGCTGGAGGGGCTTTCTGCATCACTGACTTTTGTAGGCATTTGCTATGTTGACTTCTCAGCTTGTAAGTTTGGCCTCTGTTGAAGGAGTTGTCTGAATATAGATTTCTAATAATTTTTTACTCATATCAGGGCAGAATTAATATATAATGTTAAACTTTTGTGGTGGTGTGACTGCAGAGGGGGTTATGGTGCACACATTTCCATTTGAACTGGCAGCACTGGACTGTGTCACTTGGGGACATGGTTTAGTGCTGGGTTAGGCTCAGTCTTAACTGCCTTGTACAACCTAAATTATCCTATGATTTTATGATTGCTCAGGATTTGAGGTTTTTTGAGCAGTAGCAGATTGATGCCCATATTCTCCAAGTTAATATAAGAGGAGAGATGTGAAAGGTAGGCTGTGGCTTTCATTAAATATTTTGAAACCTGTGTTTTTTCTTAATCACAAAGCTGTTCTTTTGTGCCCTTTTCAAGGTGTTGAGTCTCTCACTGCCAAATGCACCAGAGAGTTCCCATCTCTGAGGAATGAGGAATTGGTATCCAGGGGTTCTAAGGTTACAGCTGAAGCTGGTGGGAGGGCTGGCACGAGCCAAGGATCATCTCTGACACCACAGATCCCACAGTGCCTTTGGCTGAAGTGCCTGTCAAATTTTCTGTGAGGGGGAAGCTGTGGCAGTGCAATGTGTGGCACAGAGATGGGCCTTGGGAAGGGCTGGAGTGGAGCTGTTCAGGCCTGGGGCAGTGCTTAGTGCACACTGTCTTTGAGAGCAGGAGATACATTTCCAGTGATTGGTACTAATAATAGGGTGGATTTGAAATGGAGCTTCTACATCTAGACCAGGATGAAAAGAAACTTGTTTTTTTCTCCATGCACAGACACTTTACAGAGCTCGGAGTGATGGGAGGTGCAGAACCACTCATGAACACCCAGCTGTAAATCAGGGGAGCTCAGTGTGTGCCCTCCTACAGGGGAGAAAATGGGAGTCAACTCTGAATTGGTTTTCTGGCAGTGACCTCGCTGAAGGACCACCACTCACACGGTGGAGCAGTCTCTTTGTCAGGAAAACCAATGTTCTTATTCTGAAGCACAGGATAGATTTGCAGCTGAGGCCTGGGCTGTGTTAGACATGGTGCAGTTTCGTGGCTGAACACATCACATCCCTGCCAGAGTTAAATAAGGAAAGAATAGGCCTTGGGAATGGCATTGAAGTTGTACAGGAGAGTTTAGCAGAGACTAAGCCCCCAAATCTTTCCTTTTTATGTTTAGAAAAATGCTGTTGTTTTTGTATAAACATCTGGCTGTTTTGTGTTGGCTGGTGCAGCCTCATAGATGCAGCGTCTGCTGCTTTTATTTAAATTTCCCCCGAAGATGCAAATTAAAATGAAAACCCCACAGGCTTCCAACCGTTCCTGCTGCAGTTGCTGTGGAATTCTGCTCTTGAAAAGCTCACTCTTAGGCTTTGCTGAATTCTTTTCCTGCAGGGACAAAAGAACAGGCAAGTCTGAAATGCATGAGAAGTAGCTGGAGCAACTGCAGGAACAGACCTGTGGGACTGAGAGTGTTCCATAGCAAACACTTCCATAGTGGGGTGGGAAGGAATTAACTCCACTTAGGGGACAAACTGGAGTTACTCCAAGGAGGGTTTGGGGGACCCTAATGCAAGCACATCTTTGAGGGACATGTTTAGCTGAGTTTTGAGAGGAGACTTGCTCCTGGGAAAGGCAAGCCTGGCCTTGGAAAGAGCTGGAAATGTGACTTGCAGCAATGTCTTTCTAGCTGACACCAGATTAACTTGTCCACAGGAGCATTACAAAGCCACTTCATTTTACAAAATTCTCAAGCTTCAAGAATATCTATTTCCTGGATGTGGAGGATTATTGCTTTTGTATTGGTGATGCCCATCTTTGCAGGTGGCTTGTTTAAGAGCACTTGTTGGATTGATTTTAATTTTTGTTAAAATTGGTTAAATAATAGCTTCAGCTTTTTCAGTGAGACTCTTTTAAAGGCAAACTGGCATCCTGGGAAAACGAACAGCTCACAGTAGTCTTCAGTTTGCACCCAGGAGTTGAGAAATTATTTTCCTTTGAGTGTATTGTGGTGTTGTTAATCCACATCTGGCAGTTCCCTTCTGTATACAGTTAAAATCCCATCACTGTTCTGTGGAGGATGGAAGCAAAGTATCCAAAACACCATTATTGAAACTCCTGCCATGGAAAGCTTGCTGCTGCTATCTCCTGATCTGTTACGTTCTTTCATTTTTTGAAATTGCACAGATTAACCCCATTTTTAAAAATACTATTTGAATTATATAAACCTGTTAAACTTGCTAGATATCATTATAAATGTAATTTCAAATGGAAAATGCTCTAAGCTTTATCTTTTTTTCAAGAGTGTCTTCTTATTTCAGTTAATAACTGTTTTATTCTGTCTCTTTCTCAATTTTTTTTTTTTAAATAAAAAACCCAACAAACCAAATTGTTTGGTTTGGAATGAACCTGATGAAAGAGGGACAGATAAATCCACCACATAAAGCAGGTGAAGGGGAAAGTCTGATAAAGCAAACATGGACATTTTAGGTTGGTATCTGCAGGAAGGTGACTATCAACAAGGAGTGCAAGTGCTGCCTCTTTGCAGCCTCTTCTCTTTCTGCTCACACCTTGGGGAAAGGAGATTGTTGTCTAGCATTGGAAGGGGAAGGTTGATTATTGTCAAGTGCTTAAAGCAGTGGCCTTTCCTAGCAGTAATTGGGATTTATCTGAGTTTCCATCCAGTGTTACTGGCCCTGTAACATCCTGAGCGACTCAGCTAGGAAGAGTAGGGAAGGGGAAAAAAAATTGTCTTTAAGCTGAACTGGTTTTGTGCCTACCTTGATTTCATGCATTAGATTTTGCCCTCAGCACCCTTGCTGTCCAAATCCATTCTCTTTCATGTTGTGGACCTGATTTTGTCTCTTTTGTGGAGCTGCTCTCGACTGTCAGTTTTCATCTGGAGCACTCTAAGTTTGTTAGAACATGTGGTCTGGGGCTTCCTTTGAAATTTTTCAAAATTCTGAGTAAGTCTGGTTTTAATTTTGCCTACTGCCTTCAGGTTGAGAGAGACAGGAATTCAGTCAAGTATTTAATTACTTTGTCCTGTTTTGAGACTGTCATGTCTCTCCTTGTTCTCTCAGTCTTGCCTCTCTCAAAAGTAGGATTACTTCTGGGAGACCTTCCTGGCAAGAGATGATGAGAACCATTGCCTGACTATAGTTGGGTTTGTCAAGTGGAGTGTCTTGGGAAGTGCCTGTCTATAACCCCCATTCCTGTACCTTTTCAGCTTACAAGCCTCCCAAAAACAATAAAACACCATCAATCTGGTGAAAGCTCAATGTACAGAAATTGCAGGTGGCCTTGTGTCTGTATCAGGGGGTTGCTGTGTTTTTGAGCCCTGCAGCTGGGGTGGGGGAGGCAGTTTCCAGAACCTTTTTCCCCCAGAAGAGCCGTTTTGGTTTTGCAGAATGAGGAGCACTGAGCATTCCTCACAGAGGGCACAGCCTATTGTGCTTCGTTGTTGTTTTGTGCTTGTGGCTTGCAAAGTGCTCCGAGGAAGAGAGAAGAGCTGGAGCTTCCTGATGATCATCGAGCCCCTGAATGGCTCAGGTCTGAAAAGAATTCCATCTTTCCCATGGTTCGGTCTCTGTAGGAGGCCAGGCTGCACTCACACACCAGACACAGGAGAGGGCTGCAGCAGCCAGTGCCAGTGGGGCAGGAATCTCTGCAGGAATGCCATGGGGCAGGACCTTTCCTTAACACAATCCTCCCGCGGACACGACAGTGGGAACTGGTATTTTCCCCCACAAGAGAATTCCTAGGGTAGGTTTCCTTTTCCTCCTTGCAGTCGCTAGAGCTGCATTTGTCACTCACTTGGGAGCTTTGGGCCTCTTTGGGAAAACCCAGAGTTTTTCTCCTCATGTTGCTGCGAGACATGCTGAAATTGCTTTACACTGCTTAAAATGAGCATAGGAAGTCTGCAGACCTGTGCTTTATTTTGGATATGCTCTCCTGATCCCAGTGGAGGATCCCAAACCTCAGAGGAGTTGGATTTGTTTATTTCTAAGGGAATTTGCTCTCAGAATGTCTACTGCTGTTCTGCTTTGTGCAGATACAAAGAGAGGTGATGGTGGTGATCTGTGTTACAGCTGCAGGGAGGAACTCCCCCCAGCCCTGCTTCCTGTGGGAAAGGGATGCTGTGAGGAGCTGCAGGCAGGGCAGAGTGTGTAGGAACAGGAGAGCACATCAGCCTTTCACAAGGATCTTCTGGAAATCACCTTCAGACACAGCCATGGATGTGAGGCTGGGGCTGCTCCAGCTTGAGCAGGAGGTGGAGACCAGGGGATTGGATTTCCCTTGAAAGCTGCCAGGGTTTCACTAAGTGGAGTTGTGGAGACTGAAAAGATGAAGGGATTCATTTTTCTTGCATTTTGTTGCTTTTCCTACTAAAGAGTTGTTTTGGGCAACCTTCCCAAAGGCTGTTAGTGTTAATGAAGTGGCCCTTGCTTTTTATCCCAGTTTGGAGAATTTCACTTTTTTGCTCTTAATGTTGTGTAAGAGAAACTCTCTGTCTGTGCTCAGTCAGGGAGTACATGTTACCACTTTCCCTGCCTGCCATTATGAAATCATTAAATGTTCATATTTTATAGGTGACTGGCCAGAAAGGAATCTTAGAATTCTCTGTGCTAGACAGTTGTAATAGTATGGAATCATATCAGCTTAATTGAACTAGAAATATTGTTTCTTATTCTGATATAGAGCTTCTGAAGCTTTACCTCCTTTCTCCTGCATAATTTATTGTTCATAATCGTATGTAACCTTATGAACAGTAAGGTTTTTTTGTAAGAGAATGGATTTGCTCCCATTTGATTTCCAAGGAGCTGCTTACACACACAGGTTGTACTATAACAATGTTCAATAAAACAATTCAGCACGAGTGTGAACTCATTATGCATCTGCTTTACATGGGTTTATTCTAAAGCTTTATTCAAGTGTATTTTATTACGGTTGCTTCTTGTGCTGGTAACTCATGATTTTTAATGTACTCACAGCACTGCAGGCTGATCTGTAGCTGTGTGGTGAGCTAAACTGGACATGTTTTCTAATAGTGTTTTCAAAACCTTAATTTTTATTATTTTTTGGTAAATAATGTGTGTGTGTGTGTGTGGCTTGTTTTATCATCCTCCTGGACTATAGCTTCAGTTATTATGCCTTTCTTCTTCCAGTTGTAATGAATGAGTCACTTCTGTTTATAAGGATTTGGTTGTTTACTCTGACAAACCCTTGATAGGAGACACTCGACAAGATCTCAGTAAATCAATTTGTTCAGGATCTATAAGCATCTCATTAGCATTTATTTGCAATGTTCATTGTAAGCTCAGCTGCAGCTGTTGAACACCCTGAATCTCCCAAAGATTTCCAGGATTGTAAGCATATGTTTTGAGATTGTGCTTTAAGTGGAGGAATTTTGTGGGCTTTTTTCCCCTCTTTTCATTGCTGCTGCTAACAAAGATCTTTTTGAATGGAACTGCAGCCTCGGTGTCTATAATCTTTCCCATTTCTGACTGCTGAAAGCTTCATTGGAAAAAACATTATTGCTGGAGTGGCATGACTGAGAGACCATTCTTCTGCCTGTCTTGCTTTTCATTTCCCCATTGGCGGCAGGACAAGGCTCACATTTTCACTATAGTTTCTGCAATAATGGTTAAAAGGAGCAGCAAGGCTTTTACCTTGCCCAAATGCCGTGTGGAACCAAGTGATGTCATTGTTTGGGCCGGGATTGCTGAGACTTCAGCTGGGCCCATGTGCTGGCAGCACAAAAGGAGGCCAGGGCTACCTGCAGCTCCTCACCATTGATTTCCTATACAAATCTCATAATGGGCTCTTGTAAAGGAGTGCGGCAGAAAACCAGGCAGATCCCAGCAGCTCCAAGGGAACTAACAGCCCAAGTTATCTCTTGCAAGATTTTTACAAGGGGAAGTTATTCTCGGTTTTGTTTTCTTTTCAGAAAGGAGGCTGCAGGGAATGAGAAAATCAAGTGAAAAAACCAGCTTTTTAAGAGTGTGAGTGGGTAATTGAAATAGTGCCCAGGCCAGCTTGGAGCCAGTGCTGTGTCCAGGGCACTTAGAGATCACACTGGTGTCTGTTAAAGCTTCCCTGTCACTTCTGGCAGTGCCAGTCCTGGGAAGTAATGTGTGTGCAAAATGGTTCTTTTTTCCTCTTTTGCCATAGCAAATGGCAGTGCCTTAGTGACAAAGCAAAAGTGAGGATTTCACACTTATCCATAATGTTTAAATTCTCCTGACTCACTGCCATCCATACCTCCCCTTGACTGAGATAACCCGAGTTTATTTTCATTTTCAGGCTGGGGAGCTGGGGCAGGCTGCCTGCTGCTCAGAGAGCAGGCTTCAAAAATCACCTTCGTTTCTGCAAGTGGGGATCACATTCTTTCACTGTAATCAGCACCCAATCTGCTGACGTTCTCCTACAAGTAGCCTGCACTCCAGCAAGCTGTTTAAATATTATTTTCTAAGTTCCTTTCCTTGTATGGCATCGGAAATACCAAGGCTCATTCCAGCTGCCTGCTTGTAGATTCCTGGTTCTCCATGTATCTTGCTAGGCTTGACCTCATGTGATCAATAGTTCAGTGAAAATTGATAGTGTATTTTCAGCTTGGCTCAATAATGGATCAATGATTTGGGGAGACTCAAAATACCACCTGTACAAAATACTTCTCATGGAGAAAAAATAGTATTTATGGCTGTACCATTTATGCTGAAAAAACGATCTCATAAGAAGCTTGAGTTGGAATTTCAGGGCAGAATGCTGAATCCAAATGTACAACTTTGGAGTGAAGAGGAAAAATTTATTACTTAGATTGTGTCAGTATTCCTTCCCCTGCAGTGTGACACCAAAGAGAGCAGAGTTTGGAATGGGCATAGAACTCCAAGATGATACTTTTCAAGTCTCATTGTTAATTGTGAAATGGCAGAGAGTGGACTTGTCCCATCACCACCCACAAGTAACAGAAGGGTGGCCAAATCCAGCTGTGGCACTCAGTGGTGGGAGTAAGCCTAGGAATTGTTCTCTGCTGACACTGGGATCACAAAAAGGTAATGACAAGCATGTGGCTAAAAATGCAGCTTGAATTTAATTTGAATTTAAGCTTCAAAATAGTGTAGTCTAGTAGGATATTCTAATTGTAGCTTGAAATAATCTCCTTTTTTAAGCCCCTTTGTCTTTTTTTAGTAGCTCCACCTGTCCTCCTTTCAAGGTTACTGGTGTAAGCTGGGGGGAGGAGCCAGCTAATAGGGGAAATTTGGAGTGAATGAAATAGAGGGGTTTTTGTGTGGTGACTTAAAGTGAGGTTCTGAGGCGGTTCTTAACAGTCCTTGGTGAGCTGCAGTTTTAACCTTGAATTCTGTAGTGGGGGAAGAGCTCCCATTTCCCATCTGATCACTTAATGAAGACTCAATTAGATTTTTGGCATAGCATTTAGAGAATGATCTATGAGTTGCATGCAAAATTAATGACATTTAATTTAATCGATGAGATATCAAAGACACCTTAGTCTAATAGTAAGTTTTGACCATGATTTTTTTTCCCCTGTGAACTAAAAGCAAGTTCTGCCAACTTAATGAGCTGCTCTTGCAATATTCTTAACTTGCTGCTTGGATGTGAGCGTGGCATCTGCTGGGCTTTGGTTTGGTGGGGTGGTTTGCAGTCACCAACCCTTCAGACAGTTGGGTTTGGTGCAGAAAGAACTTGGGACAGCTCATGGTGCCTTGTGAGATCTTGTTTTTCTCACTCACGTGTTCCAGACTGAGCCCTCATTACAGTGCCCTTATTCTGTGGTTTTTTTCGTTGTGTAGTCCTGCAGCATAGCCCCAGATTTTCGGTATCTCTAGGTAAGTATTGTTCTCAGATCTCTGATTAAATATCCTCTGGTAAAAATAGCTCACCTAGATTCCCAGTTTGAAGAGGTGGCACTGGTATCCAGAGTTACCTTTGTATCTGTGAACAGTTAAGTGGGCACATGAACCCCAGGGACTGAAGACCTGCCAGAAGTGGGGCTTTGTTCTGAGAAGCCCTTGGCCAGCTCAGCTCCCACCTCCCTCAGGCTCAAGGGGAGCACTTGGACTGCTGGAGCAGCAAAATTAATTTGGATGCCAAGGTGGATCTAATGCCATTATTGGTAGAGTCTCAAATGATCTTGTCGATGCATAACTCAGTGTAAGATGTTTAAATGCTTGGATTTGGCTGTCTGCATCGTGTGCAGCTGGGGAGATGCAGGTGACCCAGCTCTGGGTGCCCAGAATTGATAGTTGTATAATGTCTCATTTCATAAGATTCCTGACACACTTCAGCCCATGCCTTGCTGAGCTCTGGCCCATCTGCTTGCCCTGGTTGTGGTTCCTTTTTTTTTGTTATTGGCACAGACTCCTGTGACAAATATTTAACAGTCTCCTCATCCTCAGCCAGAGCAGGGATGAAGCCCTGCAGGCATTGCTATGGCTGGGGAGGAGGTGCAGCTAGAACTGAAACTGCTAAGCAGAAAAGTGGAGTAATTTTACCCTGCCTCTCTTACTTTGTGTTTACAGAGATAAAAACAACTTCTATATATGCAAGCCATGTATTTGAAAACTTTGGGAGACAAAGTAATTACACTTTAATATTGGCTGTGGGAAATCTGTGCTGCAGAGAAACCCTAATCAAATAAAGGCAAAGCATCTTGCTTTGCTTAATATTCTGTGATTTATATTCTCTCTGATGTGCAAGCAAGGTAATAGTGCAGCGAGGCAAGGAGGACCTCACTAGTGCCTGGTATTGAGACAAAGCCAAAAAATGCAAGAAAAACAAGGTTTTACACTAACCTAACAGGTTTTGAATTTTAAAAAAAGTGAACATGATCAGGTTTTAATTGTATTTGCAGAATGAGCTGCTCAAGTGCATCACCTGACAGATGCCACTGCTTGTGACCAGTTCCTGACCTCTGTTTTCCCCCCTCCTCTCATAATCCCGTCTGTAGCATGGATGTTCCTGTTATGGAGCCAATACAATGATTTTACATGCTCTTGTCTGGGACTTTTTCATGGTTGATGGTGACATGAATGCTTGGTTTCCTGGAAAGCTGCATTTCACCCTTCTTACAGCTGAAAGGAGCTGGTTCAATAGCTTTGTTTTCTGCTTGTAGTTTCTAAAGCAAACAAAAAAACCCACTAAGAAAAATTAGACATAAAAACCCCACCACATATTATATGACAATTTTTCTCCTGGAATTCTTTTGCTTAGAAAGTAAATTACTCTGCTAGAAAATAGAGCTTCCCCTTTGTGATAGTCATCATGTGCTGTGAATTACTTGAAATAAAGCTTTTTTTATCCCCTTAAACATAGCCTGGAAGTGCTAATAGCAGACTTAGAGGACAGCAATCTAATTATCTGATTATGCCGTGATTTAGGTAGGTTTAGGTTGGGAGAGTTCCTCAGGAGGAGGCAGTCCAGGCTATTTACATAAACCATCGGAACAGACAGGGAAAACCAGACCAAAGGAATTTTTAGCTCTCTAATGGTGTCTGGTGGTGGTCAGTGGTGGCTCTGTGGAGGCTCTGCCCTGCAGCTCCCAGTGTTTGTGGCTGTCTCTGAAAGGTGCTGCTTGAGGACTGGGACAAATTGCAGCAGGAGTTCTGACAGAACCTGGGAAAAGCTGTGTCGTTACATCCTCTGGAGCTGTGTAAACCCTTTGTATTTTAATGCAGTCCTATCCATGTGCTGGATTTAAAATCGCTTGTTGTGGCAGGTGCTGACCTTGATGCTAATAGGAAGGATGTGCCAAAACCATTACATTGACACTGCCAGGGACCTCAAGTGGAGGAAAAAGGCTGCCCTGGCAGTATAGGGAAGGTTGGATTTAAAGGGAATGAACCAAAGATGGCAGTGTAAGGGTGTTGAGGTCCTTGTTCTGTGCTGCTAGTGATGACTCTGCTGAGCTGGGATGGTGCAGTCACATCAGAAGTTGCACAGCTCTCCCCAGATGTGCAGTGAAGAATGGGATCAGCCTGTGGTTTGGAGCTGGGCCAGAGCTGAAGTGGTGTTTGGGGATGCTGAGGGACCCTACAGCAGTGAACAGTTTCAGTCAAGCTTCAGCCATGGCTTCGTGTGTCTCTTGATCACTGGACTCGTGTGCTGGGCTCTGGGAGCCAGAGCAGCCCAGGTTATGTGGCTGGTGGCACAGACAAACCCATCATTGCAGTGACAGCCAGCTCCACACCAGGCATTTCATTACCTTTGACTGCTGGATTCCTCAAAGCAGATCTTTCCTAATGTTGCCATTATGTGGCTTTGGGACTTTCAATTTGTAGATGCTTAACTAAAGCTCACAGTTATGATATGTCAGGAAGAAAGTAAGGAAAAGCCAGTTTGGGGGTGTATCTCTCACCATGCTTTCCTGCTTTGGATGCTCACACACTTCTTGCTTGCTCTCTTCTCTTGTTGGGAAAATTTCCTTGGAAGTTTGGAGCTTGGCTGGCCAGATCCCTGATCAACCTGATCTAACTAGACCTGCTTGGGGCAGCTGGCTGGACTAAATGAGCTCCAGAAGACTCTTCTATGCAAAGAATTGCATTCAAATGATGTTTTATGAAATACTGTCATCCAGAATTTTTGGTTTGGGCAGTGATTTGCCAGGTACTTCGGATCTGCTATCCAAGCAGGTCGAAGAGCTTTTTATTGCAATAAAGGAAAACATTTCTGTGGTGAAAACACTTGGATTTGATTGCAGTCTGTGAATTGGACGATTTGCAGAGTAGTAGATGCTTTGTTCCCTAAAAGCCCCCGTTCAGTAGGTCACATGTGGGCTCTGCCTACCCAGGAGAGCCTTTGCATCTCCCAGGCAGGGAGAGCCGAGCCAAGGCTGGGAGCAGCACTGTGCCCATCTGCCACCCGTCTGGGGCTCGGGCAGTTGGCACTGCTGCCAACAGGTACTGCTCTGTTTCTGTGGGGTTGTGACTTCCTTCTGGAGTTCTGCTGCCATAATTAGCCAAATTAATATTTCATCGGGTCTGTCTGTTTGTTTAACAGCTTAGGAATGAAGTGGTGTGAATGGAGTGCTGTTCTCTGATGCGATGTGCAGAGTGCAGGTCTGGGGCTTGTTTTGATGTTATTATTTCAGCTGAAAAAATTCTGCTTTGTGTTAAGCAGAGCAAAACCTTGCAGAGGAACCTTTCAAATACCCACCCAGGTAGCTGTCAGTGCGTGCCAATCCATAGCACAGCCAGGATTAGCTGGAGCAGAGGCTGAGAAGCAGCATATCCAGAACTGTGCATCCAGTAATACCCATATCTATATGATAATTCAGTTAATACATGCAGTAATTGTATTTCCACTCTTACATAAGTTCTTTTGAAATGTACGTTCCCACTTTAGAATAATCTGTATTATATAAACGAACAGAGAAATCTGTTTTTCCCCTCACATGTATAAAACATTTGCCAAGCTAATACTTGCAAATGTTTTTGCTAATATATTTGCAAAGCTACAGTTGAGCTTTTTCTTTCATTCTGACAAAAGCTGTGCCAGTCAAAGCTCCAGTGGTGCCTGGGAATCTGGGAGGTGAAGGCAGTAAACAGGGGAGATGAAAGGTGCTGCTTGTCTTCACACACTGCCACAGGAAGTGTTTTCATTAATGTGCTTTGAGGAGAGACAAGAATCTGTGTAAAGCTTTTAAAACTGCTCTTTCACTTAATTTTACTGTACTTTCAACTGACATCAAATGGGGCAGGGATGCCGGTTCCACACGCTCCAGTTACAGCCCAGGGTTGTGTTACCCGTCCAAGGCAGAGGGACAATCAGTGCTTTGGGATGTGTGGGAATGGCAGGGACACCCTGGGGCATCCCCTTGGCCCTTTCCCTGCCACAGAGGGGGAGAGAATGTGTACCACCCACTCCTCTTGGGGAAAAGGAGACACTGAGAATCAGGACTTAGAGAGCCAAATGCCTCAGTTTTTCTTGTAGCTTTTCTTGGCTTATGAGGCTTATGAGCACTCACAGCTTAGTAGGAATCTGTCAGAGAAAAATGTCAGCTGGGTAAAATAACACTAAAAGTTACAGTAAAGGATTAGTGCAATTAGATTTTTTTATAGATCTGTTTAGAATACAGATACGCTGTTAATAGGCTACAGTTGCCTTCCCAAAGTGTAGCTGCTTGATTTCTTATATAGCAAATAATAAACAAAAATCTAATAATTTTCTCTACTCCATGTACATTCACTATATGTGAAATAATTAAGTTGTGGTAAATAAGACTTGGGGATATTTTGGATTTTATTCCAGAGCATTTTTGTGCATTTCATGATGAAGGGTCAGGAGGATTTGCAGAGGGAGGGAGAGCTGGGCCAGGCAGAGCCCGTGGCATTGGTGAATGGGAGCAGCCAAAGTGTGTAAAAGGTATTAAACATTTCAGGATCAATATGCAGAGTTCACAACTGAGAGGATGAAAAAAAGCCAAACAAAGCACAGTTTATTGTGGAGGTGGCATAACTGGAGAGCTTTATCCACTGCTCAGAGTGAAGAATGTGTAACTTGAAGGAGCTGTTGACTCCACAATGCATGTTCGAGTTTCCTGGTCCTGGTGGGCACAGGTCTGAAATGCCATTTCTTAGCTTCTTTTTCTAGCTTGCACAGTTAAAATGGTGCTCATTTGAATATTGGGGCTGATCTGGATAACAGATTTAAATATTATATACATTTTTACCAGTTCTGGATTTGCCAAGTCTTTCTGGAATCTGGTTATGTAAGCCTTGTTATGTATTATTTATTTTATATGGCTCACTCACTGATGGTACTAGTAAGATGTTTGGTTGATGTTTATGATGGGTGTTGTAATTTTTAAAGGGTCTCAATGCTGTGTTGTGGTCACCTGACCAGAGTGGGCATCTCTGAGGGCTTTAGCTTTTAGTTTGGGCTTTGCAAACACAGACACTAACCCTTATGCTCAGTGCAAGTCCAAGAAAACTGGGGACACTGCTGGCTCTCCCTATTTCCTCAGCTGTCCCAGAGCATTACCTTGGTGCTGGTGTGACTAAAATCCACCCCAGTTTTCCATGTCATTGAGGACACCTTCTGCATTCCTCTTTTCCTGTTCTGTCATCCCATTCTAACCCTTGCTGCTAAAAAAGTCTCAATTTGAGGCTCTCTAGTTGGCCAGCTCTCTTTTACAGGAGTGTTACGAGTTTAATTTGTGAGGGGCAGGTTTTATTGCACCTGATTTGTCCCTGGGTTAAACCCCAACAGCACCTAATGAACTCTGCAAATAACATTGAATTTTATGGGATAGAAAACTGGTGTAAATATGTTCTTAAAGTAAGATTCTTGGTAGCATTGTAGCATGTTTGTAGTAGAGTGTATGTGCATCGTTTCCACCTTTCTACTGTTCCTGTTTTTTCACTACTGCTCTGAAAGATCAATAAAACCCTCATTAACACATTGCTAAGGCTATTAGATTTTTATATATTGTGGATCAGTGGTGTGATTGGGCAGTGCTTGGTAAGACACCAGAGAAGGGAAGGGCTGGAGAAGTAATTGTGTTGAGTGTACAGAATTTACTGATTATCCTGATCTTTCTGCACTAGTCCCCTAAATTAGGGACCCCCAAATCAAATGCTGAACTTGCATTTGTTTTCCCTCTCCCTGAAGGCAGCTCTGAGGTGCTGCAGAGGTTAGTGGTTGTGCTTTCCTCCAGGAGCTGTTGAGCTGAGGAACAAACCCTGGTGTGGCTGGGCTGTGAGAGGGAGGTGCTGGGGCTGACTCTGGGGGGCTTTGCTGCTGTTGGTTCTGACCCTGAATGCTCCCCAGCATCTGCTCTCAGCTGTCACAGGCTGCTGAGTTAAAGGGATTCCCTTTGCTCTGATCCAATGCTGCTGTTCTGTTTCCAGGTCCTCTCAGATATTCATTGCTTGATCTGACATTAAAGGTATTTGCTAAGAAATTTTTCCTCTTTCATGAAGTGTGGCAAAGTTATGTCTTTAGAAAGTCACTGGAAATTATGTTCAGCAACTTTCCATTTGATTCTTCCTTGCATTTTTTTTTCATGCTCATCCTTTTTTTTCATTTTATGCTTCCTATAGAAACCAGTTTTTTTCTTTTCCTCCCAATGTTTCATTCTGTGTGGCTTTTCTGGCCATTGCTATGATTGGAGGCCCCCTGACTTGGTAACAGCATTCCCCCTGCCCTTCACACTTGTGAGCATCCCATGGCATCTCCATGGTCTGCCTGGAGCCCTGGATTGGAGAGGTGCCTGGGGGAGGGAGAGCATTCACTCAGTGCAAAGCTTGCCTCACTTAAAGAGCATCTTAAACTGAATTAGTTCTGTTGGGTGCCCCATAACCTCACTGGCATCTGAGAAGTGGTAAAACTGCTTTCCCCTTGATGCACATTTCTTGGATGCTGCAGCTTGTTTACACTTGGGAAATATTTAAGTAATTAGTTTCAGCAAATAATTCTCTTGTGATGTGTAGAGATTTTTTTTCTGTATTTATATTCTAAACCATTTTTGAAATACCAGTCTGGCAAAAAACCCACCCTGTCTGAAGGAAGGAATCTGCTCCCTGGTTGTCTGGGCTTGGTTTGCAAACCAGCAGGGATCTCCATAGGGAGCTCAACATCTTGTCTGGCCTTGGGAGGGTTTGGGGAACTGGTTCTGTGGGTCTGAGCAGGGTGGTGTGAGTGGAGCCCAGACTGGGGGAGCAGGGCAGGATGAGGAACCTCCTTGCATTGTGTGCAGTGTGTATTTTGAGCCTTAAAAGTGGTTTTTCTGTTTGTCCTTAAGCCTTGGAAAGCCACTTTTTCACATCTCTCCCTGAAGAGGTAAATTAGGCGTCTGAGTGCTCAGAAGACTGGAACTCTGGGAGAGGAAATCCATTACTCCAGGAAAAAATGGAAATTCCTCTTCACCTGCTGTAACAACTGTAGCATTGTCAGGAGCCAACATCTGGGAGCTATTTCTGGGGAAAAGTCAAAGTACTGTTGTTCACCGGGAGGAACAGAAATGCATTTTCTTCCTTTTGTAGGTGTCTTTACAGTGCCCTCTAGTAAACTTGTGGAGAAATGCTGGAGGGATGTTTCTCAGCCCAGGTGGAGAAAATAATGAAAACAGTCTCTGAAAGAATTAAAAATTAAATAAATAATGGAGCTGTGGTCCCCTGGGACTGAGGTGCTTTTTGAAGGAAGCACTGCTGATATTAAAAACTGATAGTTGCTTGAAATAAGAGAAATGGCTTTAGTATTCCACAAAAAAAGGGAAAAGGTGGATAAAATCCTTTAAGCTCTCCTTCTGAAATGGTTGCAAGAAGGAATTTTGCAGTTAGGACCTTCAGAGAGGTTCCCTCACTGGCCTAATTCAAATATATGGTGTTTGATGGTCTGACGTGTGTTTCCTTTGATTTATAAAAGCAAAATGGCCTTGAAAGAATGTTTCCTTGCACAAGGTGAGAAAGAACCTCACCTTATGGTTTGTGAGGCTCAGCTGCTGCATGCAAATTCTGTAAAACCCAAGGATATTTTAAAATGACGTGAAAGAAATCCATGTTTTTGGACTTGGTGCTTATAATGAATTTTTTTTCCTGGCATACTAGGAGGAACAAAAAGTGCACTGGAAGTTGGTTTTGAAGCACAGCTGGTAGGCAGCTTTTTATTTCCCTTTTTTTGAGTGTGGATTTAAGGCAAATGAATAAATTCTTGTGAGTAGGAGGCAGTTTAAGAGTGGGAATATGGACTGGACATGAGGAGCACCTCCTTGGTGAGGTTTTTTTTGGGACAAGGTGCAGAAGGGTACCATGAGAAGTGGTTCCAGTGAGTCCTGCTTTAGGGGAAGAGGAGTTGATGCCATCTTTTCTCCCGCAGTTTTCCAAGCTGAACTAACAGTAAAGGGACAGAGAGGTTGTGACCTGGTGTGACAGTGCTTGGGAGCAGCTGCTGAAGGGAGCCATGGCACAGCACCTGGGACAATTAACTGTAAATCATAAAATCATTTCCATGTGTTCCAAATCCAGGTAAAAATGTCTGACTCTCTGGAGGGGTTTGAAAGGCTGTGGAACTGGACACCAGATAAGTGCATCTCCACAGACATCTGATCTTGGAGATTACAATCTGTTTTGGATGTGGCTGCTGATCATTATCGTGTTTTTCTTGCCATTATTTAATAATATATGAGGCAATGGTATCACTTACAGAGGGAATGGTTGGAGTAGATGCAGAGATGCTTCCTTGCAGTGATTTACTGCAGACACACCATGCTATTTGGGGACTTCTTAATTCTATTCCTGCACACTTTTTTAATGAGCTAATTTTTAAAAATATAATTTTGTGCTTGAGGTCCATCAAGAAGGTCAGTTAAGATTAAGCCAACAATAATTTGTTATTTAACAGATGAAAGGTAACTGGAAATTTAAACAGAGCTCTAAAGGCATTGTTGCAAAATGTGACTTACTTTGCTTGACTGGTTCTTTGTTTATTGGCTGTGCTGTCTGGATACTCCCCAGTTACTAAGGCCAGGTCCTGAACCATATTACCTCTTTGTCTGTTACAATAATGCTGTGGTTATGGTGACTGTCTTGATTGTTGTGTTCTCGTTGGTACATGATGTCAAAAACCTGTTCAGCTCAGTAATGTCATAGAATCTGGGAATGGTTTGGGCTGGAGAGGACCTGAAGGATTATCCACTTCCCTGGCCAGGGGCAGCAACACCCTCCACTATTCAGGGTGCTCCAAGCCCTGTCCAGCCTGGCCTTGGACCCTGCCAGGGGCAGGGCAGCCACAGCTGCTCTGGGCAGCCTGTGCCAGGGCCTCACCACCCTCACAGGGAGGAATTCCTTCCCTGTGTCCTTCTCCATCCTGGAAGGATCTCTCTCCCTTGGGGATTTCAGAACAGCCCCTTCCCTTGTGGGTGAGGGGGAGTTTGAGGCACCACAGCAGTGCTCAAGCACCATTCCTAGCCCACAATTCCCAACCACGCTGGGACAAAGAGGAGTTACTCTTTGTGATGGATGTCTTTGTTTCAGTGTATTAAATCATCAGAGGAGGAAATCTGCTTGAGCTGAAGGAGAAAGGAATCTACTAAGTCTGGGAAAATCTGGATTTATACAAGGCATTACTTACCTTATAATGTTCTGTCACTTGCTCTGCCAGGTTCCACTGCCAGCCTGCTGCTGCAGTTATGGAAGTTCCAGCAGGATTTATACTGTACTCTGCAGTCAGGGCTAGCTCTTCCACTCCCTCTTTTTTTTCTTGATGCTTAAGTGCAATTTAATTTTTGTCTGGTGTAATCTGTGGATTGCAGAGCCTTTGTGAAGCAAGACCTGAAGTGGCATTTGGAGAGCACAGTTTAGAAATGTGACCTTGGTTTTTGAGTGTGGTGAACTTGCCAAGCACTGTGTGTTTGGCTGGGCTTTGGAAGTGCTTTATGAAAGTAAAATCAAAAGATGTTTGGCTGGTGTATATTGCTGTTGTAGTTTAATTTGATCAGGTGGTCTGTAATCTCTGTTGCCTATAAGAGAAAAATGTAATATTAAGCAGAAAATATGTCTTTGTCTAAGCATTGGTGCATTGTAATATCATAGATAAATTTTGCTTATTGGAGAATGCAGAATGCTTTTGATGTTGTCAAGGAAAATAAATTACCAAGCTGGTAATATATACATTTATTTAGAGATTACCACATGCAGCAATTTGCCCACATAGATAACATGCTCCTTAGCCATGAATATGTGAACAAAACCACAGAACAAGTTCCCTGTGAGCTCCTGCTGGCAGCCTGCAGGGAATGGTGTGGGGAACATCTTCACTTAGACTACGTCTGGCTGATTCTGGAGGCAGCTTTTTGTAATGATGTGGGTTAGGAAGGGCATAACACTGTCTTTAGGATTACAGAGGCCATTGGGAGCGTTAATTAAATTCTGGGGAAAAGCCTTTTAAAAGTGCAATCCTGCAGCCAGAGAGCTTGGAGCTTTTATCATTGACTCGCAGTACGTGAGAAGGGCCTGTCTAACAGTTCCTGCCAGTCTGATCAGGATTTGTCAGATGCTTCTGTTTTACATGTCAAGCTTGAAGGGTGTCATAGCCATACTCCTAAATTGCCTTGGGGTCAGAAGGAGAGGTATCACCCCTGGTGCCATGTCGTTCTTCAGCTCTGAACAGTGAGTGATCCTTCCTCATCAAAGCCCAGTTTGACTCCTGCCAAACCAAAGCCTGGTGTACTGCTCATCTCAAGTCAGCTAATTGTGATGGAAGATGTGTTTGGCTGCCTTAATTTATCATCCTGTTAAGAAAAAGGAGTTCTCAAGTGATACCTGTGATACATTTTCCTTTTGGATGGTTGTTGCATTTGGTCCTTGTGGAATGTGATGTGGTTTCTTTCCAAAGTGAAGTGAAATGTAGTGTTGGAGCCCTGTGCTTGGGCTGCAGCTGCTGCTCGTCCTCAGGAGAGCATCACAACTGAACAGCTCTGGTGGCAGCACTGGATCCAAGTCAGGTCTGTGACACTGCTGGGAAAATCTCGAGAGACCCTGTCGTGCACCAGTTTGAGGTGATTTATGTGGAGTCAGTAGGACTGAGATGAGAGTGGTTTTGTCTGGAGTTATTTTCCTAAGTGCTGTAATTTCTGATGAGCTCGTGACAGGTGGTTGTTAAAGGATGCATTTCAGTGATTTAAGGTGGATATTGGAGTGCTTGTGTCTTCCAGAAATTAACTGGATAACGAAGGGAAGCTTCTTCCCACTTGAGCAGCTGCTTGGCATTTACTGTTGCTCACCTGAGGCCTTATAAAGATGCACCTCTGCACAGAAAATGGTGCAGGACAGGCTGGAAGCACTTTGTGGTTAAATACTGTCAGATCAGTTTGGGGTGATGGGTTTTGTCTTGGTTGAAACAGTGTTGAAACTGATGATCAATTGTGAGAATTTGAGGACAGAGGAGCTACAAGGAGGACTAGAACACCCCAGAGTATTTTTAATAGTAGAGGGTAGGAATGTATGAAAATGGTGAATTGGACATCAGTTCCTGGACAAATTGGGTGAGGTGAACAAGCTTGTATTTCCCAGACTTAGAATCACAGAATCCTGGAATGGTGTGGGTTGGAAGGGACCTTAAAGCTCATCCAGTCCCATCTTCTGCCATGGGCAGGGACACCTTCCACAATCCCAGGGTGCTCCAAGCCCCAGTGTCCAGCCTGGCCTTGGACACTTCAGGGATCCAGGAGGATCCCTGTTGGGCTGCTCTTAGGTCTTGGTGTGACCTCTCTTGACATTCTCTGCTCTGCTCTATTTCCTTGGACACCTCGTTGCTTCCAGGGCAAGAACGATCTCACTCTATGGATGGACTGGATCTGTTCCAACCTGCACTGGAGACTGGCAGGGCAAACAAAAAGCTGCCATTCCCCTCTTAAAGGTTTTCTGGCTTTTATTTGAAAAGCCAGAGTGAAGCAAAACTCAAACCAGTGTATTTTGTTCTCATAGGGATCTGGATTTATGCTGGAAAAACTTAGAGAAGCTTGTAATTGAGGTGGGGGGAAATGCATCCTCTGGAAAGCTCAGGGACTGTGCAGCTCAGTCTTCAATTTTAATAAGAACTTTAGGTTTCTGTGGCACTGGAGGAGATTATAGAGGTAAAAAGGTCAAAGATTTTCCTGCTGTTCTTGGCTGTTGTTTCTGCTCTGCCTTTTGCTTCATGAGAGGTGACACTTCGGATTTCAGAGGCACAGGGAGCATGTGAGAACATCCACACATAGGTGCCCTTGTACAAACCAGAGTAGCATAAGTAGCTCCTAGACGTTTTTGAAGTTTTATTGATTTTTTGTTCTGTATATTTGGTTTTCTTTTTTTTTGGTTTTTTTTTGGGGGGGATGTCTCTATTATCCTTAAGAAAGACAATCCTAAGGATTTGGATCCCAACCTAACAGGTCTCCAGCCTGACACTGTCACTGGGGAAACTTCAGTCTTTCTAAAATGTTTTCCTTTATTTCCTCTTTGAATTCTTGAAGGTAAGAAAGCGTTTGAATGCTATCAGCTGCCAAAGCTCATTTATCTGTTGTTTCTTTCACACCACTCCTGCCTTATCTCCAAGTTGCTGTGAATTGTGAGTAGCAGAGACAATGGGCTCTGTGCAGGAAGGCTGGAGTCCCTCTGGAGGGAAGCTGGAGGCTCTTTGGAGACCAGGGACTCTCTGTGCAGTTCAAAGATAGAGGAAATAATATCAGTTCGTTAATTAAGGTCATTTTAGAAGGTAAATCCGGTTTTAAAAACCCCACAAACAACTGAGCAATGGGAGAAGCTGCAATGCTTCCAGGACAGCCTTTGTTTGCACGTAAAGGTTGCCTTCAGTGTTCGTGCTTTTTCTTCAAACCCCAGTTATTCTGTGACTTAATTAAACAAAGCTCATTATTAAATGCATATTTGTTTTCCAAGTGGTCTTAAAATATTTAACCATTTTTTTTATTGACCATGAGATGATGGTCAATGGTGAGAGATGAAATGATTTTGAGATGAGTGCAGGAGTTTGTTATTGTTGTATGAGTGCAATTTCTGAGGTAGGCTTTAAAAACTGAGATGCCCTTTTCCCTGAAAACTGTTCTTCTCTGGAAGAATTTGTCTTCTGTTTCCTACAGATGATTAAGTTAAGTCAAAGTGATACTGACACACAATCATTCTGCTTGACCAAATACACCAGAAAGACAGTAATTAAAATTCACTTCTTAATGCAAACTAGATGTTAATTACAGAACTCTTTGGGGAATACTTAAAATGGAAAAGTAATCATGTTTATCCTGGGATAGAATGGAAGTAAAAAACCAGTGTATGACACTTGCAAGATATTTTAAGCTCAGAATGGGAGACTTTCTTGATGGTTCCCAGTCTTGGTTCCACAAACCAAAGGACAGCTGGGAGAGCACCCATGCCACAGAGGCTGAGAGCAGAGCAGGGAAATACATTTTAGGGATGAAAATGTCTCAGAATTTGAGGGTCCATGATGTGAATAATCAAAGCAGAAAACACTGTCATACAGACCAAGCTGGTGAATCTGTTCAGGGGCAGGATGTGAGCAGTGACAGTGCTTGTGCCCGTTACAGTCTCTTCAAGGCGGGTGCGTTTCACATTAACGACCGTGGAAAACTAACCCAAAAATTCCGTGATGTTTTACAGAATCGCTTGTGAGAACCTTCACTCCTTTCTACTTCCTGGTGGAGCCCCTGGACGTGCTGTCGGTGCGCGGAGCCTCGGTGATCATGAACTGCTCTGCTCACTGCGAGACCCCTCCCAGAATCGAGTGGAAGAAGGACGGCACTTTCCTCAACCTGGTGTCGGATGACCGCCGCCAGCTGCTGCCCGATGGATCTTTGTTAATTAACACTGTGGTGCATTCCAAGCACAACAAGCCCGATGAAGGATATTATCAGTGCGTGGCAACTGTGGACAGTCTGGGCACCATCGTGAGCAGGACAGCAAAGCTCACTGTGGCAGGTAAGGCTCTGAGAACATGGTGATGGGAAGGAGAGTTCTGCCCTTGGGAAAACGGGAAGGTGCTTCCCAAGGAGCACGAGCTGGCTCCATCAGCTGTCAGGGAAACTGGGACTGTGCCTCTCATTTTACTGGCTGGGAGCTGGCATGTGTTCTGTTCCTGTAAGCAGCTTAATGTGGGGTATTGCTCAGGAAAAGCTGGAGATCAGGAAAGCTGCAATGAATGGATTAAGGGAAGTGTCAGGTGTCTGAAATCACAATGGAGATTTACCACAGCTTAGAAGGGGGGAGAAAATGAGATTTTACTTTCTTTATGTATAAATAACCTTAAAATAACTTTCTGTGCTTGTATGTGGAGAATTAACTGCTCTGTCTGAAACATTTGGGAAGCTCCTAATTGCAGTGTGTACAGTCCTAGCAGGACTGGGAGATGGGTAGAGAATGGAGTTGTATTTTTCTGTTTCTTGAGTATCAGGTGTGAACAAGGAAGTTTGAAAAGTAACAGCCAACCAAATGAATACAATTTTCCATTTAAAAGCCCAAGTCATAACCTTGGCTTTGGTATTTTGAGTACCCTTTAGAGTTGATAGGTGATAGCTTTATTTTGGGGGGCAGAAAGCAGTGAGGGAGTGAAGTTTGCAGGTAAAAATAATCATTATGTCTGGGAAAAGTGATCTGTCACTTGCTTATTTCTCTGGGATTGGTATTGTCAGTTTGTGTCTTGTAAACAGTAAAGCAGGAAGAGACTTGTAATTACTGAGTAAGAGTGAGACTTCAAAAACCAACCAAAAAGTAAAAAACAAGGTAAACTAAGGCACTGTAACTAGAAAAAAAAGCCTGTGAAGCTATTTTCCTTTGTTTCTCTAATGATGTTTGCCAGCCTTTTTTCAAACAGTTGTTTTTCCTTTGCTTAATAAATGTCTTGGGGTAATGAATTCTTCCTGACTGGTGCTCCTGCATCTCCCAGAGCTGCTGCTTCCACCGTTTGTATTCAGATGTTGTTCCCATTAACTCGGCTTGTAGCATTGTTGTGAAACATCAGCAGTGTCAGAAATAGAAAAATTGGGGTTTAATACCTTAAAAGAGTGACTTTGAGAATCTCTTAATGAGGAATAGATTTCCAAGCTTCTTGGCAATGAGGACAATAAAGGCAGTTCTCCCACACTTCTCCCGAGCAATTACCACCTCCTTGCATCGCTGCTGTCGGGATTAATTCTGCTGCTTTCCACATGAGAGCCTTCAGCCTCCTGCCTCTGCCATCAGCCTGCTCTATATGATCATTAGGTGAGGTTAATGGGGTTAAAAATGAAGGTAAGCCAAAATGTCTGCTGAATTTCCACTTCCATTTTCTCCTGTCTAGGTAGAAGGTACTATTTCAATTGATATTTTCTAAAATGATGGAATCTTTAAGAGCCTTTTAGTGCTTAAAAAAGAACCCCAGTACTTAGAAAAAAAACAAAACCCAAGTGCCTAATTTAAAAAAACCCCACAAACAACAATGCAGTTCTGGTGAGGTTTTTTTCCAAACAATATTAGCTAGAAAACAGAACAAATACAGTCTGACCCAAGACAATAAGGACCTTCCCCACACAACCAGTTGCCCCTTTGGCACACATTGGCCTGACAGCTGTGTGTTAAGATTATTGATTGATTCCATGCAATAAAAATGGTACTTTTATTGCCCAGAACTAGAGGAAATACTGGTGACACATGTCGTGCACTGCCTTTTGCCATCCTATGCCTTGGAAACCTGCCCCTCTGGCTGCACTGCTGCAGAAGCTTTGACAGATGTGGGTGTGTGAAAACCTATTTACCACCCCAGTCAAGTGCCAAGAGCTGGGCAAGACCATGCTGAGTTTAATCCTCTTGTAGGGGGAAAGGCACTTTGGTTCCTGAAGGCTTTGGAATCAGAGGTGGAATATTTAAATTCTGGTTTAGCCTATTGCTTTTCCTCATTTGAATCCCTTAGTTTTAACAGTGGTTTTTAATATTCCTTCCCACTCTTTGTTTTAATTGGCAGCTTTCAGGCTGTGGTGAGCGTGGGCATTGTTAGCATAGTGAGGGCTCCCCTTGGCCTCAAAATTCCAGTGGGAGGGAGCTAATTCCCCTCTTAATTGAGCAATGGGGTTCCTCTGCTGTGTGTGTGTGGTGCTGCCATGCACCTGATCTCTAAAAGGGAACATTATGAAGTGTAGCTTGCATGTTTGAAAAGCTTCTTACTCATTAAATAACTCTTGAAAATGACAAGTTCTGGTTAATCATGGAGGCCAGGGCAAGGAAATCCAGTCAAAACATGTCATGTGCCATCATGTGCATACAGGGCTGGAGTTTTCAGTCTTGGAACTGCACAGCCAGTGGATGATGCTGAGCAATTCACCTGCAGGAAGGTGGCCAAATTTGGATAAGTTTCTCAATTTACTTAAAGGACTTTCTGTGGAGAGATCTAAACTTTTTGGGTTTTGGAATCTGAAGCTCTTTGGTTGCCATAGGGTGATGGGGTTTGTTTAGTGAACCACTGTATCAGTAACTCAACCCAAAACACATGCTCTGAGTGCCTGGGCCTGGAGTGCTGGGTCAGGAGTTGCAGCAGAGACTGACTGGCTGGGTTTGCATCAATTTGTGTGTTTGACCCAGCTCTGAAGGTGCTGTGGCAGGGCAGTGGCAGCTCTGCTGTGCACTTGGCAATGTGCTTTTAAAGGACCTTTTTTGTGTGTGATGATCCATGAGAACACTTTGCTCTTTGGGTTTTTGGAGGTGTGAGGATCAACAGGTTCTGTGGCAACTGAGCCTCTTAAAGAAACTGATCTTTGCTGCCCTTAGATTTAAAAAAGTCAGAGGATGTGATAAAATATTCAGTTGTGAAGAACACTTGAATTAGTCTGTAACTAGAAATTGTGTGCTGCTACACCTTGGTAGTAAAGTGTTTGCTGTTCTGCCAGGCTTGTAGTAGTAAATCCTTGATTTTTAGGAACTGCAAACAGCAATAAATGTTAGTTTTTTAAATGAGCAGCAGTTTGGGGATATGAGGATCTTCCCCATTCTGTGTGAGCCTTCACAGTTTGGTTCCTTCAAGCAAATGAAGTTTAAGCTTGTCATGACCAGTTTCTAAGGGCAGTGGAGGGAGAAGGTGGTCATCCAAGTCCGTGTAATGTCTAGGATTTTCCCATTGTTATGATGGATTTGAAGTAGGGAAAGTCAAAGGAACTGCCTAATTTATGTAAAGCCACAACACTTTAATCATTGCCTTGGTGCAGTATGTTTTTTAATTGGCTTTTGAAATGCAAATCTGTCTTTGATACTTAAGTGCCAGTTAGATCTTAAGAAGGGTAGAGGGTTTAAAAAAGCTGTTGTAAAACATGGATTAAAAATAGATTTACAAAGTTTTGGAGATCTGTGTCGGTAATTCATCTTGGAAAAAATAAATATGTATGTATTTTCATAAAAAGTATAATGACATGAGCTGAAAATATTCCCAGGATGATCCTTCCCCAGTCACTGGTTACTGTGGCTTGGTTAAAGCTTTTATTAAGAGAACAGATACATGAGGATCTAAAAGCTGGGGAGTGTGACAGGGGCACTGAGTTTGATCATGCAGATTTATTTGCTCTATAAATCTATTTCAAGATTGCTCACTAAATTATTTGTTTCACCTCTGTCATCTTCCTTCCCAAGTGAATCCAGCTGGTTTTCTTCCTCTTCTTCCACTTATCTTTGCACTTGATAATTCTTGGCTTTGAGCTTTGTTTCATTTGCTTGGCTGTGATGAGGCAGGTGTGGCTCTGCCTTGGTACAAACTTCAGGTGTGTCTGAGTTTCATTAATTTAAAAGCACTTGCTGATAACGTCTGACTTGTTGTTTTTTTTTCTCCTCAACTAAATGATCTCCTTGAATTATTATTTCTCATTTAAACACTCAGAGAAATTTTATTTTCAAGCCTTCATTTTGTATGCTGGGTGTCACACAGGCCCTGTGGGGAGGAGGGATCTGCCCTCACTTGGGGTTTGCTGCTGAGAGTTCCTCCAGGCTCAGGTATAGGGATTGGACTTTGCTGGGGAAATTGCTCCAGTTTTTAGCTGACCACATTGCCTTTTCAAGATTTATTTATGTCTTGTGTGTGTCCAGCTTGGGGCTTCCAAACTGATGACTGAGAGAGCTTTCCCTGGAACTGCAGGAGGCCTGGGTGGGCTATGGCAGTTCCTGAGGCTTGGAGGAGTTAGTTGAGCTCTGAGCCAGGAGTTGCCAGGGCTTAATCCTGCTTCTGCTGCAGCTCATGACACCAGCTCCAGATCTCCATGCTTTGCCTTTTCTCCATGGGCTAATAGAGAATTTTTACACTATAAATTTAAAGTATTGCTTTTTATAATGCACCAAGGTGCTGCAAATGAGGAGGACAGGTAGACATAAGGAAATCTGTATCCATTACAGACTCTGGGTGACATGCAGTAAGTGAAGTCGTGGCCAAGAAAAGATTATCCAGGCCATTCCCTGAGCACAGTCTGTGGGAGGGAGCAGGACCTGGAGGGATGTGGCCTTGCACATCAAGGTAGAGCTCTGCAAAGCCCAGCAGCAGAGGTGTGCTGTGTTGCCTTCTGGCATGTTGGAGTGCTTAGCTATTGAATATCAATCACTTATTTCTGTGTAAATAATGGTGAATAGATAAGAGTTTTTTTCAAACATGAGTTTGAGCTGAAATTTTATCTTCCCTTTTTTGCCATAATCACAAGGAGCTGCACGGAAGTAGGCAGATTGTTTGGTTCTGTTTGTTCATGTCCTCTGAGAAGTTTGCCAAGCTCTAAAGATTACAGCTGGGCAGTGTATTTCTCACTAGACTGTATTTATCATCCCAAAGGGTGAGAGAAAAGCTTAGGACAAGTTGTCCCAGCTCCACAGAGATGGGGTTAAGTTAGAAATAACAGCACTTTTTTACCCAGGATTGCACATTTCCTTTAACAGTAAGGAGAAAAAAATAATCTTGGTCAGATCTTTGTGAATAAGGAACATTCTGTATCTTGGAGTTGGAAAAAAACCTCAGAGTAGAGATACATCAGAGGAGGGTACTTAAGAGCACTTAGCCAGTTAGTGACATGGGTGATAAATTTTCCTTGCAGAAATATATTTTTCTATGAAAAAAGCATCTGCATTTTTCTTAAATTGGCTTAGATCAAAATGCATTTCTTCATGACAGGTAAATTGCAAAGGTGGTTTTAACCCAACTGCAGTTTGTACAGGTTCTGTCAGCGGTTACTGAAAGTGTGAGAGTTTAGACACTTAAGACAATAAATGTTCTGTGTTATTTGTCATTCTCAATTCTTGCTGTCCACATTTGTCCAGCTAAAGTAGCAAAGAAAGTCTATGTGAGCCTTTGAACTGATCTTCAGTTCTTGGACTGAAGCCAAAGGTCCAGTTTCAAAACTATTATGAATTTTTAGTCTCAGATTGGGATTTAATACTGGAGCCTCTTGTCATGTCCAGGGCAGAGAAGGGCAGGACTTGCCTGCAGCTGGATTATCACTAGAATCCTGGGGAAAGCCCACAGCAGGGATTGTGACCTGCTTGCTTTGAAACTCTTCATTGACCTCTAATGACCAAGTCAGAGCCCAGGTGAAGAGACTTTTAATTTCCTTGCTTAAAACTAGTTCCTATTGAAAAACGCAGGTTTTCTTAAGCTTTTGTATTTCAAATTTGTTTCACCTTGTATCACACCAAATCCAGCAGCTCATTGTGACTAATACTATCCCTGTTCTGAATTCTGTGGGTCAGTGAGCCAGTTAAAGCTTATTTGTGCTTGCTGGAGAGTGACAAATGCTCTGCTGAAGCTGGAGTAGAGGGGGCACAGGGAGATGTGTGGCACTTGTGCCTGAGCTTCCTGCTTCAGTAATGATGTAATAGCACTGCTCAGAAAAAAACCTCATGTTTTCTAGGCTGAAATTCAAGTCCCATGCAATGCAAGTCTTGTAACTGGCAAAGGGAATATCCTTTGTGCCTTTAGTTCACGGGCAAAGTTATGTTCATGTACTTCAGAATAATATAAACTTATGTAAATCATAAGAAATGGGAGCTCTTTGCAGCATACCTTTCCATCTTGATCTTTGCCTTTGAAAATATGGCAGGTGATAGAGTTCATCTGTGGAGAAACAGGAATTCTGTGGAGGGGAGCTGGGGGCCAAATCTCTGAAATCCCTCATGTTTGGCTGGGGTGTCTGGATGGTGAGACAGGGACAAGGTGATACTGTACTGATGGTGCATCAACACCCCTGAACAAGAAACTTGACTGAGCCTTGTTTGGATTGGATTCTCGTTTGTTAATATTTTGACTGGGATCAGATTTTTCCCTCTCTCTGCTCTGCATGTCAGCACCAGCAATCCCTGTGTAATTCTGTTTGACAAGTTTGCACGGAGCTTGCTCGGAATCCCGAGCTGTCAGCAGAGTGATGGTTACATCTGCAGCCTGTGTTCCTCACTGCTGCTGCACCAGTGTGGAATCAGCAAGAGATTTCAGCTTTATTAGTGTACAGTGAAGGCTCTGTGTGCTGACATTGTTCAGGTTTCTGATTGACTGAATATTGCTTTTTGAAAAAGAAGAAGAACCTGTACTATGGCCCCAAGTGAAAGGTGACACAAAAGCAGCAAGGGTAAGAACTATCAAGGCACAAGAATATCTCTGATTAATGTTTTAATTTTCTGTAGCAGAAATTCAAGATGAAGTTTAATGACCCTGAAAAGGAAATAAAATGGAGGAAAATTATTTTGAATGAGGAAAAATAAGTTTATGACACATGCTAGGGTCAATTTCAGTGAGGCTAGCTCTCGGTGACATTCTTAAAAGCATAGGGTGTCTCACTGTTCGCATAAATACACTGGAAATAAGGATGTCAGAATTTTTTAAAAACTCTCCAAGTCATATTCATTTGTGTATAGAAACCCCTGTTTTACAGGAACATGGAAAAATGTCTCTAGGTAATTTATATATTTCTGTGAAGGTGTTGCTCTTCCTTCTGCAACAGCTTCTGAAGTCAGCCCTGGCTTAAATGCACTGTTAATATGTTGTTAAAAAGAGAGTAAAAATTGAGCAGAGAAAGGCTCTATTGTGGAGAGACCTCTAAAAATCTATTCCTGATAATCTGAGGTTCGTGGCCAGCAGCTGCTGCAGGAGTCAGTGGTGTGCTGATGCCACCTGAGCTGTGCTTGTGTGAGATAATTTGCAGTTGTACGGCTTTTAGTGTTATCCTGCCACGCACCCTTGTTGTCTCCAGACATCTCTTTGAGCTGCATGTTTGTGTTTTAAAAAGTTCTTTGTGCTTTGTTTGTCTGCTGTCCTGTCAGCCTTCAAGCACCCTGTTTTTCGGGCTTTCTTTGCTATTCACGTGTCCCGAGGAGTTCACAGTGAAATTGTTGGTTGTTTCCTGTCTCTAAATGCTTGTTGTCAGGTACCAGCTGTCTTTGTCACTGTCTATAGAGTTGCCTGCAAAAGTTTTTCAGATCTTTCCTTTCTTTCAGTTTTGTGATAAATTTATCCTGACAGTCCTCTCTGTGCATTAATCTTCTTTGAATAGCTTGTTCACATGAGCTTCCGTAATTGATAGCCTCGCCTGGAACTAAAATTATTTAACCTGTCAAGCTCTTTTCTTTCACCACAACCCTCAGATATTATTCTTCTTTTGTTATGGCTCTCGATTTTGTTTTAGAAAGAGTAATTGTGAGCCTGTAGGGTTCTTATTTTTAGGCAGTCTATTGATGAAGACCTGAAGTTCCTTAAATGATGAGGCAATCTGTGTGCCTTATCTTTAGGGCTTCTCTTGAAATCCCACAGGGGTTTCATTGGTCTGTCTTGCTATTAGAATGATCTTCAACAGCAGCAAATAAATGACTCCATGGTTTGCATGCCCTCAATTCATTTTTTCAGGCATTAGAATGTTGTTTTAGCCATTTCTTGGTGTCTGTGGAGAGCAGATTCATTGTGGCTGCTGCAGCTTTTCCTGCTGCTGCTGGAGCTTTTGTGCTGTTTGGCCCTTGAACTGCCAGTCCTGTCTCCAGTTTTCATGGTACTATTTCACCTCCTCCATCAGCAGGTCTAATTTTTCTGTTTGTCTGTGCCATTCCCTGCAACACTTCTTGAGCCTGACCACATGCTATGGACTGACACTCCCACCTCACTCCCACTGCTTTTCTTGTACTTGTGGTTGTCAGTAGTGACCTCTGTGTTTTTGAAGATCTTCATTCAGTCATTTTGTTGCTCCTATTTCATTCCTGAAATAATTTATTGATCTCTTCTTGATATCACCTAACTAGAATTTGAGTTTGCTTGTTTTGCCAGGTAGAACATCATAATATGCTGATGTGTTTTCCTTTTCCAAACACCCTCTAAAATTTTTGGATGTGTAGTAAATCTAAGGGAGAAATTGTTCCCTGTGAGGGTGGTGAGGCCCTGGCACAGGTTCCCTGGAAGTGTCCATGGCCAGGTTAGACAATGTTTTGTGCAATATTTTGCTATTTCTCACTATGGTTTTTTGTGTACCTTCCCCATGTCATCAGATAATTGAGTGTGAAAAGGGTGTTCAGAACAGCTCTGAGGTGCCACCAGGTCACTCAGTGTGTCCTTGTATGTGACAGTACCTGTGTCTGGGTGTGTTACTGATGTGTCCAGTGACATTTTCCTCTCTCCCTTCATTCTGGCCAAGGGGCACTGTTTTTAATCAGCACCATGCTGTCATGGCTGTGTTTAACCAAGTCAGGATTCTGGTTATGCACTGACATTTCTCATTTGTGTTCTGTATTCCATATACTTCCCACTTCTGTTTAGCCAGCAAAGACATTTGGTAGGTTTTCCTCTCTCCATGTTATAGTCATTGTAAAAATCCCCTTCCCTTCCCTGAGGAGCTGCCTCCTGCCTGGATTTTTGGTTGCACTCTCCCCTGTCTGGTTTGCCTAAAGCAAAGGGAGAGAGTGATATGCTGCTTGGTGTTTGTTGCAAGGACTGGAATAATCTGACTTTATCCTAATTCAGGTGATGCTGGACTTGTGTTTGTAATTACAAAGTCTGCTCCATGTGCCAGTGAGATCCAAGAAATATGTCTCATTAGCAGGAGTGTATTTTAAGCCATTTCACACCTCTGCCACTCCAACAAATGATGCTGAATAATGTTGGAGGGAAGGAGCTGTGATAATTTAATGAAGTGTCCACAGATGGCTGGACTTATTAATTTTTTAGCAGGGTTGGGGTGAGGAGCTGATGCACTAACAAAGTAGGCAGCATCTTTGTGGTCTGCTGCATCACTGAAGGGTAGCAGATGTTGGAGCTGTCCTAACAATAGGGGATCCTGTTCCCATTCTCCAGTACCTCCTTGTGGTGCTGAAATCTCCACACTTCCCAAGAGGCTGTTTGGGGGAAGGAGTCGTAGTTATGGATTTGTCATGAGTTCAAATTTGATCAGGCAGACAGCAGTGGGGGGAATATCCAAGTGGCTGAAAATTGTGAGCAGTTCGTGGGATCATTCACAGACTAGTTGGATGAATTTCAGATTGAGAGTGGAAGCTGTAGGGTGGAATGTTTGCAGCTGGTGCTGCTCGAGTTAGTTTAGAGTTGGGTAGGTTAGGAAAGACTTGAATAAAAGTTAACTTTGGGCAGCAAAGGCTTTTCACAGATGGTATCCAGGAGGGAACAGGATGGAAAACCTGCCAGCTGCTCCTGTGCTTTACTTTTTCCATATTTCAGTAGAAATGGGGGAAAAAATGGAAAACATTTGCTGAGCACATAGAGATGTCACAAGAAGGCATGAAACCAGCTTTGGGAAAATGTTAATTGCACAAACGTGATTTGTGTGTGTTTACAGCAGTTTAATGCTTGTACAAAGTGTTATCTTAGATTCCAGTCAGAGCAGTGGCAACAGAGGGTAGGAAAACACTCTCAGAGGCTTGTGAGCACTGGTATACAGCCCTGCCACAGGTAGGGAAAGGGGATTCCTCCACAGCTGGCTCTCCCCTGGAGATGGTTCTCTTTTCTCACTTCCCTTTTGTGGTGTTGATTTGTGAGATGGGTCCCAAAGGGTGGGTGGGGCTCTGTGGGGATGTGTGGCAATGGCTCCCCGTTAAACAGAGCAGCGTTTGCAGCGCGGCTGGCAGGCTGCAGAGCACAGGCAGGTGTGACTCTGCAGTTATTGCACTCAGGTGAGTGAGTTGTTCAGTAGTGTTTGTAATGAAGGGTTTTTTCCCTTTCAGTCTCCTTGGAAATGATTGGCACTGGCTGCACTTGCAGGGAGGCTGCTGTACTAGATTGGCATCTGGCTCAGGGCAGTGAATTCCCTGATTCTGCAGACTCCAGGAGATGAAATACTGGCTCCATTGAGGGCAGGAGACTACAGCCAGAATTTTAACCATCTGTGTTTTCCAGGAGCATGGGAATTACTGCTTTTCTAGGCACATCTTTTTCAGAAATTGTGACAATGGGCCACAAATCTCAATAATGCTGAGGCTGGGAATGCTGATTGAATGCACCACATTTGCATTAATGGATTGTTCATTCACATTCCTACCATTGCTCTGGGCTTGGATGAGGGCAAGGGAGAGACAAAAGGGAAGGAGAAAAGAGGGACAGAGTTGACTTCCCCACCTTCTCTGCCACTTGCACTGTCCTAGCAGAAAGGAGGGGTTTGGGGTGCATCTAATCCCTGTTATATGCATGTGAGTGCACTGTTGCTTATGTGTTCTCCTACCTGTGTTTAGAGAACATTCCAAATGGAAAATCATCCTTCCTAAATTGAGTTTATTAACCTGCATTCTTGCTAGGTCAGTAGTATTTTCCTTTGGTGTCCTGAAATCGATACCTAATGTATGTGCACTGCCACAGAATGATTAATGTGTGTACAAACATGAAAAAATTGTCTCCAATGTCAGAAGCCCAAAGTGTCATTTATCATGACATTCATTTACCAAAACATGGGCTGATGTCTTCAACTGATTGCCCTGGAACACATGGGTGAGAAATGGGGGCTGCTTCCTCAATGAGGGATGTATCTTCCATCCCTGGAAGTGTCCCAGGCCAGGTTGGATGGGGTTTGGAGCATGTTGGGATAGTGGAAGCTGTCCCTGCACATGTCAGGGGATGGCATTGGATGAGTTTTAAGGTCCCTTCCAACCCAAACCATCCTGGGATCCCACTCATCACTAGAACTTCTTGTTCAGCCTGCTTGACTGAAGTAAATACAAACCACTGAGAAAAAAAGTATCAACTTTTAAAAAAATTAGCTTTAAAAATGGTTTTAAAAGTGTTTGTAGTTTAACTAGACTGAATTGGCTTACATGGTAATGCCTTTAAAAATGATTATAGAAAGTTCAGGAAATGGTGGCTTAGAAGTTGGTAATTAGTATTTTGAAGAGAGCAGCTCTGTAATGGAAAGGTTCTGGGCTGGGAGATGAAAGGGTATTTTCTAGTGGCTCACTGCTGCAGGAGGTGTGCCAGGACTCTGGGACCTTCTCCTGGATTTATAAACAGATCTCCAAATGAATAGTAATTCAGGCCTGGATTTGGAGTGCTTTTTATAATGCATAGTGATTGTTTTGTGGTTGTTTGTTGGCTAAAGCAAAGGGTCCTCCTCCACAATGGAGGCTTTTAAGCAGTGCAAATTGCCAATAATTGTAGAATAAGAGAAAATTACTCTTTAGGACAAAATTATAGGCTTGGTTAAAATGTATATTTTAAAATGACACAGGACTATGACGAAATGCAGGTTTTAGTGGCATTTAAGATGACTTGGAAAATGAACTGTAATTTCATTTCTAGTGAGTAATGAAACAGTCTTGAATAAAGCTTATTTAACCTCAGTGGAGCACCTGGAAACAACAGAAGGCACAAGGTCTGTCTTGTCCAGGAAATGAACTGTACTTGTTAGGGATTAAAATTAAAGCATATTTGAGCTGTATGTGAGAAATTGCAGGGCTTCAGTCCTGCAGGAACGTTCTCACTTGTGCTTGAAGGGGCCAGTGTGGGGCTGGCTGGGAGCAGAGAGGTGGCAACAGGTGAGGTGAAAGCAGAAGTCATGGGGTCACCTGGCTAAAGGAGAAGACCCAGGATTCCTGGGCTCTTAATAAGTGAGAATATTGAGAGAGGTAAGAATCAGAGGTAATCATAACCCAATTTAATGGGTCCTGTCAGGAAGGAGATGTTCAGAAAGGACAGATACCTCAGAGACTGGAGTTCAGAGGCTCCAGGTTAACAGCCTTATCAGCTGTAACAAGAACCTGTTTACCCACTGTATCAGTGAGTGTGGCAAACGAGGAGACCTTGTCACCCTTGCTGTGGCCTCCATGGTCTCACAGGGAGAATTAAATAATTCTCCAGACTGACTAATGATGGGACTTCTGAGCACAGTGTGCAAAGTCAAGCAGATGCAGAGATGCCTTGGGATTGTACTGGGATGGGTGATTCAGGGGAGGAAAAGGTTGCTTGGGTTCTAGGATTGATTGTGCAGAGCCACTGAGATGGTTTCATATTTTGGGAAGATCTTTTCAATATACAGAGAAGCAGTTTTGTAATATTTCTGTGGATGTTTGTGATCTTAAATTACTGTAGGTACTGGGGTTTGTCTTTCTGCCAGGAGTGCTTGGTGGCAGAGCAGGAGGCATTTGGGGGTCAATTGAAGCAAGGGAGGTTCTGGCTGGGTTTAAAGAGGGAGTTCTGCTCCATGAGGTAGGACAGGCTGCCCAAGAGTTGTGCAGTCTCCACCCTTGGGGATTTTTGAGGTCTGACTGGAGAAATCCATAAGTAACCAGCTCTGACCTTGTAGCTGATTCTGCTCTGGCTGGGTCTCATCCTTCCATAATTATCCCACCATTCTGCATCTTTAAAGGTAGATAGGGTGTTAAGGGAATGAGGGAGAGAAACTAAATATGGTAGCTTCGTTAACTAGAAGGGAAGTTGAAAGAAAGAAATTGGATTTTTTGTTCCTGTGAATACCTTGGAGGGACTGATGGATAAATATCAAAGATACAAAACAATACCAAAACTAGGTATTATTTATTAACAAGTCAAGATCAAAGGACTGCAAGTTGGTTGGAAGTACACTGGGAGGAGAAACTAGAAACAGAAAGCTTCTCAGAGGAATGAAGTTATGGGAGGAATCCCCAGGTGGGACTCTGAGAGGGAAGAAAATGTGTAACAGTTGGAGATGAACTGTACAGGGTTATGGAGGGAACTTGAGAGGACAGAAGTGTTATGAAATGTTAGCATTCTCCTCTGTTAGGATTCAGTCTGGCTGTCCTGCAGGATTGGTCCTTCTATTGGTACATTCTTGGTGCATTTGGGATAGGTATTAGTGAGACTTGTGGAAATAGGGGGTTGAACTGTGGCAGATTTGATCTGTCTGTGCAGAATACTTAGGATGGGGTGACTGTGGCTGGCTGCCCATCCAGCTGTGCCCTTGCTCTGCTCCTCAGCAGGATGGAGGGAAATAAGATGAAAGTTACTGAGTCAAGATGGGATCACTCCCAGTTACTGTAATGGCAGGACAACCTTCACTTGTGGAAAATTAATTTCTTGACAACTGAAGTAATTTGAGTGGTAAGAAAACAGAACCAAACTAAAGCACTCTCCCTGCCTGCTCCCCATTTTCCAGGTTCCACTCCCTGCCTTCACTCCCAATTCTTCAGCCTTGTGCTCTACTCTGGTCTCCCTAGGGTGGCACCCAAAGCTGCCCTTCCTCATCTCCCTCCTCCTCCTCTGAGCTGCCCACTCCAGGGCTGTGCCACACACTTCCATCACTGCTGTCCCATGGTTTTCCCTGTCTGGGATGCACTTCATGGATGTGCCCCCAGCTTCACTGGCTGCCTCAGCTGTGGCTCCATGGAACCAACTCCAACTGTGTCCCCAGCCTCTTCCCACAACTCTCCCAAGGGTTTGGCCTCCCCAGCCCAACTGTAAAGCCATTAAGTGGTTTCTGGGTGTTTTGGAGAACATTTTTATGGAAAAGGTGACATGGTGACATTGTGCAGCACAGCTGGGTCAGCTCTGTGGGATACCCTGGAGAAACTCCGGTCTTGGCCACACTGAGAATGTTCACATGCAAATATTTATCTCAGTATTTACCTTGTGGCACTGTACAGAGGCTTTTGTAGCTGGAGGTGCTAAGTGAAGGTGTTGTGTGTAGGCTGCATTGTAGAAGCTGTGGCTGCCCCATCCCCGAAGTGTCCAAGGTTGGGCACGGCTTGGAGCACCCTGGGGTGGTGGAGGTTGTCCCTGTCCTTGGCAGGGGGGGGGACTGGATAAGCTTTAAGGTCACTTCCAGCTCAACCCATTCTAGGATTCTGTGATTAGTGGGTGTCAATGGCACAACTGTCCCTGAAAAAGGCCCTTGGGATCTTATACCCTGAGACAATGAAACCTTTCATGAGAGATGCCCTCCTCCCTACCAAAACCCGTTATCATTTAGGATTTCTATTGGTCTTGAACTTTACTAGATGATTGGTCTTTTCTCACCTAGAATCTTAAAGTAATTGGATAGTTCTCAACTTACAATTTTACTGGTTAGAATTTCGATCCCCCTAAAATCTATAAAAACCCCTTGCTATGCAGTGTATCTGAATTTTGCTGGTAGAGCCCTTTGAAGAAATGAAGCTACTTTTGAAACCTCTACGGCAATTCCCAAAGTCTCATTCCTGGCTAGCTGAGAAGCTGAATTCTGCCTCGGGGGCCCCCGAAGCCAGAACCACCCTAGCCCAGGCAGCTACCATTGGGTTTGTTTGCCTTTTCACCATCCATGTTTAGCATTGTCCTGTGGGCTGTTAAGGTTTTTAAAGAGTTGGAGAGCAGCTTAACTCATCAAAAACTCCATTCTTGGTGTCACGCTCAGACCATCTGACATCTGTCCCCTGTGTTTCCTCGCAGGTCTGCCGCGGTTCCTGAGCCAGCCGGAGCCGGCAGCGGTGCGGCGCGGCGGCAGCGCGGTGCTGGCCTGCGAGGTGGCGGCGGAGCTGGCGCCGCTGCTGCGCTGGGAGCGCGACCGCCAGCCGCTGGCCCCGGAGCCGCGCCTGCTGCAGCTGCCCGGCGGCGCCCTGCTGCTCTCCAACGCCTCGCGCGCCGACGCGGGGCTCTACCGCTGCGCCCTCGACGCCGGCGGCACCCCCAAGTACAGCGAGGAGGCCGAGCTCAAAGTCCTGCCAGGTACCCGCTGCTGCTGTCTGTACTGAGCTCAGCCTGAGCTGGACACACTCACAGGCTGCCTGCCCGTATTTCATGGTTCAGCTTTTAAGGCGTTGTCCTGGTTTTGAAGGACAGGTGTCTGCCAATAAAGGCAGAAGCTTCTCTTTGAAATGGACGATGTAACCCCCTCCCTCCAAATTATTAAAATTTTGAAATTAAGGGGCTCTCAGGCAAAGATATGGGAATTAGGAATAACAATTCTTCACTAGGAAAATTAAAATAGAAATGCAGTATTACAAAGAACAGTCCCCAAACACTGACAGAGTCAGAATCCAAGCTGACACCCCGTCAGTCAGTCAGGGTGTTGGCAGCAGTCCCATTAAATGGTGGCTGC
>JAOTQP010000521.1:2372583-2434788 GCA_026413545.1 Cichladusa arquata | reverse complement strand
GAGATATTTAGTAATATGCTGGTTTATTGTGTGTGTCACTGTTTTGCTTACTCTTGCAAGCTATTTTTACTAGAAAAAGCACTGAAATATTGATAATGTGGTTCTAAAAGCATCTTACTATACATAAAAAAGTAAATAAAACAGGCTGGGTAAGGAAAGAAAATAGACTTGGTAAGGAGTGGGGAAAAATTCAGGTAAAAATTTTCCTTCCTTGCCTTTCTTACATTCCATGAGGAAATCTGTCTTTTTTATTGATTGGACCCCAGTAGGGATTTCCAGTTCTTTCTCTGGAGTTTCATGGCATGTGGAGGGTCCTTATAAGAACTTAACTGACTTGGTTTACTGTGGACTGTGGTGCTACAAAGTTGTTTGAAAAATAATTCTGAGGGGAGAAATTTATTTATGGAACATCCATAAATGAAGGGTTTTCTGACCAAAAGGAAGCACTCAGACTCAGTTTGGTCATGCAGAAAACCCCACCTTTTCTTACCTTGTATCTTGGCCAAAAAAAATACAGATTTGGTGCCCTGGCTTTGGAAATACCTCCAAGCTTGAGGCTTCAGAACACTTTATGGTGGCTTCAAACAGTTCACTGTGTGCTGTTTAATTCAGTTCCAGCCTCTCTATTTTACAGAATTGGTTTTGTGTTTTATGGACAGTGACAGCAATTAATAACATTAATGATATGATGCAATTAAGCAGGTCATGGCTAAAGCTGAGAGGAGCCTTAGTGCAGGACATCCAGCCAGGTCACCTGGGGATGAAAGTGAACTGGAGACAACTCTTTTGCTCCTTATCTGAGCCATTGTAAAGGATTTCTTCATTTGAGTGTGAAGATTTAGAATGTGTTCTGCCAGACCTTCCATGGTAATTTTTTTATACACCTGTCGCTGGAAAGAAAATCCTTTGTGCTCAAATATTAAAATATATTAAAGATTCTCTGGAGTGTATTTCGGGTAGTGACATTTCTGATTTTACTTCTTAGTTCTAATCTTAATTCTATTTTCCTTGAGAGGTCACTGTGGGGAGTAATTGTATTTCTGCATTACTGTAGTTTGGTGCAGGGTTGAATAGCCTGAATAACTGTTACCTGATCCCTGGATCATTTTCTTCTAGATTAAAGAAATTGTCATCTGTCCCCATCTAATAACAGCATGATTTTGCTTAATTTAAGTTCTTTCTGCCGTTCTTGGAAATTAGTCTGTCAGCATTGCAGACAAGAAATCCATTTTTTAGGTACTAACTCCCTTCTGTATTTTTCTGCAGCTCTCCTTGAAGCCCTTGTTTTTTCTGAGAGGTTTCACTCTGTACTGGGGGTTGTACTTTTGGTACCATTTTCAATTGGGATAAGCAGTACCTTCAGTGCAGTTACTCAGATCCTATTGGTGACATTTAAGGACATCACCAGTTTCACATACCTGGAAATAGTTGCACTCCTGTATCATAAATAAAAGGTGCTAAAGGAGCCTTCTATTGCCCTAATGTTGGGTTTAAAAAGTGATTGGGATTTGTTTCCCTACATACATCACAGAAGGGCTGAATCAAGAAAATGACCTTTAACTTGACTAGAAAGGTACTAAAGAGTCCAGAAGAATTACACACAAATTTCTGTCCTCAGTCTCTTTTTCTGCATTGTGTATTTTGGAGTTAGTCAAGAAACTTCCTTAACTTTGGAAGGAACACTTCCCTGTTCCTGGAAGTGTTCAAGGCCAGGCTGGACAGGGCTTGGGGCAAGCTGGGCTAGTGGAAGGTGTCCCTGTCCTTGGCAGGGGGTGGATGTGATGACCTGTCAGGTCCCTCCCAACCCAAACCAGTCAGTGATTATATGTATCTGCAAACTGGAGATCTCATGGACCCCCTGGTCACACACTGAACCTTTGCCTGCTGCATCTGAGAAGTGGCTTCATGTGGAAGAGAGCAGAGCCTGTGGCTGAGAGAGTCCCTAAACTGGACACTGCTGAATCCTGTCCACAATTGACATAGGGCTAAACACTGAGTGGATAAAATGTGTGTGCACCTTTGTACCCAGAATATCACAGAATATGGAAAAGGGACCTCCTTGATTTTTCTTGGGTGCAAAAGCTGGTGTCACCACAGTCCAGGCCAAGCAAGGGCAGGACACTTCCCATGGTGGGGGCAAGAATTTGGTGCCTGAAAAGTCACCTCTCTCTTGGCTGTAGTGACAGTGCTCTCCCCTCACTGTGGGTGCTGCTACCAGGTTATTTACAACACCTGTAATGAGTTGAGAGCACTGGAAAAATTTGTTTTGCTCACCCCAGCCATGAAAGAATCTGTAGCATTTCCCTCAGATAAGAGTGGGAAGTGATGACAGCAGAGATGGGGAAACAGGTAGTTACTGTATTTAATCTGCTCAGCTTGGAAGAGCCAGAGTGGCAGTTAAATACTGGGAAGGTCATAAGTTCAGCCTTCATCTGGGCAATATATCAGATTTATGGCTGTGCCCAGTGCCCTGGGAGTTTGTGCAGGGGCTGGGTCTGAGTGAGGTCAACACAGGGGCTTCCTGTGGCCTGCCTTGGTGCTGGGGTGGGGACCAGCAGCTTGGGGGGACTTTCTCTCACTGTTGAAATATTTACTGCACTTAATAATCAACCAGAAAGTCATAAACAAAAAAACCAAAAAGTTCCATTTTCATTCTCCTATAAAATTGATATGGCAGGCTCTCAAATAAATAAATATATCCCTGTGTTTGTGGGAGAATAGTGAGAATTACTCTTTGCTGTTGTTTGTTACTACCTTTCAGTGAGTTTTTGGAATAGCAGAAAGTCAACTTCTGAGTTGTCTAGGACAGCATTCAGTGTCTGATAGTGTATCTTAAGTATTATGCATTAAATGTCTCACTGTGATAATGTAACTAAACTTAAAATAAAACAAGAGATGCTTCTTTTGGGGTATCTGTAATGATAAATCAGATTTCATATGGCAATTGGCTCATCATGGCCTTGTTCATACTGCCAGAGCAGATTGTATGGAAAAATCCAAATGCAGAAGTGTTTTGATGGAATTGTCCACTTTGTGCTTTAGAAGGAAGTGCTGGAAATATTTCCAGTAGAACTGACAAGGCTTACAGCAATGGCAAAGCCTTTTTCCAGCAGAAAATAAGTATTTTGGAGTGGTGAACCTGCAGTGTCAGGCAGCAGTGATTTCTCTATTCTGGGAGGAGGGGGTTGGCAGGATTGCCTCACCTTGATTTTCCTGTTGCCTTTGCTCTTGCTGGGATGGGATCTCTTTGATTACTTATGGCAGGTAATTCTTTTAAGTTTTTAATTGAGGATTTTGGCTTAAAAGCTAGTTGTGATTATACATCGATTAACATATGAATTGTTATTAAAATAAAATGAGAATGTGCCAGGATGTGTGAGGCAAGTCAAGACTTTCTTTAAAACAAAACCAGGACAGCTGCAGAAGGAAGAGCCTGAATGTGAAGGGCCCTGGGCTTGTCCAGGATTCTCTGGGGCAGCTGCTTTGATAAAAGCTGGTGCCATCCTGCCCCAGAAACTGTAGCTGTTTGCAAAGCACATTAAGTCCTGCAGCAGCAGAGTAATATGTCTGGGTAACTCTTATTTTGCATTAAGCTTTCATTATTATTGGAAACAATTCCAGGGAAGAAATTTGAACCATCACTGAAAATTGCTCAGACCTTTCTCATACGTTCTAGATGATCTTCATCGATTTCCCTCTCTAATTAAGCTCAGTGCTGCATTTGATAATGGGCTGCTCCTCAATTAGAGATTCAGGAGATGCTGCATGAGCCTGAACCTGTCAAAGGCTCACGTGGGGGACAAAGTATTGTCCTTTTTGGGGGTCTCAGAATGTGCTGCTTGAGGAAGCTCTTGGAAGTAAAAACACCTTGGTTTCACAGGAGTTATTTCTTGCCCTGAAACTGTAATGAGTAATTAGTGACCCTTTTTCTGCAGCAATGCAAACAAGGGCAGTGAGTCCAGGAGTCTGGTGTGGGGAAGGTAGATGAGCTGAACTCCCTGCAATTTGGGTCCTACCACTGCACTTCACAGTTTGTCTGAAAAGGCTTTCAGAAAGTCCTCACTGTTGCTCCTTAGTGAAGTTTAATGTGGATGGAGTTCACAGTTGACTTGTTAATTCAACTAACTGGGAATTTTTGCCTCTCACATTTGTATTCAAGGCAGGTGTTGCTGGTAGAAAAGTTATAAACATATATTCAGGTACATGGGAGAGGAAGGATAGGGGAGTGTTATTTTAAGGCTACATCACTTGTTCAGATTATACCTGGGCACCAGAAAGGAGAGGTGTAATTTTTAATACTGAAGGTAAACTTGCCCAAAATGTTCTTTGCATCATGCAGAAGTCCCACTCTTGTCTTCAGCACTGTGATCTGGTTTCTGTTCCATGGGGCTTTGGGCTCAGCAAGACCTGACAGCATTTTGTCGTGAAGTTCTTGTAATGAAACATCTGGAATTCCCTGGACAGTCTCATTATATCTGGGAAAGTTGTCTTTGTGTTATAGAGGTGCTGCAGAGCTTTCAAATGGATTTTTGTGGTGCTGAAAAAACAGTTGCAAAACAGCCCCCAAATGGGCAGGGGTTCATGAGGACAGGGATGAGATCCTTTGGGATGGGTGTCCATAATGGAATGGTGTGTTTGGGAGGAGAGATCCAGAACTGTACATGCCAGGAAGATGAGATACATGTGAAATTAAAAAAAAAACCTCTTTGTTAAATATATATATATATATATAAAACCCATTAAGAAAGACAAAACCAAATGATCAGTAACCCACAGAATTTGCACAAATGGTTTTCCTTGTAAATGTTCTTGAGGAATCCTTGGGGATAATAAAAATGTTACTAAATTAAGCAGCAGTGTCTTAAATATCTACAATGTCGAAACTGATATTGAACTGAGGGAATTGTAAAGGCTGGTTTCTCTTTCAGACAGAGTTTCTAATAAATGAGGATCATGTTAACAGGGGTTTGAAGCAGCTGCTGCTTTAGGGACAGAAATCCTTTTTCCCCAAAATGGCTTTTAAAACAGCAAGCTGAGGTTGTGCCTTTGGCCTAGACAGGCAGTTACAGAATTTTTTTTTGCCCAAGATTTGTATTTAGGGGTGGGGTTTTTTTTTGGTCTCCAAAGTAAAAATGTGCTTTTTAGTTTGGAACAGGCTTTGCCTAGCCCAGGAATTACTCTTCTTGCAGTGTGGTTTTCATACAATGCTGTAGCAAAGGTAAGCCTTGCTGGCTCACAGTCCCAAGTGTTCTTGGATGCTTTTAAGGATTCAAGGATACAGTAGATGTATGTACTAGAGATAAGCCATAGGAGTTTTAATACTGCTTTTATTCCCCATCAAAAGGAGATGACAGAATTTCAATTGCAAACTAAAAGCAGAAAGGTTCAGTAGTAATTTTTACGTTGCACATGCCAGAGACTTCCAGGAAATGTGAATGTGTGAACTAAGCTCATTAAAATGCCTTTTGCCTCCAAGTGAGACTCTTTTTGTAGGAGTTGTGCCCTAAATGGTGAGTACTTTTCTGTGCATCAGGGTCATCCTTCTATTTTAATTGATTGAATCAAGCTTCAACTTTAATTTCTGATTTTATGGGATTTAATTTTTTTTTTCATTTCAGCAGAAAATTTTGTGCTATTTTCACACCACCAAATTTCATAATGAAAACTGAGGGTCATGTTAAAGTGGAAATGCTGAGGAGCACCACACATCAATCTGTCTTGAGAGAGAGCCCATACCATAAAGTGAACGTAGACTTTCTTTCAAGTTAAATTTTTATGATGGTAAAGCTTACTCTCATCCAGCAGATAATTGATTTCTCTAATGGGAGCCAGATTATTGCCATTACTGGATGTCTCATTATCCAAACTCTAGTCCTTGGCAGGGAAGTTTCTCCCAAAGTTGCAGAGATGAAACAATCCAGTAATTTGTGGAAAGGAGGAGGGCTTTTATCTGTGGTGGCTGATTCCCTACCCAGTCTTGCAGTTAATTAGTTTGTCTTCGTGAGAAGAATAATTTAAAGGGAAACCACGGTGGAGTTTGGGTTCCTGGAGTAAACAGGGTTTGGTTATGATGCCAGTGAAAGTTAAACACTGTGTTCTGGAGGAGATGGGAAGCCTTGGAGGCAGCTGTGAGCTGCCTAATAAAGGTGTTTTTAAAGGTGCTCTCTCCCTAGGGGTGCTGGGGGCAGGCCTGGAGGGAAATGGGAGCAGGATCCAAGATACTCACAAAAGGAAACCAGGCTCAAAGCGGGCTGGTTAATGGTTAATGAAGGGCAAGTTATTTTTATATTGAATATTTTTCTAACCAGTCCTGAATTCTGGCAGCTCTGCTGGTTTTGTTTGTTTTCAAGTGCTGACTCAAAGGTTGCAGCTATGATGTTTTCTTTTTCACATCCTTAGGAGCTTAAATGTAGTCTCAGTATAATATGGAACAAAGCACTTTGCAGGTGAGGATACAAATTGCTGTACTGTGGTACCTCAAAGCACCCTGTGCTCTGCAAGTGCCACTCCCCAGGTTGTGTGTCTCTCACATCAGATGGTTTTAGCTTTGCTAAAACACTTGGTTCTGTGAAGATAATATGAATAAAAGGGGGTTTGTGCTCATGCTGAGTTACAACACTTGGAAGGTCTCCTGGAACCTCCCCATCACTGATAGCTTAATGTAGGAATTCTCAGGATTTCTCTTTGTGTTGCCTGCAGTGGGTGTAGCCATGCAAGTTGCAAAACCTTCCCAAAAGTGCTGCTTGTCTGTCATGAGCTGGATCAGCAAGCACAAGGAGCAGTTCCCTTAGGCAGGACAATGTGTTTTTTCCATGGCAATGTGGCAGAGTGGAATGGGACTTGAAGGAGATGCAGCCTTTGGAAATAATTCTGCTGGTGCTCTGTAGTGTTTTGGAGCTCCAACCTCAAATTCCTGCTCTTTGTTTATCCTGGTGGAGTAATGTCCATGAAAGAGCCTGGGAACCACAGGGCAGTCAGTGCCACCTCAGTGCCCAGCAGGGTCATGGAACAGATCCTGCTGGAAACTGCAGTAAGGCACAGAGAAATGAGGAGATGAGTGAGGAAACAGCAACAGAATCATCTACCTGGGCTTGTGCAACGCATGAGACCTGTCCTGGGTGATCCCAGTCTCTGGAGAGTCATGGATTTGGTGGATGTGCCACTGGATGAGTGAGGAATTGTGCCCAGCAGCTTCCCTGTGAGGGTGGGGGGCCCTGGCACAGGATGCCCAGGGCAGCTGTGGCTGCCCCAAGGCTGGACAGGGCTCTGAGGGGTTGGAATGAGCCCCTTCCCCATGGCTCTGGGACAGGGATGGAGCTGGTGTTGGCCAAGAAGCTTTGTGCACAGGGAAGAACAAAGAGGCTGAAGCAGAACTTAAAATGCATCACTTTTCTGTACTGAAAGTCTCTTTTGAGGTGAGTTCATAGCAGCTCACGGCTCTGAGAGCTGAGTCAGGGCTGCAGAACAAACATTTCACTAAATTCTGATGATTTACTCTAAGCTGTGTGCCATGCTTTGGAGAGAATCTTTAAAATATAATTTTGCCTTTCCTTTCCCCTTTGGGTAAATAATTTTTCTTCAGCTTTTCCAGTATATGTATAATTAATAACTTTGTTTACTGACAGTGTCAACACTAACATAGCTCTGATTTATAGTCTTTATCTTTTGCCTGTTTCCTGTAGCACATCCTAAGATGCTACATAAAGAAACTGTATTTTAGGAAGGTGCTTCCAGTGGGAAGATAGTAAAAAATAAAAGTTTGTGACCACCATCCTGCTATGTTCTGTTGGCTGCAGAAGAAACAATAAGGCTCAAATCACTGTGCTCTAAATAATTAGCTGAAACTTTGCTTTGCTCTCTGGGAAGTTGTGTGGAGTGGGAAAGGAAAAGAGCCACTGGAGGCTTTGTGGGGCTGGGGAGGAGTTGAGTAAGCTCAGATTTCTGGGGCTGGAGCAGCTGTGGGCTCTGCCCGTGGCACTGGCTGTGCTTTTGCTCCCAGTCACACACTCAATCTGCACAGTGCATGCTTCTTGCTCTGCTAATTTGCCTAAATGATCATTAGTGTGATTAACCATTAGAGGAGTGATTTCAGAGCTCCTGATCTCCCTGCTGCTGCTGTGGATTGCAGCTGGAATGGTCCAGGCAGACACATGGAGGATTGTGAGCAGGAGAAGAGGGTTTGTTACCTCCTGTAAAATTCCCCTGGGTGAGAGCAAGTGCTGGAGCACAAGGAAGAAAGCTTTTATGGAGACTCCAAAGGGTTTCTATGCACTGCTGGTGCTGTTACCAGAGCTCTGCATCATCACATCCACCACAGTAATGTTAAATCAGCAATTTGAATGCTTGGGTAAAGGATTGTGGATTCAAATATTAAGCTGGTTTTCTTGGAAAACTGGAACTTGACTTCTTTGGTTTCACATGGGATTGTAATTGTTGACTGCTGTTTTCCAAGGAAAGGAGAAACTTCTTTGAAGTGCAGGGAAAGTGTTAGGGATTAAAGGGAATTATTTGAATTTTGGATGTGGCACTTGGGGCCATGGTTTAGTGATTGGAAGAGCATCTTTCCCTTGTAGGGATCCATTGCCTTACCACCTTGTTAAAAATACTGTTCTAAGATAGTCTTTTAGAATTATTGACCAGTGGTTTTATCAGGAGGCTCCTTTGCCTCTGTTAAAGTGGTCACTGTCTAATTTACTAATGTGAAATCCGAGTACTGGGAACTTAGAATTTCCTAATCTATTAACTGTTGCTAATTTGTAGTTTAAATGTGTGAATGCTCTGCAGCATGTTTCTCTTTGAAAAATTCTTTCCTAGAATATCACAAACTTGAAATACTAAAAACTGCCTTGGATTTGAGATGTGCACCTGATCCATAATACCTGTCTCAATTTCTTTACTTTAAGGAACCCAAATTACTGGATTTTATTTAAGAAAAAAGACTGTTACTGAGGTCTGTGCTTTCCTGAATTCCCATTCTGAATTCCTGCTGCTATCACTGGGCCAGATTTCAACATAAGAGATTGTAAAGGCAAATTTGTGTCTGTGCAGTGTGGGAAGAAACAACCCCAGATTCCACCTTCATTAATTCTGGAGAGCCTTAAGATTAATTGGAAGATTTTTACACAGTTAAATGGCACAGTTTACAAAGATGACTCCAAGTTTATTTTCTGTCTTTCTGTACCTCAGTGGTGAGAATCCATGTGAAGATTAAACAAATGTAGAAGGGAAATGAGGATCTCTTGGCCCCAGGAGCTGCTGCATGGTGACACCCAGGCAGGGCACAGCAGCTCAGGGCCAGGGAGTGCTGCAGGACCCTGTGTTCTGACAGTGCCCACAGGCAGATGGCTGAGGAGATTGAAGTAAAGGGTGAGCACAGTTGTTATTTCCCCTAAGTGATCTCTTGTTCTGCCGGCAGATTGGGATTTCCTCAGTGGTTTCTCCATTATTTATCAATCCCACATAGGTTTCTTTTCTATTATTCCATTTTCCTCTCCCACTGCCCCATGTAAACATCTTGTATCCCCCTCATGCCATGGCTCTGAGAAGAACAGCACCTTTTCTCTTTGTTTTGTGCCAATCTATTAAATGTATTTTGTTTTTCTTTCCCCAGCTTTCATGGGGAAGGCTGAGCCACTCATCCCTTATTCCTGCACTATGCCAGGCATGTTTATCTGGGCCTTTATTGAGTTCTTTGAGTTGTCTCTTTTCAGGCTGCAGAGTCTTGTTTGCTTGTTCCTTACATGGAAGCTATTATTGAAGTGGGTTGTAATTAAGGTTATTTTTGGGATTTGTAAATTAGAAGGGACTTTGATGTGAAGATGGGCCTGCATTCACTGAGCTGGAAAGGAATTGGAATTGATGTGTAAAGACAGCCTACAGAATTTGTGTCATTACAAGAAAAAACATGGAAAAGCAGTAACTCTCTATATTTTCTTTTGAACTTGATCAGGAAATAGCTATTTTTTCTAGTGCCAGGATGTGCCTGGATCTGGCAGATGCTGTTGGTGAACATGAGAGGGGCTTAGTTGATCCTATAAATTATTTTTGCTGTTCCCAGCTCTAGTTTGTCTTTTCCCCAAATGATCTGGGGCAATCTGTATTCAGTGAACAAACAGCTTAATATTTAAAATGATCTTAAAATGTGTGTCCTTCCTGGCCTTTGGAGCTCCTCAGTCTGCAGCACACAAATGAAACCCCCACTGTGAGGGCTGCACTGGGAAATATTCAGAGATATGGGATGTCAAGGCTTGCTGTCTTTAATTTGTCACAGCCTCTTTCCCCTTCTTATGGGATGGAATTAGGAAATTCTTAAATGCGTGTTCTCCTGCTGTTTCTCCCCAGGATCTCACTGCCTTGTGCACTGCACAAACTTCACAGTGCTACTTGATTGAGAAAATATTCAATATTTGATATTTTTCCTTATTCAGGGGATAGTCCCATGGTTTATTTATAATACTCTGTTGAAATCCATATTTATTCCTGTTTTGGTATTCAGCTCCATGGCACCTGAATCATTCATAACTACTAATGAATGTATTTTTGCTCTCTGCTGAAATGAAGTGGCATTGAATCCATTTAAAAAATTGACTGGGACACAGAAAAATTAAGAGGAAATGTATCCAGCTGTTTTAGTGCCCAGTGTGAGACACTTCAGCATTGATTTTTCAGAATATACATCCCATAATCTGTCCCTTCAGAGCTGTGACTGCCCTGGAGGAGGGGCTGACGGGCCACAGTCACCTCTCAAATACTGGATTTGCTCCCCAAATGTCCACCCAATCCCACCAGGGAGGCAGGGGCTGGGGAAGGACCTGGGACCATTCATTCCCTGTTCATGGTGCCTTTGCAAGCCTGCAGTCCCTCTCTGCTTTCCAGGCATCTCCCTGTCATCTTAGACAAAGTCAACAGTTTCAGTATTATTATTTTTTAATCTTCACGTATCAAAATTATTTGAACAACTGTCAGCTTAGGATTTGAGGTTTTGAAAGACTCAAGGAAGAAAATAACAGTGTGCCATATTCCCAATTTGCCCAGTTATAAAGCACTTCTTACCAAAGTGTTTGGGTGTCATTCCAGCTGGAGGGAGGACTGGACTCTATATCCACCATGTATATCCATATATATCCAGAATAAACATCCCTAAATCCTGAAGTAACATTTTATTGTTCACAGTGATTGCTGCAGATCCTTCTACTAAATAGTCCCAGGGTAGCTGGAGGATCCCTGCTGGGGTTTTGTTTGGAGGGAGCAGGAGGGATCTAAAGAGACACAGGAGGCAGTGTGGTGGGAACTGGGATTGAGGGCTTTGCCTGGAAATAGCTGGAAATGGGAAACAAGGCCCCAAAGGCTTTGGGTCTCATTGTGCTCAGGGCTGTCTGAGGCCTCTTCTCCAGCTCAGCTTTGTGTGGAAAATGAGGGCTCTGGAATTCAATAAAAATTTCATTGCCTTTGGCGCTGCTGTAAGAAGTTTAAATTTTGATGAGCGTTCTTGTTATTCAGATGTTTCCATGGTACTTGGAGTAGATTCAGGGTCAAACAGGCGAGATTTCTCCTAGAAGGGCTGGGGAAGGAGAGCTTAGTAAAACAGAGAAATAATGAATGTAACAGTTTTACATTATTGATGTCTAGATTAAGGTTTTTACTTTAAAGATCACCCGAGAAGTTGCTTGGAAGGCTCGCTTCGAATGATAATCAGTAATGCCCTCTGATCAGCACTGAGTGAGCTCTGCCTTAGTTTATTACAGTTGATAAGCTTTTCCATGTCATCTGGTTATCTAATTTCCATATAGAAATCGTGTGTTCTGTTCTTTGTCTGATGTCCTCCTTAGTTGGGGAGTTCACCCAGTTCTCCAGGTTCACCCAGCAGCAGGTGAATCCCAGCCCGTGCCTCCACAGGTTTTTGGACTTGTCCTTCTACAGAGTATGGGCTCAGTCTGAACCAGAAGGAAATAAATCTTTGGTGTCTTTGGTCATGGAGGAGTTTTACTGGGAGCACTGGAGGGGAGGTGACAAGTGCAGAAGGTATTGAGGCCAAAACTCTCCCATAGAGGGAAACAGGGATCTGTAAATTTGTACATCTTCATTCCACAGGTGGTCTGAGTTTTCACTTGTGTGTTCTCCTATTGTGGGCAAAACACCACAATGTAGGTTAGTGCAGGACAGACACTCACTGGTGGGGCCAAGTACTCTTGGGGCAGACTCACAGAACAGATGGGATTGGAAGGGATCTCTGGAGACCATGCAGTCCATCCAGGATTACCCGGGTGGGTTTGGGATGTCTCCAGACAGGGAGACTCCACACCCTCCTGGGCAGCTGTTCCAGGTTCTGCCACCCTCATGGAAAGCAGCTCTTCCTCACACTGAGGTGCAATTTGTGATTTAATTTTTATGGCCATTACGTCTTGTGCTGCTGCAGAATACCACTGAAAAGTGTTATGGAAGCAGCTTTTCTCTGATCTTGGGCAAAGGTCAGTGTTTCATCCCTGCAGGGAATAGCTGAGGGAGCTCTGGCACATCTTCCCCTGAGCTCAGGGTGGGTGGGGATTCCATCATGCAGCCCTGATCCATGGCAGTGCTGTGGGTCAGAGCAGCACACACCTGGTGTCTGTCATCCTGAGACAATAGGAGTTCCTTCTGCTCTTCCTACACCTGCTCCTGCACCTCTGTGGGGGCCCAGGTGTGCCTGTCCCCCAGGAACAGCCCTTCCATGGCAGTACAGGCAGAGGGGGTGGTTTGTGTCTGTTTGTGTGGGCACAGAGGTTCTCCAGCCCCAGCTTCCCTCACTCCTCTGTTCTGATGGAGCTCAGCACCATCGTGTCACTGAGGGTCCATCTCTGCCCAAACATCAATGCTCCCAACCCCACACCAGAGATAATGGCATTATAGTCATGGAAAACAGAGAATCCAGCTCAAACCCAAAATTTATCAGGATGTTAGGGCTGTAAACTGATGGCCATTCCAGGGTGGTGACATGCATCACCACCACCAGCGTTTAGTTTAGTAGAAGGGGATCTGTGTAATAGAACTTAACCAAAAATAAAATAGTTTAAGGAAGGTTACAAAAAACACAAAACAAAGGCACAGCCAAAGAGGTTAAACAAATACTGGTCATGTGGGGTTTGTGTTCACAGTGAGCGTCCAACACCAGTGAAAAGTTACCCTGAAAAGAGAAATACCCACCTCCAAACCTCCCCAGAGATCTCCTAAGGACAAGGGATTGCAATTATTATTCTCTTGTTTATTTGCAAGTAAATTAATACAAAGCTTTCAGTCATTTGCTAATAACATACAAATTTGTGATAGTTTTTTCCAAGCCTGTCAGAGCTGGGACATCTGCCAGGGACAGCACAGGGTCAGCACATGATGGAGTGTGAGGAGAAAGGGGTGAGAAGATAGCCTGAAGCAGAAAAGTGAATTCCTGCTGTCTGTGTTCTCTGCAAAATTGGAGACTTCTGTCTTAAATTGTGTTTTATCTTTTCAAACAGAGGGAGCTGGAGGGAGGCCATACCTGAACTTGCAGTGTTAGTAAAATCTATTTCAGAGCAAACCCCTGAAGTGAACAGTGAGGAATCATCAGGACCAGATGGTCTTCACTCCACATTTCTCAAGGAGCTGAAGTGTGAAATCCTGAGCTCCCAAGAGTGCTGTGTAACCTAGCACCTAAATCAGCAGACTGAAAAAAAATCAGGCTAAGGAGATTTGGTCAGTGTGATGTGAGGGTTTTAGAAGCCTTTTGGAGGAGATTTGGGCAACTGTGGGTGAGTTAATCTGATGTCTGGACCTGTTAAAACAACAAAAAATAAAATACAGTGTTGGTTATGGTTGAATCCATCCATGGGTATTTGTACACGTATACAAAAGCCACACTTTGCTATGGAGAGCCTTTTGTAGGATGTTGCTGCCCTTCCTTCCCAGAGCCCTTCTGACTATGTCAGTCACTAAGAGCCTCCAACACTGGCACTGCGAGTCAGAGTGAAGTCCCTCCTGCAGGAAAAAGGGAAATCAACTCATTTCATAGGAAATTAGAGGGGGAATAGGGTGTTGTTTTTATCAGTGGAGCTGAGTCTGCACTGCTCAGTGTGGAAAAGGGGATTTGGAGTGTTCTGAGTTCATTGAGGTTGTGGAAACAAATGGTGCTGGTGAAGAGCCTTGGGACCACTTTGTGATGTAAGGTACATCCAGGTGGTTAAATGACAGTGGAGCTGAATGCACTGCACATGATTACACAGGGAAATGCAGCTCTGCTAGTTTCTAAAATACAGCCATGGTCTCTGACCTGGGGCTTGGCATAGCCGTGAAATGCTGAAGTGGGAAGATGCAGGTCTTTGGAAAATGCAAGATCTTAAAAACCAAATGAAATGGTAGGAATGCTAGGAAAGGAGTAGGCACCTGAGGAGAAAAATCATGAGGGGACTGTCTAAATCTGTGCTGGTCCTGGATGTCAGATGGGGTGAGCAGTTCTTGTTCCCTCCGCTCTTAAACACAGCAAAGCTCTTGGGTGTAGTAAAGCCAGAGCAGGTGTAGGATGTAACAGGGATCATGGAGTGGTTTGGGTGGGAAGGGACCTTAAATCATTTCACAAATTCAGTTCCATCCCCTGCCCTAGACAGGGACACCTTCCTCTGTTCCAGGATGCTCAGGGCTGTGTCCAGACCAGTTCTGTAAATCACAAGTGCTTTGTGGGGAGAAGAGTGAAAAGGAATGCTTGTTTCTCCTCATTGGCAAGAACCAAAAGATATCCTGTGGCTGACTGACTCCAAAACACGAAAAAGTTGGTTAATTTTCTCTGGAGATATCTCATGGAGCTCATCCCTTTGAGCTTTAGGGCTGCTGAAGGCTGACCTGGAGCCAGAAAAGAGCTTTTTAAAGGCAAAGTGTGACCAGGAACAGAAAACACAAAGGTCTCTCCTCTTTCTCAGGAAATCCCTTAGCCAGGGATTGCTCAATGCTGGGAGAATATCCAGAGATATTTTGCTTTTCTGCTTTTCTTCTGTTCCCTCCCAGACACCTGGCCTTGGCTGCCAAGTGGCACTGTGCCCCTTTGTGCATGGGATGGAGATGTTAGTCCTGTGTCATTCCTCCTGCACAGGAATGATACATAAATATTGATATATATATACACACTAATTTCCTTTCTGCAGCACTGAGCATTTCTTTGTTAAGCTCCTATTTGAGGTGTCCAGTTCCCTGGCTTCATAATCCTGCCTTTGCTCAAATAACCAATTCCAGCTCTTCCATTTTTCTCTTGGAGCCAATTTTCTGAGTCATTGATCATTTTCATTGCTCTCTTGTAAATCAGAGTTCATGTTTTCCTTCAGATGTGGGGCTCCAGTATCAGAGTTGGTGGGGGCTTGGGCTGTGTTGGGTGCAGGGGAGGGAGCTGCTGCCAGACTCCACATGGGCAGTTCTTCCATCCCAGTATGATACTGGGACATGTCCAGTTTGTGAGAAAATCCTTGTTTCTCAGACCTTTTTCTGTGAACTTTAGTGCTATTACTTCCAATTGCATAAATCTACAATATATTATTTCTCCCTAAAAGCTCCCACATATGTTAAATTACAGCATGAGTTTTTTACTCTCTCTGATTGATCAATATAATTTTACTTTTTATTTGTTCTGTACTATTCATGCTTACCTGGTTTCTTGGTTGTTGTCCTAGCATTGAATATTGGGTTTTAGTTTCTGCCTCTGGAATGTTTATTTAGGGGCTGAAGCATGGATCATATTTAGCAATTTCTGAATGAAAGCTTTTCACTGTAAATGTGAAAGAGTTGTTTTAATTCAGCCCTGCCCTTCTACCACCACTGGAACCTGGGGTTGGCATTTGCCAGGGAAACTGTAAAGCTCTGAACAGCCCCAAGGAGCAAAACATGAGCCATCAAATGCTCATTTGGGGCTGTTCCAGCTGCTGAGCAGATGTTAATGAGGTCATTGGAGAAGGCAAAGCAGCCCCCTCTCTCTGCCTTGGCTGTTGAAGAAGTGGGAAAGATTCCCACCAGTCAGGATGCCACAGGCACCACTTCTCCCTAGGGACATTGGCTTTAATTTTCTAAAACAGATATAAAACATAACCATTTACTGTATAGAGAATGTCACTGCCACCAAAACTGTTCATAAACTGGTTTTGCTGCAAAAAAATTCGCTGTGGTAGTTTACATTTTTATAACCTTTTTGCTTCTTGGCGTGCTGGTTTTTGTACATTAATTTGGCACTTCTCTGCATTTCTCTAGAGGAACTCTTTTTGTCAGCTTGTGTTTGCTTCACACATTTTGTAGCTGCATATTAAGTGTGTTTTAAGGACATCACAACCATGCTCAGGGGCTGAGCCTACAACATAGTTTTGGAGTTTAAACCTCTTTTTTTAACAAGTATTATCCATATACTTCTGCTGGTTTTTAAAGAAGAATGTAATGACTCCCCATTTTCATTTAAAGTGTAAATTTATTTTTTTTCAGGATACATTGGAAGAAAACCAACTAATTTGTACAACTAACTCATGGAATTAAAACACAATAATCAAAAAATTCTGCTGTCAAACATCAATTCAAGCTTTTCTTCTGTGTTGTTGGGGAGGGACAGGAGAGGATGGATTAACCAGGTGATGGTCATGTTGCATTTTGATTCTTCTTAGAAACAACATTACAGTTGTGAAAATTGCATTTAAATTTATAATGACTCTAATAGGATTTGAAGCATATCCTAATGGAATAGGTTGTTATCCCTGGAGGAGGAAATAAAAGCCCTGTGGACCATTTCAGGCTGATATGAAATGGGCTTTATGGTAAAATGTCCATTTTAAATACTGCTGGTAATCCAGATTTGTAAGTGAAATGTAAGCTAGGGCTTGTGCCCCCAGCATCCCTCAGAAATGGGTTATAAATGGAACTGGCCAGGAGTGCTGGAGTCAGGATTATTTGAGATACACTGTGAAAATGTGGCTACTCTGCTTAGCTTTGGGTTAGGGGGAAGCTTCTGGAATGAACAAATGCTTTGGTAAGGGATGGCTGGACATACACTCCATGTCTGCTTGGTCATGGACAAAAGTGTGGGAGGAAAGGGATGAGGAGGAGTGGCAGGAGCTGGGATTTCATTGGAAAACACACAACTGATTTCTAGGGATTGAGGGCACATGGAGGTGGTTGAGGAAGCAGCAATGAGACTTCAGGGTTGTCCTGGACATTTCCAGTTGGAAATCCAGCCCTCTGGCTGCCTTAGGCAGTTACTGAGGTTCCAGTGCTCCTTCAGGAGTAGTCCTGGAAGTGCCCAAAGCTGGATTGGAGGGGGCTTGGAGCCCTGTGGTCCAGTGGAAGCTACTCCTGGCACTGGATGGGCTTTGAGCTCCCTTCCAACCCACACCAGTCACGGATTCTGTGACTTGCACTGCTCAGTCCCGTTCATTTTGGGTTTGTTGGATGCTGTGCTTGGACCAGCAGCTGATTCATTAATGCTTTTTAGAAAGAGAATATGTCTTTTAAAATGGTCTTTACAACCTGGGTGTCTTTGTGTCCAGAGGAGACTAGTGCCATGCTCTTCCTGTACAGGAGAGCTACAGGCCACTGGAATTCATTTCCATTTCCTTCTGATCACCTGTACATGTGGAATGGGATCCATGTCCAGCATCCATTCCTGTTTCCACATCACCTTGGGTGCAATTCCTGCTGCATGGCTGGAGTTCCTCAGCTTTTCCCATCCTTTTAGAGCTATTGGCTTAGAAAAACATCTTATTTTTCAAATATTTCACCTTTATTGGGATGTAGCTTAGAAGTTTGAATCAACTGCTGATGTAGGTTGGATTGGGTTTTTTTCTTAATCTTTTGATCACTGTTGTGATCAAAATATTTTTTTCAGTCTCCAAAAGGCTGGCTGGGCTCCCTGGGTGGTGTGAAATTCTGTTGAAGGATTTTTCATTTTCAGGAGTTGTTCTGTGCTGACACAAAGAGGGGGCTGGACTGCCAAGTTGTCTTTGAAGTTTAATTGTGTGTTTGGCAACAGAGCACACGATCTTCCCTTACAAATCTGGTTTTCTGTGGTAATTGACTTCTTTGCTCTCTGGTTATCAATTGAACTTCTCTACCACAAACATCTGTACTTGCATTGTGTTAATGCTAAACACTGACATAGTTAAACCAGAAGAGTGTTTGAAAAGCATTTATTAATTCATTAACTGGGAGGTAATTGATAAAGTGAGCACTCCTTGTGTTATTCTCCCTTTGTGAGCAGCTTGGCATTTGCTCCATGAGCCAGAAAAGCAAAGTCACGTTGGACAAATAGTGTATTTCAAATTCTTAATCTCCTGAATCAAAAGTAATTGACAGTAGGTAGGATATTATCTGCTTCAACTTCCATTTTTGTGTCAAAAAAATCCTGACTCTGATTCAAAATCAATGCCTCTTTTTGGATGATGTCCCAAATTGGAGCAATATCAGTTGCCAACTACATTTGAATTCTTTCCAAATGTCTTCATGAAGAGTTAAACGTTAGTGGAGAGTGCAGAGTCAGAACTTTCCTGTGATACAGTTTGGGCATTCAGCTCTTCCCTGTGAGGTGGGCAGGCCCTGGAATCCCTGGCAGTGCCCAGGGCCAGGCTGGATGGGGCTTGGAGCACCCTGGGCTAGTGGAAGGTGTCCCTGCCCACGGCAGGGGTGGGATGAAATGATCTTCCAGGAACTGTCCAGCCCAAACCAGGCTGGGATTCCATTTGGAGTTTTTCACAGAAGTTTCTGTGGTTTTGTTGGTGCCTGTTACTGGCTTGTGTCTCTGTGTTCTGCTGGCAAAATTAATGTGTGACAAAGGAATTAAAACTCACCTGCAATGAATGTTTTGTAAATGGAAGCATTGTACATTCATGGAAAAACAACTTTTCCAGTTCCTGTATTCCCTTTTTTCAACTGTGCAAGCGCTGCAGGAATCGATCAGTGCATGTGAATACAGCTGGAGACAGAGATGGAAGGGAAATGAGAACATAAACTATTGATCAGGCAGGCTGAACAAAATGAGTCATTAGTTAAAAAGGGCTAACGATGAGCAGGCAATGATTGTCCCAGGCTGGCAGGGGATGATGCATGTGGGGAGGGCAGAGGCAGAGTGATGGATGGGGTGAGGGATTTGCTGCAGTGCTGCCATGGTAGTTATGCCATTTTTCAAGGCACTGCTGAGACACAGCTGAAATTGCATGTAAATGATTGAAACTCCACAGGCTCTGGAGATGGATTCAGGCTGGAGCACATCCAGGGGGTTGTGAGGAATTGTCACAGCAGAGCAAAGCAAACACGACTTGTTGAGCTGCCCAAAATTAGGCTGGGATAGGGGAAGGGAGGGAGCAGTAGCATAGCTTGTAATAAATAACAGTGCTGAGGATAAATACCAGGGAGGAATAAAAATAATTTTCATAGAGAATAAATTACAGCAATTTGGTGGCAAATAAATTCAGAAGAGAGTTTTCAAATGTCAGAGTTGTGTGTGGTGGTGGCAGCCATCAGAGAGTAAGCACAAAAATATCTGAACCTTTTCAAGGTGGAATTTGTGGTGTGTTTGGTAAATTTTTGGGAAGTTGGTATGAAAGGGATGTCTGAATTCACAGGCAGCCAGCTTTTTGCTCCTGTGTGAGAATTTGAGCAGTGAATGTACAGCTTTGTGATGGTTTGCACCCTTACCTGAGAGTTAAACCACCTTCTCACTCTGAAGTATTTCCATTTATTAATGTTCTCTTTATTAATTTGTAATCATAACCATGAGGGGGGTTGGGGGAGCTGCTCGCCTCCAGCTGTTTTTAAAAGTATTAAATCCATCTACAATCCTTTGGGATCATTTCAGAGGAAGGAGTAAAGCATGACCTAGGATTCCTTATCCACAGCACCAAATAAACCCCAATGAGAGGCCAAGTGTGTAAATTGTTTGTCCAAACCCTGTGCCCCTTCCATATTGACTTTCTTTGCTAAACATTAAAGGGCAAAAGGCTGCTTTGGGCTTTCCTGGAACTCCAACAATCTGAGCTGCTGACACAAATAAGAGAATTGCCCTGTGCTGGGAGTGCAGTAAACACAGATAAATGGATGGGTGTTCTCTCAAGAGGATACTCAAGGAATAAGTGCCTGCAGGGCTTGGTGCTCCTGAGCCAGATGAGTGCAGAGGCCCTGGATGCAGCTAGAGGCTTCCTGGAGGCTCCTGTGGGAGATGCTGTGACATGTTTATGCGCCAGTCACTTGGGGCTGGTGTCCCCAAAAAATCTGTATCTCAGAGTTTGAGTGATTTTAAATATATTTGATTGAATTATTCTCACTCTGAGGACTTAAGGACATTTAAAAGGCAGTCAAGACCCAGAGTAACACCTTTGGTGCATGTTGTAAGTGAAGGACTTCTGTTCTTCATAGAATTTATGTTCAGAGCTTCTGCTCTGCTGTGTTATGAATGCGCAGCTCCCCTCCTGTATATCCATGAAGTGTTATCACTGTGGTCCAGAGGCACCTGGCTGCTCCTGGGCATCCTGTTTCCTTGGCTTCCACAGGCCAGAGAAGAAACTCCAGGGCTCAGTGCAGCATTCTCTGTTTGATAATCTCAATTCCTTCACAGGAACACGAGGCCATGGTGCCCTGGGAAAGTTTCATCTCAGTTTTGTGTCCATTCATTTTTAAAAGTACTTTTTGATGTAATTGTAGCTTTTGTTTTCCTATTGACTTGAGCTCCGAGTTTAACTTTGCAGTTTATGCAGCTCAGTTCCATTTCTTCTTTCATGTAGTTTGGTGGGGACCTTAGAGATCCTGTCATTCCCAACCCTCTGCCACGGGCAGTGACACTTGCACTGGACCAGGCTGCTCCAAGCCCTGTCCAGCCTGGCCCAAATGCAATTCTGGAAGAACTCCCAGCTTGTGCCAGTGTGTGTCAAACCTGAGCTGCACATTCCTGCTGCCTTTGCTGCCCCTCATGCCCAAAGCCCCAGTCCATTTCTGAGTGTGCTTGGGACTGTCAGGTCTCTTCCTCTGGTGTAACATCATCTTCTTGTCTTTCTTCCTCTCCCCCTGAAGTTCCCCCCAGGTTCCTGAAGCGCCCTGTGAACATCTATGCCCACGAGTCCATGGACATTGTGTTTGAGTGTGAGGTGACGGGGAAACCAGCACCGACCGTCAAATGGGTCAAAAACGGGGACGTGGTCATCCCCAGTGACTACTTCAAAATTGTGGTAAGTGCATTGCCCATCCTGCAGGTTTTAAAGCTGTTGGCCTGTCAGTTCTCCTACACACAGTCATGGAAATTTGGTTCTTTTATGGAGCCTGCTTCCTGCTTTTGTCCTGTTGATGTTTGGGGCCTGGAAGAGAAGTGGTTTCTTGTATGCCTTTATTGTACATTGCTTGTATTGTGAGAGCTGATGCCTTTTTAGCTTGGACTTTCCAGGAGAGTCAGGCACACAGGGTGGCAGAATGCACTGTCAAAGCACGAGCTCACCATGACCACTGGCTGAGCGTGCTGCAGTCTGCGCTCCATAAAAATTCCAATTTCAAGCAGGAGCTGAAATAGAAATGTAACTGAATTGTGGGTGGTGAGTTTGGCACAGGGGTGCTTCTACAGGGAGATTTTAGGTGCAGTGAAAGGCATTATTGAGATGTAGTTGAGAAATGAATGGCTCTGTAATTGGGTGTACTTGGGTTGTGGGGCTGTGAGGTCCAGTCAAGGCCCAAAATACCACCAGAACAGCTGGGGAAACATTAGGATTTGCCAGTGCTATGTGATGCTAGAAAATGATAGCCATTAATGAGAGCTTCTGCTGATTTTTGATGCCCTAGAACATGAGGATTCAGTGTAAGGGAGGTGAGATCTTGGAATGCCAAACACACTTTTCCCAGTTGCTGTCTGAAGTTTCTCCTGCCACAGTAATGTGCCCTGATGACACCATTGTTTTGGCAATTGCAGCCATTTCTCAGCGTTGTTTTCTCCCTTTGCTCCTCAGAAAGAACATAACCTGCAAGTTTTGGGGCTGGTGAAGTCTGATGAAGGATTCTATCAGTGCATTGCAGAAAATGATGTTGGAAATGCACAGGCTGGAGCCCAGCTGATAATACTTGACCTTGGTAAGATAAACTGTGACAGCAGAGAGGCAAAAATGGGGAGGGACCATTCCAAGGGAGCTTTCCACATGGTGGGTTCTGTCAATAACTCAGCTAGAGCAGGGTGATTTATTAAAAATCCTATGAGTGATCCAGTATTGTTTTCTATACACTTAGTGAGGAGATTGAAGGAATTCTACAGGATCCATCCTGTATTTTGAATAATATTTGGTGCAATAATAAAACATGGTCAGAAATGTTGAATGCTGAGTTTTACAAGCCATAGCAGAACAGCCAAAATGAAAACAGTCACTAAAATCAGAAACATGGAAAAGAAGCATGTATGGAGCACACCCCAAATCACATATCTTATAGCAAAGTCATTTCAGTGCCAGAAGCTTTTTTCTGCTATTAGTGTAAAAAACAGTGAACTTTGTCGTTCTTGCAAACTGCAGCTGCACATCTGGTGGGTTACAGCTGCAGTTTAAGGTAAATATTTGTCTCTGTGCTCCAATTAGTGAAACTCCTGCCAGTGCTCCCCATACAGTGTCCTGCATTGCATGGCTGGAGTAGCAAAGCAGAACAATTGGTCCCAGGAAAGAGGTACTGCAAATATCATCACTAAGGCATCAGCTTGTTTTGCTCTTTCAGGTTACACAGTTCTGAAAAATAATTTCTAAGAGCCCAAGGAAGAAAGCCACTAGTACAGGGGATAAGGAGAGACAAGCCAGACAAGAAAATACTAAAACTATATCAAGGGGGGCTTTGTGTTGTCTCTTTGGAGGAATATTGTTTTAAATTCCAATTACTTTCTTATTTGGATGGAGAGGATTTAGGAGAAACAGTCTTAGCCGTGGCTGGATGTTTGATGGAACTTCACACCTTGAACAGGTGTGAATCTGCTGTCCCTGGGTTTGGTGCTCAGTGTGCAGAGAATAAACTTATGAATGAGCCATAAAGAAAGATTTCCTGTTTATTTTCCAGTTGCTTTGTGAGTATCTGTGCAATTACTACTTCCTCTGAATTCCTCTTTGGATCTGGGTGTGTTTCACTGCTGGCTGAAGAGCCACAGGTACTCCCCAAAATGATTTGGGGAATGCAGGGTGCCCTCCTCTTAGGTGAAGAGCTTTAAAGCCATGGAGCCATGGGATTCCAGCCTTGGAGCAGTGTCAGGAGTCTGCATCCAGCACTACCCTGCTGTCATCAGATTGCCAGAAAAATTATTAAAAGTCATTGAATTTCTGCTCTCTGCATTAATCACCTGAGTGGTTTGCAGCCCTTTGCAGCAGAAGCATTATTCCATATTCTCCACATTTGAAAACCCTGAATAATGAATGGCCTTGGCTTTGGAAGCCCTGCCCAAGCCTATGCTTGCACCCAGTCCCAGGAGCAGTTTATAAATTACTCTCACTGTTGTTATTGGAGTTCCTGTGGTCTCCTTCCTCTTCCTTTCCCTCTGTTGCTGTTTGTCCAGTGATTTCTCCTTCCTGCTCCACTCCAGCACCTCGTCCTGCCCTTCTGGAGGACTTTGCCTCATAATGTCCTTTCTCTTTTGCATGCTGCCAGAGGATTTGGGCTGCAGTGGTGGAGTCTCATTGTGGGTGTAGAGACACACCCCAAGGCCGTGTCCCTGGAACTCTGGGGCCATTGAGATGCTGTTCTCCAGCAGTGGGACACCCCCATGGAACACACCTAAGGGGACTGGAACTGTGCTGTGCAGGGGGGCTGTGATGAGGAGTGGGGAGGCCATGAGGAATGAGTGTGATATGTGAAAACTGGCAATTCACAGCTGGAGGAAATTGGGGTTAAAATACCTTCTCTCAATCCATGACCAGTGAAGAAGGAAACTGTTCTGGGAAAGAGAGAGAAAATATCACATGCAGTAGTGGCAGCTGGCTTGGTATGAAAATTTAAACCCCTAATTTGAGCAAAAACTATTCTGAACATTTCATTCATTAATTCAGAAATATTTTTTTTAAAAAATTATTTCATAGCTGCTGCTGAGAAATGCCAACTTTGCCAATTTGAAAAGTAACTTCAGTGAGAAAAATGGTGATTAAGTGTTCATCAAAATTCTTCCCAGTTAGCAGTGCTTCCCCACCTGTGCTGTTCTGTTTTCTCCTTCCTGCTGGAATAGGCAAACATCTGGCTATTTACAAACCATTTCTCATTAGCCCTTTTTGCTTATCAAATTGATCTTGAACGAACTAAATACAAATGAGAAAGTGGAAACCCTGGGGAGTTTCTCAGGGAGGCCATGTGAGTTCTCTCATCCAAATGAAGTCCCACATCTGTGTTTTGTGCTCCTGGAAGGCAGTGTAAGTTTGAAATGCAGTGAGGGGAAACATTTATCTGCTACAAAGGGAATGTTGCCTGTGTTTGGGTGGATTTCTGACTTGGAGAGAGCAGGAATTTGGTGATTCACCTTCTGCACAGCGTGGGCACAGCCACACACAAACCTATATAAAAGTCCATTAGTGACTCTTCATCTCCTGCAACGAGCTTGATGTAATCATTGATCAGACACAACGTTTTAGGCTGGGTTTTTTTGTGTTTGGTGTGAGTTCTGGGTAGCTTTTAGTACATAGGAAAGTTATTTGTGGAAAATGTTAAAGCACAGAATTGAAAGGCTTCCTGAGTAGCTTTTCCTTTAAACTTTGGTGATTCTGTTAATAAATTTAGACACGTTTGCACCTGGAAAGGGATTGGCCATACAGAATCCACAACTCTTGTTTTTTGAGGAATATATGAAAGAATCATAGTGTTGAGAGCAGAGATTTTTAGGACAAGTGTTTGTAATTGAGAAGGTTGGAAGAATAGAAAAGGGAGGAAGATTTGGGTCAATGGTCTGAGTTAAATCCTCTTTATCCCCTGTACTGAACACCAGGTGTAGAATTCTGCAGGGGACTTGAAAAGCCTCTCATGTGCTTTCCAGCCACGTTGGGATTTGAAGCTGTGTCCCTGTTTATCAGACACTGCCCCTGGACACTCAGTGCCTTTCAGAATTTCACTGGAGTGGCTCTGCTGCCTGCTCTGCCTTTTAGGAAGAATTTGGGAACTCCCTAAAAGAAGGAGGTTCCTCAATGACCTTGTTGCCCTGCACTTGGACTTCTCAGTCTCAATGCTTCTCTCTTTACCTCCTTGATAAAGAGATGAGTGGTTTGATGTCCTGGAGGACTCCTGCCTATCCCAGAATCTCCAGCATTCCTTGGGAACGCCTTTCTCAGCAACCTCAAATCTCTCCTCCCCCTTTTTTCCACAAATCCAGCTTGCTTTACTTCCAGTCCTCATTGCTGAGTGTCCCAGTTATGGAGCAGATACACTTAATTCCAGCAGAGCCATTCCTTGTCATCACTGTCCCAACATTTGTGTGTGTGGTGAGTGAGACCCTCGGGGTAATGGAGGATTTGGGGTTTCTTGGTGCTGTAACCTGGCCTTGTCCAGGGAATCTGGCCTGGCTCATGCTGCCATGTGGGGACTGGGAAAAGAACAGGTGGCAACAAGTAGGAGGAGGGAGGCAGATGGTTCCCTGTCACCCTGTGTGAAAGGCATTGACAAGCACTCAGGCACCGGGGAAAAACAGGAGCGATGCCGAACGCTGTGGAAAGCACGGCCCTGGCCTGTAAACAAATCTGTGTGTTATGGGAGAACAGTTTCAAACTGGCCTTTCAGATGCACTGGGTCACCTTCACAGCTGAAGGGAGGTGCACTGTGGGGCTCTTGTACTTCTGTATCACAAAATTGGAATTTTTTTTCCCTGTATTGTGGATTGTACAGAAGTAAGATCTTGGAGTGAGTGAGTTGGATACGGTGCTGTGGGAACCTTGCCAGGATTATTTGTAGTGGAACTATCCATTCCTTTAAACTCAGTTTTTTCATGAAAAAAGGTCCCTGTCCAAGCAAGGATATCCTGCATGAGATTAATTATTCCCAGTATGGGTAGCAAGGAGGAGGAATTAAAAATCTGTGTGTAGTTGTAGAGCTGTGAGGCTTTGGGATCACAGAGACATCTGGGGATGGGTGCAGGAGGAGAGGAGAGGAGAGGAGAGGAGAGGAAGCTTTTTAACACAGCCCTGGTACTCACTTGGGGGTGCTGGGGTGGCAGCTCTGTGACAGCCAGGATGTGGAGTTTCCAGAGGAGGCTGGAATTCATTGCCTGTGTCTGGCCAGCGAGTGGAGCTGAGAATTCCTTCAGCTTCCAGACAGGAGGCTTTGGCTTGTTTGGGGTATTTTGGTAGGTTTTCATGGGAGACTGTCTTAATGGACAAGAGGCAAACCCTTTGATCCTGAAGGACCAAAGCACAGGAATGGTCTGCTCCACAGGGCAGGGGTTGAATGTGTGTGTCCAGCAGACCAGGAGGGATAAAGGAGGAGCTGCCAACTGGGCTCTGACACAAAGTGAAAGCCCAGGGAGTCTGGAATCACAGGCAGCAAATTGCCTGGAAGTGTAGGGATGTAGGAAAGACAAAGCTCAGCTGGAGCTGGAGCCTGTTCAGGGAAGGTTATGGAGCAATTGCCCCTGGAGGGCATGTTAGTGCTACATGAAAGGGATGATGATTGAGAAAATCAGTGTGGGTTTGCCAAAGGCAAACTGTGCCTAACTGTTTGTGTGGCTGGCTGAGATGGAATGGTTGGTTGGGCCTGTGGTTGAGAGGAGAGAAGTGGATTTTGTTTACTTTGCCTTTAGCCAGGCCCTTGGTGCTGTCCCTGAGGGTATCCCTGAAGCTAAAGTGGGGAAATCCAGACTGGATGGTGGGATGTGTGGAGAGCCATGGAAACTGGGAGCATGTGATGTACTGGATGTGCTGGGTTTGATTATCCTGGACTCTCTTACTGCTCAGACAGGGATGGGGACACAGGGCAGGTGGTGGTGACAGGGAAAAGCTGCAAGCAAAGGAGTTTCTGATCAGAGAAAGCAGTTTCACAGGGAGGGAGCTGCAGCCCAACAGGCTGCCCAGGGAGGCCCTGGAGACACAGGCACACCTGGCCAAAGCCCTGAGCAGCCTGGTTGAAGGTGACTCTGCTCAAGGGGGGTTCAGGTGAGCTCCCAGACCTGCTCTGTGATCCTGACACACTGAGGCAGGGCTGGGGATGCACCCTCTTGGTGTTGGTGCTCTGCATGGAATGTCCAAACCTGACAATTCCATGGGACGTGTTTCCTGCTGATCCCCTCTGGAGAAACAAAAGTGCCTGATGTTGGATTAAAGTCTGACACCACTGGATGATCTCAGTTCCTCTGCTGAGTTGCATTCTGTGGATCCTAATTCAGAGGGAGTTTTACAGGCATAATTTATCGCCCTAAATTGGTGCTTTTTTAAAGCAATTGAATTCTGTCCAGGCCCCTTGCTGCTGGTACCTCTCTGCCAGGGTTTGGCCATGAGCTGTGTGCAGTCTTGGAGCACTGAAAGGAGCTGGGTGGGCTGGGGGCTTCTCTGACCCACAGAAAGATGGAGAACATCAGGAATCTGATCCAGGTCTCCCAAAGCCATCACATTTCAGTTAAGATTGTGCTGAAAATCTGTCATTTCTGCACTGCAGATGGTATTGGACTGTTTGAAGTCACTTCAGGCTGCCTTGGAGATTCCCATTCCTCACACAGAGGCCATTTCAGCTCCCCTGACCTGACTGAAAACATTCCCAGCTGTAGCTGGATTTTAAAGGCAATGTCAAAAGCCTTACTGCAGCCAGGATAGATGAACTGCTCTGTGTTTTCCATAACTATGAGCTACATTATGCTGTTGTAGGAGGCAAATAGAAGTTCTTGTTGACAATTTTTGGCTCCTACTGAAAGAAATGCAAAAGTTGGCACTAACAGGCCAACTGTGCTCTGCTTTGAAAAACTCAGTTACACATTTGTGTATTTGCCAAGTGTAAAACATCCCATAAATAGGGCCTTGCCTGCTTCAAGCCCTGAAGCAGACTCCTCTCATGTCACCTCATGAACTATTTTGGATGATTTTATAGATATCAAATGTACCTTCTCAGGCTCTCTCACACATAGAGGTGGTGCTTTAGAGTATTTTTTAGTTACATATTGTGAATGAAAGCATTCTCAGTCCATGGAATTCTGTGGAGTTCTTGGAGACTGCAGAAGTACTTGAAAAATCTGCAGGGTGTTGTGAATCAAATGCCAGAGCAAGATAAAAATATATTGTTCTTAAGAGCAATAAAGGAGGACTCTGGGTGTTCCTCTGCAGTCTCCTGTTTCTTCTTTCAGACAGAAATGTTCTCATGTTCTTTCTGCCTTGTCCAATTTTGCATGTCTTAATGAAGGAAAATGGGAAGGTGTCCCTGTGGTTTCCAGGAGTGGCTTTCAGGAGTCTCAGTGTCCACCAGGGAAGAAACAGATGAAAATTGAGCAGGGAGGCTGCAAAGCCTTGCAGAAAAAAATTCACATTTTCTGTCAAGAGGAAAAAGTACTCCAAGGAATGAAGTGGATTTTGGGGAAGCGGGAGATGATGATGGGTCTGGGGTGGGACTGGATTGGGTGTTCAAGGTCCCTTCCAGCACAAAGCAGCCCATGGCTCTGGGAGAGCAGGTCTGTGCTGAGGGCACCTGGCTCTGCTACACTGGAAACCTGGGGAGGTGGGGAGGAACCTCTGCTCTGGTGGAATGGGAAGATCTGAAAGTTGGAGAATGGAAAATCCAGTGGGATGAGCATCATCAGAGCCAAGAGTAGCAGGGGAGCTTCCTCCCTGCTTTGGTCTATTTTATAGCCACATATCCCTGAGGGTTTCCACTCACAGGATTAAAGTTTGTCCCCAAAAAGCTTTAACAGCAGCAAATGTCAAACTCTGAGCTGCACATGAAGAGCTCCTGGCAGTGCTGGGGCTCCATGGAATGGAGCATTCCTGAAGTCCCTGCTCCATCCCAGCCCCCCAGCGTCAGATGGATGCTGCAGGAACAGCTTGGGAGCCTCATTTGGAGAGCTGTGCTTCAGGAACATAAACAGCATCTGAAATCACAAACTGACTTCAAACAGTCACAGCCAAAGCCAAACTCAGAGAATGTTTTGTACCGGTTGTGTACACTCCAGTGCTAATTTTCTGTAAACACAGCAATGTGTGCTCCTCTTTAGTGCTGGAAGAGTGGGGTTTTGGGTTTAATTTTGATTTTAATTTACATTACTTAGCTATTATTCCTCAGGGAAAGGAGCATTTGTGTTTCTCATGGCTGCATGTCTGTTCAAAATGGCCTGGGAGCTGTTTGAATTTAGTCAGTTCCATTTCTCGACTCAATTCCTGTTTAATAAATGATCTTTATTTATTCCCTGTTTATGGGCCCTGCTTATATATGGTCTTATTGAGAAGCAGAACTGATTAAACCACCCTAGATCCCAAACTTCTTGAACATTTAACTTGATGAAACGGGAGCTAAGCAGTTCTCAGTAGTCTATTCATGTTTAAAGCTGGCACAGGCTTTGAATAAATTGCTCTAATTTAGATTAAATTAGGAATAGATTAATGTTTGCCAGCACGCCATGAATTGCAGGGAGGCAGAACAGCATTTATATTGTATTTATTAGTTTTCATTTCTTGTTTTATGACTGTATTTACAGTTGGCTTGGCAAAGAAGTGGGAACCTCCTGATGGAATTTGTACGGGGTTGGGTGCCATGACTTAAGTCTAGACCCACAAATAAAGGGTTGTGGGGATGCTGCTTGTGCAGCTGTGCTTGGAAACACTGGCACCTTTTGGTTTTCACCAGGGATGTTGAGGGCTAGAAGGTACTTGAAGAAATTCCGTGTCATGTTAGAAAAGGAGTGATACATAAGGAATGTTCAGTGGAGGCAGAGCAAGGGCCCATAGGAGCAAAAAGCTTCAATGTTTTATGAGAAACACACAACGAAGTTTGCTGTCCTGCACCTGTATTATTCCATATTTACTGTCCCACTGCAGGAGTGCAGTGAGGTGGGATGCATATGGAAGGCTCTGAGTCCATTTTATCTCTTCTGGCTAGTCCTGAATTCCTGAGAGAGTTTCTCAGTTGCATAAAATCTCTTGGCCACCAGAAAGGCTGATTGTTAACACCAAATACACCTCCCTCAACAGCACTGAAATCCACCCATTCCAGTTATGTTTATCCTCATATTTTACATATTCCTGGCAGCTTGGCTGGGTGATGTCATGTCAGGAGTGTTTTTCCCTGGGAACAAAGTGGTGCCACTCCGGACACGAGCCCAGCTCCAGCTGTGGAGTGATGGCTGCTCTGCCTGGCTCTGGCTCCTGCTTAGAGGGGAAAACACAAATAATCAGGGGCAAGAGCAGCCACTGCAGTGGATCACAAGGGCTGTTGTTTTTAGTGGCTTTGCTTTTTCCATCCCTGGCTGATTGGAAGGGCAGAATTAACTGTAGCTTGATATCCGTCATGACTACCAAAGGCATTTCCTCTGCCTTTATTCCTCATATCCAGGGCTGTGAAGATTGACAGAAACACCTTTAATTTGTAATTGATCCCAGGCTCCTGTTGGAAAGGAAGAGATCAGATTTTGTCAGTCTCTCACCAGCAGGGAGAACAAACACATGGTGTTGGTCTTAATTGGTTGCTTATATTTCAGAGTTGCTAAATGATACAGGAACAGCAGAGATGGCTGAATCCATTTGGAGAGAAGGGACAGGATTGGTTTTCACTTGGGCTGAGTGGGTAACAGCACTCATGCTGATGAAGATCTGGAGCTGGGAGAAGCCCCTGGTAGTTATTGACAGGATAACCTGCATGGTTATCATGGGCCCATGGGATTTATTCCCTAAGGAAATGCCATAAATCTAACATAGAAATGTAATTTTTAATGATGTGTGTTTAGTATTGTAACCAGCTGTAAAATGTCACTGTTCTCACTGGGATAGAACAGCCTGGAGTGGAGGTTTCTTGCTTTCCTGGTGGTTTCCCCTCTCTTATCATCTCTCTTCTCCCCAAAAAGAAACTCATCACTGTGGATCCAGAGCCTTTAAAGGACAGATGGATTCTGTGTGGTTTTCCTGGTGACACATCAGCACTGGAGATGTTGAAGGAAAAGAAAGAGGGAGGAAAGTCATGCCTGGATCCAGGGGATGGGCATCCTCCTTGGCCCTTCCTCAGCACCAGTTTACATTTATAAACTGCTTTTAAAACTTGGTTTTTGGGCATTTTTAAGTGGTCAGTGACCACAGCAGATCTACATTTAAATGTTGCATCTTTTGCTGTAAACCCCATCATGTATTTCTGGGGAATAACCTTCAGTTCTTGTGTGCTGGGAAGTGCACAGCAAATTCCCAAGCCTCTGTGCTGGGAAAAGCAGTTGTATTTTAAAAATACTCATGGGGTTCACTTTTTCTGTTAGTATTAGAAATATGAGGAAGTAAGTCAACATTACAGATTTAAAACTAGAAAGAAAAAACTTTTAATTAAGAGTTTGTAAGATTCCCAAATATCTTGATACTCCTCTAGTTCTATAAAAATGGGTGGATGTGAGGTGGGCAGCAAGGAGCATGTACATGTGGCCTTGAGCAGAGAAATCCAGGGAAAATTAATAAAATATCCAGTACCACATCTAATAGTGCTGCTCTGTAGGTGGTTGTAGAGTAAAAGAGGAAAGGGGGGTTTGAGGGAACTTCTCTCAAAAATTATTGTGTAGATATAAACCTGAATGGAAAGAAAATAGAGTGTGTGAGAATACATATATAAACAAGTAGTTAAATAAGCCATTAATAATTAGTTTAAATATTTTTTTTAAAAGCTTGGAGGAATAAGGACAATTTTGACAGCAAGCAGCTTGTTCAGCCTCATCTGCTGCAGCTCTAGCTTGGCAGAATTGGTGCTGCTGAGTTGTTCCAAGTGTCAGCAGCTCCCAAACAGAAGGAAAAGATGTCCCACTTCCAAGGTATTTTTTTTTTTGGAGAAAAGCAGCCATGGAGAGTAACACTGAGCTACAGCCCTTGTACCCCTGCAGGTGTCCCAGGCAGGGGCAGGGATGTCTTGTCCAGAGGCACTTGGAGGGGCATGGCAGTCACTTAAAGGAAATAGTGCAGATTAAAGTCAGGGGTTGTCAGTGATCTGTGCCCTGAACAGCAGCAGGGTTTGTGTTTGCTGGGTTCCTTTATTTCAGTTCAGGCTGCTGTTGTGATGTTCCTTTGAAAATATGTCCTATGGTCATGGAATCCCAGGGTGGTTTGGGCTGGAGGGACCTTAAAGTCCATCCCATGACCCCTGCCATGGCAGGGACACCTTCCACTGTCCCAGGGTGCTCCAAGCCCATCCAGCCTGGCCTTGGGCACTGCCAGGGATGTGCTGGTCCTGCTCTGCCAGCACAGCAGCAATTCCTGCACTGCTGCCTGCAGCATTTTTGGGGATTATTGCAGCATTCCCAAAGCTCCCAGCACTGGTGACCCTCTTCCCTCAGGAGTGCCAGCTGAGCATCGCTGTGGGTTCCACAAGGGAGAGGTGGGAAGGGAAGGGATCTGCCCAAGAGCAACAGCAGAGTTGTTGGCAGGGCCTGGGGGAGCTTCAGAGCCAAATTGAATTCTCCAGATGTGCCAGGGGCTGTGCAGAGCTGGACACGGGGTTTTATTTGTCACTGCTGCTCAAAGGCTGTGCTTGAACAGAACTCAGTTATTGGGAATAACATTGCAGCTCTGCTGCCATTACTAAAGTCAGATTGCAGAACACTCTTGCAGGCTCTGCTGCTCTCAGGAGATTTTTTTTAATTCTTCGGAGGAGTTCAGCTGATGAATATTTACAGTAAGAGGAGACCCTGGCCAGGGTTCTTTGGGGGCACTTCCAGGCAGTTTTTCTGCCTTGGGTTCTATATGTGGATTTTGTTTTGGGTTTTGGATTCTTTTTCTTCAGAGTAGTTCTTAAACAAAATATTTAATTCTTTAAATAATTGAATATTCACTACTGAATTTGAAGGTTATACCCATCATTTTGCCATATGTGTTATGTTTAGAATTTCTTTCCAAGGACAAAATGTGTTTCAAAGCAGTTTTGAACTCCTTGGGGACAGGTGAGGTGTGTATGGCTTATTTCCCATTTTTTAATAACCTGAGTCTTGTGACTGAAATCCCTGCAGGGCTTTTTTCCCTTCCCTCCTCCCCTGGAGCACTGGGATGTGGTTGGAAGCAGGGGGTTCCTGCTCCATTTCCCTGGAATGCGTCAGCAGGGCCGTCACACCTTTTTAAGGGTTGTTTTATGAGACAGGAAAAAATCAAATTGTTTCCTCTACACCAAAGCATTTCATGGTGAAATGGGAATGGGAGGAGGGCTTGTTATCAGGAGGGGATTTATGACTTCCTTTAAAACACAGGCTCCCAGTCAGAATGTGCTTATCACTGTATTTATATATCCCAGTTTATTGAGCATCCAGCAGTGTCCGTTCACAGTGCAGAACAGAACCAAATAAATGCCTAAAAATCAGAATCACTGAGTGGCAGGTAAACAATTGCTTGTTCTGGATTTTTGAGGAGTTTTTTGCAACACTGTGCATTGAGTGAAGAGTAAATAACAGCTCTTGCTCCCAGTGGTGATGTAAATTAATCTAAGGCAATTAAAAATTAAAAAATAAGACCTTTCTCCTCCTCCAGGCTAAACGTGTCACCATAGAGGAATAAATGAAGAAGCATCTCCATTTCATTTATGAGGAAAAATGAGAGATATTGGTGGGGCAGGGTCTGTTCCTCAGGGTGGGGATTAAATTTGGGTTTTTAAGTGTGTGAAGGACATAATTTATTCCAAGAGTTGTCCTCAGACCTCTCCCTTGAGTGAGATGTGCCTGTGTGGGATCAGCCCCTGGGCCCATTTGCTCTGTTTCCCGTGGTTCCTGCAGGTGTAATTCCCAAAGAGATGCCCTGGCCAGTGGCTCCATGTCCAGCTGTGCTTCCCTTAAGGTGTTGGTCCCAACACTACTGTGTTTGCCTTTCTGACACATTTCCAGAATCACAAATTCCAAATTCCATACATTTCCAAATTTACAAAACTGATTAGAGTCCACAAAGTTCTGCAGTTTAAATTAGCTCATGGAGAATAATTAAGTCTACAAATCCTAAATTGGAGGATGTTTTATGTTAAGCAGATGTGAATCTGTGTCTTACACCAGGGGAATAGGGGTGATGGTGGCTGTCTTTGGAAATCCAGGAGATTCAGGACATTTCTGTTCACTCTATAAAGCAGAAATTATTTGCCACCCCTCTTCTTTCCACAAGTGTTCAGTCTCTATTCCAGCTTTGCACAAAAGCATCCATTTGTGGAGGGAGTCCCAGAGATTTCTTTAAATGAGTTTTTCCAAGGGAAGAAGTTAATTCCATTATTACAGCTGATCTGGTGAGACCAACTTCAGCACTTCGGCTGTTTGTCTGAGAGAAGTTGTTAGGGCCAGGTAATGTGGCTTTGTTTGAGTGTGGCATCACTCAGGGAACAGCTGGCAATAAACAAGGTGATCTCTTCTGTGGAAATTTATGTTTTAAACATTTGAACAAGGACAATTTGATACATGTAAAAACATGGGCAAAAAATAGAGCAAAATTTTGAAGGGTGGTGTGAACTTCATAATTTTGTTATTTCATGCTTATTTTTGCACTGCAGCCAAATGCTGCTGTTGTTTTTAAATAGGATGAGCATAATGAAATCAGTGGGATTTGACTCTGACTCTCTGCAGCATCACAGCTGCTTAATCCTGATCTGAGCTGAATCCTTCCATTGGGGCACCATGAACCAAAGTTCAAATTTAGGAGAACAGTGCATTAAGTACAACAAAAAGTTTGAAAGTCTTTATTACCTTTCTGGAACCTGTTAAATAGATTTATGGGAGAAATATTATTGAGTACACAGTTTTAAATGAATGCCTGAAGTAAAAATTAAACATTTGGTGCCTCTGAGGTATTTTTTTCTTAGGGAATACAGTTAAAATATTTGAGGTGTTGAGATCTGAATGTCCTTTTTCCAAAAGTTTTGTTGGCAAAATAGTTATTTGCTGTTTTTAGTTGTAGTAGATAGTTATTGCTGAAATCATGTTTTAAATCTCTAAAATCTACCCTGAAGTCATTCTAAGGAGGACTTTCTCTCCTCCTCTGTGTATTAACTGGTGCCCCTGTTCCTTGTTGTCCCCATGAGTGATTCCCACTGGGAAGGTCCTTCTTGTGTGGCTCCATCTCCCCCCTCTGTGGGTTCAGTGGCACAGCTGACCTTCCTAAGCCATTCCTGCACCTCAGGGAGGCTTGGACCTCAATGTCTCTGGGCTGGGAGATGCACTCAGGTCCCTGTTGGGTGTTTGGGGTGCAGCACTGGGCTCCAGGAACACCTGGATCACTCTCCGGTGCCTCTTCCAAAATCCCCAGCCCTCTCCTCGGGTAGGTGCTGTAGGAGGACTTGCAAACACTTGGATATGGCCAAACAGCCTAAATATGACCTTTAACCAGTTCTTAGGTGTTTCTGAATTTCTGCATTTCCACAGCTCTTCAAAGGCAGGGGGTGGCAGTGCCAGATGGGTACCAGGGGTTGGAATGTCGTTCAGATAAGCCTGGAGCACATAAGGTTCCTATTCCCCCCTCCCCTTTTGTGTTGGATCCAATGGTATCACTGGTATGTTGTTGCCAAGCAGGAGGAAGCCTGGAGATGCCAGTAACCTCTGGAGGGGGGAAGGCAGGAAAAGGGAAATCTGGACCGGAGGGGCTGGACAATGTGGAAAGTATTTCCAGTGATTTCATAACAGTGATTGCTTTTCAGGTGTGGCTGAGTTGTTTGCAAAAGATCTCCTGGGCCCCCTGGGTGGTGGCACTGGAGCAGCAATCCAGGCATGCTCTGTCTCTTTGTTATCCCACAGTTTTCCTACAGGATGAAGAGATGGGATCACACCAGTGCACCCACCCCATGGACACCTTCACCTCTTGGATGTCACCAGCCCAGTGCTGGGGCAATTAAAACCTTGTTACTGGTTTGAGTCCAATTCCTTGTGGGTATTTGCACACCCTGCAAAGTATTTTGATAAAATGGTTGCAGTATTTGATGTCTGCTCAGAAGGAGCCCTGGGAAGGGCAGTTTGATGGAAGGGGCTTGAGGATTAGCAGCTGGAATGTCCTCCCAGCCTGGATGCCTGGGATTCCTGTGGAGCTGCCTTGGCTGGCACTGTTGGTGTCACACCTGAGCAGCACAAACACAGATTCCTGTGACTTGGATTGCTGTAGGATGTGGGGAAAACTGTTTCCACGGGGAAAATAATTTCTAGGGCAAAGTTTAAAAATTCTGCTTCTCATGTTGCAGGGAATTGCTGACTGCCCTGCAGTGGCTGGGATGCAGGAGTAGAACTTTGCTGCCTGGAGCTGTTTAGGAGCTCCTCTAAACTCCTAAACATCCCTCTGGTCCCAGTTACTCCACAGTAGGACATAAATTATGGTGCAAAGTACAAGTCACTTGCTGAAGGTGCTTTTAAAAAATGAGATTCATGGGAAGCTGTGTAGGAATAACTACAGAGAACAGTCCAGATTTGGAGTTACTTTTAGGAAGTGATGAAGGAGATGTTAGAAAAAAGAGACTTGAGTTGCTTCTTCCATAGTGCTGAGACATGGAAGTGACAAAGCCATTCCCTGACTGGTGTTTGAGCTAATCTGGGTGTAATTGCTCATTAACACAGCTCTGACTGCAGAGCTCTGCTCACCTGGCTGGGGGTGAAACCTCTGTAACTTGAAGCATTTGTAAAAAATACAGGGGAAAAAGGGAAGGAAATCCCTTAATCTTCAGAGTACATCCCCCAGCTCCTGGCAGTCCCAAAAATGTTTAAGTGCAGTTTTGGGGGAGTTGTGGGGCCTGGCCCTGCTCACCTCACCTGGAGGGTTTCAGGTCCTTGCTGCTCTCTAGGTCACAGCTGATTTTCAGGCATCATTAGGATTTTGTTGTCTGTTCCTGTTCTCCTGTAATCCTGTGGGAAGGAGCATTCCTGCTCTGAGCCTTGCACAAGGCTAGAACTGGGTGTCTGTTCTCTGGGAAGTCCTGGCAGCTCTCCCAGACCCATCAGCTCTGTGTGCACATCTCTTCATAAAAGATGGATCCCTTTCATGATATGGGAAGAAAAACACATGAGTGTGTGGGAATGGGGTTTAGATAAGCAGATGAATTTTAAAAATATTCCACTTTAATTCAACTGAATGAATTTTAACAATGGGTAAGGGATGGATTTTGCATAAAACCGTGTAATTTGAAGCAGATCACCTGACAGTATTGCCAAGACAGGTAAGATAAACCCAAGTATGAGTGTTTGGAATTTGAAGTGAATTGGAAATCAAGCAGGACAGTGGGAAAAGTGCTGAAATCAGTGGGCACCTTGGAGAGTTGTACAGTTCCATCCCGTGTTCCTCAGTGGGAGCACTGAGGAAGGAGTTTGTCAGTGAGAAGGTCTCCAGTCCAAGGGAGCTGGTGACAAGGGCTGGGATTTAAACACAGGAAAGGGAGAATGGTGCCTGGCTGAGGCCAGAAGAGCTGCAAGTGGTGCATTCCTGCAAGAAATCCAATTATGGGACATAAAAAAAGGGAGAATTAGATAAAAATAGATTTTGCAATGAATGTGAAATTAATGGTGTCATGTATTGACCAGGAGGGGCTGCAGGAGAGCACTTAATTGGGATCTTTAGCTATTAGAGTGTGGAAGAGATAATTAAGGAGATACCCTGGAGTACGTGTCTCTCTATGATTTGTATTTGGAATGCCAAAATGTTCCTGGCTCTGGGAATCTGTCTTTCCATGGACTGGTGTTAAATTGTACAAATCTGATAAAAACCCATGGCTGGTTCTTAAGTCTCTGTCAGGACCTGCCCAAGAAACAGAACAGGAAAAATGAGAGTCCTGCCAATGGAGGAGCATCCTGCTGATGCTTGGTTTGACAAGGGGCTTTGACAATTTCAAATCAGGTTGTTGCTGATGAAAGACTCCCCAGTGTTTTTTCCCTGAAGGTTTGGTCATTCAGACAACATTTTCTCCTTTAGTCGGTTTTTTTTGGAGTTTTTCTCATTGTGTATCAGAACACAAATCCACATGTTCTGGTGCAGATGCTGCAGCTCAACAACAGCTCTTCTAGTCCTGAATTTCTTTCTGGGGAAAAGCAAAGCAATTTTAGTTAGTTTCCATAATTAATGAAAAAAATAAATTTGGCAGCATGAATTCCCACGTGGAAAATGTCATCAGGTGGCTTAAGCTTGGTAAATAGTTCAGACTCCAGAAGAATTCTGTGTATCCTGAGTTTTGGAGGTTTGTTACTAATTGTGCTGCTTGGAACACTCGGTGGTAATTGGGGTCCAGCTGCTCAGAATCTCACTGTTACATTTACTGGCTGCATTGCTTTAATAGGATTTGGAGAGTGGCTCTTCCTATGGTTCAGCTTGTGCTGTTAAATCACCAACCTTTTAATGCAATAATCCCTGGATTTATCCTGCCTTGGAGTAGCAACACAGGAAGACATGACTGAGGGTAAAACTTTGGAGAGTGTCAGTATAATCCAGAGCAACAGTTGTTTATGCTTGTTAGAGTCACTGTAAAATGATGAAATGGGTGTTGTGGGACAGAGGAAGAGCACTGATGACAGGAAAACAGTGGGAAAAAGGCTGTAATGCCAGTGCCATGGGCAGGAGCAGAACCCAACCAGGTCAGGAAGCAGCTTTGTATGAAATGACTGCAGGGTTTGACAGGATGAGTTTGCACTGAAAGGAATTCTGTGTATTCCTCTGTCATTTTGTTATGATTGAGAATCATTTAAATGAATTGTGCATGTTAATGAGCTACAGTAGCAAGTGGTGTCTGAGTGTGTATTTGGGCAATTAACAGAGGTTGGGGTTTAACTGTGGTCACAAAGCAATGACACTGTGGTTTGCTGCTGGTATCCTCTCCTGAGGTTTATTTTACCCCCAGTTCCACCCTTCCCTCCCCTGCCACTTCCATTACAGTGGAGATTTGGTCTGCTTGCCTGACAGTGTCCTGTACTCGCCATTAGTGGTCAGTAGTTACCTTTGCCTGCATGTCAGCCTTCAGTTTAATGGCCTTTTTTGTGTGTTCATTTTCTTCTGTTTCCCATCGTGGTTTTGTTTATTTCTTTTACGTTTTTTTTTTCTGTTCTCTTTTTTTTTTTTTTTTTTTTTTTCCCTAAACCGTGGTGATGTTTGCCCTTCATATTCCCCAATGTTTGCACATGCCAAGATGTTGCCATCCCAACATTACCTCCCACTTCACTGACCAGTGCCACTAATGACCATCTAGCACCAGCCACAGCGGGACCCCTGCCCTCCGCCCCGCGGGACGTCGTGGCCACGCTGGTGTCCACTCGCTTCATCCGGCTCACCTGGCGGCCCCCAGCCTCTGACCCCCAGGGAGACAACCTCACCTACTCCATCTTCTACACCAAGGAGGGCATCAACAGGTGAGACACAGGGCAGGGGCTCTGCTGGGCTCTGCTGGCACACCAGGAACACACGGTCTGTCATCTCCTCCGCCCCAGGAGTTTCACAGGCAGTGCTGGAGCGTGGCTGGATTGACTGCAAACCCTTCCAACAGCTGCTGCCTGCCTTTAGCAGCCTGCTGGGGACAGCAGCAGGACTGTCACAGCTCAGTGGGAGGTTCTCAGACCTCCAGTGCTTTCAGGCACCAACTCTGGAGCTCTTAGGCTCCTACTTTGTCAGATAATCTTCTGAATAAGCAAAAGCAGCTAATAGTTAAAAAGGTTATTTATTACAAAGCACATCTTATTACAAAGCACATCAGTTTCAAAAGGCAATGGCAAAAGAGCAGTATCAAAGCAAATGCCTGGCAAAGAGCAAATGGCTAAAAGCCAATGGCTAAAAGCACAAACTCTTATATAGGATTTTCCCAACAAGCTAAGACACAAACTCAGACCACCACTCCTTAAACTATTAGAATTCTAGTTTCTTAGCACACCAGGTTACATATAGAACTACACATACACTCTATCTTGTTCTATCTGAAAAATGTAAGCAATATTCTTACTATAACTCTGTTATGACTAAGTCCTGTCTACCACTGTGATCCTGGAGCCTCTATTGAAGATATCAGTATGTTTCAGCCTTCACTAGAACACTCACTGCTACTCTGGCATTTGAAACCTTTCACTTACTAAAAGCATTACAGCTCCTACTAAAATTTGCCAACTTACTTCTACTTAAATGTCCACTTTATATGTGAATGGCTTAATATACTTCAATCCATCCAAAGGCTTTAATTCAATGCCAGCACTCTGATTTCTCTCTGAAGAATTCAGAGAGACCCCTGACTCACTGACTCCAGCATCTCAGGAGGCACAGGAACATCCCCTGGAAGCTGTGCTGGAAGCAAGAGGCACATCAGGCTTCAAACCCCTGCAAATGCCCTGTCATTGCAGGGACAGCTGTGTGATGGGTGTTGGTTAAACACCATAGTCAGTGCTAAATGCTAATTCCCTCCTAGAAACCACTATAAACAGAAATCTGGTGAATGCCTCACAATCATCACTTTGACATATTATCCCAATGGATGATATCAGTCTACCCCTACTCCTTCCTGATGGGATCTACTGCTTGGAATTACAGTTTCAAATTGTGATAAATTAGAGGAAGTTGAAATGAACATTTGTTTGGAACAATACTTATTTAATTGCAGATTAGCTTATCACATTTATTACTCAAGGGAAAATTATCTGTCACCTTACTGATGAGAGTCTGAGATGCAAAGTCATTTGGGGCAGAAAGCACTCTAGAGGGGAATTCCTGCTCTTCCTTGGTCCTGTGGATAGACATCCAGGCTCATGGCAGTTAATTGAGGCAATTAGTAATATTTTATTTGCCTCACAAATGTTGTTTTTCTGTTACTCCCTTAATTTGGTAATATCCAAGGTGTTCTAGGCCAGGCTGGATGGGGTTTGGAGCACGCTGGGCTGGTGGAAGGTGACCCTGCCCATGGTAGGGGGTGGCACTGGGTCACTTTTCATTTCTGTTCCAACCCAGCCCATTCTGTGATTCCAAGAGGAGCATTTCAAAGTGAAGAACTGGTAATGGAGGGGACGTTCCTCCTTCAGGGGCTGCTCAGTGTCACCATCCCACCTTGTCCCACCTTGGCCTGGGGACATCAGAGAGGCTCCCCTGGAGGCAGTGAGGTGGGAATGGAGGGATGTCCCAGCTCTCCTGTCACACCCCCTGCATGCCTGGGGGAATCTGATCATGTGGATGTGACTGTCTCACACAGCTGCAAGGTTATTTCATCCCCATGTCAGGTATTTATTTACTTCACACTCAAGGCAGTTCCCCTGGAAAGGGTGTGAAAATTCAAAAGTGCTGCAGGAAGGTTTAATTCTGGGGAGCTTTAGCCAAGCAGTCAGGCAGAAGAACCCCAGACTTCAAGATATGGACAAAAATAAAAGAAATAATGGCACATTGCAGGTCTGAGGTGGTAAATTATACATGTGGGATGTTCAAACACTGGTGAATTCACAGTTCACTGTGGTGTGCTTCAGACACAGCAAATGGAATTTAATTGTGTGTAATCACACTCAGAATGCCTCTGGAGCTCCCTGCCAGGCCCCACAGCTGGCATGGCTGGCACACACCATATCCCCTGCCTCACAGCTCCCCAAAGGTGTTTTTTAGATATAAGTGCAACTTGAACCTTGGCATTTCCAGCCAAGCTCCTGGGGTTGCACTGGAGGCTCTTCCCTTGGGTGCTTGAGAGTTCCTGTGAACCTTAACTGGAGTTTCCAAAGCTCCCTGATTGGAGATTACAGTGGAATCATGGAATAGTCATAACAATCTGTACAGGGTAATGCATTTATTCCTGGGGGCATCTGCTTGGTGCCTGTAACCCCAACCTGGTCACTCTAGAAAAGGTGGTCCAGGCTCCCCAGGACTGGCCATAAAGGAAGGATTCACACAGCACTTAATCAGATTAATCTCTCCTGTTTTTACCACATTGTTGTGAAGTCACATTCCTGGTTATTACTGAAAATCTGTAATACTGTGACATGTCTGTTTATTTTTGGTAAATGTCTTTCCAGTAATTTTTTTTTTAAATTTTTATAATTGTAAATAATAACCTTGGTTTGCTGATTACCATTTTTTCCCAGATGAAATCGGGGAGTGCACTTCTACTTGAGTCAGAAAATGCTGTATTTTGCATGTTAATGGGAGCTGGATATTAGCCCACAGCTGTGAATCCATTGGTACTTAGGCTGGGCTCTCAGATCCCATCCTTGTAGCTACAGCTTATCTTAAAGGAAACTCCACTTGGAAACGTGTTTTCAAGAAAGTGTTGTGCTTGAAGGGGAAAAAATAGTAATGAAAATTAATAAAAAGCTGAAATAAATGAAGCTGTTTATGCAGTGCCATTTTAGCTGAGCTTATGAAGGGGAACATTCTAGAAAATAGGGTGTAAATAGGTATTTAGTTACAGAGGGTGCATTGTTCCCCTCTCTATAAATACAGTTTAATAGTGCAGAAACCAACAGGGATTTCGGGATGTTTCAGCCAAGTTCTGCTAAATCAACCACACTGGTGGATGTAAAAAGAAATAAATTTAAAATGGGGATTTGGGGACTGTATTTCCCTGATAGAAACTGAAGCAGAGTGGCTGGAAGGGAGGAAGGGGAGGCTGGGATGGTTCTGCTGGAGTTCCTGTGTCAGAAATGCTTTAACAGGTGTCAGTGGGGCCAAGACCAGCCTGTCCCTTTCCCATGGGGAGTCTGGCAGCCCAGAGGGGCTCAGAGCAGGCACAGTCCCCTGCATGTGCTCAGTGGGAAGTTTCTGGTTGCTCTTTTTGGAGTTCTTGGCATTCCCAGGGAGCCCCTTCCCAGGGAAGGATGGATGGCATTACCCAGACACAGCCTCGAGCAAGCTCAGGTGCACAGTGCCTTGAAATAAAGGCTGCCCTTAGTTTAATGATTGATCTCCTAATCTTCCCCTCAACCCCTGATAAGAGCAGGTGGAGTTTCCTGGATGGTGTTTGGCAGAGGCTGTGTTCCGGTGCCAGGGGTTTGCTGGAGGTCACTGAGCAGCAGCAATGCCCCTTCCAGGTGCCCCCACACATGACCTGTGTGCTCCAGCTGGGTCAGGGTTTCCAGCTCACAGCAGAAGCCACTTCACCTCCACTCTGTGTGGAATCAGTGTCCTGGGTGTGCTGAACAATTCCAAACATCAGCAAGGAGCCGAGGCCAGGCTGCAGGTAGAATAACACGTTAAAACAGCTCCTTTGAAAAATCCCCAAAAAGCAGCCCCACAATATTAACAGGAATGCCCTAAATCTTGCCAGACTGTGTGTGCTGCTAAAATAGTTTCTGTGCTGGCTCCCGAGCTGTAGGATAAACTGTCACTGTGAATTATCACTTGCTGTCACGGGAATAACAAAGAAACCACTCGGAGTTTGTGGGTGTCAAGTGTAATTTATTCTGTTCCTTCAGTCCATTCTGCTTTGTGCAAAGGGAAGTTGCAAAATTGGGAGCAGTTTGTCAGCAGCACTGCTGGCACACGGTTGTGGTGTTGTGCAGGGAGCACAGTGTAAATCCCATTTCATTTACACACTGGTTATGTTCAGACGGGACACGCTGCAGGAGCAGCTACTCCTCATTTACTAATCAGCACTGGTGTCTGTGCCCAACCCTTTTGTTTCCCAAAGGGAACGTGTGGAAAACACGAGTCGTGCTGGAGAGACCCAGGTGATGATCCAGAACCTGATGCCAGAGACAGTTTATGTGTTCAGGGTTGTGGCCCAGAACAGGCACGGCCCCGGCGAGAGCTCGGCACCGCTCAAGGTGGCAACGCAGCCCGAGGGTGAGCTGGGATGTTCCAGGAGTTTGCCTCACTTTGGGATTGATACTGACTTCATTTTTTATTCTCCCCATTCACAACCTTTCCCAGAATCTGATGCTTTTTAAAAGTTGTGCTTGTGGACCACAGTTTCCAAAGATTTTCCAGGTCGGTGGGATTGTGGGATTTATTGTCACCATTAAGAACTGATGGGACATTCCTTGCTAAATTCTCTAACCTGTTATAACAGGAATTCTTTTAAATGGTCATTAACTGAAAAAGAAAACTTTGGGCTAATGCCAAGTCACATGTTAGGGTCATTCTAGAAAAAAGGACCCAGGGAGCAGGATCTCCTTTGGAGATTTGGTCCCACTCTGTGGTAGATCTGTGTGGAATGTCACAATGGGAAACATCCCCCCTTTTCCTGGGGTGCTGGCCAGGGCTGGGCACAGCAGTCCCTCTGTTAGTTAGGGACTAACAGAGCTCCCTTCCTCCTTGTGTTGCAGTCCAGCTGCCTGGCCCTGCTCCCAACATCCGTGCCTTCTCCAGCTCCCCCACCTCCATCACTGTCACCTGGGAGACGCCGCTCTCGGGCAACGGGGACATCCAGAACTACAAACTCTACTACATGGAGAAGGGGCAGCACACAGAGCAGGTACAGGGCCTGAAAGGCACCTTGGGAAGGGTCTGCTTTTCTGGCACACTGAATCCTTTAGCCTCAGATGTGGGAAATACTTAAAATCAGAATTCCAACATGAAATGTTTGTGTCTGGGCTGGGCATGAAACCCGTTTTATTGGTGATGCCCTGTTTTGGTATTTGTCAACATCAAGTAGCTTTTGGTGAATTCTATCATGTCATGAGAGGAGAAGGCAGAGAGCAGTCATGTCGTTGTTGGGCTGTTCTGGTGCAGATGATATTTGCACAGAGCTGTGGGCTGGGTTTTAGCAGTTCAGGCTAAATACTGATTTTGGCATGATCCCGAATCCAAACTTTCTTTAGTTCTTGGACCCACTGATTGATGTTTTGATATTGCTGAGCATCCAATTAATTTAATTTTCTTAGTATGCCACTGAAGCATTCAGTGTGTTCTGTAGAAGTATGGGCTGCCACCTAAGAATGAGGAATAATCCCAGTCCTCACAGCCACATTCCCATGTTTGCATATCAGTATCATTCCAGCTGTAAAAAGCAAAGGGAAGAATATTTTTTACATCTGTTTTTAAATAGGGCTGTTGCCTTTTGTACTTCTGCATCCCACTGTTTCGATTATAGTGATATATATGATGATGGTTTTGAGAGTTTGCATGTTCCAGACCAGTGTCCATGTTAGGATTTAAATAGGACAGGGAGAATTTTCTCCTGGAAGCTCAGAGCTGGCATCCTCCCCAGTCCTGAAGGTGACACAGAGGGTTGTGTGGGGTTGTGCAGGAGCTCTGTGGTGCTGCTGGCACTCAGAGCTGCCCTGAGCTTGCCCTGGGGGTGTTGTTGTGACAGGATGTGGACGTGGGGGGCCTGTCCCACACGGTGACAGGGCTGAAGAAGTTCACTGAGTACAGCTTCCGCGTGGTCGCCTACAACAAGCACGGCCCCGGCGTCTCCACCCACGACGTGGCCGCCCGCACCCTGTCCGACGGTAAAGCTGCTCCCTCCTTTGCCTTTTGGGGTTTTTCCTGGCGTTATCTGGCAATTTCCCACCAGTGAATCTTTAACCAGGCTCTTATGGGGTTTGTTCTTTGTTGCATGTGGATGTTCACGGTTAAAATCCCCCCCGGAGGCTTTCCAGAATTGGGTGAGGGAAAATCGCTGCACCTGCAGAAGGATGTGGGGTTGTGATTCCAGAACAATGGTGTCCTTCATTCCAGCATCAGCCATTTCTTTCATGGGTTATTGAGCCTACATTGGGCGTGGACAGAAAAAAAAAATACACTGAAGGCACCAACTCCAAATTGTTTTCTAGGTTCTCTCACATATGAGCAAACTCTTGGTTTTGGAGTGGTTTTGTTCTAATTGTGTTCCCATGTTTGCACTGCAGCACAGATATTGTTAAATCCATTGCACAGAGTGGTGAGAGCAGGATGTGAAGTCAGTATTTTTTATAAGGCAGATAAAGAAGTGATGTGAGCAAACAGACATACATGAGCAACTGCAGAGTGATCAGTTAGTGGTAACTTGTATTTGTTAGAGAGAAGTTTCTATAGAAAAACACTCAGAGGGAAAGGGAGCAGAGCCTGGAATCCTTTCCCCAGGAGTGACCAGGAGCAGAGGGGAGTATTGTCCCAAACTCTCTCTAGGTCTGGTTTGTTTCTGGGGCACTTCCTGACTCTGCAGTGATTTCTGTGTATTTGCTAACTCAGTTCCTGTTCCATGAGACCCTGTCAGCATCTTCTTGAACCCACCCCAGCTTTTATCCACAACATCAAGTGGGCAAAGGTTCCACAGATAAATTTTCTCTGAAAAATCCCTCCTTTCTGTCTGTTCTGCCCCTGCTCTGTGTTGAGGTCACTTGTGGTCTGGGGCTGTGCTCCTGAAAGAGGAAATACTCAGCATCCACTGATTATTCCTCTATCCCACTCCTCATTCTGTGGACCTTTGCCATGGTCTCCTTGGTTCATTCATTTTCCAGATTCCAAAGACACAGGAATGGTTACCCATTTCTTCTGTGGAAGCTGATTCAACCTTTAGTGCCCTTTTCTGCACTTTTCTCCAGGTTCCTTTTCTCCTTTGTTTTAAAAACTGAGGTAGAGGGGACTAAAACAGTATCAAAGGTGTAAGTGAGGCATTACTTGCATTTGAGGAGCTTTTGGTATTCTCCTGAGCACCAAAAGGAATCATCCCAAGGTCTTTGTGCAGTTCTTTAGCACAGGATCACACCCTGGGATCTACCCAGCTCATCTACCCCCATATCTTCCTGCTCTGGCCTTTCTTTCAACCAGCACTTCCCTCCCATGCCCTCATTGCTTAAAATTGAAGGGATTTCCCTTGAAGGAGGGAGAAATCCCTATTCTGCTCCTATTCTGGCTCCTGCTCTCTCAATTTCATGTTTTATTGTTACTTGGGGTGATTTGGTGGAAGTTTCTGACCCAGCAGGTGGATTTGAGTGGTCCCATGCTAATGCTGACACCACTTTGCCAGCTCTGGTATCAAGATGAACTGGTAGAGGTTACAGAAGTCTTGAAGCTGTTTCATTCCCCAGTTCCTTGAGAATTCCTGGATGGGTAACACGTGGCCCTGGCAAGAGGCTGCTGTTCCCTGCCTTTGACTCTTCCATAATCCCTTACACTGACACTTCAGTTGGAGGGACCATGGGAATCCTTTGGAAGGGTGACAAGGAAGCCTCTCCTTTCCCTTCTCCTCACTGCCAATGAAAAAGAGACTTGTGTGCCCTTATCTTTGTCTTTTTCTGCCCTACCTGAAAGTTTGCTCACTCATTTCTCTGAAGGGCTGCCAGCTCCTTGGTTGTTTGAAGAAGAATTTATTATGAGTTATAATGTAATTTTGAAGTTTTCCTGGAGTTCTTTCTTCTCCAACTTCAGTTTTCACACTTAACCTATAGGTACATGCTTTCTAAAGCTCTCTAGATGATGTAATCTTGCTTCTTACAGTCTCATAACCCTGGGAAGCTCTCAAATCTTTCCAAAATGATGCACATTTTCCTCCTGTGTTTTCCTGTTGTGGTGTCCAGGAGCAATCTCCATGTTCCTGCAGGGATTTCTCCCTAAGCTTCCTTTAGCCCTGATTTAACAAAGCATCTGCATTTTTATGTAGGTTTTTGCTCCTAATCTGTTACAGTGCCTTGTTGCAGGGATAACTCTGCAGGCATTACCATTTGAACCCAGGTTTATGTGCTGCTCCTATCCTGGAATTCATGATCAGGGATTACAGCTGGGAGTGGGATCTGAGCCTCCCAGCCTGATTGAGACCCTTCCCTCACAGTCTCACATGCTGAGCCATCAGCATGTCCTGCTGCTCCTGCCTGGCTGCTCTCCATGTGCTGTCCCACTCCAGGAGATGCTTTTCCATAGCAAATCCCTGTTCTTCCCTGTGAGTTGGGCAGGCTCTGGCACAGGGTGCCCACAGAAGCTGTGGCAGCCCCTGGATCCCTGGAATTGTCCCAGGCCAGCTTGGCCAGGGCTTGGAGCACCCTGGGATAGTGGAAGGTGTCCCTGCACATGGCAGGGGTGGCACTGGAGGAGCAAAGAAAGCTTGGCTTTGTATCCTCTCCTCTTCACCTGCTGCTTCTCAGGCCCATAGCTCTTCATCCTCAGGTGTGGTGATTCAGGTTCAGCTGGGCTGGCAAGGGAAGGCAAATCCTGCCCCTCTCCATTTCTGCAGTGGGGTGGTGGTAGTGGGGTTTGTTTCACCCTATCCCAGTGAGCCTTTCCAAACTCCTTCCACTTTGTGCCCTCAGAGGGGTTCTCTGAGGTTCATCCCTTCATCCCTGTGCTCTTTGCCCATGGTTGTGCTTCAGTGGAGCCTCCCCTTCCTGCCAGGGAAGCCTCAGCTCTGCCAGGAGCCAACCTTTGCTGTGGTACCACAAGGAATTCCCTGCTTCCAGGATTTTTCTTGCACTCCCTTTTTGCCTGTATTTCACTGCCATGAGCAGCAAGTAAAGAACAAGCAAAGAGTGGGAGTTCAAAGGCAGCCCCAGTGTCTGAGATGCTTTTCACCTCCTCACTATCACAAGGCCCTGGGGACTCAGAGGTTTCCTGTTACACAAAATCAGGATAACAAAATCCAGGCAAGAAATTTAATGTGAGTTCCCCCAATCAACCAGTGTGTTCATTAAAGATTTGCCTTGGGAAAGAGCTGGATGGGATACATTCTCTGAGAGTTTGAGAAGTGCTTTTAAATATAAAACATATTTTATTTAGATAGGTGTGAAAATAAAGACCTGAACAAAGAGTTTTTTCTTCATGATGAAAATACAGAGCCCTCCTCAACCATTCACTGTGTCAGAAAGTACCTGTGGGAGGATTGGTAGTTCCTTTATGTGCTGCCTTAAACCAGAATGGTTTGTACTTCCATGGCAAGTGAGAGCAGAGAGTAGTTGGGTGTGGAAATACAATATTTGAAAGTTTTGGGGTTGTAATTCCTTTAATCTTTCCAGTCCCCAGTGCCCCACCACAGAATCTAACGCTGGAGGTACGGAATTCCAAGGTAAGATTGGAGGATTTCTTGCTGGCAATGGGTAATTAAAAGGCTGGGAGGTCTTAGACTGGCCACATTTTGGAGCTGCTTTGGGTCTTTTTCTTCCCATGCAGCTTTTGAGCTCTTTATAGAGAATATATGAATGTGGGGCTTGGAGAAACTGCAGTCCAGCTGTGGGCTGGCTGTGGTGGGATGCAGTGACAGTGCTAATGATGGGAGGGATTTAATGAGGCCCTGAAGGATCAGAGCTGGAATCCCTGCTCACTGTTGTTTGCAGTGTGGGCACACACAGACATACTTCTGGAGTGCCTTGGGCACCTGGGGAGAGAAAGTGGAACATTTGGCCGTTGTGCCTTTGGAATTGCGTGTGGAGATTTTTTTAAAAGCTTTCCTAAGGACTTTTTTCTGAATCCCTTCTTGTGCTGCCTTCCCCAGAGCATCCTGCTGCAGTGGCAGCCCCCTCCTGCTGGCACCCAGAGCGGGCAAATCACGGGATACAAAATCCGCTACCGGAAAGTTTCCCGCAAGAGCGACGTCACCGAGAGCGTGGGGGGCACCCAGCTCTCCCAGCTCATCGAAGGTGAGCAGCACCTGTCCTCCAGGGGTGCCTGGCTGGCTTGGGAATTGCTGGGCTGATGGACCTGTGGAATTGCTGGGCTGATGGAATTACCAGGCTCATGGACCTGTGGGAATTGCTGGGCTGATGGAATTGCTGGGCTGGTGGATCTGTGGGATTGCTGGGCTGATGGAATCGCTGGGCTGGTGGATCTGTGGAATTGCTGGGCAGATGGACCTGTGGAATTGCTGGGCTCATGGAATTACCGGGCTCATGGACCTGTGGGAATTGCTGGGCTCTTGGATCCATGGGGGTTGCTGGGCTCATGGAATTGCTGGGCTGATGGAGTTGTGGGATTGCTGGGCTGATGGAGTTGCTGGGCTGATGGACCGGTGGGAATTGCTGGGCTGATGGACCTGTGGGATTGCTGGGCTGATGGAGTTGCTGGGCTGATGGACCTGTGGGATTGCTGGGCTGATGGACCTGTGAGATTGCTGGGCTGATGGAGTTGTGGGATTGCTGGGCTGATGGACCTGTGGGATTGCTGGGCTGATGGAGTTGTGGGATTGCTGGGCTGATGGAGTTGCTGGGCTGAGGTAGCTGTGGGATTGCTGGGCTGATGGAGTTGCTGGGCTGATGGACCTGTGGGAATTGCTGGGCTGATGGAATCGCTGGGCTGATGGACCTGTGGGATTGCTGGGCTGATGGAGTTGTGGGATTGCTGGGCTGATGGAATTGCTGGGCTGATGGACCTGTGGGATTGCTGGGCTGATGGAGTTGCTGGGCTGAGGTAGCTGTGGGAGGTACCAAGGTGATGATGTGTGGCTTGCCCCGTGGCAGGGCTGGAGCGTGGCACCGAGTACAGCTTCCGCGTGGCCGCCATGACCGTCAATGGCACCGGCCCCGCCACCGACTGGGTGTCAGCTGAGACCTTCGAGAGCGACCTGGATGGTGAGAGACCCTGGCACTGGGACACAGAGCATGGCAGTTCAGTCATTTCATTTCACCCACACCTGGCTGCCTCTTTGAAGGGCAAACCTCTGCATTCTCACTTGTGTTCTACGTGTACGATGGGGTTTATTTAGGGTTGACATCAGTTTCTATTTAAACAGCAAATTCTTGCCAAGGTAATAGAGTGGCTTGAAATGAAGCTCTGCTTCTACACTTCCTAGTGCTGTATGTTGGAATCAAGTGCTTTCTGCTAAGGAATACTCATTTGTAGTGACAATGAGATGTCACAGTAGGAAAGAAACAATGGAAAACATTCTCAGCCACAGCTCTTCGCAGTCTTAGCCCCATGTTAGTGCTGTGCTTTCTTTGACACACAGTAACTTAGTTTGCACAGAAGAAAAGGGAGATGAATTATATTTCCTATGCTTTCTGCACCACATCTCCTATCAGAAATTCTGCTGTGGGTGCTAAATATAAAATTATGTTGAAATTGTGGGTATTAGAATAATTACATTGAAAATTCCGTCGATGGCAGAAAGGTTCCTGAGCTTGTTGGAGCATTAAATGGGATATTCCAAAGTTCTTTGCTTGTGCTTTAAAGGATTCTCCGCAACAGAGGGTGTGTTCCACCAAGTCCATGGATTTCAGGGATGTGGAAATTCCTTGATCTGTGTGTCTGTCAGCCCTTAGTGAATGTGGCACACCCTTGGAGCTGCTAAGTCCCCAAAGTGGGGCAGAGCTCTGTCAATGAGCACCTCACAGGGCAATGGAAGTGTCCCTGAACTGGAGTTAACTGCACTTTGTCAGAGGACGACACCAGGATTAAATTTAAATTTAAACAGGGCAGAAGGGGGAAGAAGAAAATAACTTTTTCCTTCTCTGTTGGCTTTGTCATTTAAATTTTTTCACCTCCAAATGTTGCAGGAAGTCTGACTTTCTACACATTATTTCCATTGAATAAAGTAATAAAAATTTACATTTAAGACAACATAACATGATATTTATATAACTCTGCATACACCTGAGATCTGTGTGTGCACACTGCTTTTGTTGGGTTTCTTCCTTTAGAAAGCTCATGTGATAATTTTAACACCATGCAAATGCATTTACAGCTCATCTTATTTTTCTTAGGTTCAACAGACACATGAGGCATCATTTCTTTTTATTCCACAGCTGCTTTTTGAGTTTCAATAGAAAATAATTCCCAGGAGAGTCCCATGGGCATAAAGGGGAGCAGAAGTGTCACAATTCCACGTTGAAATGGGAGCAGGTTCCCCCTGAGTGCAGAGCAGGAGGTGTTGAACAGTTGTACAGAGTTTGTCCCCAGTGCAGTGGAAATGTCACCTCTCCTGCTGCACTGGGAGCTTTGCTGTGTTTGATAGTTGGGAACTGGAGCTGCTGGGCTGTGGCAGCAGCAGCCCAAGAGCTCCCCGGGCTGGGGGCCAGGGCTGTGCTGTGATCCAAATAATCCTGTTGTGGTGCTTTATTAAATGTTTGTAGAGAAATGCAGCGTGTTTCATTAAAATGAAATCCCTGCAGGAAGCACAAGTCCTTGATTCCTTTTGGAGTGGGGAGCTCAGTCTGCTATTGCAGGGAATTATCCCTAATCCGCCAGCACCCGACAAAAGGATTTATTTCATTCTTGAGAAGTGAACCCAAAGTTAGGGACACTCCAGGGACAGTTGGGAGATTGCCTTTAGGTTCCAGTCAACACTGGGGAAAAGCCTCTTAGGAGAAATACTGGGGGCTTACAGTGGCACATTGTGGAAGTGTTCTGGTGTTAGGGATCCACATTCCGTGTCTCTGTGGGATGGGGTGAGACTTGTGTTGCCTTTGGGGGAAGAGTTTGAACATTTGATGTTGACTCTGTATTTTCTGAACTTCTGGTGTGGCTGTGTAGTTTCTACTTATGTTGTATGAATTATGGGACTCCAAGGATCTAAGCAGCAACAACTATAGGACAAGTGAGGAGGACCCTTTGCAGTGCAGTTCTTAAAGCTGTGGAATATCCTATTTAATGCTACAACCAGCTCAGGAGCCTTTCTTTCATCACCAGACTTTTCCATGTGATTATTGTAATACTCACAAGTAAGGAATGTGATGGAATTGAAAGTAGATGAATTTGTGGAGGGGAAGGATGGCATAAAACTGGATGAGAACATGGGCAATATGAATCTGCCTAAGCAGATCTGATAGAAAAACCATCCCAACCCCCTGAGCCGCAGCACAACCATCCTGCCTTTTAAAGGGAGGATCTGCTGGAATGTCATGGTAATATGCTGCTCTGTCCTGCACACCAAAGTCTCATTGTGCTCATCCCAGCACTCAGCAGTGCTTTGTTTGCCACTGCTGCCTCACAGTCTCCATGTCACTGGCTCTGTCTGAGAGAAGGCTTTGCCCTGCTGCCCTGTTCCTGCAGAGAGCCGTGTGCCCGAGGTGCCCAGCTCGCTGCACGTGCGGCCGCTGGTCACCAGCATCGTGGTGAGCTGGACCCCGCCCGAGAACCAGGACGTGGTGGTCAGGGGCTACGCCATCGGCTACGGCATCGGCAGCCCCCACGCCCAGACCATCAAGGTGGACTACAAACAGAGATACTACACCATTGAGAACCTGGGTGAGTGATCTGTGCCCCAGCCCAGCCTCCCTCAGGGCTCCTTAAACAGCTTCCGTCTGAGCAGCAGCAGCAGTTCGCCGTGCTGAGTGCGGAGCTGCAGGAAAAAAAGGGACTGAAATGTCACCAGGATTCACTGGTGCCTCCTTTGAAAGGAAAATAAAGATTCACTCCTCCACAGAACTCTCTGTGGGAGCTAAAGTAGTCTGAAAGTGAGAGGAATAGCAATATTGGGAATTCATTGAATCAGAGGTTTCAGTAATTTTGGTTTTGTTCTTTTAGATTGTTTTTCTCACTCCTGATTTGGCTGTGCTTTGCTGTAGATTTGTTGTAACTATAGACTGGAGCTGTGGTGTCCCTGCCCAGGCAGGGGGTGGAATGAGATGGGCTTTGAGGTCTCTTCCAACCCAAACCAGTCTGAGTTTCTGTGGCCATGAACAGAAGATCTGTGTGGACACTTTCTCAGTTCAAATCACATATTCCAGTTCAAAATTGAAATACTGAATAAAGAAGGTATGGAGAAGCAGAAACCAGGATTCAGTGGTTGTGCTGATTTATTTTCTCCTTTAGATCCCAGCTCCCACTATGTGATAACCCTGAAAGCCTTCAACAATGTGGGGGAGGGGATCCCCCTGTACGAGAGCGCTGTGACCCGGCCCCACTCTGGTGAGTCCTGCCCAGCGGCTGGGCTGGGCTGGGCTGGGCTGGGATGGGCTGGAATGGGCTGGGATGAGCAGAACCTGGGGCTCTCCCTGCCCAGGGCCCTGCAGGAGCTGCCAAGAGCTCCTCCAAGGCACAGGAGGAGAGCAGAGGAGCCAGGAGGGACCTGGGGCTTCCTCTGGATGCACATTCTGCTCTCTGGCACCAAAGCCACCCACAGATTTTAAAGCCTTTCCCTGCTTAAAGCCCTTCCCTGAGCTGCAGATTCTTCCCCCACCTTGCATGGATTGAGTCTGGGTGAATAGAGAGGGGAGTTCACACCAAATTCAACCTGTTCTCCAAAGGTGAGCAGGAATTCTTTACTCCAAGGGAGGCACAGGGTGTCCAGAGAAGTTCTGGATGATCCATCCCTGGAAGAGTCCAAGGTTGGGCTTGGAGCAACCAGGTCAAGGGAAGCTGGAAGGAGCTGAGCTTTGAGGTCCCTTCCAGCCCAAACCATTCTGTGATTTTGGGAATTCATCCCCCTCCAGAATGCAGAGAGGCAGCAGCTGGACCCCATAAAAGCCACACATCCCAGTGCTGTGCCATCCATCCAACCCCATTTTAATACCTCTTAAAATGCTAATTGCCAACATTTCAATCTCTATCTGCATCTTAACTTTAGGTGCCAACTTATTTCCAGGCATGTTCAGTATTTTCTACTTTTTCTTCTGCATAGATGGAGCTGTCAGCTCAAATTTAATACATCCAATATTTGGCAAAATTTCTTCACGATGTCTGGGTGATTCTGGGACAATTTCTTTTAAAAAAAAATTGTAACATCTTGAATTGAGAATAAAATAAGAGCTCAAAACCAGGAAACAGAGTATGGAATTAGAACATTAAGACTGAGAAAGGGATGAGTAAAAAATGTCACGGTGAGTTTGAAGTTTGGGGTGGGAGAGAGGAGCATGAGCAGGCACTGGAGGCAAAGCCACCCTGGAGCTGCCAGGAGACTCCAAAAGCACCAGAGGGTGGGTTGAGATTCCAGCTGGGAACAAGAGGGACAGTCCCACATCCTGTCACAGTTCCCCCCTGCCACAGAATTAAAGGGGATTTTTGGCTGGCTAGATAAGAATTTACTGCATGCAGTAAAACTCCAGTTGTACAAGGGAAGTTACAACAGCAGTGTGTTAATTTATGTCCTGTTCACACAGTTAAAGCAATGGCTGGGAGCAGCAATCACCCAGTTTATGGCCCCTATTAGTTCCAAGGGGCTTTGGATAAGACCATACTGGAAATAATAGAAATATCACCAGATGGAAGAAAAAAAAATAAATGATCAATATCTGCCTCATCAAATTTATCAGTTAAATCAATTCTAGGTATAGGATACCCATTGAAAAAGAGCTATACACATTATAAAACTCGGCCAACATTTCACCAGAAGCCCTTATTTAAGTTTATTTTAATTAAAGCATAATCATTACATTCCCCTGTATTTTATGACTGTCACTTTACCAAGGGGAACTCCATAAAATACCCGAAGTAAGCAAGAAGTTATAGATAAATAAGGAAAAATAAGTATTTCAATTGAGAGAATTATTTCTTCCTCTTAATTTTCTTTTTAGATCACTGCACACAAGAGAAAATCCCAGTGAAGGCACAGCAGGAACTGAAAGCTGAATTGTTTTAAGTGGGGAGATATAAAAATGTTTAATTTCAGCTTACAGAGTTGCTGGTTTTTAAATGTCCCTTAGTTTATCTGTCTGTTCCTTCTGCACAAGTCCTCAAGCCCAGCAGCCCTCAGACTTTGAGGTTTGCAGAGATATTAAACTTTCTGCAAAGATCAATTAAGCTCAGTCTGCCTTTAAACCCAGATGTGAAAAGATTCCATTTTATTCTGATGGAGACGTGGCCATTGGTTATTTCCACATTTTCCTTCAGAGAAATGTTCATCCAGCTAACCAGGAGGTTCAGAGGAACTATTAAAATAAACAAAAAAAAAAAAAAAAAAAACCACACGGGTTAATTTGAATGCAGTTAAAAATCCAGGTGAATTCCATGAATCCTGACCTACATTTGAACACACCTTTCCAACAGGAAGGAACTGAACACAACCATTGTGAGAATCTGCCTGGCTGCACTTCCCAAAATGTTGATTTTCCGAGGACAGGCCCAGAGCAGCCCACTAAAAGTCTGTCACAACACTCAGTTATAATCACCAACCTCAGCCTGGGGACAGATCAAAGTAATTTGCTATAGAGGGGGAGGAAAGACAAGTTTTTGGTTGTAGTGCCAGAGGAAAAAGGCTTCAAAGATGTTTGCTGACACGCTGGCTGCTGCTCTGAGAGTGATGCTGCACAGCAGCTGGTAATGAAAACCGACAGTGATGGGGCCAACACAGCTTTACACGTGTAACACCCCCCAGAGGGGGGCAAAAACCAGCACTTGAGGCAACAGCAGGCTGCAGGTGAGCTCTGACAGCAAGCACAGAGATCCCCCTGGAGACTTCATGTGGGAAAATTGCACTAAACCCCAGTATTGACAGCAGGTTAAAAGATATCCTCAATCAATTGACATTTAAGGCTGCAGCAGTGTTAGCAAGTCTGGAAAATGCAAAAACCTTGTTAACCCCCTTGTATCAGTCTTTCACTTGAAAATGCTGCCTCCCTTTGATACTGGCAAGGAGATATTCAGTACAATCAGGAGGTTTTAATCTACTAAGAACCAGCCATACAGTGAACTCTCATGTTGAACAGCACAGGCTGGAATCCCAACTCTCATAAACCAGCTGGGGCTTTCTCCCTGGCCGTCCTACCCTTCTTGCTCACCCAGAGAAAGCTGGAAGGAGGCAAATGAGGAATAACTTTTACAGTGCCACCCCAATATTCCTCATTTCTGTGGGCTGTTTTCTCTCAGGCTGCAGCACATCCCTGCATTACCAGCTGATGTTCAGCCCTCCCAGCTCTGCAGAGGCTTTAAATTGTTTCCTGTTCCTTCCATCTGGGATGTGGTCACTAAGCTGTCTCTGCTGTTTCCACCCCACTGAACCCCAGGATGGTTTAGAGATTCTCCCTCTCCTGGGAGCAGATGGTGAGCACGCACACACACACACACACACACAGACACACAACTTCATCAAATCTCCTCAAATCCATAATTTATGGGCAGGGAAGTTCATCAGCCACCTGACCTCAGTAGCTTCTCATGCCTGGCTTGCAGAACTTCAGGGATCCTCCCAGAATTATTTATAAAATCCCTGAGAGGTGAAGTAAGTTCTAAACAAGTTGTGTTTTAAACTGGTACCCAGGAACTGAACCTGAACCCAAACTGTGCTAAACCTGGGAGAGCCAGCACTGTGTGCAGCCTTTTGCTCTTTAATAGATTAATTTTTTCAAAGCTCAGCTTTGGGAAAAAAAAAAAAAAAAAGTTTAAAAATCCTTTTAGAAACCATTGCTTCACTTTCAGGAAGACTGGGCAAATTGTTGAACTTCCCAGTTTAAGGGCTATAGCAAATAAACTCAGTATCCAGAAGCATAATTAATTAGCATGTAGCATATAACAAGCATCATAACAATTCACTAAGCCACATCCCCTGACCTTTTAGCTAAAAATAGAAGCTTTCTGCCCAAATCAGTGCACCTGTCAAGTCAGGAAGATAAATGAAATTGTGTTTAAATATACACATGACACAGCACAGTTTTAACTCCCACACTGCCTAAATTCCACAGCTCACAGTAATTTCAGCTCAGCCTTTTAACACATGAAGAATTATCATTGTAGGCTAATCCAGCCTGGTTTATGGCTTGAATTTTCCTTCCTTTTCTTTTCCTGCCCAAAGCAGAGAGCCCTGCAGGGTGTGCAGCTCCAGGGCAGGAGGTGCTCAGCTGCTCTCCCAACGCCACCAACACTCCCAGACACTTGTGGGACAAACCCAGAGCTTTTTAAGAGCTGCAGCTGTTTGCTTTTACCAGGCAGAGAACTGAGGGAGCTGCAGATTCCATCCAGCAGGAGACCAGTGCTGCTCTGTCACAGCAGTATCTGCGCTCCAGTTTTTGAGCTTTGTCACAAACCTCACACAATAATCCACAGAGATGGAAGCTGCAGAGAGCCAGAGTAATCTGATGACATCTCTTAGCACAAATGCAACAGGACACGTGCACTCAGAGCTGTTTGTTGGGATGTAGCTGGTATGGTTTTTCATTACTTTAATGGCAGTTTGCTTTTCCCCTCGCTAGCACGGTTTCACCTGTAATATGTGTTTATTTTGAGGGGTTTGGCACTGCCTGAGCTTGGCACAGCAGCTGTTTTCTTTGGAAAAAGCCTTGAAACAACAACAGGCTGTGTGTCCCTGAGGGAGCAGGGCTCAGAATGCCTGCCCAGCATCCCCTGAGCATCCCAGCTCCCTCTCCCAGTGACACCAGGGCTGGCACAAACAACTCCTCAGCACATCTGCATCTCCAGCAGAGCTGCCAGGGGATGGTTCATCAGCTCATTGGTACCTGGCTCAAGGGAACCTTGCATTAAACACATTTTACTGCCTGCAGCTCACAGGGAGATTATTTGGGCTCTGCTGAAGCACAAGGTCTCGTCACTAAAGATTTTTGCCCCAATCTGAGAGGCCATCACCCACACACCACCAAGCCCTTGTCTCCTAAAAGGACTCTACCCATCCCTCACATTGGCATTTCACTGTCTACTTCATGTACATCACTTTTTCTCACTGATATCCACCAAAGCCTGCCCAGAAAACAGCCAAGGTCCTGCCTTTTCCACAGGCAAATCCCCACACCCCTCTGGCACGGCACCACTCATCACCAGGCTGCAGGATCTGCTTTTTATTCTCTTTTAGCTCATACAGACATTTCCAAACACATTTAAGCATCAAAAAGCAGCTAAAGGCAATTAATTTCCTCTTGAACATCTCACTATAAACCAGTGAAGTTTCAGAATCCTTTCCACAGTAACTCACCAGTGCATGTGGCAGCTGTTCCCAAATTCCTCCAGTGGCCTCTCACTCAGGATTTCCCCACACGACACATCCCCATCCCCATCCTGAAGCTGTTCCTGTGCACTTCATTTGCCCACAGCCCTCCTGGACCCAGATTGCCTTATTTACATTTCCTTTGCAGAGAACTTGAATTCCCTGATACTTGAATATCCCCTGTTACAGGATTTCCTTCTGGCAAGTCTTAAATTTGCTTTCTTTAGTCCATTTGCCAAGTGCCTGGGACACTCAGCTTCTGTAAATTCTGCCTTCTTCTTAAAAATCTGCACTGCTGCATTTTATATCTTGCCATGAGACACTTTGGTCTCCTCCTGATGCTTCTCTCTGAGTTTAAATCACCTTTTTTTCCATGCTCAAATCCAGGTTGATAATGGTGCAGCCCTTTGCTGTGTAAGGGAACTGCTTTATGGGTTCCTTGAAATATGGAGCTTTTAATTGTGGTAACAGAGCTCCAGCAAAGCTTTCCAGGGCAATAAATTCAGGCAAATCTTACCTGGGATGCAGAGCTGGGCTCCCCCTGTACCACAGAACTTCTGCTGCACCACTGGCAGAGCTGAACACTCCCAATTCCTGATTTATTCCTGATTTATTCCTGGTTCCAAGCCAAATGCACAACGTTGCTGAAGCCAAGAGGTAAAATTGCAGCTCAGGAATTGACAGCTTCAAGAAATCCAAGATCCCACCATGACTCCAGAGCCTGGGTGGCTGCAAAGATGCAAAGCTGCTTTTTTTTTTAAATGAACCTACATTCCCAAGGTGGAAAAAACACCACAAAAAAGGGCAGATCCTGCCCTGGTGCTTCCTGGGAATGAGCCTGACTTGTTCAGCTCAGGCTATTGATACTCTGAAACCCAAAAGCAATAGGATTTTCAGCACTCTCATAAAAAATTTAACTATTTCATGGTTCAATATACGACACCCTCAAAGTTTAATCAGAAATGACATTACCCAAACTAAAGCAGGGAATATCTGAGATGGTACCTATTGCTCTCAGCAGTAAAGGGCTCCAAATGATGTGCAATAAAGCATTTAAAGGACACAGAAAATACTGTTTTCTGCTACATTCCTCAGGGGTTTAAGAATACCAGGGATTTCTTTATGAAATTGGTAAAGAAACCTTTCATTTAATAATTATTACAGCTTTATGAGTGTAAAGCTGATAATCTCCTATTTTATTCCACCTGGGGAATAAAAAAAACCAACAGAGCTGGGCTCCTGTCCCCTCCTCTGGAGAGAGACTATTTAAGGGCTTGGAGTGATAGGAAAAGGGGGAATGGGTTCAGATTATATGATGAAGATGATGATGATTATTATTAATAATAATAATAATGATGATGATGATGATAATAATAATAATCAGGTTTCAGATATTGGAAAACAAATTCCTCCAGAGAAGCTGTGGCTGCCCCTGGATCCCTGGCAGTGTCCAAGGCCAGGCTGGGTTGTGACAAGCATAAAAATACTTAGGAAATTCACATTCTAGTGATCAAGTTTTGCCTAGTTGTGCTAGGAAAGTTTGGCAATGGGGTCAAGTTGCAGCAAAAAGATAATAAACCTCTCTTAATTTAAAAGTTTTGGACCTCTTAGTGTAGAAACAAGACCTCAGTGTGGGTTTATTATTTTCAGGGAAAATATGGATGTATATTTAAATATACAGATATTTATCATTTGAAAGGAAAATGTGTGTATTTGCAGAAGCCTTACTGAAAAAAACCCTGGGTTTTGGTACCATGATTTGTGCTGAAGCCCTACCCCCTGCTCATTACAGAAACTCTGAAATTACAACATTCCTAAGAAAATTAATTATTTCCATAATCCTTCTATCAGCCCTTTCACTGGGGATGCATTTTATTCTGAAATGAGGGCAAGTCCTGCTTTCCATGAGGGAAAAAATGCTGGAAACAAGAAACCTGTCTCTGATTGCTCACACCTAACTCTGAGAGCTTCCCAACCCACCCCAATCCTCACCTGCCTGAGGCCCAGCTGTGACATCCCATGGATATTCCATCACCTCTGCTCAATCCCTGCCTTATTCCACCCCTCAGACTCTGTGGAACATCAGCAGCACAAAGGTCCCTGCTGTTCTTCTTCTGCTGGGAAGTTCTCCCCAAAATCCAAGGAGAACATTCCCTGTCCTCACCTTGGGATATTTCCATGCTGTGCTTTTCTCTGCTTTCACCTAGAGCCTGGCCAGGCCAGAAATTGTCTGCAGAAAAAAATCATCTGCAGAATTTCCTGCAACTTGTGCAGCTCCCCTGGTCCTCAAATCAAACCAATTCCAGCTCCAAGGTTTTGAGCTTTAGCCAGAAGAACCCAAAATGCAGGGTCAGAGCATTAAACCCAGCGTGTGACAGGCACATGGAGCTGCAGAGTGGCATTTCCTAGTGCCACACAATGTCCCCAAATCCCATTCCCCTGAACCAGCACCATTATCAATCCTCAATGTCACCCCAAGCACTCGGGAACTGCCAGGCTTTGCAAAAACCAGTTCTGGGCAAGACCCAAAATGTGAGGTTGGTTTTAGAGCTATTGACTGCCAGAAGGGATCCAGGAGGATGCAGAAGGATCAGCACATGGATCAAGGGAGAAGGGAGTGGTACAGCTCTCAGCATCCATTTTTAAGCATTTTTTAACAATAAAAGCCAATATTTAAAGGTTTCAACCATTTATCCCACAACTCTGATTTCTGCTTTCATAACACTCCAAGGAACCAAAGTGAAAAGTCTCCCTGGGCAAAGCATATCCTTAACTCACTTCTCAACATTTAAATGTAATAAATTAGTATTAAAGCCACAAAGCTCACAAGTTTGAAGCACAGTGAAAGGCATTAGGCATTGCACTGTCCCACCCCTGCACCCCAGCAACTCCAATGAAAGCTGTTCTCTCCACAAATCATTTCTATATTCTACCAGAGAATGCAACAGCCAGAAAAATTCTACTTATTCCAGATAATTTCTCCTCTTTTTGTCCCTGCTGTACCTGGCTGAGCTGCTCCTGAGGAGTTTTATTGCTGCTTGGCTCTGAGGTGATGCAGATCCTGCACGAGCAGATCCTGAACTCTGCACAAACTGAGCTGGGGCAACTTCCTTCAGGAATCAATGCTGTGCCTCTGAAAGGAGAGCCCAGAACTGCTGAGCTCTGAGCAGAGGATTCTGCAAGGAGCAGATCAGAGCTGCAGGAGCAGCCAGGGGGGGAGAACTGGGGTGCCAGGGATGCTCTGTGAGCCAGCAGGAGCTTCTCCCTGCCCTGCATCCCTGGGGAGCAGCAGCAGCTGCTGGAGGGAGGGAGCAACAGCTCAGCCAAGGGGAGCTGGTGCCTGGAGCAGAGAAAAAGGAATAAAGCAGGGATTTATTAAAAACCCTTCAAAGGATTCACCTTGGGCAGTGCAAGAGCGTAGCCAAGATGGACCCTGGGTCACGAGTTTCACACTTTTATAAGTTTGGGTCCATTTCCACATTGGGGTTCATTGTCCAATCCCAGCTCCAGGTTCTGCAGTCCCACCCTCCCAGATTCTCTCCT
>JAOTQP010000521.1:2348968-2361539 GCA_026413545.1 Cichladusa arquata | reverse complement strand
CTCTGCTGTGGCTCCCTGTCCCCTAAGGATGGAATTGTCCCTCTGCTGTGGCTCCCTGTCCCCTAAGGATGGAATTGCCCCTCTGCTGTGGCTCCCTGTCCCCTAAGGATGGAATTGTCTCTCTGCTGTGGCTCCCTGTCCCTTAGGGATGGAATTGTCCCTCTGTTGTGGCTCCCTGTCCCCCAAGGATGGAATTGTCTCTCTGCTGTGGCTCCCTGTCCCCTAAGGATGGAATTGTCCCTCTGCTGTGGCTCCCTGTCCCCTAAGGATGGAATTGTCCCTCTGCTGTGGCTCCCTGTCCCCCAAGGATGGCATTGTCTCTCTCCCTGCCCAGGGTACATCATTTACTACAGCACAGATGTCAATGCTGAGATCCACGACTGGGTGATCGAGCCCGTGGTGGGTAACAGGCTGACCCACCAGATCCAGGAGCTCACCCTGGACACCCCCTACTTCTTCAAGATCCAGGCCCGAAACTCCAAGGGCATGGGGCCCATGTCTGAGGCCGTGCAGTTCCGCACCCCCAAAGGTACCTGGCCCTGCAGCCCCGGGTGTGGGGGTGGGCAGCAGGGGCTGCACTCCTGGGAAGGGCAGCAGTGATGTTTTCCATGGGTTTGGGATTTCACAGGGCTCACTGTTGGGTTCCTAGGGTGTTCCACAGGGCCCTTTAGGTCATTGTTGTTCCAAACCTGGGGTGGCTGCAGTGAGATCCAGGTCCTGTGTCACATCTGCTCCTGGGAACAGGATGGTGCAGTGGGAACTCGCCCCTAATTCAGGAACTGATGTGATGGGCAAGGAGTAAAGAGTAAAATGTGAGAGAGCTTGGGAAAAGTAAAATTATGAGTTTATTATCATAGAATCCTATCATAGAATTGGGTTGGGAGGGACCTTACAGCTCATCCATGGGCAGGGACACCTCCACCAGCCCAGGTTGCTCCAGCCTGGACTTGGATACTTCTCTACATGAGTTTTAGTACTGAGATTCAAGAGCTTTATGTACTCTGTGCTGTGGGAAACTTGGAATTCTGTCTCACTCCTTCAAGCCTTGTGATGTGTCTCTTGTTTTTTCCTCCCTGTGCTTGCCCCACTAAGCTGAGTCCTCAGATAAAATGCCCAATGACCAAGGTAAATGAACAGCCACATTTCTCTTCTCTCCATCCCTCACTGTTCTGCTTTGCTGTCCATGTGCTGTGACATTTTTTAAGTGGAACAGGATCCTGCTGCTCCGACTGGGAAGGGACGAGTTCCTGCTGTGCTGCAAGTCCTGGGCATGGATGGGAGGAATGTGAAGGGATCTCTGTAGAGCTGTCCCTGAAGGGCCATGGGGATTGTGCCAGTGCTGAATCCTTTGGGAAAATGGCCTTGGAGCCAGTGGTGTCTCATCCAGCCACTGCCCACGTACAAGGGGGTGGAAGATCAAAGGGATTCTGGTTAGCACAAGTGCTGCTTGTGAGGATTCATTCCATAATAAAGGCAGGGAAGCCCTGGAAAGCTCTGTGCAGGAGAGATTCTGCCTGTCAGCTCATTTGGAGCCCAGACTCTCCTGAGGAGCCCAGCATTGGCTCCTAAAAGCCTTAAGGTTTTAAAATGTTTGCTTGAAAAATGGGAGCTTTGAGCTTCCCACATTGAATTAGAAGGTGGATGTCCCAGGGCACTTCTTGCTTTCTTCCAAATAACCTACAAGCCCCATAAAAAGGGGGAGAATTAGTCTGAAGGGATGAGTTAAAAAGGCCATTGGCAAACAGCTTAGACATGCAATTAAAGAGATCCTAAAGGGGCTCTGAGGGAGCTGCTCCTCACTTGGCTCCTCAGCTTGGTTTTTGGAGTAATTTATTAAATGTGCTTTTACTCTGTAATGCTGGTAACAGGGACAGTCAGGGAGTGAATTGATCCCCATCCTTGTGTCCTGGAGGTGGGGCTGAGGTTTGGGCTGTCTGGGGAGCAGGTGCTCCAGTGTCATTGTCCTGCTCACCTGCAGCAGGGGGAATTGGGGAAGGTTACAGCATTTTAGTGAAAATTGCTGTTCTCTGTTTCTCCCTGTTCCAACCCCATTTCAGCCAGTGTTGCTAAAGTAACACATTTTCCTAGTCATGATCAATTTTTATCACATCCTATTATTTATAAATCATCCAAGCCAAGAGTTTTATTTGACAATTCCTGTAAGGACTCTGGGACAGCTGAAATCGTGGCAGTAGATGAAATGTGGGCAAGGAGAAGGCAGAGGGGGTGCAGGAGAGGAGCTGAGGAGCTGCCCTGTGACAGCATCACTGAACTGCCAGTTTGGGACCTGCAGGAAAGAGCCAGCAACTTACTCAGGCTGGGAGCAAAACCAAAGGGGATTGATTCTCTGCCCTTAATGGTTCTGTCCTTTCCTCCCTTTGTCTACTTTAGTGTTTTCCTTCTGAACTCAGCCCATGATTCTGTTTTCCCACACCCTTCTGAAGCACAGGGCTTGGTCAGAACTCAGGGCCTGTTGCTCTCAGGCTTCAGGTGGTGGCACTGGCCTCATCCTAAAGCAAAGATTAAGGTCTCTGATGGAGTAAACCCATCCTGAAGTCACCAACAGTTAAAATGTTTTGTGTGGATATATTGTAACATGGATGTTCACAGGCTGAATGTAAAACAATTCCATCAAATGCTGTCCTAAACTATTCCTTAAAATAGGTCACACTGTGTAAGAGATGGGGCTCCCTGGAATTTATTAAAGGTTTAAACTGTTGATCTGTGGGTTTAGGAATTGGATCCTGAGAAGCACCTTGGTTGGGTACCTAAATTTCATCCTAAATTTGTCAGGGAGGACATGGGTTCCATGAGGATCATTGTGCATTGTCTCTCTTTACTTAGCCCTAATTTGATGTCTCTTGCTGACCTTAGGGCAGTTATTCCCTTCTCTTTCATTATTCAGGACACTGAGCTGCACTTGGCCAAGTACAGACCCTTGCAGAACTCACTGGAAGCATTCCTCATGAATAATTGTCATTCTTATCAGTTAATTTGTTGTTAATCTTCTTAATAGGCTCCACATGTTCTTTTTATGGTGCTGTTTTAACAAAGCATTGCACAGCACTCTTTCAGATATTTCCTGGAAGCCCAAATGCAGTATATTTTATATATCTCTCATTATTTATCTGCATAGTTACTATTAGCAGCCACATTTATGGGCTGACATTCAGCTTTTTGAAGATACCTGTTTTCCATAAACCAGAAAGGTGGATGTAAAGTGTGTGCCGTCTCCTCTCCCTCTCCTCTTCCATCATCTCACCTGTGCTAGGGCTCCAGCAGCTACACTGGAAGTGCTCAGGGTGTCTGATTGCCCTCCCAAAATATTGCTGGTTCTTCATCTTCCCCCCTCTCCCACTGTTTCTCTACCTGGAGCAGCTCCTCAGCACCAGGCTCTGGGATTCTGAGAGTCCATCTGGGGGGTTCCCACCTTTCCAGGACTGGTTAAGTGGCCAGGCAGACACAAATATATTACATATAAACTGTGTGAGGTGCTGTTCCAGTCTGTCTCTGCTGCTGCAGGATTATTGGTCCCCAAAAAGGGAACCCTGGTGCTGTGTCCCCTCCATCCTGGCAGGTTCCTGGGTCCTTTCCATGTCCCATTTGTCCTGCAGTGCTTCCTTTCCATCACTGCAGCTCCAGCTCCTCTCTGCATACACAGAACATTCTCCTTATTCCCCTCCCCAGGTTTAGTCACTGTTCCTGCTCCTGCCCCTGCCTTGTTTTGCCATTTGTCTTTATTTCAGGGATAGTTCACAGGCTCTCACTTGAGGTTCAGTTTCCATTTGTTACACATCCTTTAACACTTAACACTTCTTGATTAAAGGGGATTTTTAACAGAAAACATCCTTTTCCTGACTGTGAAACTGCCATATTGTCTGACTTCTATGGAGAGGTTTTTTTTTTGTAGAACAGTATGAAAATGTGTAAAATATTCTGGATTCCTGTAACCAGAGGAATATTGTTCTTGCACCATTGCTGAATGTTTACCCTACTCCAGTGTTTTTGTTATTAATTTTGCATTAATGCATTTGAATGGAAACATAGAGTGGAAGGATCACGTTTGGATGTAACTAATTTATTGTTTCCTCAGGTTTCATCAAAACCATTTTTGTGGTGCTTTGTTGTCACCTGTGGTGCACAGGAGAGAACAGGGAGGAGCTGAAAGCAAGTTTTTATGGATAGGCAGGGCCTTAATAATGCATTTACTGTGCTTGGGATCCTCCACCCATTTCCAGTCTCCCTCAGCTGCTGGAATTGGGTGTTAGGAAAATACACCTGGATAATTCCTATTTCAGGGTGATGAACTCTCAGTACAAGTGTGGCAAAACCATTTGCCTCAACAAGTACCTGTGCCTTCTGCAAATGGGCTTTATTATAATTTTTAAAGTGAAATTAAGAGAGGCTCCTGAGCTTAATTAGGAAAATAACTGGGAAACCATTAAAGCTGCTTTGGAGAAGTGGCTCTTTCCTTGGAGAAGCAGATGCACTGGCAAAGCTGGATTGTGTTGTAGGGACAGAAAAGGAGGGGAAAAGCTGCTCCTGGGGGCTCAGGGAGGTTCTAGAGAAGGGCTCAGAGATGCTGAATTTGTCTGTGTGTGTAAAATTGCACTGTGTCCAACCTCTCCAGCCTCGGGATCTGCTGGGAAGGGGAGTCGCCCCATGGACTTGGGCCCGGACTACAAACCCCCGCTGGGAGGTGAGTGTGGGGCAGAGCTTCTCCATGGCCACACTTGGGTTCCAGTCTGGGCTCACCCACAGAGCACCCCAGCAGCAGTTCCAGAGGTGTGCCTGCTGCCTCTGAGCTCCCATGGCATTTCCATAACCAGAGCTGCTCCCAGTGTGGTGTGAAATGGCTGCCAGAGTGAAAAATCAGCTCTGTAGGAACAGATGAGGAAGGAAAACGCTCCTCTGCTCCTTCTCCTGGTCAGTGCTGTGTGTTGGGATTTCCTGTCCCTGCTAAAGGAGGTTTCCTTTGGAGCCAAATGACTCTGGAGGCTCCTGATCCAATTCCAGTGCTTGGTGACTCCAAGGGGAGCCTGTGGTGCTGCAGGTTCAGCAGGATCCCAGACTGACTCTGCTTAGAGTGTTGAGGTTTTTGTGATAATTGAGCAGGCTGAACTTAAATTTTGATAGTCTTAGTAGGAGATGGGTCTGTAAATCAACTTCCAGATGAACAATTGTACAGAAACAGTTGGCAAATGCCAAAGAAACAAACATTTCTCATGAGGTCCATCCCCTCCTGCTGCTCTGCAGGATTCCAGGTATCTCTGGTGGGCACTGCTTGCTTTTCCTGTGTAATAAATGAGCCTTTTCTCCTCTCCCCAACCCTCCCAGGCAGTAACAGTCCCCATGGCAGCCCCACATCCCCCCTGGACAGCAACATGCTGCTGGTGATCATCGTGTCCGTGGGCGTCATCACCATCGTCATCGTCGTCATCGTCGCTGTCTTCTGCACCCGCCGCACCACGTCCCACCAGAAAAAGTAATGGGGCTGGGGGGCCTGGGCCCTGCCTGCCTCACTGAATCCTAGTATTTACTTCTTCAGATGCTTTAGAGTTTATTGGAGGTGCTGCTGCTGCTCTGCTTTTCCTGTCAGTGTCCCAAAGTCCCAAACCATCAGTTCACACACAAATCCGGGCAGTGCTTCCAGGTGTGCCTGCACTTGTCCCACCCCGAGGAGAAATTGCCATTTACAAGTTTCCAAACTGGAGCCAATGCATATGTTGGGAGCTGGGAGAGCTCAAGAGTTCAGGCAGCTCCTCAGTCGTGCATGGATGGACTCAGTGCATGGGCTGTGCTTGACATTATCCAGTTTTCAGTAGGATCACTGGAGTGGAATCTGAATGCAGTGCTGGATTCCTTAGAAAAGTGCTCCAAAATCCCAATGTTTGTATCTGAATTCTTCCCTCAGAGCATCTGCATTAATGCTGCAGCAGTGATGCTCCCACTTATGGGCTCCTGCAGGGCCTCACTCGTATTCTTTGAAAGACCAGAGCTGTATTTGAAGTTTGAAAAGATGCTGCTATGCAAAACAGATTTTTAAGGAAGTGATGAAAAGCCAGGCTTGGATAGTCTGCAGTTGCTCTGCTGCAACAGGACCACCCTGCAGAACTGCCAGAGAGAGAGCAGGGCTGGAGGAGGTGGCCCTGGCACACCTGACAGCTGGGGCTGTGCTTGGGAGAGGGCAGCAGGGATGGGCCAGTGCCAGCAGATTGCTATTTTCAGGGCAGAAACAACCCTGTGAAATCTCTATTTCTGAGTGCCCTCAGCCAGGGAATAACCTGTCACTCATCAGCTCCAGTGGGAGCAGGATTTGGGAGTCACCCCTGCCAGAGGCTCTGTTGGTGACACTTACCAATGTCTGAGCCATTCCCAGGAACTCTGCTCCCAAAGGGACCCCTCCTCCAGCTTTGCCATGGCCCAAAGTGAGGAGTCAGTGTGGAGAGAGTGCTGAAACTTACATTTTGCTTTCCCAAAATTCTGCCATCCCAAATCTCTGCTTCACCATGGTTTGCTGCTGCTCAGCACAATGGGAACCCCCCTAGTGGGCTGTGTCCAGCCTGAGCAGGGCTGGAAGGAACATTCCTGTCATCAATCCTCTGTTCCCATCCTCTTGGGATAACTGCTGTCTGCACCTCCTTCTCCAGCTGCTGGAGCTTGGTGAGCCCAGGATATGGGCACAGCATTGGAATATTCTCTCAATAACCAGAATTTCTGCAAACTTACTTCTTGTTAAGTAAGGCTGGGCTGCAGAGCCAGGGCTGCACGTGGGTTATCATTGGAGAGAAATTCCATGGCACTAGAGTTCAGGATGTGCTTTGAGGTGTCAGTGGGGTTTGTGTGCAAAATTCAAAGCTCCCTGCCCAGTAGGAAACTTGTGCCCAGCTGGATGCAAGACCTGAGGGAAATCCCAGGGAGAAGTTGCCTTTTCTTTCCATCAAGTGAAGAACATCTCCTTTGCTTTCCCTCCCAGGAAACGAGCCGCCTGCAAATCCGTGAACGGCTCCCACAAGTACAAGGGCAACTCCAAAGATGTCAAACCTCCAGACCTTTGGATCCATCATGAGAGGCTGGAGCTCAAACCCATTGATAAATCCCCAGATCCTAATCCCATCATGACAGACACCCCCATCCCCCGCAACTCCCAGGACATCACCCCGGTGGACAATTCCATGGATAGCAACATCCATCAGAGGCGGAATTCCTACAGAGGTGAGAGCCCATGGGGACTGAATACATTTTATTGTGGCTGCTCAAATCACTTTATTGAGAGATGATTCAGTTACTCTTTTCTGTTCTTATTTTCCAAGTAGTGAATTGGGTTTGTTCCTGGTTTCTAAGACTCTGAAAAGGGTGGATCACGTGTTTTAGTGAGGAAATGGAGCGTCTAAGAGTTATATCATGACTTTCTCTTGGTAAATACTGATCAGTAGTGGGAAGATCATCTCACTTCATATTAAACCACTGAAGTTGTTTTTGACCTTTCAGCCCAGAGCTGAACCACTGCCAGAAGTTTGCACTGGGGCCTGGAGAGGTTTCTCCAGTTCCCAAAAATCCTCACCTCACTGTCTTCTTCCCACCTTCAGCGAAGGGGGAAAGGGCTGTTTTTATCACTGGTGACTCCAGGACTTGCTGGGAGCAGGAGTAAAGGGAGGAGTGTTGGAATGCTGCCATGGTTCCACGAGCCTGGCTGCAGAGGAATAACATCACTGTCTCCCCTCAGGACACGAGTCAGAGGACAGCATGTCCACCCTGGCAGGAAGGAGGGGCATGAGGCCCAAGATGATGATGCCTTTTGATTCTCAGCCACCTCAGCGTAAGTGAACACCCCCATTCCTGCTGGAGCCACTCCCTGCTCCCAGGAAATCCCGTGCTGGGCAGCAGGAACAGCTCAGGGGAGGCTCCTGAGCCCCTCATGGTGTGGGCAGAGTGGGGCTTTGTTAGAAGGGACTGGGAGTGGCTGTTCTGGGCTGAGGGCAGGAGCATGTCCACATCTGTCTGTCCCAGTCTGGGGCTCTCCAGGTCTGTGGGCCTGGCTGCTGCTTGTAGTCATTCCCTTGGAACTGTGCCAGTGTCCAGCTGTCCCATAGGAGCTGGAGAGAGCTGGAATCTCTGTCAGGCTCCCCACTGTTGGTTTTCCCATCCCAGCCCAAGCAGTCACCATCCCCTTTGTCTCTGCAGTTGCTGCTCTCAGAGCCTTCTCTGGCTTTACTCTGAGCTCCTTTGAGACCTCTTTGCCCTGGGATTCTTCTCAGATACTGAAACTACCATTATTACGAAATATTTTAGGAATTAAACAATATACCTAGAGTTTTCAAATTACTCCAAGATAGAAAGGGACTTGGCTAAACCTCTGAACAGCCAGACTGAAACCCTGTGTGAGGACACCAGTGAGAAGCTCAGGAGTTACTGTGCAGGGGTAGAACTGGGAGGTAAAATCACACCAAGCTCACCCAGGCTGAGCTTTAGACTTCCCTGAGCTTTGTTATGTTCCACCTGTTGCCAGCTGACTGCTGCCACAGCCCCTCTGTTTTATGGAATTACTTCAGACTATTACATTACATTTCCACTTTCTTTTGCTTTAATTAAAAATTGAACTGAGGACTTGGTGTTCTTGATCTCTACTCACTTTTTCCAATGTCCTGATGACCTGATTGCTCAGTTTATGAATTTTCTTGTTCTACCACCTTTTTCCAAGAGTAGCATCTGCTTTCATAGTTTTACCATGAACAAAGTTTCTCCTTGTTGTCTCCCAGCTCTCCATGTGTGAGGAGGGAGCAGAGGATGCAGTTTTACACTAAATTCCTTAGGCCTTGGACAAGCCTGGCTGCTTCCCCCTCTCTGTCAGCTCCTGCCTTGCTTGGGGGGCACAGACCAGACCCAGGCCCTGCTGATGGCTCGGGCTGGAGCTTGGCTTTGAGACTTGCACTCTCCCTCCTCTTTGTGAAGGCTCTGAGGGCTCCAGCTGCAGGCTCTGCTTTATGGGATGTGGGGTCTGCAGGTGCCCTTCTGGGCAGGAGCTTCATGGGGAGCTCACCCTGGCACGTGAGGCCCTTTCTCAGTGAGCCCCACCAGGACCATTCCATGTGTCCAGTCTGGGCCTGCACAACCTTCCATGGCTTTCTTCACCCACTGGAGCATTCAGATGGTTTATTAATTATATCCTAACTACTGAATTATGCTAATTCACTGTACCATTTTAGTCCAATTTGCAGTAATGGTGTGTGCTTAGTGACTTCCTTTTTTGCCTCCTGGAATACAGAAATTCTGGAAGGATATTAGGAATCAAAGGGCTGTTTATTATTTAACACACCTCATTTCCTCTTTATTGCTGTACTGTATATGGGTAACAGATCTGTATTCTCTTTATTCTTCTTCTGAACTTTTCCTTGAATTCAAGCAGTGCATTAAGAGCTGGTGGCACAGTTTTTGGAGCTGTTATTGGGTGATTTATTTTGTCCTAAGCATCTTTGAGGTGTGATAACACAGGGGTTTAAGCTGGGTTGTAAATGAGCCGAGGGTCTGGCTCCCTGCTGGAGAAGGGAGCAGGGAGGAGAGTCCCCAGCCTGTCCTCTGTGTGTGTGTGTAAGTGTTTCTCTGTCTTGTGTTCATCCACAGCTGTGATTAGTGCTCATCCCATCCATTCCCTCGACCCCCCTCACCACCATTTCCACTCCGGCAGCCTCGCCTCTCCAACCCGCAGCTTCCTGCACCACCAGCTCAGCCCGTGGCCCCTGGGCTCTGCCATGTCCCATTCGGACAGGGCCGACTCCACAGGTGAGAGACAACCCTAGGGAGGTGAGGGAAGCACCTGGAAATCTGAGCCTCAAGCCTCAGTCTCCTCTCTGGGGTTCCATGAGGCATGGGTTAAGTATAGACACAGTCCTGGAGGGGCTGGGTTTCTCTGGGTAGGTGGAATACTGATCCTTGACATCCATGGTGGTGTCCTTGGAAAAGGAGGTTTCATGTTTTATGCACAGCTCCAAACAGAGATTCCCCCTGCTAAAGCTTCCAGCCTAGAGTCTGTAACATCAGATTAACTCTGAGCTGCTTCATGCAATAACTTTTACCCTAATTAATACAATTTGAAACCAACAGGGAAGGCAAGTCTAGGTTTGGTTACCAAGAATGGGGGCATACAAACAATGTGGGTGATTTCCATGCAGCACTTTCAGGCTTGATCAGAATCATTTGCAGTGATTTAGTTCTAGAGAGCACTAAAGTCTCCAGTGCTGTGAAAAATTCCAGAGCAGTGGTATTGCTAAATGTGCACATGGGTAGTATATTGGGATGAAGCAAACTCTGAGCTTCTCTACTTTAAGGTCAACATTTGAAGGTGTCACAGCCAAAAGTGTTGTTTCCTTATGAAAACAGTTCCAGAGGCTGCAATGTCCATTCCAGCTGAAACCATTCCATGAGTCTCAGTGCATGGATTTCAAATGTGACCTCCCAGTGACCACCAGTGACTCCTCTGTGACCATCCCAGTGCTGTGTGCTTGAAGAGTTCCTCGTTAAAAGTGCCAATACTTTGGTACTGGGGGGTAAAAGGAGGCTGCAGATTCTTGTTCTGTGCTGTTTGTCTGAGGATTGGAACGTGGAGCTGTTTCAGTGCCCAAGTGTTGATGGTCAGGGGTCACTCCCTGCACAGACGGTGCCCTGGGAGTGTTACTGTGTACGGGTTACTGAGCAGTGAGAGGACACAGTAACATGGCACTCCCTTGCTTGGTGTAAGAAAGAACAAGAAAGAGCAATTTATTGAAGGAAGCCATTGCCTTAAATAAGACACTTCGTGAAAAACAAAATACAGACAGATCATTGGTCAGAGAAGGAGACACCTCTTGTCCCAGGCTCCTCACGGATCCAGCAGGTGTTTATCTTTGTTATAATTCTTTCTCTCGTGTTCACAGTAGAGAAAGAGGCTCTAGCTTGGGAAAAGTCCTGAGAAAGCCAGACTGGAAAAATCCTTTAAGATTCTTTCTGGGCCAGAATGCTATGTACTGGGATTTTGCTGGTAGAACCCTTCGAAGAAATAAAGCTATCTTTGGAACCTCTACAGCAGCTCCCAGGATCTCATTCCTGGCTAGCTGAGAAGCTGACCTTCTGCCTCAGGGGCTCCTGGAGCTATCCAGACCCCACAGCAGCCCGAAGCCAGAACCACCCTAGCCCAGGCAGCTACAGTGCAGCACGGCTCCATCTGCAGCCTGTGCATACACCCCAGCACGGGCTGTTCTGCTGTGCCAGCACCCACAGCCAGCAGATCGGGTTTTAGATGAAGGCAAGAGTTTGGGGCTGACTCTCTTTTTCTGCTTGCTTTGCTATTGCCATCACCAATGTCAGCAGAGTTGCTGATGCTGCCTTGAGTCAGGGCTGTGATTCAGCCGGGCCGCTCGGAGGGGAGCGCTCCCAGCCCCAGGTGTTAGCAGAGATAGCCAAGCACATTTTACACTCCAAATGCAACAATGCTTTGTGCTGCCGTGGCAGTTTTCCTCTGCAGGTCTCGGGGGGCTGTGCTGACATTCATCTGCTGTGCTCCCTGAACGCCTGAGCTCCGCTGTTCCGGAGGGGCCAGCAGGGCACGGAACGGGGAAAAAGCCTCTTGCACTGGAAGCTGAGGGGAAAGTTTTCAGCCAAACCTCGGGCTGGCAGCTCTGATCTCCTCCTCATGGACTGTGGGTGAGCCAGGGCAGCACAGCCAGCACTCCTGCCACAGAGTGGGGCTGGAAAGCTCTGTAAGGTCACCCTGCAAGCCTCCACCTCCTCCTCAGATGATTTAACTCTTCCCAGGCAGCTTGCTCAAGGCCACTGGAAGTTCTTCCCCAGGCAGGAGCTCAGGGAACAGAGAAGAGCAGAAAGCCTGTGCAAAATGGAAGGGGAAAAAATGGCATTTTCTTGCCTTCTCCCTCTGAGATTTGTGTCTGCTGGAAAATATTTACAGCAGAGAAAGGTGAAATAGCAGGACTAATTAGCACGGAGAAGGCTGGCATAGCTGGCAGATGTTTATGGATATATATAAACCCCAAAGATCCTGCCACCACCGTGTGTTTTGCCTCTTGCACTCTCGGAGTTGAGGTTGTCATGACAGCAGCCCCCCTTCCTCTCCCCATGCCACCATTCCCAACCCAGACTTTAATCTTCATCATTTTAAGAACTTTTGTCACCACGGCAACGTGACACAGACTTTTAAAAATATTTTCTAGCACAACTCAAAACGACTGTCCTTCCTGCACGGTTCCCTTTAAACCTCCAGGAGAAAACATTTGGGGTGGGGTTGTGCCACTCCAGAAGGAGTGTGAGACTGCCCTGGGTGTGAGACAGCAGTGGCAAGAGCTGCTGGGGTGGAAGGACAGTGCCACTGTCACCTCCAGGAACAGCAACACAAGGACTGGGGCCAGGGCTTTCTCCAGAAGCTTTGTGACTTTGGAGGAAGTTCTCTGTCTTGGGTTGCAATACAGGGTGTGGCCAGAAATGTGTATTCTGTCCCCATCTATTGCAGCCGGGTGGGGCAGTGACCCTTATCTCCATGGCACATATTATCTGCTAATGGGCCAGCTTTAAACCAGCTGGGGCA
>JAOTQP010000521.1:2287318-2304516 GCA_026413545.1 Cichladusa arquata | reverse complement strand
GGCGGAGGAGGAGGAGGAGGAGGATAGGTCAGTGGTGAGATCACCTGGGCAAAGCTCTCAAGTCACCCCAGTGAACAGGGAACAGCAAAGGGAACAGGCCAGGGAAAGCAGGGAGCAGATCAGCTCTGCTCTCAAGTGTATCCAAACCCAGATCAGCTCATCAGATATTCAGATAGTAAATTAGGGATCTCCTTCAGGAACGGCATCCTTGAATCAGAAATAGCTGTTCTGTGGGCAAAGAGCACAAAATTCAGGGCTCTGAACCACTTCCACTGCAGCAAGGGAGCCCCAGGCTGCCTGAATCCTGCCTTGAAGAGCCACTGCACAAACACCAAGAATCTGGAATCTGGGATCAGTGACAGCAGTGCAGCACCTGCAGGTCCCACCCAGTGCCAGCACAGGGCCTGGATGGAATCTGGGGCTCCTGTACAGGACACACACAGCCTGAGGGGCCTCCAAGGAGGGAAACTCATTCCCAGGGCCATTCTCACCCGGGAATTTGGCTCCTTGTGTCTGCTAATGAACCTCATTTCACAGGAATGATGATCAGCCCTCCTGCATCCACAGGAGCCCCGGTGTGTGCAGGAATGATCTGTCCCTCTGCAGCCAGGCTGAGCTGAGGGAAATGCAGCAGAACCTCTGCAGCTCCAGGGCAGGGGCTGAGCAAAGCTGGAGGATCTGAGCTGCACTGCCCTTACTCAAAGTGTCACCTGCCTGCCTGCAAAGGTCACGAGCTGCTCTGCACAAGCCAGGGGGTTTTATGATCTGAGTAGTTTGTATTACTGCAAAACTCCTTTATTGGAATATCCTCCCTTCCTCTCCCGGAGCCAGTCAAGGCCATACTTCACCTAGGAAAAGCATATTTTCCAACAGCTTGTGAAGAATTCACAAATTCAAATTGTGAAGAATTCAATTCAATTCTTGTGCCCAGCTGTAGGAAAGCCATGCTCCTCTCTGAATCAGACCACCAGAGGAATAGCCAACCTTATTCTTTTTCCCTAACTGGGCTGCAGATCCTAGGATCCCAGTTTGGGGTACCCACAAGTTTCCACTGACCTATCCTAACTTCAGAGAGGTGCCCTTTCCCCAGAAAAATCTTGGGCATGAAGGTGTGGAGAGAAAGCAAGGCTGGAAACTTTGGGCCAGGCTGAGGAAAAGGAAGGAAATGTAAGGAAATGCCAACTCCTGGCACCTTGTTGAGCTCTTTCACAGCCTGTCTCTGCACCTCTCATCTGCAGACTGGGCAGAAATGCTGCTGGCCTGCCATTCCTGAGAGAGAGTGTGATAATTGCACTGGAGGAAGTGGCTGAGAGCATCTCAGCCCTGTGAGAGCAATACCCCAGAACAGCTGCCAAGTCCGAGGGATTTCATCCCTGACTCCATCCTGCAGTGTCTCCACGGCCATGCTCATGGATTGCATTGTCTCCCATCCCCACAGCATTTCCTCTTCACCTGCAAGAAGGGTTGTGCTGATGGGAGGACTGAGCTCTGGAGAAACTACTCTGCTTTTTGTCCTGCTTTCACATCTCAGCTGTGGGAGACACAGGGCTGGAAACACTTCTGAGGGTGCTTAGAGTGGGAGGAAGAGTAAAAAAGAGGTGGTGGGGGTCTGGAAGTGGGAATGCCATGCTGTGGCAGCAGGCAGAGGGATCTGAGTGCAGGAGTCTGAGGGGCTCAGCTCTGGCTTCCACTGCTCCCAGCCCCACTATTCCCAAGGCACTTTATTATCAGCTGCACCCCCAATGTTATGCATTAATTCCCACAGCAGACTCGTGCACACACACACACACACACACAACACACCCACATGCAGCAATGGCTAGACAGACACAAAGCATGCAGCAGCCAATTATTTGGGGTGGGAACAGCTTGCATGAGCTCATGATGAAGCTTAGCCTTAATTCTGCTGAGCTGGAGAGGCTGGAGCTGTGCTCTGCTCTCCTGACTGACTGCGGAGAGCCAGAGCAGGGCAGATGATGTCAAGGCAAATCTTTTTTTGTCTGCAGTGCAGATTTGGCTGTGTGAATTTACTTGCAAATGAGGCTTCCAGATCCCCTGTTGGAAAGCAGGAGTCCTAGGCCATACCCACAGCTGCCACTGTTAGCCCAAATTCCTGCTCGTGCTGCAGAAGGGGTTGCCTTGGTTTGGAAGGCTTGGGACAACTTCCCACCAGGATCTGAGCAAGAGAAGTCACTGGGATTGACAGGAGGGGACAGGGGAGGAGTGCCTGTGCTGCAGACACAGCAGCACAATGGGAATAAAGGAGGGGAGACCCCAACAGTGCAACTTTCCCTGTGGTTTCACAAACTGAGCCCCAAAAACTGTCCAGAAGCACTCAGGGTTTAGCCAGCAGCCATGGACACATCTGGAGCTTGGCTGAAGCACGTCTGTGAGCCAGGTTTTTGTTCCATTCCCAGCTCTGGGAGAGGCCTGGATGTTCCAGCCACAGCACACACAGGGAATTGCCCTGACCCAGGCTGGCATGGAGCACACTCGTGTTTGGACTAAAAGCCAAAGCTCACAACACATTATCCTAAAGATCCAAAGCCAGCCAGCCTAAGGGATGTTTTCCAGAGCTGCCACACCACAGCAGGGACAGACACCTTGCAGCTCTTGTGCTACACCTGGTATTTGGGAGTGTTTACTGAAGTCAAGAGTCATATATTGCCAGAGAAAAGGGTAGCACACCCTGCAATACACACGACTGGTGAGGGAAAGATGGAACATTTTCTTCTTAGAGCACCTCCAAACCCCATGCAGGGGCTGCACAATTCTAATTTATGGACATAAAAGGTAAAATCCATCTTGTCTGCCTCTCCATGCAGACATTTTTCCTATCTTTTCCCAGCCTAGTTCTAAATGTGCCAGACAATAGAGCACCATACATGGAACTGCAGAGTATTTGTAACCTCTTCCCTTACCAAGACAAAGGAACCAATGACTCAGAAATCTCCTGTCAGTACATGGATCCACTGCTTTTTGGGGTCCTAATAAAAGATGGACAATAGGTGAGACCAAATCTACAGCACTACACAGAAAAGGAGAATCCCAAAGAAATCCTCATGAAACTTCCTGGTAGAGACCAACCCCACCCTTGCTGGTATCTCCATACAGAGTCCCCCAGCATCTTCCATGGTCCCTGGCAGCACCATCACCCCTTTTTTTAAAGCTGGAGACATCAAGACACGGAGAATTCAGCTCAGGATGGCTCACAGGCCCAACCTGTAAGCCTGACATCCCTTGCAGCTTGTCCTTCTGTCTGCTAGGCTCTGCTTGTCATTCCAAGTGCATCCCCAGCTAAATGAGCACGATACGAGTGCTTTGTATGGGCATCAAGGAGAACAGACCATCATCTGCAGTCTAGACTGGTCCCTCCTCCTGTCCTCCCCACAGCTCACAGGAAAATAGGGATGGAAAAATATATTCCTCTTGTTATTAATAGAAGTGTAACTTGTGCATGCATTAGTACTTTGAAGCGAAGGGGGAAAGGTCAAGCATTAAGAATCTGTGCTTAATGAAAGTGGGTTTGCTATTGTTAAAAAAGCTGCATGGAGCCAGGCATCATTATCTTTTCTCTTATCTGCTGGGCTGTGGGGAGAGCTGGTGCAGGACATGGCAGGAGGGAGGGTGCAGAGCTGGGTGCTGTGCTGGCTCTGTGACACAGTGGGGCACAGGGAGAGGCACAGCTGAGAGCTGTCAGTGCTGAGCTGAGCGAGCCTCCTGCCCTGACACTGCTGGGAAGGAAGGGATTTGTGGAGAGGAGCCCCCCAGTCTCTGGAATGCAGCTGTTATCTCCTCCCAGGAGCTGATATCTGCCAGACCTTGCTTTCCCACACCCAGCACATCAAATGCATCTCCCTGGATTGTTTTTTCTTTTTTTCCCCAGGGTTTTCCATGTGCTCAGGTGGGATGAGGGTCACACTGTCACAGTGCCCAGGTCCTGACCTGGAGCAGGAGAAGCAGAGTTCCTGTGCTCCCATCCCACTGGAGCTGAGCAGTTGCTCCCTGCACAGCTCCTGATTGCTCCCAAGCACCCTGAGCACAGCTGTGATAAGGAAAAACAGGGAGTCAGAGCTCCTGCACTGGAGTCAGCTGGCAACCTGCAGCTCCTCTCCTGCCTCTGAGCTCTGCAACAATGGATGCACACACACAGGCACCCTCTCCATCCAAAGAGGCTGCGAGTTAAATCCTTAATTAGCACATTTGGACGAGTCACCACAATTGAGATTAGCTCTCCTTCATCACTGGGGAAGCTGCTGTGCCCCTGGAACACTGAAGTGGTGGGCCCTCAAGCTGACCTTGGAATTCCCCCTTGGATGCTCATCTGCTTTGCTCTCACGGAACTGTCTTCCCCTGCTGCCTGCAGCATGTCCTCAGGAGATAAGAGCCTGGTTTTCCTCTAACACCAGGCATGGGGTGACCACATTTGATACTGCACACAATGAATAATTCCAGTTGGGAAAGGGACTTCCCAGCTAGCAAAGCATTCAGCATGGAAAAACGGCAGGAAAAGGTCTCTCTAAGAGCACCTTGCTAGCTCAGGACACATCTGCTCCCTCTGCTGTGTTTCTGGAGTCCTGAGTGCTGTGTCTGCTGACAGACCCAGCGCTGGTGCTGTCAGCACTGCAGAGCTGCAGGGAGCCAAGCTGCATCCTCACCAAACCCCAGCCCACTCCAGGGCACCTGAGCACTCCTCACTGCCCGTCCTGGACAGCAGCTTGCAATCTGAACGTGCAGTGCTGCTCAGGCCAGAGCCCCTGTGCTGCCCTGCAGGCTCAGCAGTGACAGGTTTACAGCCAAGCAGTGCTCAGCTCCGTGGGGATGAGCTCTGCAGTGCTGCTGGGGCAGAGGTCATCCAAACGTTTCAGAATGGAACTTAAATCAACCCTTTTCACCATAATGACTCTGGAACTTAAATCAGCCCCGTTCACCATAATGACTCTGACTCTTCTGCAAGGAAAGTGAGGAAATCTCGTGAATCTCCATTCAAAAGGCAATGATGTCACTGGCTGGGGGATGCCTGGCTTGAAAAATGCATGCACAGCCACAGGGAAGCATGTGGAACACACACCTGTGAAGGAGGAGGACAGCATCTGGATCCTTCCACATGGGAATGAGCCTGTGCTTCCTCACACACCCAGCAACAGATACAAGAGATCTGTCAGAGCTGCTGATGCTCATTCTTCCTGTTGGCCTCGAGTTCTGGGAATGGTCTTATCCCTCCTCTCAGCCACAGAGCTCCTGGCACAAACATTTTGGGGGCAAATCTCAAGTAGCCACTTCCCTTCAAGCCTGACCTTTCCCTCACACTCAGCACTGAAAACGGGCTTTTTGAAGTTCTCAAAAAGGAGCTGGCACCTTGCTTTTTGAGTGACATTCATCTGTAGGTAAATTGATTTAATAGCTTGTTAGAGTGCCAATTAGAACCAACAATAACTCAATTGACCTATAACTGCCTTGGCACCAACACAGCTTTCAAAAATAAGAGAAAGGAGGAAATCTCTGCTCTGGCAGAGATGAGAGCTCAGATAGTTGGTTTTGAGAGCAAACTGAGGGATTCATGGGCTTGCTAATGAGATGCTCATAACACATCAGAAACAAAGACAAATTTCAATGGTTTCAAGCTAAAATGACACTATATTATCTCCAGACAAAGATCACTCTTTTATCTGTATAATAAATGGATCTCAGTGCAGCGGCAGTGACTCTAGAGCAGAAAAAACCTCAGTGCCACAGAAAGCACTAGCACAGTTACCTAACCAGAATTACACTGGATTGAAACCCCAAGTTTACTTCCTTAAAATAGTGCTGCAAAGTCCTACACTGACTCTGTGGGTTTTACCCTCAGAAACCGCATTTTTCTTCAAATAAAATCTGTTTCATTCTCCTGCAGCAGAGATTGTACTTCCAGACAAATTCATCATGTTAAATGCTTAGGTCTGAGGATTGAAATCTTACAAGTTTAAAAAACAGAAAATGGGTAGCTTTTGTCTAAACATTGGCAGTGTCCAAGGATAAGGAGAAGGATAATGTGGAAGGGTTTTAAATTACTGGGAAAAATGATCCATTCTTAAGTCAGGAAGGGGATGGAGAAAACTGACATTGTTGGAAGAGTCAGAAGGACAATAGCAACTAAGAACATGTAGGAGGAGAAGAAACTGATTCAGAGAGACCCACCCAGAGAAAAAAGCTGAAGGATAAGGACAGAGACTGGAACTGGACTGAGTAAATGCCAACCCAACACACTGGAACATGGCAAGGGGTGAGAGGCATTACTAAAAACAAGGTGGAAATCAGTGATCAGATAAAAAAGAAGTAGGATGTTGACATCTAGGACTGGCTGGACATGACACCTGCCATGAGGAGCCTAGAAAATGGAATGGCACTGGTGGGATGAGAAACACAAACTTCAAGTGAGAGATGGAGGAGACAACAGGTTGGAGAGAGTGGTGCTGAAGGTGAGAAGGAGAAAACAAGCAGGGAGTTTGTAACAGGCAGAGTGTGTTTCCTTTGGAGCCCTGAAATGTGGTGCAGCATCTTTCCTTTGCTGTAGCTCCCTGCTACAGCCACTGCTTCATTCAGAGCAGAGGGCAGTGCAGCACACAGCTCCACACCTGCTGATGAACCCAGAGATATTATTGTGCAAGGGGAGAGACCGAGTTGTTTTTAAAACCCTAACAACTGTACAAAACACTGCATTAAAAATCAGACTGCAAAGTCAAGAGCTCAGGGTAGGAAACAGCAGACAGGAGGTTTGGCTGTGTTATGGTACAGTCATGACATGGATCAAAGCAGTGCTTCCCAGAGAATTCCTGCCTCCTCCAAGGTGGATCAAACCAGTGCTTCCCAGAGAATTCCTGCCTCCTCCAAGGTGGGAGGGAGGGCTTGGGGCAGGTGTGTGCAGGAGATTTTCTGTAGGAGCCCATCTTTTGCTCAGCCTGGTTTGCAGTGGAAGAGAGAAGGAACTGCAGGTGGGGTGTGATGACCAGGGCAGGTGAGCAGAGCCTCCCCCTCTGCCAAAAAGCTCCTGCAGAAGTGCCAGGCAAGGAGCCCAGTGCCAAACTGTAACTGCAATAATACTCTGAGATGATGATGGGAGAGAACACGATGTCATTGTTTACAGCAGTGATTATTTTTTGCTATAACAACAGACAAACCAACAAGCAGCAGAGGCTTGGGAAGAGGGTGGGAGGGATGGGCCCATTTCCCAGTCTGGCTGCTCACAGAGCCAGCCTAAGAAATGGTCCAAAGCAGAATGTGCCCAGTCTTCTCAAGGCACCCACGGCTCCTCAAACAGCTCCTCATGAGCCCTTCTGAGTGCCAGGGATGGCCCATTCCCTGCAGAGCCACCAGGGCAGGGCTCTGACCAACTGCACTACTGGGCCTCAGTTCCACCACACCCAGGTCAGAGATGGTTTTACCTCAATCCCCACCAGTCTGTGCCATCCCACTATAACCTAGGGATGATATTTCCAATTTCCTTGCTGTCAGGAAGTGAGGAACATCTATTGTTAGCATGCTAGCATAGTAAATATTTTGTAAACCCATGAGAAAACAAACTGGTTTTTTCACATCAGGATCTGAATCAGATACAATGAATAAGATATGTTATCTTACAAGAAGAGATGGAGAAAACATTAAATTGCTTTTCCCAATGGAAAATGAGTGTACTGAGGGAGGAGCTTATGTGGGAGAGATAATGTTTTCATCTGTTGGCAGAGATTGGTGTGAAGGGCCTGGATTAAGTTTATGCAAAACTCTTAACCACATGTCTTTGTTAAATATCAATGTTTGCTTTACTGTTTATTTATGTTATTTTATCTCATTTTCTCCATAGTATTAGTCCTAAAATATTTTCTGTGGTGACCCACTGAGGTGTTGCCTTTACTGAGGCTTTCCTGTTTTCCAGCTCAGGCATGTGAACATGTTTCCTACAAAAAGCTGTCTACATGGACTGTCTGGAGGGGGATAATTTATCCTCTGCCTTCTGACACGTGAGCTGGGGCACAAAGCCTCACTTGCCTATGGATATGGGAAGCACAGATGTAGGAGTTTCTCTCCCTTAGGTTGTGGTCACAAAGCCACAGCTCTTCTGCAGCCTGACTGAAAGTCCACTGAAGACAACAGAGACCCAGTCCATGCATTCAGCAAAATTTGGATTATGATTCCTGTTGGGATCCCTTCCTTCTGCTCCAGCAAAGTGCCCTGGGAATTGGCCAGGAAGTTCTCTGCAGCAAAGGCAGTGATATCTGCCTCCAGTCTCCACATGCAGTGTCCCCCTGCTGCCCCAGGGACACGCCATCACCACAGAGAGGAGAAGAGAGACAAACCTGGGAGCTGCCTCCTCCAAACCCAGCCTGTTGGCACTTCCAGTGCCACCAAAGCCACTGCTCCCTGCCCTTTCCCTGAGCCACAATTCCCATGTGCTGCACATCCTGCTCCGGGCAAGGGGCAAAGGGCGAGTCCTGGACTCAGGAATGGAGGGAGGGCAGCACAAAGAGCAGCACTTTGGGCAGGAGATGGAGAAAAGGTCATTGCTGCCTGAGAGCAGGGAGCAACCCCCACCAAAGGGAGCTGCCAAAGTCACTCAGCACTGCTGGACTCTCCACAAATTGTTTGCCCTTCTCAAGCATGGGGGAAAGCTTCCCAGTGAGAACAGTGTGCACAGCCAGAGCAGCGCTCAGAGAGGCACTGGAAATCAGGTCTGCTCAGGACAGTGGGAAAGGTACACACACATCCCTCCCATTTCTGCTCCATCCCACAGTGTTACTGGGTTCAGCTCTTAGGACTATAATTAGCAAATCCCACTGATTCCCCCCGAGAAGGGAGGCTGAGGGACTCTGCAGCATGAAGGGAAGCAGTGATTTTGTTCTCTCCCCTCACACCTCACACCTGAGCACCTGGTTTTTGCTGCCACAGAAACCTCCCCAGGGTCCCAGCAGCCAGGGAGCGCTGGCAGAGGAAGCAAAGGAAAGAAAGGATCTGTTTGCACACAAGTATTACAAGTAATGGAGACCAGTAAAAAGAAGAATTCTAAAATCTGTAGTTGGGTCTGCTATCGAGCAGAATGTTTGCCATTGTTTTCAAAGAGACAGCAGCTTCTCTTCACTGTGAGGAAGTTAATAGATTACTGGGCAGTGAATAATGTGCAGTTCTATTTACATCCACTGCTGGGACTATTTTGGGCCCTCAGATAGTGTATCTGTTCTCAGGTCTTTCTAAAAGCAGCACACTACACTTTTTTTTTGCAAGCAATTCTGGGCAGCAGCTACAACCCATATGCTTCAGTCAGCTGCAAACTAGACAGATCATTGTTTGTCAGGAATTTTTTTATTAAACCAATTGTACTGAATCAATGCTTCCTCTAAGCAGTAAAATACAATTCTGTCTACCCAGTGGAAGAGCTTTCAAAGTCACACATAAATCTTGATCTAGGAAATACAACGTGGCTCTGCACTGATGTGCAATCAACCACAGATGCAAATGAACTCCAGCTGCCAGCACACACATCTGCACCTCAGAACGGGAGCCAGGATTCTTAATTTCATTAGAAATTGCTAAGACACCTTTTAAGTGCTTCTAGAACCAGCCCACTGCATTAGTCAGGAGTACTCAGGGGCACTGAGCTTGATTTTTATAAAGGTCATTTGATGTCTTTTCCCCTCACAATGGACTAAAAGCAGAGATCAACAGAGCCTGAATCTATATTAATTTGTTTTACTCTTGGAGGGTCATAGATTTGCCACTGGAATTAGCCCTATTAGATGCTAAAATGATAATTTAATGAGACAATGATGAAAGCCTGTGTTCTATTCTAAATCAGGAGCTCCTCTGGCAGCAGAGCGCGAAGGAGCGGCGGCTCCGCCGAGTCGGAGACTCGCACCAATGTCATTTCACAGCAGTGCACCGGCCTGGAGCCTTCCATGCAAACTTGTCATTTCACAGCAGTGCACCGGCCTGGAGCCTTCCATGCAAACTTCCCAGCTCCAGCTGCTGGGAGCCAGCAGTCACGAGGGCTGGAGCCCCAGCAGAGCCTGCCTGGAGATCACCTGGCTGGCAGAGGGCAGGCAGCCTCCTCCACAGCCACAGCGAGCCTCTAAACCTTTCTAAACCTTTCCTCACTTGAAACTTGAACAGCAAACGCTGCTGGTGCCAGCCAAGGGCAGGAGAATGGAGCCTCCAAGATCCCGAGGCTCCGGGATCCGCACCCAGCTGGGACATGGGAATGCGCTGCGTAATTCCCCAAGCACACAACACCCTCCTTCAGGGCACAGACACAGCTCTGGCAAATGTTTTGGTAAGATCTGCTCTTTGGTGCAATCTGCTGCATTCCAGAGGTCATAAAATGTTAGCCCTGTTGATGGGAGTTGTGTCCAAGAGAGGTGCTTTAGCAGAGAGCAGGAGGGAGCACAAAGCCTGAACAGAAGGTGGGAGTGCTCCCACTCTTCCCCTTCAAGGCCACTTTCTATGGAAGCCCAGGCACATTCTCTAAGCAGCATTCCTCTCCCAATATCCTATCCTAATATTCCTATCCAGATCTGCTGCAGGTGACCTAGAAACAGGGGTGAACAAAGCCTCCCTGGAAATATCCCCGAGTGGTACATCCAGCTCCTCCTGCCCTCGGCACATGGCCCCAGTCACTGGCACCACTGCCCCAGCCCAGGGGGACAGCAGGGACACAGCCCATGCTGGGCTGGGCTGCTACACCAGTCCAGAAGGAAACCAGCCCACCTGGGATGTGCCCCAAGGTACGGACATGCAGCTCCCTGTGCCCTCCCTGCACGGATTGCCAGCTCTGTTATTAACACCAGCAGCCACCCCTGCACCCACAGAGCTCTGCATGCACCAACAGCTCCATGCCAGCAGCGCCGTGGCATCATCTGGCTCAGGGCTTGCCAGCAGGCTCCATTCCTTTGGGCAAGGCTAGGAGTGGCCCCATAGCCAAGCACCTCAGCAGAGAAAAGTTACCTCATCATCTCATGGAATAAGCACTGGCTCAGCAGGAACCTTAAAATCCCAAACTCTTGGGACCATCTCACCTTGGGCAAGGTGGTTTCCTCTGCTCCTGCTGCTGAAGTTTGCCAGGCTGGTTCTCTGCTGAAAACAGGCACAGATATGGAAGGGAATAAACCCACTAGAGAGACAGAAGGATGTGGAAGCTGAACACTGCTTTTGCCTAACTCCAGATACAACACAGAGACTAAACCCCAAATTTCCTGAGGGTGCGACACGCAGAGCACGCCTCGCTAGAATAACCCGAGAAAACACAGCAGTTAAACTCCAGACTCAGGGCAAATACTGCAAAAATAGCCAAGAGAAAGAAACTGGTTTTGTTCTTTTGAAAGCTGCTCATTCTCACATTTCAGTGTTTGGGAGCTATTACTTGGTCAGTCTCACTGGGAGGCAATTTTCCCCTGGTTCCAGTGTGGGATTGGGTAAGGCTGTGCTTGCAAGGACTCTGCATCATGCTGTAGCTGCTGGAAACCCTCCTAAGCTCAGTCAGCTGTGTGCTTGGGACACTCGAATGCACTGAATTTAAATGACAGTGCAGTCTTCCAACTCACAGAGCCTTCTAATAACATTTGTTAATCCAAGCAAATATCAAGGAATCTGGTCAGTGCCAGTGCTGAATCCACTAAGCACGTGGGCTGCTTGCTAAATCCCTAATAGCTGGTGTCAAGAGGTTTCTGTCATTCCTGCCTTGGGGAGGCCAAATCCACCCCAAAACTCCTTCTGCAATTATCTGGCTGACTGTATTTTTGGGAATCATACACAGGTCCTTGCAGAGTCCACAAATTCAACAAAATCACACAGTGTGACAAAGATACATTTGAATAGTATTCTTCTCCTGTGTGCTTTTAAATGTGCAATGTAAGCCCATTGTAATTAAAGTTGAAGCAATAAACCTTAGCCATTGATTGCACTCAGTAATTAATTATTGATTACAGTGCTTTACATACATACTGCAGAGGACAGTTCACCTGTGCAGCAGATGATACTTTGCTCAGAAATACCCAAACACAGCCCCTCTGCTATGCAGGACTTCACAAAAACCAGCTCTAGGGTTTCCAAGTTCATTTCCTCATTAACCTCTGCAGAAATGTTGCTGTGGAGTGAAAGCAAGCCATTACTTTGGCTAAGTCAGTGTTAACTATTCCCAATCCAAACTAATTTTGCAAATGAGGATGTGCAGATGCAAAAGAGGCTCTTTCTCTGTTAAGAACCTTGTTAATGAACCTACCATCCCCTGCACATCCCAATTCCTGACAAGCCAGGCTGCCTACACAGCAGCAACAGTAGCAACATCCCTGCCTAACTCTTGGGAAGGAGCAGGGAGAGGACCTGGAGGTGTGAAAACGGGAAGCATCAATCAGGCAGAGCATCCATGGAGATGCAGGACTAGTTAAGATCAGACACCATGCTTTTAGTCTGGAGTTGTGCATCAGGTGGGAACAGTTTTCCCCATTTACAACGAACTTAAGGAGAACCTTTCCATTATAAACAGCCAAAGACGATTGGTTTAAAAACAATTCAAATTTATCAATAGTGTGGGGACACTAAAATTAAGGTGAAATGTAAATGAAAGCTGCAGCTTGTTTGAGTGGAGCAGATCTTGGCTGTGTCCTCAGCTCCTGTGGCTAGGAAATGACCCAGGAAAGTTCTGCTGGGGTGGGAGGTGGCATGGGAAGGGGCAGACCAGCTAGTTTGGAGTGGGCCAGGAAAGGGGAGGGGGGGGGGGGCGGTTGTACCTGAAGTCGCTGTAGGGATGGATGATCCAGAACCCGGCAGACTTAACTCTTTCCTGCTCCCTCTCCACGGCCTTCTGGCTGCCAAACATCCTCAAGGAGAATTTGTTGACCCCCGGCTGGAGCATGGCCCCAAACTGCCTCTGCATGAACCCGGCCTGGCCGAGCCTCTGCTCCTCCTCGGGGCTGATCTGCTCGCAGCCCCCAGCCCCCTCCACCTTGATGGAGGTGCAGGAGCCGGCCCGGGGCGGCGGCTGCCGGGGCTCGGGGGGCTCGGCGGGCGGCGGGGGCAGCCCCGGCTCCAGCTCCCCGCTGCCGGGGGGGCTCTTCTCCTCGCCGGGGGAGGCCGGCTCGCCCTCGCCGCCGATGAGCCGCTTCTCCTCGGCCGCGTCGTGCAGGTGCCGGCTGGCCAGCGAGGACAGGCTCCCTTTGAAGCGGCGGCAGTCCCCGTTGGTGCTGCTCTTGCCGCCCTTGCCGCCGGCCTCCGTCTCCAGCAGGCCGGGGTCCCCCCCTCGGCCGGGGTCCCCCCGGGTGCTCCCGGCAGAGGGCGAAGGCAGCGGCTTGAGCCTGATGCTTTTCCTGCGGGTGTCCTTGTCGCTGTCATCCTCCTCGTCCATGATCGACGCCTTGGGTCCGATCTGCTGGGGCAGGCTGTAGAGCCTCTTGCGCATGGAGGGGGGCAGCTTGTCCATGGCCGCTGCTGCTGCTGCTGCTGCTGGGGGACGGGGAGAGACCCCCCCAGCTCTGTAGGGAACCGGCACTGCCCCAGGGCCCTGCTCCGGCTCACGGGGCACGGGGGACCAGCGGCTGGCGTGGCATCTCCTCACCGGGCTGTGCCATCCACAGGCTCTGCATCGAAACACAGGCTCTGCATCCAGAAGGGGAAAAAAAAAAAAAAAAAAAAAAAGAAAAAAAAAAGGGAAGGCACAAAAAGCTCCCCCTTCTCCTCCGTTGTCCCGATTTGGCTACTTGCTGCTTGTCTCCCCTTGGTGAGTGTTACTGCAATCCCTGCCTGCTCAGATGCTGAGCACTGGGAAAGAAGTCTAGAGCAGAGGCACACACTTCTGGCTGGAAGGCGAGGGAGGGCGGCAGCAGCCGCCTTGCCATGTTGGCTTCGAGATGCAAATGTGCCGTGGATCCCGGCGGGCAGACATCCTCCGGAAAGCGAAGCTCAAGCCTCAAACTCCTCAACCTGCCGGCCAATAACACAATGAACTGCAACCTGCAGCGGCCACTGTTTGCTTACATCACTGTCATCACTTATTCCTCATGCAGCCCCTGCTCCTGGGAATATTCATGAAGCCATCCCATTCTATTGGGTTGCCATAGGAGCGGCTACAGCGCACAGGCTCTGCCTACCTGAGACAGCACCCGGGCTTCTTAAAGGGGCAACGCCCGGCGAGCGCGGCGCTCTGCCCCGGCCCGCCGCCAGCGTACCCACACCACCACCCTGAACATGACAGAGTGAATAAATAGCCGCGAGAATATTCCTTTTTCTCTCGGATGCGGGCGTTCCCCGCTCCGCCCGGAGGCGTGGCTGCTGCGGGCAGGTTTGCTGGTGAAGGCGCGGGGGGTTTTGTGGGAAGGGGCGAACACGAATCTAAAGGGAAAGCAGCGGTTCACCTTGAAAATCTCACTTGCATGCAAAAGCAGGGGCTCGGGAGTTCCCCAGCAGGAAACACGCTGCCTTTGCCCCCGTCTGTCGGTACCACTGCTCTGCTGCGGGGTTGGATCTGGAGAAGTCATTGAAAACCGAATAAATGGAAGGCGGCTGCATCTGGCCTGCGGGAGGCTGGGCTGGCGGCGGGGGAACCCCACTGTCCCGGGGGAACCCCGCTTTCCCGGGGGCTCCTGAATCAGCACCGCCCGCCGAGGCTGCTGCGGGAAACAGCTCCTGCCACCACTCCCTGCTGCCCACAGAGGCCAAAGCAGTGAGGAAAACGGCTACAATTGGGCATTTCCCGAATTTGTTTTGATATTTGAGAGGGTTTTTCTGGAGAAAAAGAGGGAAAGAGGTGGCAATCAGCCCCGCCTGTGTTTCTTTGGGAATGGCTGTTTATTCTGTTTGAAAGGCTCCTAGGTTGATAAAGTGGTTCAAATCGTTCCTAGTGCCAAGCCTTTGAAACCAGTGAAGTAAAATTAAGAATCTGTTCGGCCACATGAGAGATTCTGGTGTATGTCTTTGCAGAGATTCAGCATCTGAGGCTTTCTAGAATGCTTGTTGTTTCAGACATTGCAAATCCTACCTGCCAGGAGAAGGAAACCACGTGAACTGCGCAGGGAGGGAGGCTGAGCACAGGCAAGGAATGCCCAGGGCGGGCAGGGAGGAAATCCCCACCTCAGCTCTATGCTTCTGCTTTCGGAAGCAAATATTCCCTTTTTCCCTTGCAGGAACCCCTGGCCAGAGGTGACTGTGCCGTGTAGAGCAGCAGGATGTTCCTGCAGCTCCACGGCAAGGAAATGCTGCTCACCAGTAAGCACACACACAGCACATGCTTCCTCATCTTTGTTTGCCTCTCCTTGCCCCTTGCTCTCTCCTGAATCCTTCCTGCTTGCCCCTTGCTCTCTCCTAGAATCCCATGTGTTTTACCTGCTCCTCTTCTCCTCCCACCTCCTGGCAAAAGCCAGACTGCCTGTGACTCATTCCCAATACTCTACAGTGCAAATATCATTTAATATTATTATTTTCATCACAAGTTCTAATAGAACGAGCTTTTCTGGTGAAATAAATCTCATTTTTCCAATGATCCTGTAGATTAGATAATGTGAACTAAGCCAGAAAGAGCACTAAAGGTCTTTTCTCTTTCTTCCCTCCTCCAGGCACTAGGGATGCTGAGGTGTAAGCACTTCTGTGCCTCAGCTGCAATCAACTGCCTTCCAAAAGGATATGTTTTGATTAATGAGGTGCACAACATCTGAAACTGATGCAGCTTCTTAAGCGTGGTCCCTCGTGTTCCCAGGGAATGACAGAGCAGGAAAGGACGTGCTCAAGGAACCAGGCTGTTTGTGCTCTCTCAGCTTGAGGTGTTCTGAAAAAAAAAAAATCCAGAAGGTGCCTCCTTGTGTATCTCTGTCTCCGAGGGTGGGTTCCTAAACACTACTAAAAACTTGGCTCCAGCAGTTCCAGGTAACCAAACTCAGAGGAATTTCTCAAGTCTTTAAAATGTAGTGACAATTTTGTGCTGAGAGAACTTCAAAGTAATGGTATTTTACTTGAGAACCTTCCAAGAACTAAGTGTAAGGGATGGGAATTATCCTTGTTTAATGGCATGAAACAACTATCAGAGATGGAATTTATTGCCAGCATTGTGGCAGTGCTTTCCATGGCAGCAAATGCACCTTTGCATTAGGGGCAGATTTTTAAAATATTTCACTGTCTGGTGACAGCAAGTCATATCACTTGCTGCACAGTACATTCAAAGAGGGGATGGAGAAGTCACTTGTCAGGAAAAGGCAGAACTGGTTTTGAGGGAAATTATCTCCTTTTTAACAATATTTGTCAATACTGCTCTAAGGGACTTGGCATAGATACAAAGGGAATGGATTTAGTGGGGAGAATGCAGGTGAAGCAGCCAATGATTCGTTTGTTTCTTAAGGAATTTTGCCAGCTCATATTTCTACATTATATATATATATTTATATATTTATATATTTATGTATTTATATATTGTAATATATTTTTATATAGATACATATGGTATTTTGATAAAAATCCGGTGCTACTGCAAATGTGAAAAATCCCATTCCAAATGAGCTCAGGACTACAGAAGAATAGACTGAGAGCCATAAAAACAGCTATCCTGTGGCTCAGGGTACAGAAACAGCAGTGCAAGCTGGATCTTTTTAGGCCCACCTTTCCTTGGGTGAGAGCTCACATCATCACCCTTGAGCCTCTGGATTCTCAGGTAAAAAAGGAGTCACTAAATAAGTGGCAGAACTTGGAAGAACGGGAGCAAGTTCTTTCAAAGCTGCCTATTGTTCCTAGCAAGCAGCAGGTAACTCATAATTGGCATTTGAAACGCATGAAATATTCAACACTACAAACCAGGGAAATTCTGCCTTGGAGTTTTGGTGGGAGAGGCTGCACTCGCTGCCTCTGCATCTTCTGTCATAGCTCAGAGATAATGAAGAAATAATCGTGATAAATACACAAATCCTCGCTGGCCCTTGGCTCTATTCATTACCCAGGTGTGCTGTCACACTGCACTCATTGAAATTCAGCCTGGGCTCTCCTCCTGCTCTCCCTGTTCCTCACAGGAGCTGCAGAGTGGGGACTGGAACACACGCCCAGGCTGATACAACTCTGGATAAAGGAACCAGCTGAGCAATGGGAATGGAGATCTGTGCCTGGCTGCTGGGATCTGGGCTGAGGGATTGTCTTGGGTTGCAATACAGGGTGTGGCCAGAAATGTGTATTCTGTCCCCATCTGTTGCAGCCGGGTGGGGCAGTGA
>JAOTQP010000521.1:2218315-2253796 GCA_026413545.1 Cichladusa arquata | reverse complement strand
AGGGGGTTTACATTCTCCATTTCAAAGAGAAGCTTCTGCCTTTATTGGCAGACACCTGTCCTTCAAACCAGGACATGAGGCAACAGCAATGTCCACCACACACACCCCCAGATATTCCTCACAACATGGACAATGACTGACTCCACCACCTTTCTCCAGCAGCCAGCAGGAACAATCATTCCTACCCAACCCTAATTCAAAGGAGCTTTGAGACATGGCAGTTTTTTCCCTTGAATTCCTGTTAGACTCATGTCTTTCTGCTTCAAGCTCAGCAGGTGCCACTTGCATGAAACCCTGCAGGAAGAGCTGTCTCTGGCCACAGCCAGGCCTGACAGAGAAACTGCTCCATCCATCCTACTCTGCAGGCCATCAGCCAGGGCTTCCCTGGATTCATGATTTCATTCAAGAACTTCAGCATCATCTTCAAATCAGGCTGCATGTTCCCAAAAGCCCTGCATCCTGAACTGTACTCCTCCTTAGTGCAGTCCTTTTTTCCTGGAGCTCTCAACTCTGGTGTATGAATAAACACTGACCATCAACAGCATCTTAACACAGAGAGAAGATTCCAACTGAACTGCTCATGTGACAGCATCCATGAAATATCTCAATACAATTGTAAAAATAAATTGTGCCCTGTCACTGTGCAAAAGGAAATGAATATTGAACAGCCATGGGTCCAACCAGACATAGCTCCTGTCTGTCTCCCAGCCAAATTTAAAATTACTTTTGCTATTTTGTCAAGTTTCAAGCCATGCACTTCAATGGAGGAGAGCAGCAAGAACAATTCTGAAGTAAACATGGGTGTAATGGAATTTTTAAGCTCTCATATAAGAAAAGTCATCAGCTGGAAACTGAGCACCCTGACTTGTTCCCTTTAACCAGCAAAGAGTTGCCAGTGTCTTCTGGATCTTTGCAGCTTCAGGGAGTGGTTTGAAGTGCTTAGGCTGAGAAGCATTTTGTCTTCTCTCTATTGAACTCCTTTCTGGGCATTTCTTTCTGGAATGTTCTTCTCACCCTTGCAATAATGTATCCATACACTTCAATAATAGTAAGTATCATGGCCACTATGGCACATGACCCAGAATAAATTTTAAAGATATAACATTTGGTGAGGTCTTCAGCTCTCGGTGTCACATCACTAACAGATATTCTCATCTTAGTTGTAAAAAAAAGTTGTGTCTCTAGCTCTCAAGACTCACAAACTGGAGTTTGGAAAATGTTATGGACACACTGTGAGTGTCCACGCTTGTGCTGTCCTAGAACCAAAGAGGGGTTGAAGTGGCTCATGAACTAATGCTGATGTGAAAATCGCCCATCAGTGCCTGTAAAATGTTATGATTCATTTCCATATTTATGAGCATATGATACCACATTTAAATACTGCGACATGCAAACATTGCTTTGTATGTGTCTCAGTGGGAGAAAGTTCACCACATCTGTTGCATGCTTTTTCCCCAAGCATTGTCTCTGACATTCTTATTCTGAAGGTCATTTTCACAAATTTACAACCACTTCCAGACAAAATTCTGAGCTCAAAACATGGGGCAGGGTGACCCTGCTGGTTGTCCCCTGGACAAATTTCAGGTAGCTGAGGATTTACTCAGTTTTATCTGCTTTCATTCTGCCAACAGGGAGCAATTTGGAAATCCTTCTTCATGGACATAACTAAGTTCAGAACCAAGTATTTGAAAATTGAGTGGCACTTCATGGAATACATTAAATACTGATGAATAGTGCTTGAGCTTAAGCGATTTGGCAAATCTAGAAAAGGTCACTGAGCAATTAAGTAACCCCAGAAGTTGTTTCAGGACATGTGTTCTTGCTTCTGGAAGGCTCATTATGAAAGCAGGTAGGAGACAGAGGATAAAGGTGTGCACGCTGCTGGAATGGATAATGCGTGTGCTGTGTGCAAAATTCACTTCCCCAGCTGCTGGATATGAGATGCTGAGACTTTCTTTTAGTTTGAGTTGTCTGGATATTTTTGAAGAATGAATAAAGGAATTTTATTCATCCCTTTTATTCATCCCTTTAAAAAGGATGAATAAAATAGCTTTCCCTCCCCCCTCCCCAAACTGTAGTATTAATAAAGATGGTGCCTGGGTTTTGTGCCCGATTTGATTTCCTGCATATTATACATGGCTAATACAACATATATTTCTGTATGGTTTCTATCACTCCAAGAAGCAACTAGAAAAATGTGATTTTGAGTAAGAGAAGGTTCATGAAGTAGATGAACATTTATTTATATTCACCCCAAAGCTGCACTAAGACTTTCCTGTCAGCCAAGCTTGCTCTCTGTAGCACCAGGAAGTACCTGGGAAACTCCCAGAATTTTTAAAATATGGAATACATTTTTTTCTCAGATTAATGCATTCGACTTTGCTTCATGAAACTTTAAGAAACCTTGCACAACTTACATGTACTGGAGGAGAACAGGTATGGATTGCTTTAAATGGAATGAAAAGCCCAGAGAGATTTAAAAGCTCATTGTTTCTTAATAAGAACAGTGCTTAACTTCACTTGCAAACATGAGTCTGCTGTGCACTGTCCAAAAATACCTTTAAAACTTTGCAAGTGCCTCTGTTACTATCTCAAGCCCTGGGCCACTGTGGTATAATGGCTTTTGTTCCACTAGTGAGATGTCTGCAAAAGAAGACAGCACTCATCCTGATAAAAGCAGGGTCACCTCACTCAGCACCTTCCTCGTGTCACTGAAGCGTCCTTGAGATGCTCTGGACTTCCATGGCAGAAGCACAAATCCTGGAGACAACTTCCAGGCTGGTTCCCAGAAAAACAGGCAACTCCAGCATTCCAAACTGCTTTCTGGTTTGAAGGGAATTTAATGCAGGAGCCTGGGTGATACTTCTACAGGGAGCATGAAATCCCTGGTGAAGGATATGCAGGAATCACACCAAAGTCATCTCTAGGGGGAAGAAATGGTAGAAGTTTAGGTGATGTGCAGATTCTCTGCAGCAGTGGCTGTCAATCCCAGAGTCACACTGCACAGCACAGGAGACAGGCTGAGACACTGTAAAATATAAATAAATAAGTACAATAAATACAAAACCATTCCCTTTCTGTCCTTTACACTCAAGTTAAAATATTCTGTCAGCCTCTTAAAGCACTAACAATTATTTGACATTAGTGCTGCTGGGATTTTTACATTTTTAAATCTACCTTTATAATTAATGTAGTGAAGCCATGAAAATGCTTTTTTGGAAAGCAGCTGTTTTGAGAACATTGTTTTGCAGCACGTGAGGAGATAAAGCAGCTTGAGAATGACCTCCAACCTTCCACTGTGACCCCAAGCCTCATTTCTGTTCAGGCAGTAGAAATGCCTCTCAGAACTTACATTTTTCTTGATTAATATGAGAGTTTATGTCAAATGGCATCTGAGTTTTCCACTGACATCAGGCCGTTGTTAAACACTAGCAAATACTCTATCTCTGAAAAGCTGAGATAGGAAAACAAAATCTCTTCCATCACAAATGACATTCCAGCTATCACACTTGATATTTTGCTGAGAATAACAACTAAGATTGGATTTATTTGCATCCATCTCCATCCAGGTTTTGTGTAACAACAAATAAGACAGAGTGAGGCTCTCACTCTTCCTTCTATCAAGCAATATCAGAAGAAATCAGCTGAAACTGGCAAAATGATGCTGGATGATCAGAATCATGCCCAGGTTCTGCACAGACTGACAACAGACATCTCTCAGTTTTCATGAAGAAAATAAATTAGACTGAACTGAGCAGTTGCCTTCTGTATCCAAATTACTAAAACATGGGGTACAGAGAAGATATTCCATGTTTATGAAATGGTGGCATTATTTTATTAGGAGAACAAAGCCAGCTCCTGACCAAGAGGTACAAAAGCAGACTCAGAGATGAAAATGGGTTATAAAACTATCCTGAAGACAAGTCCAAAGTTTAATCATGCTTGCCTATTTGGCAAATGTCCCTTGTGAAGCCAGGGACAATGGAGGAGGGCAGGAGGATGGGATACTCATATTTGCATTTGTCCCATTTTCACCGATTAATTTCTTATGATGTACAGGAAGAAAGCACCCACAAACTGGGAGACTCCCTGTGCTGACTGACAGAGGATGATGTCATGGCACAGCCCCTTGCCTTGGGTGTCTGTGAGTCAGTCAAACACTGCAGGGCTGCTCAGTGCAGTCACCAGTGAGACTCCACCAGTGTGGGCTGAAGGGAACCTCACCCACAGTGCTGACAGGAAAAAATGATCAACCTCTCTTGTTTTAATTAACAAGAACAGACCACTGCACATTGCAGCACAGCATCATTTCTCCACTGCACCATATGCAATCCAATAGCAAGGCAGGAGCCCTGGAGTGATGGAGAAAAATCAGGCTTTATTTATGTTTTAGGCTACAAAAGCAAACAAGGAAAATCCACCCTTTGGATCAATACTGTTCTCCTCCACATCCCCACTGTGGTGAGACAGGAATATCTCCAGTATCCAACATCACAGGATTTGGGGAAGCTACACAGAGGTGAGACCCCATTCCCTGGCTCCTGGCAGACAACACAACTTCCACACAAGTTACTGGTGCTGCTGCAGGAGATTAAGTCCCCTTTTTGTGTGTGGTAAATACGAGTAACTACATTAACCTTAAGCTGAAGGAGAACATTTTGTTATATAAGCACATCCCTGCTCCTGTAATGCTATTCATATTAATACAAAACACTGGGGAGATTAAGCAAGTAAATTAAATTTATTAGCATTCTGCTGCTTGCTTCCTAACTAGTGTGGGATTCAGGGGACTAAAGGCGCCTTCTCATGTGGCACAGATCCCAGGTTGGGTGTCAGAGGGACAGCTGAACGTGGCAAGGTGGGTTTCAGTGTCACACTTTTCAGTGGAAGGCACAGCAACTGCTCAGGTGCATGTCACAATCTCGTGTCACTAACATTAGACATTTTTTTCTCTATTTTAAAAGGCTGTATATTAGGAAGAGGAGCTGAAATATAATATTCTATTTCATTTTATTCTATTCAGGCACAAAGAGGTACAGATGTATTACACTAGCTAGACGTATTTAGAGTCCTCTCTTCACCTGCTCCACTAAATCCTTGGTTGAACAAATGATAATCCAGTAGTCTAGAAAGAGAATTCAGAATTAGGGTGGTGAGGAGGGAATAGCCTTCTTTGAGAATGCACAGAAGTTCAAGACATTTTCTTCCTCTTTATGCACACATAACTCTCCCTGACATCAGCTCTGGGACTGAGGCTTAAAGAAAGAATCAAAGATGCATTTTCTTCTACAAGCTCACTGCAAGAACTGCTAAAATCAGTAAAATGCAACCTGAAGGAAAGAAAAATATTTTTCTTTAAAAAAGAAACAAACTTTGACAGAGTTGTCCAAGTCAGAATTCCCATTACTGCTGTGTTTATACAGCAGTATGTAAAGGTTTACTTTAGGAAATGCTCAGAGTTAATCAGTGCAAGAGTTAAAAGCAGGGATAATTCCACCTCCTCTTCCTATCCACGACTGTCAGGAATTCAGTTTACAACAATCCCTCTAAGCTCAGACTCCTGCTAGGGTCACTCTTTACCCAGTGGTTAAAAAACAGAGTTGATTGGGATGGGAAGCCTTGGCAATAGCTTGGACTATTTCTCCTACAATCCTCATCAAATAAGGGGCACACAACAAATTGCTTATCTCTGATCTGCAATTCTCCCCTCCACCCAGCTGTAAATTTGAATTAATTAATAAACGCCCTTATGTTTTCAAGGTCATGGAAAATGAAAAGCAGGCAGCAAAATGGATGCACTGACAGTGAAGGGTGTTTGTGGGTGGGGTTTTTATGTAAATGGAAAATCTGTGAGGCAGCAGCTCCTTTATCAGTGCCCCTAGTGCTAAAGTTAGACAACTTAAAAGAAAATAAAGGTAATGCAAATAAATTATGTTTTGAACAAATGTGACCTTTCTTGGAGAAAGTGCAAGGCTTTATGCAGCAGAGTCTCAAATCACACAAGCAGGTCAAAGACCCCGTGAAGTCAGGGCTCCACGCTGGCCTTGGTGTGTCCCTGCTGACTGAGGGACAGAGGACAACTCTGCTTTCTGTCCCCAGCACCTGCTCACCAAAAGGCTTTTGGGGCATCTCTGTGCACCAAGCTGTTCCCAGCTTCTGGCTCTGTTTGAAACACCCCAGCACATCCCATAACCCCACAGGGGCTGCGATAACCATGACACACAGACATGGCTCCTCTGTCTGCCCTTTAAAGCTCAAGCACCTCCACAAATTATGTAATTTTGGGAATAAGACCACAGAAGCACAGAATGGCTTGGGTTGGAAGGGATCTTAAAGATTATCTAGTGAAGGTGTCATTGAGGAACGTGATATTTGACAAGTTAGGAATGCCACCCCTCAGATAAACAGAAACAAGATGTGAACTTATGGGATCAATCTTTGGAGACACTACAACTGAGTAACTTCTGAAAATAGAAAGGATAACTGAAGACAGCTGGGAGGGAGCTCATGGTGCTCCAAGGGTTCATCCTCAAGCCAATCCCAACCTTGATACAGCCACTGGAAAGAGAATCTGTGAAGTGTAACTGTGAATTAGTTGGGGTCCTCAGCACTATTCCAGGATTCTGTGGGACTCTGGTGCCAAACACAAGTCATCAGATTTTACTTCTACTTTAGACTGATACTTGCAGTACATGACATCAGAAACACATTGATTTGCTCTCAGATTTTCACTTGAAAATGTAAAGCTTATTGCAAAGGGGTAGATTTTGTCAAGGAAAAAAGTGGAACAGCATAAAAGCGATGAGTAAAATTCAGTTCCCACAGGTGGGTGTGTGAACAGCTGACACTCCTCAGGACAGCAGAGCCCCTGGTACCACAGCCAGAACAACACTGGGGCCTTGCTTCAAATCTCTGAGTGAGAGTCCATCTGCCCCCAGGCTGACTCATGGTGCCAGAAGTGGATGAGGTGTTTTGGGGAGAGCAGGGTGCAGAACTGCTGTGCACTAACCCAGGATGCTGAGATTTCATCAGCACTGAGAGATCTGGGCAGGGAGGCTGCTGACTGCAGACCACATTCCAGGGAAAGTAGGAACGACTGTGTGAAACATTCATTAATGGGAGGAACCTCGGGAAACACCACAACTGCTAACAAAGCAACCAAAGCACAAGACAGCACTATTTATTACAGAAATCAAAGCCATAAATCAAATATTCAGAACAGAACATTTTCACTAGGCTTTGATTTGTGCCACTGTGAGGAATCCCATCCATGCCTTGAACACAGCTGGGTAGAAGAAGATGGGAAGTGGTCAGTAACACAGGGAAATCTCCAGAATGGCTAAAAAACACCTTTTGTTGCTTACTTTGATCCATTTCACACATCTAGCATCCCTGAAGTTGTTAACACATTATTTGTCCCATTTGTGTCAGTTCTTCCAGTCCATCCCCAGCACTTGTAGCAAATCCGTGCTCACACCTGACAGCAAAGTCACGGTGATGTGATTTTATTGTTGCCATTATCACCACGGTTATTATTAAAAATCAATAATGTAGATTGTTCAGCAAAATACCCAGTACCAGAATGGACTGTTGTACACCTAACAATTATTAGCACATTATTAAATCCATGGTGTAAGAAGGGATCCGTGTCCCTTCAAAGAGAGCTCTGCTTTTGGCAGTTTCTTGAATTTATTAACAGGAGCAGATACTTCTGCAGTGAGAAAATTAACTTGTACCACTGCAGCCTGTGAAGTCTCAGGCAATCCTGAAGTACACAGCAGTGACAAACCCTTGGCATCTAGATGGGATTTGCCATCTCATCTCTGATGAAATACATTTTAACCTGTCAGTCTCCTGACAGCTTTTACTTGTCTCCTTCTTCTACATTTTATTCTCTAATTTTTAAAAACTGGCAGCTTCTGTAGACTTTAAAAAATAAAAATAAAATCAAAACACATTTTAACCATTTTCTTCTGTCTACCCTCTGAATCCAGAGCTAATCATGCAATTCCCCAAGGAAATTAGAATCTGCAAAAGCTTGTGTATCGGTCTCAACACAATGCTCATTTGACTTTATATATTTGTAAAATCACACATTCATATCCAAAAAGTAGAAGCAAACTAGCAGAGGCTAATAAGCAAAAATCTATGAGGAGATTGAAGTATCTGATGTGCTTGGTTTCTATCTGCCTCTCTCAAACCCACACTTTGAAATTTTTGCTTTAGTAAAGTATTAAGCTTTTGTTTTGTCACTCTCGGAAAATATAAACTGTTTTCCACAGAAAATAAATGCTGCAAACAGCTTCCAGCTGAAGTAAGGGAAAATATTTTACCTATATGTACTCACAATATTTTTCTCTGACAAAAATGTTCAGCTTCTTCTGCAGATCCCAAGAAAGTCCCAAGCCTGCTAGCAAATTCTGAGTGTTTGACAAGCACAATTTGAGAAAGCCTTGTGGGGAAGCAGTGATTAGAGAAGGCAACTGGCAGCTGGGAAGCCCACGCTGTATTCCCTGTTTCATTACTGATGTCTCTGGATGACCTTGTCAAGTCATTTAATGCCTTTCTGCCTGCCTTTCCCTATCTGCAAAAGTGCTTAGATAAACACCTCCCCTTTGGAAACACTGTAAAATTGTTTATTTTGGAAATAGTTCCTCGGATGCTAAACTGGCTCTCGGGTGCAACGCTGGATGAAGAACACAAGGGCCACAGGACATAAACGTCAATTTAATATTTTCTAATTAAACCATCTTGATTAAACCATCATAGTTTAATAGGTTAGCCTCATCCCTGAAGGTTTTATTTCAGATGAGACAGTAGTTATTTTAACTTTATTTATATTAGTCAACACAACATCATTAATGCAAAGCATACAGGTACAGAAAAGCAGGGAAAAAATGGCATAAACTTATTTTTTCTGTTTAATTTGACTATTTGGCCACATTTCATCTGGGTCAGGTGTATTGTATGTTCCCATAACAAGTCTTGTCCAAGTGTCCAATGACTGGAATCATCCCAATTTGGCCCAATTCAAGGTCAAAAGTTTTATTTCTAGATGCTGTTCTTCAAACTACACCCTTACTATTCTCACTTCCACCAAACATCAGGAGGATGATTCCATCTGCTTTGTTTAACCATTTCCTTTATCCTTTTTGCTTTATAACAATTGAATACAATTTTCCTATTGATTATAAAGCAACAATTTTGCTAATACAGTTACAATTTAATTAGCACAAATCATATTTATAACGGTATGTCCTATAAATAGAATATCACAGCGCAGTCAAGCCACCATCACTCCTTGTCCAGGGGAAGGGCAGCATTACATCACTGTAGGTACATCTAACAGCTGAAATGAGGAGGAGAGTACAATTTTAATCTATTAATCCAGCTGTTTGCTCACACTGGCTAAAACCATCCAACACATTGAAAACAGCTTTTTCGACAGACCCCAACTCATGTATCACAAAAACCTCTGTTGCAACTCCAGGGAAGGGAACACCACCAAGAAATGGAAAGGGAATTGAGAGTGTAGGACAGCGTTTTTACAGGGACTTGCTGCGTTCCACCTGAGGAATTGTGATAATTGATAAAAGATTCGTGTTAATCACAGAAGTATTGGGGTTTGTATAAACCAGAATACTTAGGTCTGAAATGAATAATTACACTAGAGAAAGGAAAATATGTGATTAAATCATTTTGTTTTAAATTCCTCTGTTATGAATATTATGTTTTCTAAGTAAGTTGTGTCTACTACCAGTAGAATTAAGGCTTTGCCACAGCCTGAACAATTTTGCAAACTCAGATTTTCTGCCTTTGTGTAATCAATTGCTGCCTATCTACTAAAACCAGACTTCTGCTGTTCTCTGTCTACCAAGACCAGATGGTTATCTATGAGACTTCACATCATCCAGAGCTCCCACAGATGTTTTTTGACCACCACTGCTTACCTGGCAAAATTCTGACAACAAAAAAATAACAATTATTGATTACTATGAGAAAACTAGACTATAAAAGAAGCTGCAAAGCTGAAGTTTGGCAGAGTGCGGAGTAGGCAGTGACCCCCCCCATGTATCCCCAGCGCTGCGTTGCTCTGTCTATATAAAATAAAGCAATCTAAATTTTGCTGAATATCGAGACTTTTGTTTCTCGTTTATAACATCCTCATCCTCCTCCTCGCTGCGCAGCTCCCATCGCGCTCCCTCACACGCCACAAAATGGCGGCCACGGCGTCCGCGCTGCTCAGACGGAGCCGAAGGGCAGGCCCGCCACACCGGCACGGCCGAGGGCTGCTTGGGAGAAGGGAGAGGCTGTAGCCATGCTGCCCTTGGAGCGGGAGAGGAGGAAGAAGAAAGAGAAAGGGGAGCCGGAAGCTGTGCGAGGCACGGCTGAAGCAAAAGAAGCCACCACAGCCCGTAAGGACGGGTCGCCACACAACATGGAGCGCGAGCCCCCGCGCGCGTCGCGCTGATTGGCGAACAATTCCCGCCATTCGCCCTCTCCGTCTTCCTATTGGCTCCTGCTTCCCGCCCAGCTCCCGCGCGCTGCCCGCCCCTCAGCGCCCTCAGAGCTCTCGGCGCCTTCAGCCCCCTCAGAGCCCTCAGCCCCCTCAGAGCCCTCAGGCCCTCAGCGCCCTCAGCCCCTTTAACCCCCTCAGAGCCCTCAGCCGCTTGCAGTGCCCTCAGAGCCCTCAGCGCCCTCAGCCCCTTCAGCCCCCTCAGAGCCCTCAGCCCCTTTAACCCCCTCAGAGCCCTCAGCCGCTTCAGTGCCCTCAGCGCCTTCAGCCCCTTCAGCCCCCTCAGCGCTCTCAGAGCCTTCAGCCTCCTCAGCGCCGTCAGCCCTCTCAGAGCCCTCAGCGCGGGATGGCGGCGGCTGGCGGCGTTCGTGGCTCCCAGCCCGGCATGGCCTCGGCGCCGGGCAGCGCCGGCGACACCTCCTTCCTCGGCAGCGCCACAGTGTGGCCCTTGAAGCGCTACGGGCGCTTCCTCCCCCCGAAGGACGGTGGCGATGAGGGGCAGGGCACCTCTTGGAAGGTGCCGGCGGCGCGGGGAGGGTGGCAGGGCGATGTGAGGTGACTGACTCTGCTCTGAGGCAAACGCGTATAAACGAGACCTTTCAGGTGTCTTTTTGCGAATCCAGAGCTAAGGCAGGAATCGGGAGAGATTTTTGCTTCATGAATTATTAATGACAACACATCAGAGTGTTAGCGGCCCACTTTTTTTTTAATTCCTTCATTCAGCAGTAACCTGTGGTATTAAAATCTAGAGATCAAGGTGGAATAATCCAGAGGGTTTTTCCGAGTAGTTAAATTTGTATATGGAGGTATAATTAGCAAAAAAAGCATTTGATGTGTCTCCTGTCTGTGGGTGTGGAGGGCAGGGTGCATTAGTGAGATGTGGATTACACACCTGGCTTCTAAAAGTGACCTTTGAGACCTTTTATTTGGCACTAGAAATGGAAATTGTAGATTCTGTGCTTACAGGGCCAGATTTGCCTTTCTCTTTTTAAAGGTGTTTGAATCAAATGAAGATTCAGGCCATCTTGTCCTTACCATTGTGGAGTCTGGCCATTTCTTTATTTCCCAAGGGCGAACAGTGCTGGTAAGTTTGTCATGTATAAAGAACATTTCTCCTTCATGTTATCATCAGTATTAACTTCATTTCTTTCCTCAGCTTCATCTTCTCTCCCACGGAGTGGGGACTGTCAATTTTGTTTTACTTATGGTAATTCTCATGTGGTGCTCTCCCTTCACATTTATCAGAATAATACTAAAAGCATTATTTCCTGCTGAGGATCAGCATTTTTCTGCGCTTCTAAAAATCTAGATTAAGAGGTAATGATAAGTGTTGCTGATGTTGAAAGCTATTTGGGTTTTTTCATGATTCTTCTGACTAAGAAAACAGAAAAATACACTGTTTGGAAATAAGTAAAACTATAATTTGTATAATTTGTTATGTGGTGCAACTGACTGCTTGCCAATGACCTGCTGGTATTTTGGTTTGACAATCTGGTTTATCAAAGGGTTTGTATTTTCTGTGTTGGATGATGAGATTTAACATACAACATAAGATCCTTGGAGACAAAATTCAGACTTGTGTCACTGTTTTTTCTGTAGCCTGCACTTACTTAAGCATAACCAGCTACTAAACTAAAGATTTCACAATGACACCAAAAGGAAAATTCTGTCTAGGAGGGGAGTGGGTTTGATGCTCATGACACAGAAGACCTTGCTGGAAGGTGGAATTGTGTGTTTGGTGCACATCGCCAGTACTCAGTGATGATAACAAGCAGGAATTGGCTGATAAATATGTTAGAAAGGTATTAAATATGTTAGAAAGGTACTACAAACCACTGGAAGATGCTGCAGTATAAAGATAACAAAGCTTTTTTGAGAAAATGTGTAAGAGACTGTGTTACAGCTTTAAATATGTATAAGCTTATAAATTAGTTTTTACTGTGCCTCTTTAAGGGTCTTAAACTTAGAGAAATTGAAGTATAGGGGAGAACCACAGATGCCCTTGAATTTTTTGGCCTGTGTGTTAGGAACATTGAATATTTAATGCATGGGCTAACACTGAGCTGTTACTGTGAATGGCCCTCAGCTCATTTAGTGAGGATAAGGTAAAAAGAGACCGTGGGAAGTATTTTAGCAGTTGTGTTGAATAAGAAAAAGGAAAGAAGTTTTGAAAATATGGATGGAAATGACACTTGCTGCCATCCCTTACCACATTGTGCTAGGAATGACTCAGTGAAGGATGCACCTGTTAGTGACCAGGAACTGGCATTACTCTAAAAATCCTTGAAATAACCATATAAAAGCTAACAGCAAATTCTAATAATTAACTGAAGTGCAAAAAAGGCAAAACCCAAAGCTGCAGCCCTTGAAAGACTTGTCTGGCAAAGGCTGAATCTGGCAAGTAACAGGGCAGATAAAAGTGTGCTGTTGGAAGGGATGAGGGATCAGAGAAGCTTCTAAAAGCTTGGCTGAGAAAAGCACTTTCTTGCAGCTCTTGTGTTTAGTGGCTAGTGAAGCTTTCAGGCAGCTGCTTTGCATGAAATGCCAGATGAGGAATTTCTGGGATCTATCAGGACTGTTCCAGCTTCTAAGAGACACTGAGATACTGCAGGAGCTATCACATAGTGCAGGAGAGGTGGAGCAGACATGCTTGGTAGATGTGACCAAAATACAATACTGAGAGTTGAAAAGAAAAAAAAAAGTTGGTTTTGGCAATGCTTGTATGCCAACGTTAAAGTTGACAAACTAACATTCAGAGAGCTGCTAAAGAAAAGTCACATGAAGTTGGTTTTACAGCCTGTTGGTTGCTTTGGGTGCAGCTCTTTGAGCAGATGTATTTGGGCTGTTCTGTGTGTGCAGGACTGACCTGGTGGGAGAGGCACTGGTGTGTGTGTTTTTGAGATTGGACCAGCTGCAGTCCTCCCACTTGTCCCCTTAAGCACACCTGAGTGGCTGGAAAGCCCACCAAATACTCCATGTGCTCCTTTTCATAGAATCCCAGCGTGGTTTGGGCTGGGAGGGACCTTACAGCTCATCCAGTGCCACCCCTGCCATGGGCAGGGACAGTTCCACCATGCCAGGGTGCTCAGAGCTCCATCCAACCTGTCCTTGAGCACTTCCAGGGATGGGGCATTTTGCAAACTCCTTCCTGAGATGCCACCTAACAACAAACCAACGTGCAGTGCTGTTGAGGCTGTATTTTTGCTGCAGCAATGATCAGAAATGGTTAATCTCAGTGGTTCTATCTCCCTGCAGTTCCAGCTGTCAGTGCTGTCACAAACCTGTCACAATATTTAACCAGGCTTTGCACGACTAAGTACAGAGCTGCTTGGAGCCTGTCACACTCTGAATCCACTCACTGGGGGTCCATTATTCTGTCAGAGGGGATAATGCACAACTTCTGCTCCACAGGGAATGCATCAGCTCTGATGGAATGCTGCAGCTGTTGGCAAGGTTTTACCTGTGCTCTCATTTCTTCTTGTTGGCCTGGGCTGGGCTCTTGTGTGCCTCACTTGCATTGGAAGTCCCTCTGATGTTCTCACAGAACAGTTTTGTGCTGTGTTGCATCCTTTAAATTGTTGATGTCGTCTTCTGCTCTGTCTCCTAATCCCTACTTTTCAGCCCTTTTGATGTGCCCCAGGCTCCTGGATTTGAGGGAACTGGATAACAATTATTGTGGCTTTGTACCTCTGCACAGGAACAGGGTGAGGCACAAGATCTGGGTCACAGGGACACGTTTCCTTCTCAACATGCAGAACCTGTGTTTTTGTAAAATTTTCATTAAATAATAAAAGGATTTTTTTTTTCTGATTCTCACCTATGAACAACATTTGCACAAAACTGAAAGTTGTGAAGAAGAATTTCTGTTTTGCTGATGGCTGGATTAATATCCATAGTAGGAACAATATTCAAGTGTTTCTGATTGCTGTCAAAATATTCTGTCTATGATGGGTGTACTTACGTATTCTCTTAGTCCTTTTAATTTTATTTAAGTAGGAACATTAAGAAACCTTTTCCTTAGAGCCCACTGGCTCTTTTATGATCTGTTTCTAAGAACAATATTTATAAAATAGCAATAAAATATTCACATATCCTAACAACTGTTGTTTTTAATAAATACAGAAACAACAGTTTTCCTATCAAAATGCCATCTATTCCTTGTGTAATGGAATGAAGAGGAGGTAAATGGAACATCAGAGCATGGAACATAAAAATCCCTGATGCCTAATGCAAATTCAAGGGTGTTTTGATTTGTTTTGTTTTATTCTTTTTTAAACCAAATTCTTCATTTGGAATTAAATTACGTAATGTATTTTTAGGACTGGTGTTTGCTGCAGTGTTGCCTAACAGACTGCATATTGGATGGTAGAAAAACCTCATTCTTGTATACTGTAGTCAGTGGAATTTTACAGGAATATCTCAACAGCATCTCTGGTAATTTCTGGCCATGCTGAAGATACATCATGTTCCATTTACCACAACTCTTATTTCGTTTCCCCTCTGTATCAACACATCATGCAAATTATATTTTGGTGTTTCATTCAGTGCAATTATTTCTGGTGCTAGAATTCATAATATCCTACAAATTAAACAAATTGAAATTGTGAAGAGGACTTACTTATTAGGATAAAATTAATCTGGAGTAATTGATTTGTGACCTGATCTCTTGAAGTGTAGACTAAATGTCCTTAGTGCCCTCCTGGTCCCCTCATGACTTCCAATAAGCTACCAGTGCTTAGGGTACAGTAGATTCTAACTCATTAATTAGGCAAGCATTCAGCAGGCATTCTCATGTTGCTGATGCTCCCTTTGCAGTGCCTGAAACTCAGGCACCAGATTTTGCAGATGAGATTCACAGCAGTGCCCTGGGCAGAGATGGTCCCTCTGCAATAAATGAGGGCTCCTGACAGAAACCTGGGCGGTGAGCAGGTTGCTAATGCTGCTTTTTGGTAGAGCTCTGCAAAGCCACAGAAGGTTGTTCTTTTATTAAAGAAACAATTAATTCTTCTAGGAAATTTTGTTGGCTTATTTAGTACCACAATCATAGTCCAAAAATCTCAGTTTCAGTTTGTTTATTTCAACATGTGCTGTTGATGTGATTGTTTTGGATGAGCTGAGAGTATCCTTCTGCTCCAGCTTTCCTGTTTCTGTTTCATGTCAAGGGCTTCTGCTCTTGTCTTTTCTCTTGCCCCTGTTCTCCTAAACCCAACTCTTAGAATTTTTTTTTTTTTTTGAGATTCCTGATGTCTGTTAATGAAGTGTATTTACCTTAATGTGTGGTATCAGTCTGGGGAAGCACGTATTTTATATTGGGAATGAATGAATATATTACTGGAATGCCCTGAAGCATCCAGTTCCCCTCTCTGTGTCCATGGACAGATGTCACTGGGAAAAAAGCCCAAAACAGTTCAGGTTGTCCCTCTGAAGTGTGGAGGTTTGTGCTGAGGTCTTTGCTGTCAGTGGGCTGTGGTCTGCACCCATCTGAAACCCAGTGTCTGCACTTTGGCCAAAGCCATTCTCTGGCTGGAGCCCCCTCAGGGCTGCCTCTGTGTGTGCTGGATTTTCTCTGGATTTTCTCCCTCCTTCAGCTTCTCTGCCTGTGCACACACAGAGCACTCTCCTTAATGAGTTCAGCCCTCGTGTTCTCTGCCACAATCAAACAGGCTAAAGAGCAAGATTTGAGGGTAAAAAAATGATAATGCAAAGCTTAACATCCTTTTATCCCTTACTCCTATCTATCCCCCTTGATTGGTAGGGTTGGAAATGTTTGCAGGGACAACTTTGTGCTTCACTCACTCTACATGTTGTCTTGTTTGGGGTTTTTGTTTTTTTGTTTGTTTTTGGTTTTTGGTTCATGTTGGCTCTTCTAATCTTGACTCAATTTTCAAGACAGATCATACTGCAGAAATCAAACCTGATGTATTTGGCCTTAGATACTGGAAATAGATACAAAAATTTCTCCTTCCAAGTGTGGTACAAGGTAGTAATGAAGTCTAGAGTGAAATTATGTTAGAAGTTTAATTTTCACGACTTTATTCTACAGTCATTAATGAAGAATTTTTACTTTTTTAATAGAAAACTGTTTATTCTAGGAAAAAATGTGTAAAATGGCAACTCACATTCTCTTTAGGGAAGGCAAGGAGTTAAAAATTGCTATTTTTCAGATTTATGCAAGCATTTGATTTAGAATCTATGTCATGTTTCAAGCATATGCAGCTTTTTTATTATAACCTCTTAATAACAAAATCCTTATTAAATGATCACCATTCATCACCACTTACCTGTAAACACCTGAAAGCATCTCAGTTTTGCCCATTCTTTAACATTCTGTATAATTCTTGAACATCATTCACAAGCTTTTTCTGCCTGCCTGCTCCCACATCTTTATTTTTCCTGTCTCATGAGAGAATGGTTAATCATAGTCCTTGCAACTCCACTAACTCAGTTCTCTTTTGATCAGAACCACACTGTGAGGACACCTGGAAATAACATTACCATTGCTCTGATGCCAAATTGGGCACTTCCAAGAATAAGCAAGGTGTTATGCAGTATAAATGTTAAATTGTAGTAATACCCACAATATCCCAGGTCAAAAATATGGGTATTTGAGCAAAAATTAGCACACTTTAATCCTGGTGGTGAATAGTGACTAGGTGGTAAATAGAGGCTCTGTGAGCAGGGTTGAGCAAGGTTTGCTCCCCACTTGTGTCATGGTACCTTACCTTGGGAAAGGCAAGGGTTAAGGAACTCTCAGGTGCCTCACTGGAAACTTTAAAAATTAATTCATACCATAAAACTCCTTTCATCTCAAGCTGACCTCATCCTTTCCTGCAAATGCATGTTCCCAGCTGAGTCTTTAATCCATAAGATGATACAATGCATACATTCCTTCGAGCTGGGAACTTGGAGAACCAACTGGTGTATTTGCATTTCATGGGCCTGTTAGAAGAGGCAGCCCAGACTGGAGAATGTGTCTCTATAGCATTCTGGGGTTTAGTTTGTCTTTTTTAATTCTGGTTGTGATTTAAGGGCAGACTAGATCATTTTTGTGACCCAAGAAAAAAAGCTTTTGCTCCTAAGCTATTGTTTACACATAGCTTTGTTTGAAAACATCTGGCTTGTGCATGAGTGAATCCAAACGAACTGATGCAAGCCAGCATAGCTGAACTGCTACACAAATAACATTTCTTAGATGTAGAGTCATTTTCCATTCAGATAGGCTGCAGTCTAACAAAACAGATAATCTATCCCTGTGTTGTTTAGCACTACAGGGTTTCTAAATGCTACAATAAAAAATATACATAAATCACACTCAATACCTTCCACCACAGCTCACAGCCCTCATTACACAGCAGGTTTCTGAATGCTGAAATGTGAAGTCAGAACAAAAGTATTTACCAGTCAGTGCTGGACTCCGTGGCTGTGAGGCTGGATCAGCATTTCTGGCTCCTGCCTCATGGCAGCTGTGGTCACATCTTGCCTGCTTCCAAAACATTTGGGAAACATCTTGCTTTGTTTTCTCCTTCAGCTTAATCCCACTTAGTCCTCCCTCTGAGAAGCTTTGATTTTGGTCACAGATGTAGGAAAGAGTTTTCCTTTACCCACTTTTGTTCCAAGTACAGTTGTGGAAAACAACGGGACTGTGCCTGACTGAACATTGGTGACCAGACTTAATGAAGTGCTGCCACTTCTGTCTTCACATGGTGAACATTTGGGCTCTTGTGTCCGTGCCCCATTCTAGGCTGCATTTTGGGGATGTTCTGATAAATCTTACACTGCCATCTGGCTTTGCCCCTGCCTAGCTGACTAAAGCAGCTAGGGACGCTGCTTGCTCAGGGAACAGGGAGCAGCTGCTCAGTTCCCCGCTCTGGCAGCGTGGTGGCAGCACCGATCCAGAGGGAACGCTGCTTTTTCCTGTGTCATCACCCCTGTCCAGGGCATGCCGAGAGTCGATCCATCACCTGTGGGAAGGCACGATGGGCTGTAATCCCAAAATACTGCCTGCCCCACGCCTACTCCTGAGTCTTGGCACAGATTCTCCTGGCTTTGAGTGTGTTTTTTGTGTTCTTCTCTCTTGCTGCTCTGATTTCATTCACCTGACTTCATATGCACTGTGCAGCCCTGGAGTGACCAGGCTGGATGGGCTTGGAGCAGCCTGGGATAGTGGAAGGTGTCTTTGCCCATGGCAGGAGGTGGCACTGGATGGGCTTTAAGGTCCCTCCCAACCCAAACCAGGCTGTGATTCTGTGAATACAGGGGCAATGATTTTAAAAATAAAGTGGTTAAACTTAAATTTCAGTTAAATCGAATTTTGGGGTTGGAATTGGGTAATGAGGAGTACATAAATAAAAATTCTAAGTGCTGTTTTTTTCCACTTGTTTTACCTCAGAAACAGGACATATAAAAGAACCTAAAAAACATCAATAAAATAGTTTATAGGAAACTTAAACAGCGACAGCCTTTTATAATTTCTTTGAAAACAGTTATTATTTTAAGGAGACAGCATTTGTTCAACCTTCATCTCCAGTGAAAGGAAAAACATCGTAAAACCAGACTGAATATGGGAATAGCTATATTTAAATAAACACTTGGTGTGTATCCAAAACAGAAACTACTTGAACAGGACAAGCACAAGTGGCCACGAATTAAAGTGGCCTAGTGAAGGAATGGTTTGGAACTGCTTCACTGACAGCATTTTGAACCTCTCCCCATTGCTGACCAAGTGATCTCTCCCTGTTGTTTTGACCTTCAGGCCTTTCCCACTTAGCCTTAGGGCTCTGGGTGTGTTCAGTGCACAGAGACACTACCAGAGACTGGCCCTCTTACCTGCTGTCAGCACCTGCTTTTACAGCATACAGGGAAATTCATTTCTCCCTCCGAGCCCAGATCTTTTGGGAATGGTACTTCCCTGCTGGCTGGCATTCTGGAGTCTCTCACAGCAGATGTCTGCAATCCAGTCTGCCTTTGCTTCCACTCTTCACAGCATTTGAGAGATTGCTCTGTAAAGTGCAGCTAAAAACCTACATGCAGTTGCTGTGAGACTGTAAAGCCAGTGCCAGCACAGTAAAGGGGCAGAGTCACTGAGGTGATTTCCTGTTCCAAAATAGAATGGCAGATGGTTTTCCAGCCTGGACCCACCTAAGATGCATGACGACTTCAGGATGGACATGACTTGTGGGGTTTGACCCTTAGGACCCCTTGAAAGCAGCCTGGGTTCACTCAAGGCCCTTGATCATTGAAAGTATTGTGAGTTTGGATAAAACAGGTGCCTGGTTTCCTCCCTGCCCTAACATGGATAAATCGGGTTTTTCCCCTGGACTTTGCTAAGTAATGGCTCAGAGTGCCTTCCTTAGGAGACACAGTCTGTTGCCTTGCAGCTGTTTTTCACATTGCTGGGATGTTTTTACAGGAGGCTGAGCAGTCTGTCGAGTTTGAAAAGACTGTCAGTGATGCAACTGGAGTATAAAAACATCTTTATCCAATTAACAAAGCTGGTTTCCTGAGTGCCACCTGGAGCCAAGGCCTCCCCGGGCCTTGGATAAAGCGGGGCTGTGCCATTCCCCGGATTCGCCTGCCCTCTGCTGCCCTCCCGGGCAACTTCAGCACTCAAAGCTCCAACTGCAGCTGCTTTATTCTGGTTTTTAGGGGCTTTCATAGCATGCACAAATATAAATACAGAGAGGGATGGAAATTAGAACATACATACCTTGTTGTTACTGGAGTTAATCCCTGGAGTGGTAAAACTTGCACAGTGGCAGCTGTTTGACAGCTACAAAAACTGCACAACTGCAGTGACTGATCTTCATTAAGGCTTTAATTACATCACAGAACTTCAACATGTCCTCTTAGGTGCTGCTGTTTGCTGTGCCACTGGTTTGTGCTTTATTTCAGGAAGGCTTTTCCCTGATTGATTCCCACAAGTGGCTGAAGATAGTGAGGAGAGCAGACTGCCTGCTGCTCCGTGCACAGGCCAAGGTGAGCTGAGCTGCTTGGAACATTTCCTAATATGTAAGACAGATAGGGAGAAAACCTCTCAATTTTGGCTAAATGAAGCTAGAAGGTGTAAATTATCTATGTAAATTAGAATTTCCTTTTTACTCTAGATAACAAGAATGGACTGAATAAGCTTGGTATCTTTTGTATCTGCTAATACTCTATTTTTAGCCTGCTCTCTGAGAGTTAGCTGCTAAAACAGCCAGACCGGTTTTATTTCACAATCTATCTGCCACAGCTAACAAAAAGATGAAGCAAATCTCTTCCAAGATACCTCTGAGTCAGACTGCACTTCAGCAAACAAACTCCCTCACCAAGCAATTACTGGGCCATTTTGTGGCTCCTGGCACAGCAGCAGCAGGCTTGTGCTTAAGGTATTTGGTACTCAAGGAAACAAAATGGACATGGGTTTCTGGTCTCCCACTCAGATCTCCTGATGAAAAGTGGTTGGTTTGCCTTTAAATAACCAAACAGCACTTTCCTCTTACCAATTTATGTAAAAATCTCATGTTTTTTTGTTCTTAGATGAACTCTGACACTCTGTATCTCAGTGTTTTAAATTCATGGGTTATACCTAAAACTGAAATACTTCTGTACTCTGCTTTCTATCAGCTTGTTAGAAAACCTGAAGACAGCTGGGGCAGGAATTAGTTCTGATGAACCAGCAGGTTGTTCTTTCCCAGTTAGCAGAGCCAGGCCCTCAGTGCAGCATTAAGGGATTCTGCTGCTCCTCACAGCAAGACAAAACCAACATCACATACTGCAAGGCTCGAGCAAAGCTCTGAGGGGCAGTTCAGGAAAGGAGGAATATTAACAGTCTGAAATTAATTTGGTGCATCTCAGTGTTTACTTACTAGAAATTCACACAGTTTCAACTGGATTTAGTGGCAGTGCAGTGGTTCTACCACACAGCTTCTCTACTTTATATCCTAAAAGTGGATGCAGCTGCTGTGCTCATCTTTATGATAAATTTCTGGTTTATCTTGTACTCCTTGTTTTTTATAAGTCATTAATACTGCATTTACAGTGCAACTTACTCATTACTTCAAATAGGGTTTCAATATGGCACTGTGGGCTCTTAGCCTGCAGAATGAGTTTCAAGCCTATGAACAGGAGCCAGGTGAATGTTCTTAATAATTTTACAATAAATAATTTCCCTTCATAATGTTTCCCTTGAGCTCAGCCCCCTAGCCCAGCATGGAAGAAGTGCAAATTTAATGATTCCATGACCTCCGGGTTCTTCAATAATTCAGCTCTTGAGTGGTTCAGGTGTGACTGCCCAGTCCTCAGTTTATGCTATAAACCTTGACATATCACAGCTCTCTTTCCACAAAGGAAAAATGTTTAATTTTCAAAGCCCACTGTTGTTTATGAACTGCAAACTAAAGAATTTAACAGTCCTTGTGAGAAACCTGAGGGAGTCCAAATATCTCTGCCTCAAAATTGATTTGAGGATCTAAACAAGCAAGTGCTCTTTGAAAGCATCCTAAAGAAACTCCACCCAAGTTCCTTTTCTGTCACTGGAATCAGAACTCACCTGTCTGGCATCCCACAGCTCAGTCCCTGGGTCTGTGAGGCTGCCCCAGTTCCTTAATTAACGAGGGCAAATCCAACTGGGCACTGGCAGATGAGTGCTACACTTCACATTAGTTTGACATTTTTCCCTTTAGAAAGCACTGAGACAGGCTTTTGTGCTTACCCTGCCCTAAAAATCTTTTTATGTGATTCAAACATCTTCAAGCAGCAGGCGTGTAAACACAGGGGCTGTCAGGAGGAGCTGCCTCATCTCTGAGACAGGAACTTGAAAGTGAGAGGTGTCCCTGCACTCGGGTTCCAGCAGCCCAGCATTGAAAATGGGTTTGACATTGGAACCTCAGGAAGATGAAGACCTAAATAAGCCAGACTGGGCCAAAGAGAATCTGCTGCTTTTTAGGTTTTTTAAAATTTGAGATTTCAAGATCAAATAGAAAGTTCCATTAATTCACTCTCTGAACATTGGATATGCACCTACCTTACATCAGCTTAAGGTACTTAGGCAAAGCTTATCACATACCATAGATTCCCACCTCCATTTCAGGGCAGTTTGCTGAACCTGGGGCACTTATTAAAAATATCTATTATAGCCCAACAGCCTACTCTGGGGGGGCCAAAGCTATCCAGGAGTTTTCAATAATTTTTAGTATAATTTCACTCTTTGAAGTAATGCATTTGAATTTCCTGCACTCCTGTTGAACGTGTTGGTTTCTGTTCTAGGAACATTTAGGTGAGAGCCAAACTGAATAAGGCCAGGTAGGGTTGACTTTGATGCACCAGGAACATCAGTGGAATGTGCCACTCCCAGAATTTCTACTTCAGATCCAGAGTTGTGTCATTTTTTGTCACAAATAGCTGCAGAGCTGGCACACCCTTACAGGATATTGTCTGCAGCAACAATAAAACTTAATTTTCCTCCTACATGGAAAAGCTGAGTCCACTTGGCTAAACCTTGAATTAGTGACAGGTGGCCCTGCATCACTTACCCTTTTCTTGCATATTTTTATCTGATTTTCAATTTGGCAATCACAGTCTTCTGGTTAAGCTGCTGGGAAAAATGAAAATACAGCATACAGCAGGGAAAACCTGTTTATTTGTTTTTAAATCAGTGCAGTGATCCACGAATCTACTGCCTTCTTCCCAACTCCAGCAAATAGGGATTTAATGCAAGTAGTTTGAAGGGATTCCAAGTTAATTTGCTGTCCCTGTGGTTGTGAGCAGAACGAGTGCCGCATGTTCCGCGTGCAGTTCGGAGGGAGCTCCAAGGAGGAGATGCAGGAGCACTGCTGCAGCTGTGTGCACAAACTCAGCCAGTACGTCCCAGTGCAGGGGGCTGAGGAACAGAGCTTCAGCCAGGACACCCAGGCCATGGACACTGAGCACGCAGTGAGTGACCACACACCCCCAAAACCAAAAGTTTCTCACAGCTGTGAGACTGTCTGCGTGAAACAGGAGTTGGGGAATGAGTTATGCAGGGTAAAAAATGGTCAGAGCCACAAAGTAACCCTGGATCCTAGCTCCTTTCTGTGTTTACCTGCTCGTGGTTTGCAGTGGTAGTAGCTGCTACAACTGCCTATTTACAATTTCAGCCTAACCTGGCATATCTAAAAGCAATCTTGGAAGGCACAGACTGTTTCCCCTCTCCAAGATAAAGTCCTGAGGTAACTGGAAAAGGCAGAGACAGAAAATGTTTCCCAGGGTGATTATTCCAAAATCTCTGCTTGCTTGGCTGTTTAGATCCATGGAAAAGAAGCAGTGTGCTCTTGTGAGCATCCATACACAGCATTCTTTGAAGTTACTCCTAGGAAGTAGTTTGTAACTTCAGTTTAGCCATGAAGTAACAGGCCTGTAGTTAAACTGTCATGTCTTTCATTTTAAAGACTGGAGCAGATGTGCATGCAGGTTCCATAAAAAGATGCCTTTTTACTGCAGAAGGTAGCTGAGCACATTCCCTTCCCGTCAGTGCTAAAAATGGAACTGCTTCCCCCCCTGCACATACCCACACTCTGCTTGGTAACAAGCCCTTATTTGCATTTGGTATTTTCTAGCCAGATGAGCCTCTCCCAGACTCCTGCACCAGCCTTGGAGAAAGAAGATCTGTAGCACAGCTCGCACAGGTAAAAAACAAGCATCTCCTGTTTAAAGTCTGTAAGTGAGCCTGAGAATGAGCTATCTCAGATTCCATTTTCCATCTGGGAAATCATCAGGATGCCATCATCTATACCAGCAAAACACTGGATCTGTGTAATGATCCACAGCCAGGGAATAATAGCAAAACAAGGTGTTTGGTGGTGTAATCACCCCATTTGAATAGAAACAAATGACACACTGAGAGCAAATACCCAGAGGCAACATCCAAATTAATGGCTCTGGCACTGGTTTGACTCTGCAGAAATAACTTGTGCAGATCAGAGCTGAAGCCTGAAAATACCAATCATGGAATCACAGAGTATCTCATCTAACCCTGCCCTCTGGCAGTAGGAACCCATTCCCCCTTGTCCTGGCATTCCAGGCCCTTGTCCCAGGTCCCTCTCCAGCCCTCTGGGAGCCCCTTTAGGCTCTGGCAGGGGGCTCTGAGGTTTCCCTGGACCCTTCTCAACCCTGACCCACAGCAAAGGATCCCCATATTCCATGGACAGCTTCACTGAGCAGGTCTGGGTAAATATCTGGAAGTTAACTGTTGCTCATTTACTGGGAATTCAGGCCAGTGCAGAAGCAGACGAGCAGAAAACTCTGCTCTTTCCTGGTTTTGTGCAGTTGCTTTTCTGTGTCTTCCTTACCCTTCTTTTGTAGTCACTGGGTGAGCACAGAATCCCAGTCTGGGTTGGACTGGAAATGACCTTCATTCCATCCCCAGCGCCACGATGCCCAGAGTTCTCCCACCACCTTGGGAAAAAGCTGGGAAAGGGGATTAAACGGGGATGAAAAGGATGTTTTAACATAAAAGCCCTGAAAGACTTCTGGCTAAATGAAAAGCTTGGAAGTGCACACTTGGTTATCCTTACACAATCCATGTGGCAGCATGTACAGCTCATAAAGAGTGTACACTGATTACAGAATGGACAGCCACCAGGAAGCCACAGCGCCCAGGGTAAATTTCCAACTGAAATAATTGCAGGGGCATTTGACATTGCATAAAAACTACAGAAATCCCAGCTGACTGGTAGCATTCCAAGTCAAACCCAGGCAGCTCCGTGTTTCTCCAGCACCCAGGAGGGCTGGGCTGTGGCTGTGTCCTTGTGCCCGAGATCAGGGCCACCTCCCCACCCTTGCATTGCAGTGGGCGCTGCGGCAGCGGCCGGCGCTGCCCCCGGCGCTGTGGCAGCCGGCCTGGAGCGCGCGGGAGCTGGGGCCCCTCATCCGCCTCTGCCTCATGGACCAGCACTTCCCAGCCTTCGTGGAGGATGTGGAGAAGGAACTGCACAGACTGGCCGAGGAATGAGGCACACCTGGCGCTCCCTGGGCTGATTAAAGATTGAAAAACGAGCCCAACAGTGGTTTTTGTCGGTGTTTTATTTTTAAAAACAGGTGAATCCACTTTTTATACATCATTGCACTTCAACAAATACACAGAACACGAGTCCATGCAGCTACAGTTACGCACATCATGAGAACCCTGGTAGGTCTATTTCTACAATCTTAAAATCATGAGAAATTACAGTGTCAAACTAAAGAGGAATAACTAGTTGCATAGAATATCACCATGCTGTAACATTTCATCATTTAAACAAACAAAAAAAAAAATTATAAAAGTTTGCCTGAATTGAATGTACAAGAATATGTCGAACACATCAGTGCAAAAGGATTTGAGAATTTACATGAGTTAACAAAAAAAAAAAATCACTTAAAAAGCAATAATATATATATATTTATAAACTGAAGGTTTGTTTTTGTTTCCAACTGCATCCCACCACCACCAGCAGCCCCTGGCACCACCCAGCCCTGACGCCCAGCAGGACACCCCCGTGCTCCTTGGTTAAAGCCCTTAAGGAAATCCCAATGTCCCTGCTGCGAGCGCCAGCCTGGCATCGCTCCCTCCTTCCAGCCATACAGTAAGGAATGAATATCAGCAGCTTCAAAATGAACCACAACAACTTCTGGTTTCCCCTCCCCCAAATATAAATATATACTGTATATATCTTTAAGTTTTGCTGTACTTTACAAAAGAAGTCTCACTAGATGGCAGCGGTGCGGTTTGAGCGGTGCCGAATTTAACAGCTACAGGAAGTAAAAAACAGCGCATGCGTGAACCCGCCTGGCTACTGCTCGTGTAAAGAGAGGAAAGGAGGAAAAAAAAGCAACATTCACAGCACATCAAGCCCAAAAGAGTTTACACCTTCTACACGGAAGCATTATTAAAATTCATCTGGCTAGGTCATCCTTGCAGGAGAGGCTAAATAAGGCATGCGTTAGACAGTCATATTGTTGCTCACTTGGAAAGGAAAGAAAAAAAAGAAATCAGACAGAACTGGAGTTCTAGAACCAAGAGTTCCAACCCTTAAATTTAGCAGGTCATATTGCCATCAGTCTCTCAGAAACTTAAAGCTCTAAAAAAGAAACGAGAAAGAGGTGCTAGTCAATGGTGAACAGCGCGAGCCGCCGCAGCCTGCAATCCCCGCGCTCCCACCGGGGCTCCCGCCAGCCCCAGCTCCACCTTCTAGCGGGGAATGAGGAGGGCTCGGCAGCTTTGTCTAGATTTTAGCAGGCAGGTCCTTAAACCCCCAGCCTGTTTGAGGAAATCAATGTTTGGTCCCCCCCGCGCTCCCTGAGGCGCAGCGGGAATGTTTTGCTGCTGCGCCCCCAGCACTCCGGGCAGGAGGGCTGGGCCTGCCCGCTCCCGGCCGGGCGCAGGCAATACTTACATGATGAGCATTTTTAATTTGTGTTTCTCTGACGTAAGTTTTTGTCTTTGTGATTGTTTGTAGAATTGGTTTTCCTGCAGAGAGGGATGAGAGAGAAATGCACCAAAATCAGTCACAGGTCCAGGAAAAGTGGATGTTATTTGTACTTCATTAAACAGCGTTTCAGTCTTCCTCCCTTTAACTGGCTGAACACAACAGAGTCTTAAACTTTGTATTTTAGCACAATATTTGCTTTCTAGCAAGATGTTGCTTTTCTTTCCTCCAGTGCTAAGAAACGCACTAGAGGGCCCAACACCATCTGTAATGTCACATCTGTATCAATCCTGCGATTTACCACCTCCCACAACCCTCCAGATTAACCCAAAGAGTATTTTTTCCCTGAAAACACACTTACATTGGCCCAGCTGGTTCATCATCTGCAGCAAGCATCCCGATGCACCCAGGAACAAATAAGGGAAGGAAAGAAAAACAGAGTCAGTGTTTGCAGGGGGCCACAGTGCAAGCAGCAAACTGATCTATCTACAGCATCAAAGGCCATTCCAGTCAGGAGTGCAAGGATCATGGAGTTACTGCTCTGGATTCGGGTTTAATGGCAGGTATGTTGCTTCAATGGGTTTAGTTAACACTTGGAATGCTGGTCATGAAGGACTGCAACTGTAGCGGACAGATTGGTGCAACATGGTCAAGACTCATCTTGTCCCCAAGTTCCAGTGGTTCAATCTCATAAAAAATAGATGAAGAGACAAACCAACGGTTCAGTTGTAAAATCCTGCTGGATGTTTGCTTGCATTGACTTTTTTTTTAATACGTATTTTAATTTTTCAGCCATTTTTCCACTGCTGATGGATAACTCCTGGTATATACCCCAGAGGGTACATACTCCACACTCATTTTCCCCCATGGATGAAACAACCTCTACATTCTCCATTTTTCTCAACGTTTAATTAGGAGGGACCAGGTTAGGAGGAGGCTGACGGGGAACACTCAATTCCAGCCCCAGCCATGGTCCTTGGGCAGCAGCACCCAATGTCAGCAGGAGGAGTCGGGGTGCTGGGACACCTCCAGACACACTTCAGCTGCAGAGGACTGACAGCATCGTCCTGCCCACGGCCCTTGGCAAAACTCATTCAAAAACTGGGGGGAAGGGGGGTGGAGGAAATCTGCCAATGAGGAATGTTTCATATTAACTCATGACCAATTGGGCTTTTGTTTTTTTAATTCTCAAACACTGTTTTCTCTCACGCTGTAGTACAGAAGACAGAAAATGCATTTACACAACAGTACAAGAGTCAATCCAGGAACCTAATGCTCCCACAGATGGATTTTGGGAGGACCAATTCCGGCCCTGCTGGTTTTGGCACCTAACAGTTGCTGTTCCCACCTTGTGCCAGAGGGATTTTTCAGGGAAGTCTTTGAGAAACTCTCAGCAGGATTCCACAAGGGTGCTTAGTGCACATGAAGCAGTTATGGAAAGTACAGTCTTACAGTGTAGGCATCCGCATGAGCACACGCCAGGAGTAATGTCAGGGAGAGGGGACATTACTCCACCTGGGCCTTCGAGGCAACGGAGAGGCAAAGCCACCGCTAGCACAGACAGTGACCAGAACAAAAAATACTTCAAAAATAAAGAACTAACCACAAACCAAGAGCTTTACAGCCAAAGTAACAGACTAGCGACACACCAGTGTCCACAGAATTCCAGTACCAGCAACAGTAACTACTGGACACCGTACAAAGAACTGGGACTAGGAAGGACAGCCAGACATCAATGTGCTGTTGTATATACAGTGAGATATACAGAGACACATCAGGTACTCAAACACAAAGCATAGCAGAGGAATCTACAGCTTCCTTCCACAAACATCTCTGGGAATCAAGGATCCGAGAGCAGCCGAGCTCTGCGCTCCGGGCGGGACGAGCCTGGGAGGAACAGCAGGCCCTGGCCCCCAGCGCCAGCGCTGCCTCCGAGACCCAACTCGGCTCCAACAAGCACCATCGACAGCTTTGGGAGTTTGTTTGGCTGGACTTCAGCAATAGCAAACTGCACCGTGGACACTCACTACAAAATAACCACCTTCCCTTCAAAGTGCCCACTTCGGATCAGCAACTTTGTGTTGTCAAAAAAAGAAAAAAAAAAAAGAAGCTTCGCATTTATAAAGGCTGCCGTCGGTGATTCCTCACGAAGACCCCACAAAAAAGCCTACTGGAACACTTAAACTAGAGGGTGGATCCCCACCACTCCTCCCTGTCCCATCTCTAACCTAAACCGGAGATAAAAAGACCGAGGGAAATTCCCAGTCAGCCTGGAAAAGCATCCCCAGTACAGTACAGACACAGACCGAACCCTCAGCGAAACCAGGGGCAACAGAACAACAGAAAAACCAGTACAAAATCAGACTAAAGAAAAGGTTCAAAACAGCAAACTGAAATCCAAATTAGTTGTGAACGTGAATGAGGAAGTTTTCAAGAGTGTTAACGTTATGACTTGTGCATTGTATAGACTGAAGCGGAGGTTAAACAAACTCCAAAGCATGCAGAGCTCTCACTTACCACCATTTTTTAAGGGTATGATGCAATTGAAGGGGGGAAAAAAAAAAAAGAAGTCATAGTAACCGACAAGATCAATATAACCCCAAGCTTTAATGCCACAGCCCTGCTCTAGAACAGTCAGTACCACCTAGGGCACGGGGACATCCCCCAGCGCTGCCCAAACGCTGCTGAGCACGCTGGGTCCCTCCTCCTGCAGCATCTCTGCTGGGATGGGGCATCTGCAGGCTCCAAAACCCTCCTGGGCACAGAACACAGGAACAACCCCACAGCCAGGCCTTTCCCACGGGGATGGAACGACCTGCTTCATGGGGTCCCAAAACCACACATTTCTGAACCAAAATGGCACAACTGCTGCTTGTCTTTAACACATGCAATCAATCCCTGCAGGCAAAAACATGTGGGAATTAAAACTGGAAGATGATGACAAGTAGATCTCCCTTAGCTCCTCCACTTGTATGTTAATGTGTTTTGTGCTGTTGTTCCCCCTCCCGCCACTTTCAGCCTTATAATTTACAAGGCATTTTATATGTCACTCACTTTCTTTCACTGCCTTTGGAAAACTACAGGGTTTATTTTAGTATCAAATTAATCCTGGGTAGCATCTTGTGACTGATGGAAGTTAAAAATGAAACACTAGCGGGTTCTTCCAGCGCTAAGATTCCAATTTTTGCTTCTGAAGGGATTCTGCATCTCAGCTCATGCTTTAAAACCTGCAAAGAATCAATCCCAGACTGGTTTGGGATGGAAAGCCCCTCCAGTGCCACCTCCTGCCATGGGGGGGCCACCTTCCACTGTCCCAGGATGCTCCAAACCCCAGTGTTCAACCTGGCCTTGGGCACTGCCAGGGATCCAGGGGCAGCTTAATGCTCTGGAGGAGCAGCCAGAGTCTGTGACAGCTCAGGTCCTGTGTTATGGTCCATTCCCACTGGGATACAACACTGCTGGGAACAGCTGATGGCTGTAGCCTCACTATGTACCTGCCTCACAACCTGCTCACCCTGACAAATTTAAAGTGTGGGAGAGAAAGATGTGCATAAAAGGGGAAAAAAACCCACCAAAATCACTGGTTACAAAAGGTAAATGGTTCAGTTAGACAGTTTGTTTCTTTCAATTACTTACAGTAATAGCAGGAACAGGGAAAGTCAAGAAAAGAGCAAAAGAGGGTTAGAAAGAATGTGGGGATTTGGATGGAGCTTCTGCAGAGCCAGGAGAAGAAACACATTTATGGGAAGTCTTTGGATTAGGCTGAGGAAGGAGAGGGGAAGAAGGAAAAGGGACATGTTATAACCCAGTCGCCTCACGGCTTCGGACTCGAGATCATGCCTATGGATTTGCACGTAAAAACCACTCCCATTCCTATGGGAATGGAGCCAAGGGGTTTTTACTTTCTACTTACCCCAGAAAACACCCTTTAACCCAGGGGCTGTGCTGATTTCAGACTAATTGATCCAACAACGGCAGAAAGCCCACTCCCCTCTAGGAACCTTTGCTGTGCCACACTCAGGTGGTGCTGGCTATGGAAACCCAGGAGAGTTTCCAGCTGAACCCCAGAGGAACAAAAGCCATTCCCTTCTCTCCCTGTCCAGGGGACACCCTGGCATTCCCTGCTGGCACCGCCTCCCCCTGGGCATGCAGCCACATGCCAGGGCATGCCACGCTCATGCAGCTCTCGCCCCCAAAGCCACGGAAGCTGCACGTGGCCAGGGAGCCCCTGGATGCAGCTGGATGCTGCCTTACCAGGCGTAAGGCAAGTCAGAACCCACGTTCTGAAAGGATGCAGGAATTCAGATGCCACCTGCCCTCCCTTCCTCCTTCCAGCACGGGATTTGGATGTGCTGGGAGAAGCCTTCAGCCACAGGCTCTGCAGCAAACCCTGTGCCAGGCACCCCCTGATGCCACTGATGTTTTGGTGGAAACAGAGATTTCACAGGTGCAACATTCCTTTTCCTGCTCTCCAGCAGCAGGAAGAAGAATCAACTCCCAAATCAGAGTTCTGAGAAGGAGGAAACATCAGCAAAGGAGCTCCTGAGCAGCCCTGGCCCAAGGCACAACAAGCAGCTCACCGGATACACAAAGCAAGGTCCATGCAAAACCGAGCCCTGCAGTCAGGAAATGCCAAAGTTAAAGGAGTGTCCCTGCTCTTCAGGCATGGCAGCGCTTCCAGCAGAGGGAACATCTTTACACTGAGAAGTGTTCTGGGAACACAGAACTGCTCCAAGTGTACCCAGGAGTCCATCACCCTCCCCAGCTTCCCAGAGATGGAGCCATGGGCACACTGAGCCAGGGCATTTAAAGCCTGCAGAATACGGAGATCAGAAGGAAAAGGAATTAATTCTATTGTTTCTTTGGGTGGCCAGGCAGAGTTCTCAAGTGCTGGGGAAAATGTTCCAGATGCCTGAGGATCCTCTCACCCAGAGAACATTTCTGTCCCACCAGTCACGTCCCCCAGGACTAACTGGGCACTTTTGCTCAGCACCAGACTGGTCTCACCTGAGGACCCAGCACACCCTAAAATGTCATTTGTGTAGGTTTAACTGAGCCAGCCACAAAGTATCACCTGGGCACATCACAAGGTGAGAGCTCATCATGGGCACCTGCAGCTCCCAGCAGGATCCAAAACCAGCAGTTCATCCTGCACTGCCCCAGTCAGGAGCCAAGGAGTGCTCTGGCAGCTCATTAACAGCTCCTTCTGCTCCAAAAGCCTTTGATTTTCCTGAACACGTGGCCACATTTAGCAGCACTGTTTTCTCCAAATTTTAAAAACAATCCTTAGAAGTGGTCTGAGTAAGCCACATTTCCCGTTATCTGTGCACTCCTCTCAGGCAGGCCAGATGGTGGCCAGGACATCAGGATTCCTGAGGGACAGTGGCACACACCCTGGGGTGGATGTGTGGCACCTGCAGAGGGAGGACACCACAGGTCCTGTAGCCCAACCCTTGGGATATTTACAGGGATCTGCAGCCAGAGTCATCCCCCACAGGAGGACAAGCTGAGCCAAGGGTAACGATCCCTGGGCACAGATCCACAGGGGCCACCCACCCTCAGCCTGCTGTGGGACCTGGGCTGACACACACATCACAGGAACCTGGGCACTCCAGAAGGGAGTCCCAGAGTTATCCCACCCTGGGAAGATGGGGTGATGGTGGTGATGATGAAGCAATCTCAGTGTCTAAATTTGGAGAGGTCCAAGGAGAACGTTCCCATCCCAGCAGGAAGAGCAGCAACAGCTCAGTGGCTCTTGCAGCACCATCTCATGTGGAGCTCTGCCATGAGCACAATCCCTAAAGCTGAGCACGTCCCACTGACACCATGATTAGAAAAGCCAGTGGAGAGATGCTGGCTGGTGCCAGATGCTGTGGATAACACAGAGTGCTGTGCTGTTTGGCCCCAGCCTGCTGGCTCAGCCACAGCTCCCTGCTCACTGCAGCAGCGGAGGCGGAGGTGTGATTTTGGAAGAGGGAGCTGAAATTCCAAACGCTGAGCACGCCACTGCATTCCAGGATTAACTTTGGCATTTCATAACCATGTCTTGAAAATAATAAAATTCAGGAGAACCCAAGTGAAACATCCACACATGGCAATCAGGAGGCTGCTGCTGATTTCCCACGTGTGCATTTGTAGGTGCCCTGCCCCCGGGGCGTTCCCCACCCGGCAGCACAGAAAGCTTCTATGCCAGTAAGGACAATGCACAACTATCCAAGGAATCTGTGACTGTGTCTATCAGCCAGGCAAACCTCATCCACAGGTACAGACTGTCATACTCAGCATGGATTTTTCCTCCAGGAAAGGGGACAGGGAGAACATCTGACCCCCATGGAGGTGCGTCATGTCACTCTCCAGGGCTCTGCCTTCAAAACAGCAGCCCCAGTGAGCACTGGAGTAACCTCATCATCCTGGACAGCTCCAGGGGGATGATGAGCCTGGATCCCTCAGGTACCTGAGGAGTGGCCAGACCAGCCAGGAAAACTCCAGCCTTGGAAAGACGCAGTGAACTCTTCACCTCCAATGTGAGCTCCCCTGCACCACCACGGGGGCTGTGCTGTGATCTGGTCACGCCAAAGCCAATTCCTGCTGGATTCCATCCACTTGGGGCTGCTTGCAGGGAATACTTGTGTATCAAATTCCCAGGACCTTGTTTTGGTCCTTTTTAAACTTCATCCAATGAGAATTCTGTGTAATCACTGACATGGAGGTGGGTACATGCAAGGGAAAATGAAAATTGTCTGTTCTGAGTTTTCTGGGCTGGTGGAGGTCCTGAGGCCACACTGAGGGCAGGACAAGCGCCGGAGCCACTGGAAGCTGTTAGTGATGCACAGAACATGCACTACAGTCCAACTGGGGGCTCCATCCTGAGAGCAGCCCCCACACATGCTCTGTAAGCAGTTAGTAAGTGCTACTCAAGGCTTACAACCACAGCTGGTTTCCTCTAGCAATGCACTACTTCAGCCAGTTCTGATCCAAGCCTCGGCCCTTCTCCTGTCATTCCATTTATTGTGTTCCATGAACTCCCCACTGTGGATTTGCCCACCCCACACACAGATCACTGTCTCACACCTCTATTTTCAGGCTCCCCTGCAGCCCCACAGCCACACCCTGGGAAGCAGCTCTCACTGGGGAAGGCTTGGCCGGCCCAGGATGGTGCTGAGGATCACTCCAGCACTCTGCCCTCCACCTGCTCCATGCTTGGATTAATCATATTCCTACAGCACCATGACATTCCTGCTGCTTCTCCCAAGGAGTCCTTGCAGAGGTTTTCTCTCTACACACTGGAGTAAGCTGCTAGCAGCACATTAAAGGTTGTTTCTCAGCATGGATCTTGCAAATACTCAGCCTCACACTGCCCCTCTCCCCAGCTGTGCACAGGGAAAGGTGTGCAGGAGAAGCTCATAGATAAAAGTTCCTACTAGTTGTATGTACTAAACAGATTAATTAATTATTGCTACCATCAAACCTGATAATAAGCCCTATTTGTATAAAATCTAATCAGTGGCTACAATTAGATACAGGTTTCAGAGCATTCCTTAACTACAGATTCAGCTACACAGCAGAGTAAGAGCCCTCCCCCCCATCTCTGAACCCTGAGCAGATTTTAGTTTTGAAGCACCTTTGCAGCCCCAATTCCTTACTTGGAGTGTCATGTTCCCTCAGAGCCCTGAGGCCACGGGGAGCAGGGAATGCCAGCACTGCTGAGGGTGCTGCCCCACACTCCTTGGGACAGATGGACAGCGTTTCTCAGGAAAGAGATGGCACTGCTCCATCTCTCATGCAACAAAGCTTTGAAAATATCCACAACCCCTCCCACCCCACAGTCTGAGACCCCTGAAATCCAGCACCCTGTGGGCCCAAAGTCTGGAGAGGGAAGAGAGGAGTAAGCCAGGAGTGGGAAGCTGCTCCTTCCTGCAGCAGGACAGTCCCGCGGCGGCCGCGCTCCCTCACAGGCGGCGCTGGGCGCACTTACCGTCGGGAACTTCGTCCGGCCGCTTCCGCTTCTCGTAGATGACGATGATGACCACCAGGATGACGATCTCGGCCAGGATGCCCAGGAAGGGCCACAGCGGGGCCAGGTGGCTGCGCACGCGCAGGATGGTGGTGACCGACACCGAGCCCACCTGGTTGGTGGCGTTGCACTGGTACTCGCCGGGGTCCTCGTTGATCTGCAGGTTCGTGATGCTCAGCTCGGTGTAGTTCTCTTTGTTGGAAATGAAGAACCTGCCCGAGGAGTTGTTGATGTCCTGGCAAAGGGACAGCTTTAAGTTCTGGGGCCTTTGTGGCACGGGAAAAGGAGGAGATTTGAGGGAGGAGCCCAAAACACCACAAAGGGAACCCTGTACTCATTAGCCTGATCACTGCTGGCACTCAGCCCCTCCTTAAAACCTTCAGGTGTGGACACTGCTGAAGGCCTAGGCAGATTTTAGCCAGGCCTTTTCTCAGGTTCTTTTTCTCAGGCTGGGAGCCTTTCCCAGGGTGATAGCTTTCTTGTAAATAGAAAGGAATTAATAAACAGAGATTAGCACCTGGTGTTGACTG
>JAOTQP010000521.1:2201664-2218158 GCA_026413545.1 Cichladusa arquata | reverse complement strand
AACATCCAACACCCAACATCCAACATCCAACACCCAACATCCAAAAACCAACACCCTGTGATTTGCCTCCATCCATCCAAATCTGCCTCCTTAGCAGCTCATGCAGCAACAGGGAACAGCTGGGCTGGAGGGGTTAGAAATTCCCAGCTCCTCTCTGCTATTCTCACTGCTGGTCACATTTTCCTGCTCATTACATCACTGGCTGCACGGAACAAACAGATCACCCAGGCTCTAATGGGGATAACTGCCACCTCCTCACTTTAAGTCTTGTGAGCTCAACCAGAAAAACTTGGAGGAATTTATAACCCAATGTGGTTTTAAATCATGTTTCATAACTTGCACTCTGTAGCAAATTCCAGAAAATGGCTTTCAGGGTAGGTTCTTAACTTTGCCCAGCAATGCAGTGAGCAACTTTTTTCACACACCAATAATATAAATATCAATTTTTTGATAAATATAAGTATCAATCCTTCACTCACAGGTTAGAGGGACTCTACTGTGAGAAGTTACAAAGTACCTTCAATAACCCATCCCTCTCTGGGGCTCTGGGGACATTCTGACCCCCCTTCCTTACCTCAAACACCCCATTGACCTTCTTGCGCCAGACCCACTCGGGGTGGGGGAAGCCCACGGACTTGCAGTACATCAGGGCCTCCTGCCCCTCGTTTTTGTTCTCACTCCTCTTGTGCCCAGTGATGTCAGGAGTGGCTATGAGACAACAGAGCAGCAGGTAAGTACCAACAGGCTTCTTTCACTCATCTGGACACAAATCCCTCCAACTCCTTGGACAGTGTCTGCTTTCCCACACTGAGGGGAAGAACTGTGTCTGTGTGTCCCTGGGAGCAGCCCTAAACCCTGTGCTCCTGTCTGTGTGTCCCTAACCCCTGTGCTCCTGTCTGTGTGTCCCTAACTCCTGTGCTCCTGTCTGTGTGTCCCTGACCCCTGTGCTCCTGTCTGTGTGTCCCTGACCCCCGTGCTCCTGTCTGTGTGTCCCTGACCCCTCCCCTAAGCCCTGCCCAGCTCAGGCTGTCTCAGGGCAGAGCCTGGGCTGACCCCTGGCCCAGCAGATGGCCCCAGGCTGCAGGGCCCACCTTTAAAGCTGCAGCTGCTAATTACAGCACACGTGGCTGGCTGTGTGATGGCAGCTCTGAGCTGTTAATCCATCCAAGGCCAGCCCAGCTGCTCCAGGAAATGGGAATTTCCTACAGGAGACTTCCCTGCTCCACCATGGATACACAGAGAGCAATTCCAGCTGTGAGCTGAGATAATGAAGGGAATTTCACAGCTCTGCTCAAAGGGAACAAAACCTCTCTGTGTCATGCTAGCAGACAGCAGCTGAGCCTGCTCTTCCCAAAATTACAGCTCAGATCTTCGGGAAAATGCCTGGCAAGCCCTATATCAAAGGGGTTTTGATGCAGGAAACATCCTGTGCCTCAGGTTCTTCCTGGACAGTAACAACATTCTCCAAGTGACATTCTGAACCACAGGAAATCCATGGCTGTAGGAAAACCTGGGCTGCAGCTCCTGTTGGTGTGTGTTCACCTGGACAGGCACACCAGGAGAGGCCTGAGGCATTCTCCAAGTGCCCATGGAAATTCCAGCAGTGTTTCCAACACAGCTCTGGGCTGTGCAGGAGTCCTGACCAAAGGATGAAGCTCAGCCAGATGCCAACTCATTAATTCCAAGGTGATGCCAAGCACAGCCATGATAGGTAAGAACAGGCCAAGAACAAACCCAAGGGGTTTATTTAAGAAAACTGACACCCAAAATGCATCTTTCCACATCAGACAGAAAATTACTCTGAGAGCCAAACCTGACCTGAATGAAGGCACCAGATCCAAACAATCTTGTACTAGAAGGAGCTGCCAGAAGCTGAAGGAAGTGGGAAGAACATTCCCCAGCTGCCAGGTGATCCTGCAAGGGGCAGAACACCTGGAGCAAATGGAGTTTCTGAGCTTCAGGTTTTCAGGCAGGAAATAAATCAGCTCTGGGGCTGCCTGTGCTGTGCTACTCCAGGATCCCAGGCACTGCAGAGCACCTGCCACATCCTTCCAACTCCCTGTCCCCAGCCTCGGAGAGGAAAATGACATTTATTTCAAATAAATATTTGGGACTGCACACTGGGAACGTTTCCATGGGGAAAAGGAGCAGTGACACTCAGCAGCTGGGCTCCAGTGGCACCCTGAGCAGAGCTGAGCCTGGAAAAGGGGACAGGGACAGCACTCCCAGCTGGCCCAGTTTTGGAAAGGGAAGGGAGAGGAGAGGGAACACTTTCTGGGACACCTCCACTCCCAGTCCAGGGTGACACAATGACAATGCTGGAAGGAGAGGCCAGATCCCAGGGGTGATCCCAGCAGCAGCAGTGCCCAGAATACCCCTGCTCCTCCCTGGCTCTGCTGGGACAGGGCTATTCCTGGAGCACCCAGGGAGCTCTGTGCACTGCTGCTGTTTCAGGGCACAGACACAAATTCAGCATTTTCTCTCCCAAACAGTGTCCTGCTGTCCCCATACCCCTGCAGTCCCAGCTTTAGCTGGTTTTTCAAAGCCAGGATTGCTCCCTGCACTGTTCTGCTCCAATGCCAGCAAAAGGCAAGAGTGAGGCAGGTTTTGTTGGGAAGGATTTGGATTTCAGCTCTCAGGCAGCAGAGTCCCCTCTCTGCTCAGACCTGCTCCTCACTGCTGTATCACTGGCACCAGAATGCCCCTGGCAAAGGGAGGTTTGAATTCCTGCACGTGAAGCAGGAAAAATCCTGAAGGTGAGCTGGAAACACCTCATGAAGAGCAAATGGAAGCAGGGCTAATTTAAATTAACTGCCACCAAGAAAAAGGCAAAATAAATAGATATTTAGGCACACCTGACACAAGAGGAATTCTAAGCAGCATCACTTTAACAGTTTTAAACCAAAACACAGGAGAAAGGGGGTTTGTGGCAGGGTGACCATGGGGATCCAGTGCTCCCAGCTCCCAACAGGCAGAGAACTTGGTGTGCAGCAGCTTTCTGAAGGGCTTGAGGAAACACAGCCAGGGAAATTCACTTCCTCATATACAGGAGGCATTCAGCCCTTCCAAGCTCTTTAGTGTCACTACTGAAAAGGAGAGGGAAATTTAAATGTGTAACACTTCCAAACCATGGCCCAGTTACCTTCAAGTTTCCCATTAAAAGACAAAATTAAAGCAAGGGCAAAGCACCTAAAAATATTCCTGTACTGGAAACTAGGATGTGTGAGGGGTGACCTGAACAAGGGCTCTGGAAGTTTCTTTTTCTGGTTATTATTCCAATCCTGTCTCCCTCTGGAGCTTGAAGATACTGAAGGCACCAGGAGAAGGGGGAATGTGAAAGGATTCTCATGGATCACTCCCAGATGCAGCTGGGCTTCAAGAGTGTCCAGTTTAATTAATTTCTGGTAGAGAGGAGCAAGGCTGCAGCAGAGGTTTCCTGAGACAGGCAGGAATCAAGGATGAGGCTCTTCCCCAGAACACCTGGGGAGGAGGATGGAACAGGAAGGTGCAAAGGGAGCTGGAAGAATCCCTTGATGAGGGAAGGGCAGGAAGGACTCCCAGGAAAGGGAATTAAGATCCTTCCAGCTTCTGTTTCTTCTCCCCTTCTCCCAAGATCCCAGTAAGAGCAGCAACACTGCAGAGCTCTCCAGGGCTGCATTTCATTCTTTGGGTTTCTTTTCATCCTCAGACCTCCAGAGCTCCACACCAGCACTGCAGGGATTCCCCCAACCACAAACCCCCTTCCAGGGGGGAGGAAGGGGTGCCCTGGCCATGCCTGGCAACTGCAGCACCACTGCCCCACCAACATCACCCCCTGGGCACCCCAGGCTGCTCCAGTGCCAAGGAAAAGGGGACACACAGAGATCCCTGCCCCAAGGCCCTGTTTCCCTAAACCCAGCACTTGCTCAGCCTCTGGTTGCAGCTCAGAGCTGCCCCCACACAGCAGCACCCCCAGAGCCCTGGGGATCTGAGCAGGAGCAAAACCTCCCCTAGAACTTCAGCAACAGCTGCCTGAGGGAAGCCAGCCTGGGCATGAATCCCCAGGAAAGGCACCAGGCACTGCCATTAAACCCCCAGTTTAATGGCATTCCCAACTGCTCTTACACCGCTGCCCTAGGGATTGTTTTGCAAAGTCAGTCCCAGAATGGTTTGGGTGAAGGGATCTAAAGCCCATCCAGTGCCACCCCTGCCATGTGCAGGGACACTTCCCACTCTCCCAGGCTGCTCCAGGGTCCATTCCAGGGACACATTCAAGAGGGAGGTGGCCCTGCATGCCCTGGGCTGCCTCTGCCACAGGCTCTGGGGAAGCTGTTGACAAGCTGTCAGAAAATCCCTATTTTTGGAGCACAAGCACTCTGGTATTCAGCACCCTCTTCTCCCTGTGCATCTGCAGTGAGAGCTGCACCATAATTACAATCAGCAATTAAATCTGTGTGTAATTGCTTGAGCACCAACATGACCCAGGCAGGTAAATACTAAACTGCAGATCTGCATGGGGAGCCCAGTGTCATGTCCCTCACAACTGCTTTAAGTGCAATCCCAATTTATTATCCCAGGAACAGGCATCTGAGGAGTATTTAGGTGTAAATTACCTGTGGGAAGTGAGTAGGATTAGCTCTCCTTGCACTTCAATCACAGATATTGGCTTTTCTTCACCCAGAGTGAACTCCCACGTCCCTGCCAAGCTCTGCTGGTGGCCCTGCCTGGCAGAGCAGCAGCCAAGCCCTGAGGCAAACACTCCCAAAGGGCCTTGCAGACCATCAGAGCTGGCAGAGGTCCTGCTGCACTCCCAAAATTACATTTCCCCTCCCTAGGAGTGGTTTGTCACCTAAAGCAGCCCAGAGGAGGCAGCAGGAACTTAACATTTTAATTAGGGTAACACTAGGAGATTCAGCAATTTGAGCAAAAGGGCAGAATGGAAGAAAAAATCCCCAAGAAAAGGAAAATGAAACTGCTCCACATGTGTACCCTGAACACCCAGCTAAGCTCCTCAGAGGCACAGGGTGCTGCAACTCCATCTCCCACACACTGATGGATCCTCCCACCCAGAACCCAGGGCCTGCCCAAATCCCCAAACTCAGCCCTCCCTGCAGCCCTGTGGTCACTGGGAATCCACCAATGCTGAATTCAGACACCAGCAGTGCTCTGTGCTTCACCTACAGCAACACTCAAACCTTGCCCATTTTGCAGCTTTATCCTTCATTTCAGGCTCCCAGAGATGCCAGGAGGTGTTTTAGTGTCCACAAATGCCATAGCTGTGTTCCCATCTCATTCCCTGAACGTGTGCCAGGCTTTCCCTTGGAATTAGAGTTATCTCTGATAATAAAATATTAATTATGATTATTAACCCAGGCTTAGCTGTGCATGATGAGGAGGCCTTTTCTCTTTTGTGGGGCTGCTGAGGGAGCTGCTGGAGGCAGGGAGTGCCACTGCCAGGCCAGGAAAGGGGACAGTGGGACAGTGCCAGCTCCACAGTGTGATAATTGATAAAAGATTCGTGTTAATCATAAAAGTATTGGGGTTTGTATAAACCAGAATCCTTAGGTCTGAAATGAAGCATGACACTAAAGAAAGGAAAATATATTATTAAATCATTTTGTTTTAAATCCCCCTGTTATGAATATTATGTTTTCTAAATAAGTTGTATCTACTGACAGTTTGCAAAACAAGACTTTCACACAGCCCAACAGATTCTGCAAAATCAGGTTTCCTGCCTCTGTGTAATCAACTGCAGCCTATCCCTGAGACCAGACTGCCTGACTTCTGCCATTCCTCATCTACCAAGACCAGATAGTTATCTATGGGACTTGACAAATTGTCTAAAGATCCCACCAACCACCACTGCTTACCTGGCAGAATTATGACAACAAAAAAATAACAATTATAGATGACTACACAGAAAAGGGAGCTGCAAACCAAAGTTTGGCGGAGCGTGGAGTGGGCTGTGACCCCTCTGCCTCCCTAGCTGTTGCTCTGTCTATATCAAACAAAGCAATGGAAATGTTGCTGAATATGGAGACTTTGTTTCTCATTTCCAACACGGTACCTCTGACTTCGATGGTGGCGTTGGCGACGGGCGAGCCGGAGAACAAGAACACACACAGGTACTCCCCCGACTCCTCTGCTCGGGCCTTCAGGATCCTGCAGCACAGACACAGCACAGCTGCCTCACACCCACACCCACTGCAGCACCCCCAGTTAACACCTGTTAATTGCACATTGCATTGCTGGTGTAAGAGGGGCAGGCCCAGCCCTCCCAGCAGAGTTTCCTCCCCTAAAAGGCTCCTTGGCTTCCTTTTTTATTAATTTTATTTTAATCAAGCAAAAAGTCTGTATTAAAATCATTTAATTACACGTGGAAACTGCTCAGACACATGGAAAAAGCTGCTCACTTCACTCTGAGTGCTGACAGCACTTACTCACCCAAGCCTGAAGTTATAAAGTTATTTAATTTCACATAAGCAAAACTTTCCAATGGCAGAACAGTTCAATAACCACACTTTGAGCACTGCTGGTTTTAACCCACTCCAGGCAATGCTCCAAAGTGAGGAAAGGAAGGACAAGGTGGAATTGTTTGTGTCCAGGGTGACACTGGGGTCCAGTTACCATCAATCATTCAGGAGCTGCAAACTGGCACAGCTCAAGGCTTGACAGGCAGGCAGGAGCTCCCTCCAACCAGCAGCAGCCACCCCCAGGCTGGATGAAGGGTTAGGGCAGGTTCATTCCTGGATTTTTAAGGGAAGCAGTTCAACCTCTAAATTCTGGAGCTTTCTGGATGATAAAAGTACCCAGCTCTGAACTCCAAGCACCAAAAACATCTTACAGCAAAACAAAGTGACTGAAAAACAAGAACCCAGGAGTTTAAGGGAAATAAACAGAATACAAAATATAAATCAATATAAAATGTAAATAAATGGGGGAGGTAAGTACTCTCTGTTAACCAGAGCTATGCTGATGCTGGAATTCCTGGATTTAAAATGTACCCAAAGCACAGCAAAGGAGCAGATCCAATGCAAAACCAAACAGCAGAGAGAGCCTGAACTCCAGCATCAGCAGAGCAGCCAGGAGTGGGCAGGAGTTCAGGATCTCCTCTGCAAATGGAAATCTGGGATTTCTCCAGCTGTCCCTGGCATTGCTGGGAGCTCCCACAGTCCCTCCACTCCCTGGGGACAAGGGGCACTGTTGTGGCCTCCCACTTCATTCCTTCCTTCCCCAGCAGTAAAAACTGAAGCCAAGCCTGATCTTCCTTTGCAGAGGAAATTGGAAGGAGGAATCCAGCCTGGTTTGGAACAGATGCCAGAGGAGGCAGCCTCCTGCCCAATAATGTGCAATTCCCAGTAACCCTGAGCACCACTCCCATGCAGGGAATTGCTCACTAAGGAAGCAGAGACCCTAAAGCTCAGAGCTGAACACTGCACTGAGGAAGGGACACGAGGGAATTATGGCAGGAAATGTGACTCAGCTTTTAATTGCCAAATTAACCAGGTAATTCAAAGTGAGCTAAAGGGGAAAATGAAAGGAAAAACTTGGACCAATCATTATCAGGATCAAACCCAATGCTGTGGATGAGAGGCTGCATTGCTAAGGCCATGAAAACCTGGAACATTCCCTAATCCTGTGAAGTGAAGTAGGGGAAAAAGGGCCACTCCAGAGACAGAAAATAGTTGGGACCAAGTTGCCAGCAGGGGTTAAAACATCCCTCAAGTGCTCTTCAGTTTGGCTTAACGTGCAACTGGAGGTTGGATTTGCTGTTCATCCAGGGGGAAAATGAATGGAAAGAAAAAACAGCACAAGAAAATCACAGAGGGAAGAGACTCTGAGGGGATCCCACCAACTCCAGCCAAGGCCTGGGATCATCCCACAGCAGTGAGGTGACCAAACCCCCAGCAACACCATCCCTGCCCTCCCAGGCCTGGCCCAGCCATTTCCCATTTCTCACTCCAGCTGGGATTTTGGGCTCCAGGAGGATGTGCAGCAACACAGAAGATGGGCAGGATAAACCCCACACATGCCAAAGAAAAGAAAACCACGCTGCGTGTCCAGGTGAACCCTAGAGAAGAGCTCTGAATTTACAGGTTTTTTTTCACTCGACTCACCCTGACTGTGGACCACCAGCTGTGCCCTTCCCCCCTGACTGTCCCAGGCCACCCACCTGTACTCGGTGGTGTTGGAGAGTTTCCTGGTGCCCGGGATCTCCTCGCCGTTCTTCACCCAGTAGCTGGCGCTCAGGGGGCTGGGGCTGCTGGTGAGGTTGCACTGCAGCGTGACGGCCACGCCGGCCACGTGCAGCACCACGTCCTCGCTGGCGTTGATCCGCGGCTCTGCAAGGCAGGGACAGCCTCAGCAGCCACACCCCCGGCGACAGCGGCTACTCTACAGGGCACGGGGGAGCGGCAGGGGAGGGCACCACACGGGGAATGGCACTGCGGGACACACCCAGAAAGCACAAAGCACACCGCGCCTCGGGCTGCGCTCCTGCCTGCGACACAACGGGTTAATGGTTCATTGCAGCTCCCAGCGCCACACACATCCAGCTAACAACAGCTGACACACTTCATGTTATGTTCACTTTAGGTTTCCCACAGCACAAGAAAACAAAGTCCGGGGGCTGCATGTTGCTCCTCCAGAAGCTTCTGGCTGGCTGGCACTTCATTCTTCTCCTGTTGGAGTCAGTGAGTCAGGGGTCTCTCTGAATCCTTCAGAGAGAAATCAGAGTGCAGGCATTGAATTAAAGCCTTTGGATGGACTGAAGTGTATTAAGCCTCTCACACATAAAGCAGACATTTAAGTAGAAGTTGGTAAGTTTTAATAGGAGCTGTAATGCTTTTAGTAAGTGAAAGGTTTCAAATGCCACAGTAGCAGAGCAAGTTCTAGTGAAGGTTGAAACACACTGGTATCTTCATTAGAGGCTCCAGGCCCACAGTTGTAGACAGGACTTAGACATAACAGAGCTATAGTAAGAATATTGCTTACATTTTTCAGATAGAACAAGACAGATTGTATGTGTAGTTCCATATGTAACCTGGTGTGCTAAGAAACTAGAATTCTAATAGGTTAAAGAGTGGTGGTCTGAGCTTGTGTCTTAGCTTGTTGGGAAAGTCCTGTATAAGGGTTTGTACTGGGGAGAGTTGTTGCTTTTAGCCATTGTGGCTTTTAGCCATTGGCTTTTGCCAGGGCTTGCAGCCATTTGCTTATTGCTAGCTGCTTTGCCATTGCTTTTTTGCCATTTTTTGCCTTTTTTTTTGCCATTTGCTTTTTTGCTTGCCTGTTGAGACTGATGTGCTTTGTAATAAGATGTGCTTTGTAACAAATAACTTTTTTAACTTTTTATTTAGAAGATAACCCAACAAAGAGCTCGGAGTAGGAGCCTAAGAGCTCCAGAGGTCAGAGAGAACCTCACATTCTCCTCGAGGTTTCAAACAAACCCTCTTTTTATATGAACAGCACTCAAATTTAGGCTTCTCAGTAATATTCTGGATTTGCCCCTGCCCAAAGGCTGCTGTGTCCTTAAGTGCACCCAGGAGATTCCACATGGCATCATTCCCCTGGTGTCTGGAATTGGGAGAACAGCTGAGAGCAGCACTCAGCAGCTGACAATGAAATGGAAGGATACACAGCAGGGTAAAATCAGAGCTGCAACTGTTTTGTGTCTAAAGTAACCTCAAGCACAAACACTTATAAAGAACAAAAACAGCCCCAGTGCATGAGCAGAGCCCGGGAATTCTGCACTTTGCTGGCTGCTTTGGGGCTGCTCCACTCCACAGCCTCACTTGGCAACACCAAATTCACATTTTTTAGGGCAAAGCCTTTCAGAAGTGCTAAAATCAATGAGGGCAGTGTCCTGCTGTTTGAGAGCCACGCTGGCTTCAGCTCCTGCAGGTGCTGCTGCTCTCCAGCACACACAGCTGGCTGATTTTCAGCAGCCACAGAAATAGCTTCCTAAACTTAGCCAAAAAACCTTTCTGTTAAAAACCACCTCATACAGGATGGCAGAGTTTAAAAATTTCACAATTCTCAGTATTAGTCTTCAAAAAAAAAAAAAAAAAAAATTTTAGTGTCAGCTTTGTCTGCAGGCCACCCCAGAGCCTCTGTGTGTAAATGCTGCTGTGTGCCCTGCCTGGATGAATTCCTGCCTAAGGAGCAGGGAATTCCAGAGGTGCAGCTCCAGCTGCTCCTTCCTCCCTCCCCTCTGGATGCAGGAGGCTGAGGAAGCAGCAAACATCTCCCTGATTTCTGCAAGTCATCCAAGGAGTTTGGATTCTGGAAACTCTACTGTGCCTTGTGGTAACAGTTTGGGATATAAATTTATGATCCTTTGGAATGCAGGGCACGAAACACAACAAGAAAATGGAAAATACCAATTGTGTCAGAACCATCCCAGCTTTCCACACAGGGAAGGAACATCCCTGTATCCCATGGCACATCCTTAGATTACTGCCCAGGGAGAAAAAAATATGCATCCACTGATAACCTGGAGCATTCCAGTCCTGGATATCCTTTTTGAAAATCCTCCTTCCCCCAGCTCTTTAAATCATTCTTTTACTGCAGAAACACTGCAGTTGCTGTTTGTATTATCACATTTTTCACTCTGTTTTTTTGCCTCATTTCTCCCACACTGGGAATTTTATCCTTTCAAGGATTGTTTGGGCCCAAAATTGTTGTGCTATTCCTGTATCATGCACCATTCCTGGCCTGCCCCGTGTGCTTTTCCACCCCCAAAGAGCTCATCTGCATTCCCACAAAAACACTGACAGAGCCCTGGGAATATTTTTGGAGTGTGTTTCAAATAGTCACTCAATGGCTGACCTACAACCTTCTCAGTTTTAGTTTAGCAAAACTGAAGGCAGCTGCAAGCCCCATTTCTAGCTTCACCTGCATTTATGTTAATTTGATGTGGCTATTAAAAAATCAAATTGATGGATTGGTCTCCTCATTTAATTCCAGGTGACAAACTGCAGTTGGAACACTGGGACAGCAGCAGCCAAAGGAGGATGCTCACCTAGAAAATCACTTTTTACACATCACTTGAAGTGCCCATTTTATGTAAGCTCAGCTTTTACACTTAAAACCCAAGCAAAACAACTAAAAAAAACCCAGTAAGTGAAATTCTGGTTCCAAATCCGGAATGAGGTGGAAGGCAGATGGTGGTTCCTGGGTGCCAGATTTTCAAAAGCAAGTTGATCTCTGCAGAGGCCAGGATGGAGCCTTGTGCTCTGTGGGACTTTGGTGTCACAGCAGGGCAGCAGCCACCATCATCAACTGGAAATTCCAACTCCACTGAGCCAGACAATTCTCATTTCCAAGACAAACTGCTCAGGCACGTAAGGGAACAGTGAGGCCATCCAGGCAGGCTCAGGGAAGAGTTTCCACTTCCAGGGACACCTTGGAAACCTTGCTCCCATTTTCCTTCACCTCCAGCAGGCTCAGGCAGGTTGATGTCCACGGGCTCCTTCTCCCTGGCACGAGCAGCTCACCTCTCCCAGCACACATGGGAAAGGCACCCAGGGCTTGGATCCACATCCCCCCAGCACAGCAGAGCCCCAGAGCAGCGTTATCCCAGCACAAGGCACTTGGCAGAAACGGGGTTAATGGGAGGGGAGGAGAGGCTGAGCTTCAGTCCCTGGAGCAGCTCAGCGCCAGGGGCCTGAGGGAGGGAACCCTCCTTTCCATAGGGACACACCTCCCCAGCAGCTGGTCCCAAAGCCTGGCTCTGACACAGCAGGACTGTGTCCCCCAGAGTCACTCCGGAGCCCCTGCAGGGCTGGCAGGGCACGGGGCTCTCTCCAGCACACAGCACTCCCTAGCAGACACATTTCCAGGTTTGTCCCAGGGCAGGATCATTCCCAGGATGGCAGAGCTGCTGCTGGAGGCCATGCAAGCATTCCAGTCCTTTGGGAGCCCAAAGGACACGGGAGGGGCGAGGGCTGGGCTGGGCTGAGCAGTTCCAGCTCGGGGACCCGGTGCCACCCAAACACCGCAGCCACTCCACACCACCGGGGGCACCACCCATTCCAACACGTGCACCAATGCTGTTTCCATCTCCAGAGGGAAGGTCTCTGATCCAGCAGTGCAGCACCAGGCTTTGGGGACAGCACAGGGGGGGGACTTTTCAAAGTGCCCAAATAAATAATTAAGATACAGAGTTGGTATTTTGTACCCAGTAGGGCATTCCTCTGCACAGAGCAGAGGAGCAAGATCACACTTTTACTCTGCTCTTCTGTCAGCTGAGGACACTGAGAAACTACCCAAAACAAGTTCTACTGTACCTGCACACTGCAGATTTAATTCCCTCTACCTGTAACTCAGCAGCCATTTCCTTAAGCAAATGCAAGTTTTACATCTGGCCCAAAACTCTTCTCTACTGAATTTGACCACATGAACTCCCAAATCCACCTGGGGTGAAAAGCAAAGTGAAGGCAGGAAAGCCTTGTCACAACCAAGAACAAAAAGCAACTCTGGGCCAAGCACAGCCTCTGCTCTCAGAGCATCCACCTGGATGGAGTCACTGAGCTCAAGTTTGAGTTCAGCACTGGGGAGGACATCGCCCCCTCTCCCACAGGCTGGATTAGGAATGGCTGTATCTATCTCCTCAGTGCTGCTGCATCAGAGAACTCCTTAGGAACATGCTGCTGGCCAGGAAGGAAAAGAAACACCACGACTTCATGGAAAAATCCAAACACGAAAGGTCACGTGAAACTGAAAGGGAAGGATTTATCCAGAAGCAGATATGTAACCAAAACCAGGCGAGGAGGCATTCCCAGAAATTCCAAGAGAACAGAAGAAATCAAAATAAAACGGTTAGAGTGGGGAAGAACATGTAAATCAAAGAGAAAGGCACTCATGGAGAAGTCAGGGAGGCTGGAAACCTCCTACAAAACTAAAGGGAGGAGGGCACAAACACAAATCCAACAGCGAGCTGGTTTCACACGGAAGCTCTAACACACATCCCGAGGTTTTCCCAAGTGCTTTGCTCCTAAGGAGAAGAGACACGGGTGGCACACAGGGGCAGCACTACAGGCAAGGAGCAGCCCGAGGGAGGACAGCACAGGGTGGCAGAGGGTGGGACACGGGGTGGGGTCACCAGACTGCCTCTAGACACTACAGTGCCACTACTGGGGGCCAGACTCACTCTGCAGGACGCTTATAGTAGCCTGGGCTCGAATCCACGTAATGGAGGGATTTTGCCTCAAGTCATTCCTCCTGGGATCGTTGCTGGCCCTGCACTCGTAAGTCCCAGAGTCTTCCAAGGTAAGGCGGGTTACTCTCAGCACACTCACCCCATTGGCCCCGTAGGCAGTGTTAATGGTGACACGGCGCTTCCGAGCGCCATCCCACAGCTGTTTGAAAGCCTCAGCCCGGTTGACTTCGGCATACCACCACTGGATCTCTGGAGTGGGGTTCCCAACCACATCACAGTACAGTTCAAAGGCGTCCCCCGTGAGCTTAGTTTCTGACATGGGCGACTTGACAAACCCGGCTGCAGGGAGGGGCAGCAGAAACGCAGTGACAGAGCGGCAGAAAACAACAGAGCTCACGCACAACAAAGCAGCGGGGCAGAAAACACAGTTAGAGACATGGCATCGGCAGTGACACAGCTTGGGGACACCCACGGCATCGGCAGTGACACGGCTTGGGGACACCCACGGCACTGGCAGTGACACGGCTTGGGGACACCCACGGCATCGGCAGTGACACGGCTTGGGGACACCCACAGCACTGGCAGTGACACGGCTTGGGGACACCCACAGTACTGGCAGTGACACGGCTTGGGGACACCCACGGCATCAGCAATGACACGGCTTGGGGACACCCATGGTATCAGCAATGACACGGCTTGGGGGGACCCAGGGAATCGGCAGTGACACGGCTTGGGGACACCCACGGCATCGGCAGTGACACGGCTTGGGGACACCCATGGTATCAGCAATGACATGGCTTGGGGACACCCATAGTACTGGCAGTGACACGGCTTGGGGACACCCACAGCACTGGCAGTGACACGGCTTGGGGACACCCACAGTATTGGCTGTGACACGGCTTGGGGACACCCACAGCACTGGGCAGTGACATGGCTGGGGGCTCATGGCACTGGCAGTGATAGGGCTTGGGGACACCCACAGCACTGGCAGTGACACGGCTCGGGGACACCCACAGTATTGATGTGACACAGCTTGGGGACACCCACGGTGTAGGCAGTGACATGGCTTGGGGACACCCACGGTGTAGGCAGTGACATGGCTTGGGGACACCCCCAGTACTGGCAGTGACACACCTTGGGGACACCCACAGCACTGGCAGTGACACAGCTTGGGGACACCCACAGTACTGGCAGTGACATGGCTTGGGGACACCCACAGTACTGGCAGTGACACGGCTGGGGACTCATGGCACTGGCAGTGACACGGCTTGGGGACACTCATGGCACTGGCAGTGACACACTTGGGGACACAGGGCACACAGAATGGGGGTGCAGGGCTGGGGCTGCAGGGCAGGAATTCCCAGTATTCCTGCTGCTCTCCTTTCCCCGGCAGCCCCACCTGCCCACCCTCACCGAGGGATTTCCAGGCCTTTTTGGGCCGCAGGAACCCCAAGATGCACCAGGGTTCAGGTCAGGTCAGGCATCTGCTCTCTGAGCAGGTTTCTTTACCCACCCACAGGGGCACAAGGGGGAAAATCCCAAACCTGTGCCAGCTGTGAGCTCTGCTGTGACCTCCTCTCCCATCCATTTAGGGCTTCCAGGGCAGGGAAATCCCTGAGATACAAGTGACCTATTTTCCTGGAGGAGCTGATCACCCCAGCTCCGGGAAGGAGGGAATTTCAGTGGAATGAACACTCAGGGCCAAAAGGTTGTTTTGTAAGGAACCCACAAAGGAACCTCAGCAGTGTCCCCCCCGTGGAAAGCTGCTGGGCTCACATCCATGCTCAGGCCACAATATCCTTACTCTGGATATCCTAAATCCTCCCATACTTACCCACCTCACAGCCCTGCTGGGAGCACACTCACACTAAACTGTCCTTCAATCCTATTTCCAAAGATATTTAGGAGAATAGCAGTGCCTCAGCACCAGGCCCTTCCCCCCAGGCCCCTCCTGAAACTGCAGGATTAAGACACAGCTGGCCAGACAGATTATGCAGCAAAACCCGTCCTGGTGCTGTGCTGGGGACCTCAGCAGCATGAGGAGGGACACCAGGAAAACTCTGTCAGTCATCCCTCTCCTCAGATTGTGCCATGCCAGGTTTATTTTAGGATGAGAGACAAATCAATGAGGTTTAGAAATGGAAATGTGGACTTGGAGCATTCACTAAACAGCATTTAATGCCCTGTCCCTCACTTGGCCACAGAAAACAAAGACATGGGAAGGTGGCACTAGGGATGCATCCTAAAGGATCCTTTGGGTAGGAAAACCCCTCCAAGTGTCCCCCAAAACACACCAAGTGTCCCTTGCTGGCACAGTCCTGCTGGAAGAGCAGCCAGTGTGGAGCTGCAAGGAACGGCTCCAGGAACACTCGAGATTTTTAACAATTACCCTCAAATTCCTTGATTTATGAACTCATGGGATCAGGAACTCCCCATCCCTGCACAGAGGGGCTCAGCACCGAGAAACCTCCAGCAAATCCTGCAGGGCTGCAGGGGTTCCCAGGAAACCCTGGCTAGAGTGGTCACAGCCCTCTAATGGCCACAGCCCCCAGTGACCAATGGCCACAGCCCCTTAATGGCCACAGCCCCCAGTGACCAATGGCCACAGCCAGAGACCTCAATAAAAAACACCACAATCCAAATAAATGACCAGCACTCCCTGGCCTCAATGAGCAGCACTCCCTGGGATGATAAACAGCCTCCATATATAAATTAACAAATATTTAAATTACCAAGGGCAGCTCTGGGTTAATATTTTGCATTTTTAGGCATTCACAAAAAGCAGCAGTGAGCGAGGTGATGCTGCACAGGGCCACTGCCCAGGGTGACACCCAGCCAGGAGCTGCACAAGGAGCTGGGATCTGCCAGCACTGAGCAGGAATGATTAAAAAACACCAAAAAAAAGGGGGGAAAAAAGATGAATTATTGCAGAAGCTGCAGCACAGGGGAGCTGGGAAGTGCTGCTGCCTTTGGGCCCTGCCAGTGAATTCCAGGCTGTCCCAGCACGGAGCAGTGACACTGGGCAGACCCTGCTGACACAGGGGATGCCAGAGCCCGGCCTTGCCTTTCTTGGGCTTGTCCTGAACAGCTCACCCGGCTCAGCTCCTGCTCCAGAGACAGCAGCACCCAGCAAAATACCCAAAAACAGAGACACAGCCACCAGCTCAGGGCTGGCTCAAGGGACTGTGCTCTGTTTAACCCCAAAGACTGGGGACTGTGCTCTGTTTAACCCCAGAGATTTGGGACCATGCTCTGTTTAACCCCAAAGATTTGGGACCATGCTCTGTTTAACCCCAAAGATTTGGGACTGTGCTCTGTTTAACCCCAAAGATTTGGGACTGTGCTCTGTTTAACCC
>JAOTQP010000521.1:2189450-2201564 GCA_026413545.1 Cichladusa arquata | reverse complement strand
CTCTGTTTAACCCCAAAGATTTGGGACCATGCTCTGTTTAACCCCAAAGATTTGGGACCATGCTCTGTTTAACCCCAGAGATTTGGGGACTGTGCTCTGTTTCACCCCAAAGATTTGGGACTCCTCAGTTTAACCCCAAATATTTGGGACTGTGCTCTGCTTAAGTCCAGAGATTTGAGACTGCTTAGTTTAACCCTGAAGATTTGGGGCTGTGCTCAGTTTAACCCCAAAGATTTGGGAACTAATCTGAAATCCTTTCTGGAAGTGGTTTATTCATTCAAGATTTGATCACATCCCCCAACTGTGTGGATGGAGTCAAGGAGAGATTAATGCCCTAAAACTAGGGAAATGTTTCAATCTGCACATGGAATTCCACTGGAATTCCAGGGGCTCCTCACATTTCCAAACTCTGCGTTAAAATTTGTGCTGGGGAAAGAAAATAAAATCCCCACTGAGAAAAAACAGGATTTTCAGAGCTCAGAAATTCTTGTAAAATCTGCCAGGGTAAGAATACACAAGGCAGTGCCTGGCAGTCACCCCTGAACTGCAGAAATTATTGTGCCACTGATTAAAATATCCTTTTGGAACTCAAAATTTCATCAAGGTTTAAGCAAGGCAAAAGAATTAAGGAGAATGGCCCTGGAGGAGCAGAGCAGGGAGAGTTTTCATCTCCCAAGGTTAAGTCTGATATAAAAAAGGGGTTTAAAAAATAAAAGTGCTTTGGCTTAAAACCGAAGTTGAGGAAAAATGTTAAGCCAGGCTCAAAGACAGCAAAAAAACAGGTTTAACACATACAAAGAATGGACGAATTAGGACTAAAATGAGGGGGAAACAAAGGATTTCCAAGGAAGTTTTCAACCCCAACCAACACAACTACAACCAAGGAATCCCCAAAAAGCAGACTGAGGCTGCTGCTCGATGTGAATCCCACCTAAATCAAAGCACAAAGCACAGTTAAAGGCTCAGAACTGAGGGCTGACAAGGCTAAAGCGCAAAAATAAACCTGATTTCAGTCTGGAGCCACAATAAATAAAGTGTAACTGCTGTAGGACTGAATGATTTTCAGCTTGGATGTTTTTACAGCAAAAACCTGCCTGGAAAACCTCTCAGCACATCAAAAAATTGTATTTCACTGCTCTTGGGCCCTTAGGAAAGATCTGGAGCAAATTTTGTATTGATATTTTATATTTTTATATATTTCTATTTCACAGCATAATATCCAAATTATGCAGCCTGTTTTCTTAAATTCTTTAAATAAATAAACAACAAAGGCAAGGCCCACCAAGAACTGCTCAGCTTTGCTGTGCCCTCACCTGAGCTGATTTTTGCTTTACTCCCACATTGACAATTTGATGGGAATATCCCAGAAAAAGCCAGGCAGGAGCTGCCCCCCTCAGCCAGGCTGTGTTAATGAAGTGCCCTGGCTAATTAACACCTTTTTCTTCTCTTGATTAAGCAACAAGAGTTCTGAGGGTGTGGAAATCTCACTGTCAGATTGTTGCATTTTTACCCCATATGAGCTGGAAAAAGCACCCTGATTAACGTTTTGTTCCTTGCCAATGCTCACATCCACTGAAAATCTTGGGAATCACTTAAATACACAAAAAGTGACAGCTGGAAGAGGTGAAACACCTCAATTCCAGGCAGGCACTGAAGCATCCTGCCTATTCCCACCCATTTTCCACAGCACCGATGCTTTCCCATTCTGTTATCACCAGGAAGCACGGAAATTAAAAAACTGGCTTTAATCCCATTAATTTTTGCCAGCTGCAGAACAGCTTTAAGGCAGGCCTGAGGTGAGCCCAGACCAATCCCAGGATTAATTCCTGCAGTCTCATCCTGCAGTTTCCCAGAGCTGGGAGAGAGGAGAACACAACCCGGAGAGAGAGCATCATCTAAAATGCATGAGCTGTGCCAGGCTCATTCCACAGGCAGGGAAACCTGAGGATCTCTCCCTCCCAGGCCAGAGGAGGGATTAAACATTCCCTGGATCCAGCCCAGCATCCCACATTGCCCTGTGAATCCCAAAACCTCGGATGCAGGAGATTTAGGGGCAAATTAATTCCCTGTTTTTGCTGTGGGGAAACTGGGAGCATCCCGAGGGGAATGGTTTGGTGAGGACATCCAGGGAATGTGCCCAAGGGACAATTCCTGGCACATATGGACACAGTTCCTGGGGATAAATCAGGAATTTAGGCTGGAAAGGATTCCTGGATAGGGCCAGGACACAGGAACCAGTTCCTGGGGATAAATCAGGAATTTAGGCTGGAAAGGATTCCTGAATGGGGCCAGGACACAGGGATCAGTTCCTGGATAAATCAGGGAATTTAGGCTGGAAAGGATTCCTGGATACGGCCAGGACACAGGGATCAGTTCCTGGATAAATCAGGGAATTTAGGCTGGAAAGGATTCCTGGATAGGGCCAGGACACAGGAATCAGTTCCTGGATAAATCAGGGAATTCAGGCTGGAAAGGATTCCTGAACAGGGCCAGGAAAAAGGGATCAGTTCCTGGGGATAAATCAGGGAATTTAGGCTGGAAAGGATTCCTGGATAGGGCCAGGACACAAGGATCAGTTTCTGGATAAATCAGGGAATTTAGGCTGGAAAGGATTCTGGAAGTTCCTCTGGCCCCACAAACCCCTCAAAAAGCCTGGCACCTTCCCACAAATCCAAGTTTCCCTGGAGTAAAAAAGGGGATGCATCCCTGCACACTTTTGAAACCCAACTGGTATTTTATGGCCACTTTTATGGTACAAAACCTGATCTCAGCAGCCCCAATTCCCTGAGGAAACACATCCAAGCAGAGCCCAAGAGCAGGAATGGAGTTTTTTCCCAGTTTTCAGCCGGGAAGAACAAAGCTGTGACAATTCCCTGGTTCCACAGACAGCAGAGCCCGAGGAGGAGCTCTGTCAGACCCCTGGCACAGCTGGGATGTCACTGTGGGCACGTGCCTGTCCCCAAGGGAGCTCTGAGTCCCTGTCACAGCTCCTGCTCCAATTTACAGCTCCCTCCCTCTCTCCAGCTCTGCTCTTGGAGCCCATCTGCTCCCAGGCCTTTTCTGAACTAGAAAATTCCAGGGCTCTGCACCTTGGGAATTTAAAGGGATAGAGTTTATGAAGTGCTTCTGTCATTTTGGGACATCCTGGGAGCAGAATTATTTTTATCTCGCTGCAGACTTGATATCAAAATATTCACAGAAAATCTCTTATTTACCCCAAACACTTGGATCAGCACTCTGGAATAAATAATAGATGGATAAAGATGGAGCAGAGCCAGCTCTGACCAATCTGTGAACTCAGATCCACAACAGGTCCAGTGCTTTAAAAAGCACTTTTTTTCCCCATATTTCAATGGGAATATTTAGGAATATCAGTGCAGAAGTGCTGGAGGAGCTCTCACAGGAGACACCAATTGTATTTCCAGGGTGGCACCTCCCTCACACACTGTAAAAAAGCCAAGTCCAAGGAACTTCCCAGGAAAATCCACGATTTACATAACCTCCCTGAAACTATGGATGGCAAAGGCATCCCAGGGAAATGCCAGCTTGTTCCTCCCTGAATTACATCCCCTGTAATCCCATGGAAAATGCAGCTTTGTGCTGTCAGGAAGCTGGGCTGAATCCCTCCCAAGGAGATTTCCTTCCACGGGGAATTTGTCCCTTCTCTCCCAGAGGTTTTTTCCCAAGGATTAAACCCACCTCATGCTCAGCAAAGGCAGGAATTGTTCTCTGCTCTCCCCATTCCTGCTCCTCCCCAGCACATCCCACAGGGAAAAATCCACTGAGCCAGCAGTCACTGCTTTAATCCTTTTTTTAAGGGAATACAGGAATATTAAGTGTTACAGCTAAGGAATATACAAGAATCCCTCTGAAGCAGAAAGAGCCAGGGCAAGGAGGCCCCTGGAAACTGCCAAAAAAATCCATGTTAACAACTAAAAAGCCATTCCCTGGAAAGCAGTGGGAAGGGATTCAGCTGCAGCACAAGAAGCAGGCAGCAATTTCAATTTGTCTGCTGTCCCCACGTCGCAGCAAATGAAGCTGAAGATCTCAAAAAAATTGTAAAGACCATTAAATTTCTGTCGTGAAGACACTAAAACCACCTCAAACATTGGTAATAAAAACGATCTTGTGTCAGATTAGCTCTTCAAAATCCTCAGCCTGGCTCTCTAACGGCGCAGTGCAAGGATTTTAAATAACCAAAGGTTTCCAGTTCTCCCCTGACCTTTCCTGATCCAACAAATGTGTGTTTGACAGGAGACTGATTCCATTTCTCTCCAGCAAAGCTGCTTTTTTCCCCTTTTTATTCATTCTGCAGGAGCAGGAGCTGCTCCATCTCCTCGTGAGGGAGGGAAAGGACATTTTCATCCAGTGACTTTTCAAAAGAAATGCCCTTTGCTGAATTGTGGGTTATGTAACAGAGGCTGAGGAGAAGCCGTTTTTATTATTACAAAAATAATTCCTCTGTGAGCACAGGGAATGGCATCAGCACAGGGGATAACACATTTCCAGCACACTTTGGAGCCTAAATCAGAGTTTAAACTGCCTGATGTGTAAAAACTTGGCCCTGCTGCAGGAGATGGGGTTATGGAGATGCTTTAATTATTCCAAGTTGAGGCTCTCCAGAGTGGGAGAGAATTCCTGCCTGCTCAGTGCCACATCCAGAGGGACACAGCTCCAGCAGCTCAGTGTATCCCAGCAGCAGAATTCCAGGCAAGCAGGAAGAAAATGGATTAAAAAGCAGCAGAGATGCCACACTTTGTGGAGCAGATCTCAGTTAAAAACTGCATTTTGAGGGATATTTTTCCCCAGGCAGTTTGGCTTCTCCCATTTCTCCCCCAAAGCCCTGGGAGCTGGGATGTGGAAGCCAGGGCTCCAGCAGAGCTCCTCCCTCCCTGAGGAGGTCTGATCTCCCTGGCCTACTGACACTGCTGAGATTATGGGGCCAGAAATAACCTGGGCAGGACAGCTCCTCCCTGCACATCCAACACTCCATTTCTGAGCTGGAATTCCACTCCAGCACGGATTAGTGCATCCTAATCCTGGGCAGGAATCACCTCCCTGTGCTGGACACCCATCCTATCTCACACTGTATCTGTGCTGAAGGGAAAAAAAAAATAAAAAACAAATCAAAGTGCCAGTTTGTGGTTATTTTTGAGCTTAGGGGGAGCCCCACAGTGTTCCCCAAAGCAGCCACCCTGCTCCCAGAGCTTTCCCAGCAAAAGCAAAATCCAATTAAAGGCCAAGCAGATTTGGACTCTTCAAAGAAGCAGCAGAAAGAAAAAAAAAAAAAGACTGAGAGAAGCTTCCTTTGCTCAGTATAAATCAAAAAAATGAATTTCACCACTGTGGTACCAACAATAATTATGTTTAATCACACTGCAGGGATTTTGTGATGTTTGAGAGGAACAGAAATGGTGACCTAAACAAAATCTCACCTGAGCTATGTCCCCTAGCCCAAGTTAAAAGGTTCTACTTCTGTTTTATATCCAGTGTTCTGTTTTCTATGCAGTGTTAAAAGCTGTCCCCTCACAGGGTGACAGAAGAGCCCCTTGTGCTCTCCAACCAGAGCTGTGCAGAAATTTTACAGCAGCTTTAAAAGATTTTTTTCTTAAAATACCTGAATAGAGCCCAGCAAAGGCACTGGAGAATTTATCCCACAGATAAACTGATCCAACTGTGGCAGGAATGTCACAACAGGGCAAACGTGGAGGGATTTTCTGCCAGCCCTCAGGAATTTCCCCCTGCTGGGGCTTTTCCTGAACCAAAAGTGGTTTTTCCACTGCCATCCAAGCAAATTTAGGTTTCCACAAAGCACCCAAAATCTTGATTTAGCAGCTCCCCATCTCTGAGAGGCTCCATTTCACTTTGCAAGAGGATGACAACAGGGCTGTGTCTGGGAAATCCTTTGGGAACTCTAAACCCATTTTGTCAGGCCCCAAAGCAGGAGAGCCCCAGGGCAAAGCCCCTCCTGTGGTTTTGGCTCCCTTCTCCCAATAATTCCCTTCCTGCAAACCAAACTCCACATTTTTTTCTTTTTTAGATTTTTTTTTTTCATTTACTCCAGATGGCTCAAGATTGGGGTCACCAAATCACTCCTAAAAATACGAGCTTTGAGACCCCAAACAAGCAGCTCAGAGTCTGGGGTGAGAACAGAAGCTGCTGCTGAGCAGTTCAGAACCTGCAGCAAAGTGCTGAAAACCCTGTCAGATAAAAATGCAACAAATTAAGGCTGCAAGGAAACCACTAATACAATATCTCAGCCTCCTATCAGGTTCAGCACCCTCAAAACTGGGGAGAAATGGGAACTGTCCTGGCTCTGTTTTTTTCTGTGTTTTTCACTCAGTGCAGCCTCAGAGCAATTGCACCACAGAACAGCTCTCCAACTCAACTCCAAAATCCCAAAGTTCCCTCCACCTTGGAACTTCTGTACTCAGCCCTCTAGCCTGCCTGGGACCTGCTGGGATTTCACCTTTACAAAGGTATTTTTTACCTAGATTTGACTTTAAATAAACTCCACCCATTTCTGAGGGGATGGATCACACATCAAAAAAGAACAGCAGGAAAATACAGCAGAGCAGGCCCAGCTTCCCAATTCCCATAAAAACAAGGAAGAGCCCATCAGGAGACTCCCAAAGTGCAGGTGGGCTCTGAGCCACAACCCCAAGATGTCTGAGTGCTCTGAGATTTGGGAAACACTTCCCAAGATTTGTTTCCCAACCTCTTGGTTTCTGTGGCCAGCAGTGAGAGAGGAGGAGCTGCAGGGCTCAAATCAAATCCAAATGAGCTGTCCAATAATGAATTTCCAGTTTATTCCCTGGAATCCTGAAGTGGAAACCCAGCTGCCTGGTCAGTGCAAACTGCACATCTTCAGCTGAAACTACAGAAAGATTCCTTACTCTGCTCAATCCAGCAGGCTGGCTTGATAAATATTTACATCTATTTGTTTTCTCTGTGGCATTTATTCCTGGATGCTCCAAGGGTGGAGCCAGGCTGGGAGAGCTGGGGGTGCTCACCTGGAGAGGTGAAGGCTCCAGGGAAACCTCAGAGCTCCTGCCAGTGCCTAAAGGGGCTCCAGGAGAACTGGAGAGGGACTGGGGACAAGGGAAATGGCTAACAAGTGGAAAAGGGCAGGTTTAGGTTAAATATTGGGAAAAAATTCTCCCCTGTGAGGACGGAATTCCCAGGGAAGCTGTGGCTGCTCCTGAATCCCTGAAAGTGTCCAGGCCAGGCTGGATGGGATAGCAGGTGTTCCTCCCCAGGGGTGATTTTTAAGGTCCCTCCCAACCCAAACCATCCTGAAATCCTATGAAAATGGGAATCAGCTGCTTGCAAGCAATAAATCCCCTGTGACAGGCTGCTTTAGGTGATCTCTCTGCACATCAGGAAACCTCAGCCAGAAGTGACCCACCAAAGGATAACAAACAGGGATTTGCTGTGAAGACACAGAGAGGAGCAGACCAAAAATAAGCTGCAAAACTGCATTTTAGGGATTTTCTAATCCTTTGGATTTCACCAGGCTGCCAGAGCAAGCAGCTGAACTCTGCTTCAGAGCTGCTTCTAAACCGCTCCAGCAGCATTTAATTCATTCCAAGCACTTTGAAACGACAGGAATTAAAAACACTTCCCCATTTGCAGCCTGAACCTGAGGCAGGCTCTGCTGAAAAGCACCACAAAGCTTTCCCAACAAACCACGGGAAAAAATAACCCCCGGAGTGCTCAGCCAAGCTGCTGCACGCTCAGGTTTAAAAATGCTCCGAGCATCTGTTTTTTGCAAACTCCTGCTGTCCGCCCTCACGGAATTATTCCAGGCTGCCTCTCGTCTGCTGGGAGCTCTCTGCACTGCCAAAAACCTTCCCTGGGCACTTCAACCCATTTTCTCAGCATTTCCAGGATGCTCTGGGTCAGTTTTCCCCAAGCTCCTGGAATTCACAGCCACTTTTCCAGCTGAAGTTTGGGACTGAATGAGTTTTTTCTAGGCTTTCTCTTGTTCTCCCATTCTATCAATGCATGAGTTACAAAATGTTCCATTTTAGGTTTCCAAACCAGTGGAAAAGCCCCAAGATCCTCAAAATGTGAGGAGCTACACCTTGGTTCCATCCAGTCACTGCTGTGGATTTTAAAACATGGAATGCAAAACTACAGGAATTAGAGCAAAAAGCACCTTTCTTATAAGTATTATTATGATGATTCAAACCATTTTGGTCTCTTTTTCTTCTGGAAAAATGTCTCATAGACCAAATCTCCTCCAACACACAAAAGAATAAAATAAATAAATACATAGATAGATATATATATAGATATATATATATATACACACCATGCAGCACCAGGCATCACACATGTGTTTAACCTGGAGCAAAAATAAATTGCCATGAAAATAAAATCACAGATAATTATCATTATTTGAATGATTGGATACTGGATTTGATAGAGCTTTGATAATTCCTGAGTTATGTTTTAATAGCCAAGCTCCCTCCTCCAGCTTTATAGAAGTCAGGATTCCTATTCTGGAATTAACTGGGAAAAAAGTGGCTGTATTTATTCCCAAATCCTTCTGTACTGAGGAGTGTGACTGAACACACAAAGCCCATCCTCAAACATCCACACCAGTCAGCCCAATTCCAGCCTCCAGAAAGAATTCTGGTAGGAAACTTTTAGAAATAGAAAATGGAGTAAGGCAGACCCAAGCTGTGTTGCTTTAATCAAAACCAAACTTTAGAGAAGCATGGCCACATGAATTGTCCTGATTTTAGTAAAGCTTTAATACTGCCCTAGAGAAAATAAAATAAAATCTCAGTGCTGGAGGCAGGTGCAGCACGTGTGTGAATTTCAGGAGCTGCAATAATGACAGAAACCATGAAATAAAATCGATGATGGAGCTAGAGGGCCCCTGAAGCTGCCAAAGCCACCTTGGGCTGGTTTGGGAAGATAAAACAAGACTTGGGACAGCAGCAGAAGCAGGGGAGATCCTGCCTGGATTGCAGCTTCCAGCACAGAGTTGGAGGAGGAGGAGGAGGAGGAGGGAGAGAAGCACTGGTGGGGAGGAGAAGAGAACTTTGAACGTTCTCCTCACTGCTCAGCCCACACTCAGGCTCCAAAAATGCTCTGGGAAACCATTGCTCACGTTTATCTGGGCACCATTAGAGCTCAGGCACTGCAGAATGGATGAGGCTCAGCAGTCAAAACCAAGGATAAAAGCCAAGTTTTTCACTGGCTGCCTCAAGAGGAAATTCATTTTCAGAATTCAGGATTAACTTAGCTAATTTTCCTGGTTTTATGGTCACTTTTATACTGGTCTCTGCCAACAGAAAATCCATATTCAGGTTTTAGCCAGCCAGTTCCTTCTTCATCCATGCAGAGAATGAACTGAACAAGCACCACCTGAATTAATTTTGTCTCATTTTCCCTCATGTCCAGCTCAGAACAACCCAAGCAATTTTAGAGTGAAGAATGGTGAAGAACTCTCTGCACTTTAGGGCAGAACTTGCCAGCTTGTTCCCACTCCAACTCTTGTGTCAGGGTGCTAAAAAAACACTGCAGATTTCACAGGGGGCAGCCCAAGCAGCAACTTCAGACAGTAAAACAACCTTTAAATCCCAGCCACTCTGGGGTGGAATTATCTGAAAACCTTTGGTTTTCCAGCTGCTTGTTTTGAAACAAAGATACTTCAAAGGTGAAACAGCAATGGAAAAGTCATGTTTTGCTCCCCTCCACGAGGAGCTGCTGTCTGCTTTGAAGCATTAAAGTGATTTTCCAAGAGCTGCCCTTAGAAAGTGCAGGTTAAACACAGTTCTTCCTGACTGGCTTTCCCCATCTCTCCCCCAATTCCATCAGAACTCTGCTCTGAACATAAACCATGAGCAGCCACTGAGCAGAATATTGAGGAAAAGTTCATTTCCTGACACATTTCTCTGAGATCTTAAGGTGTTTATGCAAGAGCTTTCAAAATAATTCACTCGAGTGTCAAAAACCTCCTTCCAGTTTTAGCAAGCTTAAATACATAGGTGAGCCTGACTCCAAATATTCTGGAAAAATTACTGGGAATTCAGCAGAGATCTGCTGTCAGAGGTGGGGAAGAAAAGCTGCTCCCCACAGCCACTTGGGATTGGAAAATTCCAGTGGGAATTTTCTGCTCCAGGTGAGTGGTGACCTACAGTTCCAACAGGTACGTGGCCATTCCTTCACCACCCTGAGCTCAGCAGCACTTGGACTCTCACCTTTCATCACTCTGATGGCTCCACATCAATAAAAGATAACAAATTCCTGCCCTTTAGGATCCTCCCCTGCCCCTTCAAAGCACACACCCGTGGGAGAGAAGCCGTTTGCAAAGGAGATCTGAAGGAATATCCACAATCCAGGAAATGGCTGGACCTGCTCTCCACACCAAAGAGGAATTGTTCTCTTTCAGGAAGCTTCCCATGGCTCATTATTTGACCAAATTTATTTGCTGAAAAAAGCCCAGTTCCTCTGCAGTAGGACCTTTACATTAAAATTGGGGCAGCAATAAATCTTAGAAAGATCTCAACCTTTCACTGGGCTTGGGGTGCTCCACCCCTTCCCCAGCAGATTTTCACCCACCTGTGTGAATTCCCACAGCATTACAGAAACCCAGTCTCCCTCACCACTCAATTAAAAATAAAAATTAATGAGTTTTCAGGACACACCAGAGGGCTGCAATCTCCCCTTATGCCAAGACCACTTTGGTTAGCTCCAAGCCCAGCACAGAAATCACAATAAAACTCCTTTCCACCTCATCGCTGACCTCCAGACTCCCGACTGCTGCAAACGCCAAATGTTTGCACTGTCCCGAAGCCACTGGGGATTGTCATCCCAGCTGCTGGCACCTGACACCTTCCCTGCTCCATTTAACTCCTTCTCCCTCCGCCCCAGCCCAAGGCTGGAATTTCTCTGGGAACCCAGCAGTGCCACGGGGAGCACAGAAGCACATTTAACCCACAACTCAGCCCAAGGAAGTGAGATCCCTAATTCCCACACAGCTCCAGCAGGCTTTTCCCAGACTCCACAAAGAATTGGCTGCCTCACTCTGCAGAGAGCCTCCAGTTTTCATTCATAGTGCAGATGTCAAACTGTGGTTAACAGAGACAGAGGCTCGCTGCTGGTTTCACGCTGCTCAGGGAATAATTCTCACCTGGGATGTTTAGGACAGTATTTTTCCCATCTGGATCTCACCTATTACTGTGAAACACCCTGAGAGCCTCAGTGCTGGCCTGCTGGAAGGTGTCCCTGCCCACGGCAGGGGGTGGAACGGGATGGGCTGTAAGGTCCCTTCCAACCCAAACCAGGCTGGGATTCCACAATCCTGCGATTTCAGGATTCCCCTGGAGCCAAGGACCTCACGCTGCAAGGCAAAATTCACCTCAACAGCCGGAAAACTCTAGGACTGAATATTATCTGCAGAGCAGACAGGAAGGAGAGGGAAAGGAGGATGAAATGATGAAACTAGCGCGGAATTGGTGTATTAGCAAGGCAGCCCTCCCTCCTAGGCAGATTTTTCCTGCAAGCCGAGCTCCCCGTCCTTCCCGGCACTCCAGGCCCGAGCAGCCCTGACCGTGATGCTGCACAAGGAGCATCTCCCGCTCCAGGAGCAGACATGCCGGGAGCAGACAGGCATTTTCCTCGGCGCTGCAGGATTTCCTTGGAGCAGGAGGCTCGGCTGGAGCAGCCTCTTGGCCCCGCTCCGCTCTGCCACTAATTGTCATGCACTTGGCTGCGAACTCGCCGGGGAGGAGGCAGCCGCGCTGGATTTAGCTCACGCTATCCTACAAGGAACGGAGAAGGCTTGGGGTGTGGTGGGTTGGTTGTTTCTTCTTTTTTTTTTTTTTTTTTTTTTTAATTCCTTCTTTTACGCTCCTATCAGAAGGACCTCTCCAGTTGCTAAGGAACTACGGGCTTTATTGCATTATAAATGATTTAAGGCGGCCCGGCAGATGCAGGTTCAGTAGGCGGGAGGAGATGAGGAGATGTTCCATTTTACCGGCGGCACGAGGAGCCGGGGGGCCGAGCCTGTCTCCCCCCTCCCTTTCTCCTCCTTCCCCCCTTTCCCCCTTCCCCTGAGGGGCCCCAAATCACGAGGGATTCCCCAAAAACCCGGGG
>JAOTQP010000521.1:1942787-1956177 GCA_026413545.1 Cichladusa arquata | reverse complement strand
TTTTTGTGAGCAGCACTTGCCAGAGGAACAAGGAGGGGTTTTAGGTTGTTACTTTTTATGTTTTTGTTGGTGTTTCATTCTGGAATTGCCCACTCCTGGAGTCACCCACTCCTGGAATTGCCCACTCCCAGAATTACCCCCTTCCTGAAATTGCCTTCTCCCTGGAATTGCCCTCTCCCTGGAATTGCCCACTCCTAGGATTGCCCACTCCTAGAATTTCCCACTCCTGGAATTGCCCTCCCCTGGAACTGCCTCTCCCAGGAATCCCCCGCTCCCACCCAGCCCCTCGGCTGAGCTGCGCCATCCCGGACTCTGCCGCGGCTGTGGCAGGACGGGGACACGCGGCACAGGGAAGAGCGGGATTGGCGCGGGCGCGGTGCCGAGCCCTGGCAGCGCAGCCGAGGCAGCCGAGCCCCGACGCCCAGGCGATCCCCCCGGGAATTGTCGCTGTGACGCGTGTCACTGTCACTCGCGGTGGCCCCGATGGCACTGCCACCTGCTCCGCTGCCCGCGCAGCCTCCGCCGCCGCTCGCAGCTCCAAACATTCCGCAGCTCGGATTCCTTTCCCCATCCTCATCGAGATTCCGACCTCGGTGACGGGAGGAAGGAGGAAAAGCTGACTCGAGGGCTGGGAATGTGGGAGCGTCCCTGGATGTCACCTGCGCTCTCATCCCGGCTCTGAGTCAGGCCGAGCTCTCCACATCTGCTGGGAGATCAGTCGGGAGCCGCCGGGATGCGGTGACATCAGTGACACCCATCCCTGTCCCGCTCCCGCTTCCTGCAGGATGCGTGACCAACAGCCCAGCTCCAGTTTTCTGGGGATGTGATTCAGGGCCGCTTCCTGAGTCACGCATGAACTCCCGTACCTCTGCTCCCCAAACTCCGCAGTGCAGCTGGAGTTTCATCATCCCCTCCGGCCGGGCCAGCAGGACAAACCCTGGATGTCCCTGCTTCCACCATCGGGGAGGTCCCAGCAGCCACCCCAGGGGGGCAGGGACACCCCACAGCGCTGCCAGGGTCCCCTCCATCCCCGGAGCAGGGCTGGATCCACCTCACCGCTCCCACCCCCGCTCCACCACGGATGCCAGCAAGAAGCCAAAGCTGCATTTTCTTTCTTTCCTCTTTTTTTTTTTTTTTTTTTTTTAGACGATCTATAAATTCCCAAAATGAGGCATTTCAGGAAGAGGAAATATGTCTCCAAGGAGCTGCTGTGCTAAGTTTTCCTTCCAGCGTGACTTTGCTCCAAGGGAACAAAGTGACACGAGGGAGGCACAGCGGGGACAGGAGTGTCCCGTTCCCATGGGATGGATGCCTCAGGCAGCCTGGCAGGCTCATGGGACCGAGCCTGCAGCAACGGGGGTTTTTTATAGGAACAGTCTGACTGTAAATGAGGCGTTTCGGAGCAATTTGGGGGCATTTTGGGCAGGTTTGCTCTGACCTGGCACGGAATAATTTAGAGGTTTTGGCTGCAAGGTCCCAGCGCGCTGCCACCACCGCCACCACACCTCGTGAAAAGTGACACATTTCGGGTAGAAACTACGGGTTTTCGAGGAGGAGGTGAAAGAGAGAAACGCAAGAGGCAAGAAATGCGTGGAGGCCACTTCCTCCTCGCTGTTCCCTCCTGTCCCCAGCCTCTGCCCGGGGTCTGTGTCCCCCGAGGGTCCCTGGACACCCCTGTCCGAGGAGAAGGAGAGCCTGGAAGGGCCCCAGGGCAGCCCCGCTGCTGTTTCGGGTGGTCCCGTGCCCCAACCTGAGTCATTTCTGCAGGAAAGCAGAAGGAACAGAGCAGAAGTGACGCCCCCAGGTTTCTGTCTCATCCCCCCCTGGAGCTTCCTCTGTGTCCAAATGTCCTGGTCCCGCTTTCACTCCCTCCACGTGCCCCTCCTGTTCAGCCTGGCACTGCTTTCCTGCCCTCCCCCGTCCCCCAAAGGAGCAGGGACCCCCCAAAACTCCTGGGGAAACCAGGCTGGAAACCCTTCTGGCTGAAGTGAGCCGTTCCCTGCTTCGGGTGCCACCCCATCCCGAGGCTGGAACGTGGATCGGCGGGTCCTGCTAGAGCTCCCGATATTCCAAAGGCAGCCCAGCCTCTCCCGTCCCTTCAGGGCAGGGCAGGGCCGGGCACGGGCCAGGTACGGCAGCGATGCTGTGGTCACGGCCCTGCCTGGGCCGGGCATTCCTGCTTCCCAACCATTTAATGGTTTTCCAAAGTGCTTTCCCATCAGCCCGAGATGGGTAAAAGCCCTGACCGGAATTTTGCCGTTCCCCTCGTCCCGTGGCTCCCAAAAGCAGCGGTTGGGGCTGTGGGCTGCTTTCCTTCCCGTTTTCCAGCTGGGGAAAGCTCCATCTGCTCGCTCAGAACCAGCACAGGCGGGGGCAGAGGGGCTGGGGGGACATACAGCTCTAAAACCCCACTAAGGGGCTCAGGAGCTGACGGGAAACCCCAAAAAGGAGAGGTGTGAAAGCAGCCTGAGCCATCTCACCCCGCTGCGTCACCCCGCGATCCCGGCAAGGCGCGGCCGCGGGAGTTTCTCATCCCCCCGAGAGAGATCACACTCATCACACGGCTTTGGAGATGAGCAGCCCGCCAAGAGAGCTCCGTGTTCTCTCTTCTCATCCCATTTCTGCCTCCCCAGCGCTTCCGAGCGAAGGGCCAACACCAAAATCCTCACCCAGCGCAGCTTTTCCACCCCAGCCCGCTTTTCCCCGGTTCTTTGCCCCCATTCCTGCGCTCCCGGGGTGCTGGTTGTGCCCTGGAGAGATCCCAGCTTTCCCGGGGCCGGGCACACAATGGAGCTCGCATTAGCAGGGATAATCCATCCCATAAAAGCCGGCGGCCCCTGCGCGATCCCGGTGCCCTGCAGGGCGCTCTCGGAGCACACAAATGCGCTTTTTCAGAGCCACGCTCCGAAAGGAAATATCCTGGCACGTCAACCACTCCCGAGCTATTTCTGGGAGCGCCTTGGGGGCAGGAATGGTGGGGGGGGGAAAAAAACCCTTTTGGTTTGGTGACTGAGCTGCCGGGCTTCTGGGATTTGGGATCCCAAAAGCTCTTCTGGGAGCTGTGCTGCTGATATCCCCGCTGCGAGCCGGAGCTGGAATTGATCCCAAACACCCACTCAGGGAGCAACAAAAGAGACCCCTAACCTGCATCCCGGGGGGAGCAAACTCTGCTCTGCTCCACGCTCCAGGAAGGCTGGAATTCTCCCTCTCAAACACCGAATCCCTGGCTGGATTGGGCTCGGCAGCAATTCCATGAATACTAACGCGGCCCCACTCTCGCTCCCCCCATAATTATGCAGCACTGGAGCTGCAAGGCGAGGCCGGAGCCTTTGATTCCGCGCATTTCTGCCATCCAGCAGGTCCGGCATTCCCGGCTGCCCCGAGGCCGAGCCCCCCACGGCTGCAGGGGCTAAATTTAGAGCCAGGTTTTGTGACTTTCCAAAGGCTCCGCTCCGCAGCGGCGGCCCCAGGCTGTGCCGCTTCCCAGCTCCTGCCTGTGATCCCATGGCCAGCAGAACAATGGCACAAGCACTGCTGGATGTTGTGTCAACACAACAAAGGATGGATTCGGCGGGATCCAGGGAGCCCCTCCCAGCCCAGCAAAGTCAGTTCCAGGCATTGATTTCCCAGCAAAGGCTTCCCAGGGGGTAGCATCCACCAGCAGAACAACCCTGCTCCATCCCAACCACTGGAAAACTGGAAAATCCTTCCCAGGCAGGGTCTCCCTGCCCAGGGGTGGGCACAGGGCACGGCCACTCGTGGCATCCCTAGGGGGGTTCCGAGTGGGAAGATCCAGAGGTTTTATCCCTGTGGATAAAGGTGTGTGCAGCACAGGTCCTTCCTGGCAGGATCAGGAATGATCCCAGTGGGATTGGGAATGGCCCTGCCATGCAATGTCCTTCCCAGTGGGATTGGGAATGATCCCACCGTGTCCTTCACAGTGGGATTGGGAAGGATCCTGTTGTGCCCTTCCCAGTGGGATCAGGAACGATCCCAGAGGGATTGGGAAGGATCCTATCATGCCCTTCCCATAGGGATCAGGAAGGATCTTGCTGTGCTCTTCCCAGAGGGGTTGGGAAGGATCCCAATGGCATTGGGAATGATCCTGTCATGCCCTTCCCAGTGGGATTGGGAAGGATCCTGTTGTGCCCTTCCCTGTAGGATCAGGAAGGATCCTGTTGTGCCCTTTTCAGTGGGACTGGGAAGGATCCCAGTGGAATGGGGAATGGCCCTGCCATGCCCTTCACAGTGGGATCAGGAACAGCCCTGCCATGCAATGCTCTTCCCAGTGGGATTGGGAAGAATCCCAGTGGGATTGGGAATAGCCCCCCCCCATGCCCTTCCCAGTGGGATCAGGAATGATCCCAGAGGGATTAGGAAGGATCCTGTCGTGCCCTTCCCACAAGGATCAGGAAGGATCCTATTGTGCCCTTCCCAGTGGGATTGGGAAGAATCCCAGTGGGATCAGGAATGATCCCACCCTGTCATTCCTCACTGGATCAGGATTGCCCCCGTTGTGTCCCCCCAGCCTCCTCCTGCTGCTGGAGGCTTCCCACACCTGCCGTGAGCTCCAGGTGTGGGAGCAGCCCGGGTTTATGCCAGGGAATTCCACGGAGCCCTCCCAGCACCCAGACACGGGATTCGCAATCCCCTCACTCCAGCTCCACGTTTTCGAGTCTTGGAAATCCCCGGGAGCAGGAATTTGAAACCAGACCTCCCAAAAGTGTGCAAAGCCTTGGCCAGGGCAGCCCGAGGGCAGGTGTCTGACTGGGACTGGGCGTGAATTCCTCAGGGAAACTCCCACAACTCCCGAAACTGGCGGTGCCCTTTTCCTCCCACATCCGCCAGACGGGAATATCTGAACCCAGCCGATAAGGAGCCGTGGGATCACTGCCCTGAGCCGACAGGGCCCAGGAGGGGACAGGTGACAACAGCAGAGCTATCGCTTAGGGCGAGATTTATCACCCAAACTGCGTCCCTGCACCTCAAGGACGGCAGCTGCTTCCACATCCCGCTCGCACGGCATTCCGGGCGGAGCTGGGGCTGCCAGGAAGGAGAAGGGTGCCCGGCAGCAGGAGGAGGCAGCCCTATTTTTGGAGCAGCCGGGAATAGCCACAGGCCGGAGGTGGCTGGAACCCATTTCCCCTCCTCACTCACCTCCCAGCCCTTTTTCTAGATGCGAGATTCGCCCTAAAAAGCACCTTGTACTTAGATTTATTTCGTGCTCCAGCTTAGATTTAGTTTGTACTCAAGCGCTTGGGTTTAAATTTAGTTTGTCCCATTTAAGGCACTGCATCACCCACAGAACACCTTCCCAGGCCCGTTTTCAGCAGTTCCGTCCCCAAATTGGCTGGTGCAGAGCTGGGAGCTTGGTCAGGAATTGGCATCTGCCTCCCTTTTCCAGCCACAACTTCCATCAGTCGTGCCCTGCCTGTTGTTTTTGTGTCGTGCTCTTGCAACAGGAGGTGCCTGTGATTCACTCCATTTGTTTGGTTTGCTTTTCTTCTTTTTCAATCTGCGCACAGCAAAACATATTTCTTTTCTCTTTTTTTTTTTCTTTTTCTTTTTTTTTTTTTCCCCAACTAACATTTTCAGCTCCCAGCATCACCCAACCCTGTGAAAAAAGGAGAAAATAGCACTGCTGGGAAAGCGAGCAGCTTTCTCCTGGAAATGGTGATGCTCCGAGAGAGCTTCGTGGGAAAGTGTCCTACCAAGATGTTTCACACCATGGGACCACAAAAAAACCCAGAGATGCTGTCACTGAGGGGAAAAAGCTGCTGCTGGCACCAGAAATCCCTGGTTTGCCACAAGAGGAAGGGATGAGAACCCTAAGGATCATCTCATTCCATGGGCAGGGACATATTCCACTGTTCCGGGAGTCTCCAAGCTCTGTCTATTCTGGCCTTGGGCACTTCCAGGGATCCAGGGGCAGCCACAGCTGCTCTGGGAATTCCTTCCCACTATCCCATCCATCCCTGCCCTCTGGAAGCAGGAAGCCATTCCCTGTGTCCTGTCCCTCCATCCCTCATCCAAGCCCCTCTACAGCTCTTTCCAGAAGGTTCTGGGGGCACCCAGTGCCCCAGTGCACGGCGAGCTCCCTGCCAGCCCTGCTGACACAGCTCTCCCAGGCAAGCCAAGCATAGCAAAGCCCAGGAGCTGTTCCAGGCAGTCCAGGCCGATTCCCAGAACTGCCATTCCAAAGGATCCCGGGGCGGGCTGCAGCCAGCTCACCCCGCAGAGAGGCAGCCAAGGGTCAATTGTATAATCCTGCTTTTCCCTCGGGCACCCGCTTATCTCAGAACCTGCTCCCTCCGGGGCCCCGCTTATCTCAGAACCTGCTCCCTGCAGCTCCCAGCTCACCTGTTAATGAGCTGAGAATAATCAAACAGCCAGAACCATCCCGCCCCGCGGTGCCAACGCGGATATCCGAGGAGAACTCGGGTTTGTGCACGTGTGGCTGAGCAGGGACGAATTCCTGAGCGTGGCAGCAGCTCCAGCCCAGCCTGCGCTGCAAAGGCCGCGGGCTCCGTGCCACGCTCAGCGTTTTGCGATGCTCGGTGACTTTCCGGTCAGGAGACAGCCCGGGATGGGCCGGGTGTCCCCTCCGCTGCCACCCCCGGGATATGCGGGAGCCGCGCCAAGGAGCGAAAGCTCCGTGTGGGATGTGCTGCACCTTTGCCAAAGTACAGCCCGGCCGGGAGGGAAAAAATCCAGGGGAGGATGGGAGCACTGTGCCTGCCCCCAGAGCCTCAGCCCGGAGGAACTTGGCGTTCGTGAGCGGCCAGGAGACACCCTTGCAAAAGGGAATGGAGCAAAGATCCCCCTGACAAAAATGACTCAGGGTGCCCCGGGCAGTGATGTGGAGCTGATCTTTGCCCCGGGCTCCGAGAGAAGCAAATCCTGCACGGTCAGGAGGGAACACTCGCACCTGTGCGGGCTGCAGGGGCCATGGAGCTGCGGAACGCTGTGCTCCGAAGTGTTAATCCAGCAGCGCCAGGACAGGCTCGCGGTGTTCCTTTGGCTGCAGGTGTGGTGCCACCTCAGCCTGGGTACATTTTGACCCAGTTGCCCACGTCCCCTCACCGATTTCTTGCAGGGAGCTCAGGGACCTGCAGGGAGGGCAGGGTTTGGCGGACACAGGGTGTCACCAAAACCACCTCAAACCAGCGGAATTGAGACTTTTGGTGTCACAGACTCGCCGGGCACGGTGCTGGAGAGGGGAGCGAGGCTGAGGGATGGAAAAGCAGCCACAGCTTTGCCCAATTTCTTGCGCTGCAGGCAGGGAGGGATCGGGCTCTGCCCAGCCCCAGAAATCCTCGCCCTGCTCAGGGCTGGAGCACGTGGAGGTGCCTTTGCCGAGCCGCATCACCTGCTGCTGGCACGGGTAAGAAATTGAATTAGGGGAGAGCTGCCAGCTCCCGCAGAGCCCAGAGCCGGGGCCAGCCCTGCAGCACTGCAAACGCAGCAGCAGCCGGGCCGGAACGCTGCTCTCCACCCCCAGGAACGGGGGCCGAGCTGAAAATCAGCCCTGCGGCTGCATCCTGCCGCACGGAGGGGGACAGGGACGGGCTGGGAGCGGGGCTGCAGCTGCAGCAGCCACGTGCTGAGCGCTGAACATGCTGAGCTTTCAGCTCGCCCGGGCCAGGGGGAAGTTCAGCAGGGCTCTTCTGCACAGCAGTTCTTCATCCTCCTCCTCCTCTTCCTCCCTTCACCCACAGCCCTACTTGGGGAATGTAGAGGTGACACCAAGGAGCTGATAAATAGGGCACGGCTCGCTCGCATCCCTCCCTGACTGCAATCCCTCTTAGCCCCGAGTTCTGCCGAAATGATGACAGGCGGAGATAAGGAGCTGGAGTGTCCTAATTGGTTTCGGTGGCAGGTGCCGCCTAGACACGGCTGAGGGACAAGCGACAGCAGGGACACACAGGTGGCGATCGGCCACTCCATCCCTCCTTTCCCTGTAGGGAACAGGGGGAATCTCCCTGGAGCAGCAGCAGCAGCTCCTATCCCTTTTCCCAGCCAGCACCGGTGACGCCATCGCGGAGCAGCCTGCCCTGCCCGGCGTGCCGGTGCCTCTCCCCTTTGTGTGTGACAAGGTGACAGCAGAGGCCACCCCCGAGCCGCGCACACGGCCACCAGGCAGCCTCGGGAAGGGCACCGCAAATGCCAGCGGGGGGATAACAGATGGCACAGGAACGAAGCGGGGGAAAGAAATGGGCGTGCTCGGAAGTTGCCGGGAATTGGGAGACAGAGCAGCCCTTGTGCTGCAGAGCCCGCCCGGCAAAGCCAACGGGGTCTTTGTTCCAGGCAGCCTGGAGGGGATTCAGCCCAAAACTCGGGATAAAACCAGCGCCGACACACCAGGCTCGGAGCCTTGAAAACATTTCTTTGTTCGGCTTTGCCGAGATCCGCTGCGGTTACAAAGTCCTTACGTGCCATTTGTAAATTTTTCCCCGGCACCAGAGGTCCTCGGTAAATGTTTACTCTCCAAATTCATCTGCAGCGAGCAGGGCGAGTTAGAAGTATGCATTAACTATGTAAATACACTTCTCCTTTCTGGAGAGCTGCGAGTTAGGAAATGTGTCCTGTGGCCGCCTCAGAGCTTTTTGACAGCCTTTGATACACCCAGCTGACGGGGGGGAAAAAAGCTTTCCGACAGCTTTTAATGTTCTCAGATCGTAGGAAAATGCTTTTAAAACATTTAAAAAAAAAAAGAAAGAAAAAAGAAAAAGAAAGAAAGAACAATCTAAAAATCCAATTAAAAGCCAGCAGCCTCAGCCCGCAGGCGTTTAAGGAGAGCCAAAAGCCCCCCCGAGGACACGAAAGAAATAAAAATAACCCGACTCTGCCCAAAGGACGAGACCCAGGTAGGAAGGAGCCGCAAGCCGAGGGGACTCACCTTGGGGAGCCGCGATGATCCTGGGGTTCACCTTGGGGCGCCCCGCTGCCCAGGCGCCCAGCTGGCCGAGCCACAGGGCCAGCAGGAGGGCGGCGGGCGAGCTCCTGCTGCCCATGGCTAGTCCGGGAGCGAGCCGGGATGGGGAGCCGGGCGGGCTGACAGCCGCATCTCCCCGCGTACAAAAGGCTGAGAGGCACCCGAGCGCAGCCAATGGTGCGGGGAGGGCGGGCCTTGCAGCACGACATGGAATAAAAACCCGCAGAATCTTGCCTTAACACCTGAGCTCCGGCACTCGCTCCCTGCCGCTTTCAATGGGGATTTTTGGGTCTTTTTTGGGTTTTTTTTTCCTTCTCCTCGGTGGGAGGAAGGTGCGGGGGTCGGAGGCTTTGTCACCCGAGGTTTGCGAAGAACTTCCCGTGGGGGCTGAGGAGGGGAAATAAAGGTTGGGACGGGTGAAATGAGAACGGAAATAGGGCTGAGGTTGGAAGAAAAGGGGGCGGTGGGACAGCGGGGTGTGCCCGGAGCCAGGTGCGGTGGGGGGAGTGGAACAGCTGGATCAACAGCTGGATGCAGCAGGGCTGTGGCAATGCCACTCCTAGGGCCACCCAGCTGTCACACCCCCCTGTCCCCAAAGGGACACGACATCCCCGAGTGGGTGCGGGAGGAAGCTGAGCCCTGCCCGACCACCCCGAACCTTCGTGTCCTCCAAAGGACACCTCGCTCGTGGCACAGCCCTTGTCCCAAATTGTCACCTCCCTGTCCCAAAGGTGCCCCCGGGCAGGGCCGGGAGCCTTTGTGGCGCTGGTTAATGAGAGGAGCGGGGAATTCCGAGCACGGAGAGCGAGGAGCCGGGACGTGACCGGAATGGGAGAAACCCACCGGGAACGAGACGCAGCTGCGCCCTTTAAAGTCGCGATTGAAGCCGCGCTCCTGCAGGGACGAGCAGGGCCAGGCCAAGGGGGGCACGCTGAAGAAAGCCAAAAATAAATTAATGAGCCGGCTAATGGTGAATTTACAGGAGCCACAGGGATTTCCCGGAGCCTCTCGGTGTGTCAGGGGGTTCATCTTCCTCTTTGGCCACGCAGCTGCCGGGGTAATTACAGGGGAAAACAAACACTTCTGGCCGTGGTGATTCTCAGCCCTGCAGCGCTCCGAGCTCACCCCGACCTGCCCTGGGGGCAGCTGCAGGGCTCTGTTTGCTCCCTGAGCTGCCAGGCCCCGTTAGCACTCGGTTTCCAGCAGGGAAAAACCAGAGTTTTCTTCCCAAAATCACTCCTGAAAAAGGAGTTTTCTTCTTTCACCCAGCAGCTGGGGGCTCGGGGTGGTTTTCGTTCTGAGGTTGGGGGTTTTTGTTACACCACTGTGGATCAAATTTAGCCTCAAGCTCCCTCAGGGTTTTAGGAGTGTTTGGAGGATCCCAGACTGGTTTGGGGTGGAAGGGACCTTGATGTCCAACACCTCCAAGCCCATCCTGCAGCTCTTCCAGGGATGGGGCAGCCTCACAGGGAAGGATTCCTCCCTAAAACCCCTGAGAGCAGCCAGGAGGGAGCCTGGATCCCAGAACCATGAGATCATTGCCTGGGAGAGCCATTCCAGGAGAACATGAGTCCCAGGAAAACCCAACCCTCCAGAGCAGCACAGCTCCCACCCCACAGCCCATTCCCAGCTCGCTCCAGCCCTGGCCAGGATTACAGGATGGGTTGGAATGAAAGACACACTTCCCAAAGCAAGGAATGAGCTCAGAAATTCAGTTTATCTCAGGACCACATGGAATTGGATTCCAGGCACCAGCTCAGCCTCTTCCTGCAGAATTTTCCATCTGCTCCACTGCAGGATCAGAACTTCCCCAGCACAACTCGTGAGCAGCTTTCTCCCAGATCATGCGCCTCGCTTCCAGCACGGATCAGGAGGCAGCCTCCCCCAGGAATCTTGTCAGAAGCACAGATTTTTCCCCAAGAGGAACAGTTTTTATTCAGCACAAACCGAATGTTTGTGGCCCAGGCAACCCAGAGAGCTCGGATTGCACTTGGCACCCGAGCAGGCGTCGCCGTGATTTTATCCACAAAAACAGATCTGTTACCTCCCCTCAGCCAGGAATGTGACCCTTGGAAGCACCAAAAAAGAGAAATCTTAGCCCTGGCTAAGCCAGGCAAGACCTCTGCTGTGCCAAAATGCAGGGGTGACACACCCAGGGCTGGACAAAGGTGGTTCATGTTCCTCATCCCCCTTTTCCATCATCCCTTCCACTGGGATGCTGCACGGTTTGGCCCAGAGCTGGCAAGTCCTGTGTTTAAACTGATGGCCCAGGAGGGTGGGACAGAACTTTTGGAAGATCAGAGCTGCCATTCCTCCTTTTGGGAAGGAGCTGACTGCTGAGGCTGGGTTTGGAGTGGGAATCAGTGCAATTCCCCTCACAGCTCCTCTTGGTGCTGACAGCCCCTTCATTCCCCAGCTGACAGAGTGAGGAGGGAAGCGAGCAGAGCAGATCCTCCATCAGCTGCTGCATTTTCTGCTCTCCACACCCAAATTCTACCCCCCTGCTCCTGGCAGGCAGCAACCAAAAAACCTCAACCACCCCTCCCCAAGGCCAGAGCCCTGCAGAGTTTGGGGGCTTCCCAGCTCTCCTGGCTGATCTCTTCAAGCTGGATTGAGTCTGGGGGCTCTGATCAGTTGGCACAAGTTCCCCCCTGGGTCCTGCCAAAGGACAGCACGGCACAAGTGCCACCAAAGGGGCCCAAGATGTGTTCAGAGCCACCCCCAGGGCTTCACAAACCCTCAGGAAAAGGGTGGGGGAGCCATGTGCCCCCACAATGAGATTTCCCAGCAGATTTCACCCCCCCCAGAGATGATCTCCCAGGAGATTTGGCCAGAAGGGAACTTGTGACTGAGCTGATTTGCACTCAGTGATTTTGAGAGCAGAACAAAACCCCAGCCTGGGACTCCCCTTCTTGCTATGCCTCCAAAGGAAAGCCCAGGGGCTGGCCCAGGCCCTTCCAGGCCAGTGTCACCACATGATTTACTGGTAACAGGTCCTGCCCACTGGCCACAGCCACAGCCCACCTTTGTCACCAAACCCCCCTGAAGGTGCCACATCCTCAGAGGGGACTCACTGGTGGGGCAGGAAACGAGGCAGGGGTGCCAAAGGCTTCAGGCAGAGTAAACAAAATCCAGTTTGGAGCCTCACCCAATTAAAGAAGATTAGAAGAACAGAAAGAACAGGAATGGGTGGCTCTGTTCAGCCTTGCTCCCATCACTGTCAGCTCCATCTCCCAGGTCAGACTGCTCTGCAATCCCTGATCCTTCTTTCCCTGTGTGCTGTGCTCCTCTGCATTCCAGGGCAGCCCTGGCACGGCAATGGCCACGTCTCAGAGTCCCCAAAATGGGACTCCCACATCCCCCAGCAGCTCTGGAATCCACAGGGAGGGCCCAGCACCACCATCCATCCCCTGAACAAGATGCTAACCCTCCCTTTTTATCAGCCACAAAATCCTCCTGCACACACTTGGTTAAGGTCTGACCCTTCTGCAGTTCAGCAGCTGGAATTTCAGCCTGCATTTTTTCTGCAGGGAATCCAAACAAGCTCACCTGGCTCTCAAGAACCTGGGAAAAACGCCAGAGCTAACCAAGCTCATAAACCCTGAGCTATTCAGGAAAAGCAAACTCCTTCCCCATGACCTTGGAGCGCTTCCAGCAGGGCTGTCTCGCCAGGAAGGGAGGGCCAGGGCCATGCCCTGCTCCTCCTCCTCTGAGAGCCACCCCCAGGCCTAGTGACACACAGGAACAGTGGTGACACCAGCATCAGCAGCACCCAATACAGGGAGTTCTCCATCAGCCCAGACACCTTCTGGTTCGTTTTTCCTTTCTTCCTGTGTCCCATCTGCCCTTCCTGCCCTGCCTGTCACCTGTTATGGGGCCCCTTTGGGACAGGGATTGGGGATCAGAGAGGAAAATGGGAATGAGGAATGGGGAGAACAAACAGCTGGGGACTGATCCGAGCAGACAGCAGCTGGCAGGACTGGGGTGACTAAATGATGTGAAACTGAGAGTGCTCCGGGGTCAGAGCGTTTAATGCCAGACAAACCCCACCCCCTGCAGGGATCCTGCAAGGCACCCTCGGATTCCCTGCCCAGGAACAGCCACCAAATCCAGCAACAAAATAATCCAGCAACAAAATAATCCAGCAACAAAATAATCCAGCAACAAAAAAAAAAAAAAAAAAATCCAGCAATAAAACCACCCAGCACCGCAGAGGGAAATGCTCAGGGTGTGCTAGGCTGGTTCCTCCCACCCCAGTAACATTAGAGGACAAGGTCCCTCCTGGCTGTCATTGTCACCTCCTCCAGTCCCAGTGATATTAGGGGATGTCTTGGATTGCAATATAGGATGTGTATTCTGTCCCCATCTGTTGAAGCCAGGTGGGGCAGTGACCCTTATCTCTGTGGCACATATTATCTGCTAATGGGCCAGCTTTAAACCAGCTGGGGCAATCAT
>JAOTQP010000521.1:1932137-1941976 GCA_026413545.1 Cichladusa arquata | reverse complement strand
TAATTTTCCTAGTAAAGAACTGTTATTCCTAATTCCCATATCTTTGCCTGAGAGCCCCTTAATTTCAAAATTATAATCATTTGGAGGGAGAGGGTTTACATTCTCCATTTCAAAGAGAAGCTTCTGCCTTTATTGGCAGACACCTGTCCCTCAGACCAGGACAGGGGACAATGTCCTTGCTGGTTGCCCTGTCCTTGTCACCTCCTCCTGCCCCAGTGCACCCCAAAAGGAACCCTCAAAGCTCTACTGGCACCCATGAGGTGCCACAGTCCCACAGCTCCTCCTGCCCAGCTGCTGCACAGCCTTGGGACCTGGGGTCGCTCCCCAGGGGTGAAACAGAGCCACAGATTTACCAGTTTAAGGAAAAACCTGGTGTGGGGTCTGTTCCCAACACTCCACACCCAGCTCTGAAAGTCTCCCAACCTCTGACAGCCAGAAAATCTCTTGGGAACGGGCTTTTTTCTCTGCTCACCCTGCTCCAAAATTTTGCTCCTATGTCTGTTCTTGGCCCCTGCAGGAAAAAAAGGAACTCTGGCTCCCCTCTGATGCTTTTATGGCTCCTGGAGTGGAACCCCACAGCTCCAACTCAACACCTGAATTAATTCCTCCCTGCTGAACCAGCAGAGCCTGCTCTTAAATCAGCATTTATTTCAGAGATAGAGGGGGGAAAAAACCCTCTCAAAGGGATTTTGGGACACGTTTCTGAATATTAGAACACTATAAATATAAAAGGGAACAGAAGGAAATAGAAATATTCTCACAGGGTGACATTTTCAGCCCATTTCTGCTTTCACAAAATTAAAATAGTTGCGTGGTTTTTATTTTGGATCACGTGGGGCCTCTCAACTCTGTGACCTTAAAAGGGCTTTGAGGGCTGAAATCAGAGCTCCTTTATTGTCACTCCTAACAGGAAAATGGTGATTCATGCCAGCAAACCTCACAGGACACAGGTCACTGTCACAGGGATGTGTCACCTGCCCTGCTCTCTGTGCTCTCACCTCATCAGCTGGCCCAGCATCAGAATTCTCCTTTCTCCAAAGTTCCCCTGAGATAAAGTAAAACCAAAATGTCCTTATTGCCAAGAATACCTCTGTCCCTTCTTCCTTTGTCCCCTCCCTGAGACCCCTCAGCTCACTGAACCAGCACAGAGCAGGAAAAGGAAGAAAAACTCGAATTTTTTCCTACAAGGACAAAGCTGGAAGCAGCCAGGAAACCACCGAGTCCTTCTGCAAAAAAAGAAAGTTGATTGGCAAAGGCTGTGCCAGACAAATTCCTGCTGCTGCTCCTGCTGGATGTACCTGCCCAAAAATCCTGGAGCATCAGGGAAAGTCACCTTCACCAATTTTCTGGAATTTATGTGCCAGGGCAAGGTGTGGAGCCCCAGGATGTGAGTGGGAAGTCTCAGAGCTTGTCAGGCTGGGGGAGAGCAAGGAACAAAGAAATCTGTCCCAAATTGGTGGAAGCACTGCAAAAGCCACCTGGGAGATTCTGCTCTGCCTCCATTCCACCTTTTTGCTGGAAAATTAACCAATAGAGACAAATCAGCCCAAAATGAGAGATGAGGAGAAAAAGGTCTCCAGAAAAGCAGAGCACAAATCAGCCCAAAATGAGAGAGACAAGGAGAAAAAGGGCTCCAGAAAAACAGAGAAAAAAATCAGCCCAAAATGAGAGAGAAAATGAGAAAAAGGGTTCCAGAAAAACAGAGAACAAATCCACCCAAAATGAGAGAGAAGGAGAAAAAGGTTTTCAGGAAAATAGAGCACAAATCAGCCCAAAATGAGAAAAAGAGTTCCAAAAAAACAGAGAAAAAATCAGCCCAAAATGAGAGAGAATGAGAAAAAGGTTTCCAGACAAGCAGAGCACAAATCAGCCCAAAATGAGATAATTTAACTCATTCCTTTCTGTATAATTTAGCATAGTTATAACAGCACTTACAAACCCCAGTAAACACAAATATGGATTTTATGAGGCCACCTACCACTAAGTTACATGGACAACTGGAGCTTCTGAGATGCTTGTGTAAAATATCATTCTCTCCCCACTCACAGCATTCAAAATCCTCAATTTTTAACCACAAAATTTTGATTTAAAAATTCTCCAGTGTGAGCTGAGGTCAGCTCAATACCCAGCATCCACAAGTCAGCACGTGGTCCATGATTCCAGGGAAATTTAGAGAGAACATTATTTCACTGTGACATTTGGAACTAAGTATTTGGTTTTTCCCCAAAATTCAACGTTGTTAAGATTTTTCCTGACTGCAATTTTTACTGTTACCAATTCATCTTTTTATTGCTCCCTTTTTTAATAGCAGAGTGAGGAGAGGAATGGCCTGTTCAAATCCCACTCTATCACAAATAAATAACTCAAAAAATTCTATAAAATTGTCTTTCAGCTGCAAAATCCACCTCCCATGCCAAGAATTACCACGACCTAACCCTGTATTTTCAAGCCTTTCCTTGCAGTTCTGCTTCTCCCTGCCCTTGAGCATCACTCCTGTGTGCCAGCAGGGATTCCATGTGAGCTGGAATGTGCCCTGGGGCTGCTGCAGAACCATTCCCAGCCCCCTCTGAGCTCTCCCTCTCCTGCAGGAGCTGCTGCAGCACAGCTCCCATTGCTGCCCAGCCGTGCAGGAGGCAGCAGAGCCTCTTCCCATCCCTGCAGCTCCTGCCAACTTCTCTGCTGCAGGCAGGGAATGTGCCTGAGATGCTGCTCCCAGCCAAGCCCTGCTGGTTGGGAGAGGAAATCAGGGAAAAGTCACTTCCAGCCCCAAAATCCAGGCAGTTCTCAGCTCTCTGGGGGTGTGGGGAAGCAGAAATAGCAGTGAAAATGGCTTCATGTCAAACGTGGGTCAGCAGGGGGATCAAATATCCCAGGAGTGATGAGAAAAACACAATTTTGGGACAGCAGTGAGGCCTAAATTGAAAATTCAGGTGGTGCAGGAAGGCAAATTGGTGTCCAGAACAGCCTGCAAGTGCTTTCCAGCTTTGGGCAGGAGCTTAATCCGTGGTGATCCTGGCTGCCAGCAGAGCTGTGGGGTGCTGAGCATATGTTCTGTCCTGCCCCTGCAAAGCCAGGGATGGGCAGGGATTAATCCCCACACCAAATCTGTGTGCTGTGCGTGCCGAGGGCAGGGACCCCGGCAGGGTGTCAGGAAAGCCACTGATGTCAGTCACATTTTATCTGCTGCAGCCTCAGGCACACAAACAGCCCCTCCCTGCCTCCCCGGGGCATTCATCCTCCCGACAGGATTAAAGCCTATCAGTGCAGGCTTCCAGCAATCCGAGATGGTATCGGCAGGATCACAGAGCTCGCAGAGGGATTAGAGGGCAGCCTGGAGGTGAGGCAGGAGAGCACCCGAGGAGAAGCGCTGCCGCTTTCACGCCTCGTTAAACCCTGGCTGCAATGGCACTGACGCTGCTCCCACTGATTGCAATTACAGGCAAACGCCGTTAATTGGCTGCGCAGCCCGGGTTTAGAGGGCGCTGCTGCAGCCAGAACGGGCTGTGGCACTTCTCCAGCTCTGCACACAGCCTCGGCCCTGGTGCTGGGATTTCTTTGTCACTGTCACCTCGTGGTGGCCGTGAACCGCCTGCCCTCTGCTGAAGCCACCACCTCCCAGCATGGCAGAGCTTTTCCTGCAGTCCCACTCCCCTCCCCGCAGCACAGCCCAGGACAGAGCACAACCCACACAGCAGGCAGGGTCTGTTTAATCCAGGAATGAAACAACAGGCAGAGCATGAGGACGATAAAACATTGCACAAGTGGAGGGGCCACATCTCCAGCACTGAGACACCTCTTCCCTTCTCGTGCTGAGCCCTGAGGAGGTTGGAGAGAGGATTTGGAGCTGCCCTCGGTGCTCCCCACAGCAGAGCAAGCCAAGGAGCATCCCCCAAGCACAGAACTGCTGCCTCAGCACAACTCACCAGCCCAGCAGGAAGGTTTAGGGGGCCCCCCCAGCGAAGATGAGCTCCAGGGCAGCCTGGATGTCCCCTCCTGTGGCCTGCAGAGCCCTCAGGCTCAGCTCGTCGTCGTGGATCCCCATGTCTCGCAGCTGCTGCAGCTGGGGCTGCCACTGGCTCTGCTCACAGCAAACAGGAGAAGTTTGGGGTGGGTGGGAGAAGCCCAGCTCCTGAAAGTCCAGAGATGCTGCAAAGCCCCCAAATCCACCCTCCATCCCAGTTCCACCCAGCACTTTTGCAGTGTTTGTGATGATGCCTTAGGAATTTAGCTTTTATATATTTCATATATTTGTAATCCTGCAACTCTGAACTCCATACAGAGTGTCAGCTGCTGCTTTCCCATTTTGGTCAGACACAACAATTCCTCTCTAGGCCTGGAATCAAGGACACTTCACTGCCTAAGGCCCTGAGAAATGTAAACTAAAGTGAGCTGAAGGGAAAGCAAACCTGGGGTAAACTACTTCATTACCTGAAGCTGTAATTGGGATATTAACCCCCAATATACAAATGGATCAAACTTATAAAGTGTGAAAACCCATGACCAGTGGTCCATTTTTGGGGAGCTTAATCTGTCCAAAACCTACCTGAAGGTCCCTCAATAAATAGAAAAAAAAACTGCTTTTGATTCCCTTAATTTTGTCTGGCCTCTGTTTTTAGGTAAAAGAAGACATTGGTGATGTCCTTTCCAGGTGAATGTCCCAGCCCAGGAGGCAGCTGGGAGATACCAGTGGGATTCAGGATTGCAGGGGCTGCACTGACCTGGAGGCTGGGCTGCCCTGAGGCCTGCAGGGCGTGCTGCAGGGCCTGGCTGAACAGGTCATTGGTGATGGGTGTCCCTGACTGGACACTGGAGGACATCGGGGATGTCCCAGAGGAGTGGCCCTAGGAGGAGAGAAGGGATCAGAAAGATCACAGGAACCAGCACAGCCTCCATCCCAGAGGGAAGGGAGCTCCTCCATGAGGGAGTGAAGGGGCCCCAGAGCTGAGCCAGGCTGTGCTGGCTGTTCCCTGGGTGCTGGGATCATGGGGGAGATACAAATCACAGGAAGTTGCATGGGGGAATGCAGAGCCAGGGGTGGGATCACCCAGGGAATTCCACCTCGAGGGAACTGGGATCACTCAGGGAATTCCACCTCGAGGGAACTGGGATCACTCAGGGAATTCCACCTCGAGGGAACTGGGATCACCCAGGGAACTCCTCCCCGAGGGAACTGGGACCACCCAGGGAACTCCTCCCCGAGGGAACTGGGACCACCCAGGGAACTCCTCCCCGAGGGAACTGGGATCACCCAGGGAACTCCTCCCCGAGGGAACTGGGATCACCCAGGGAACTCCTCCCTGAGGGAACTGGGATCACCCAGGGAACTCCTCCCCGAGGGAATGCTGCCCCAGCTGGCCTGGTGCTGGCTGTTACCTGTGTGCCCGGGGTGGGTGTGTGGGAGCTGCTCTCAGGGGTGCTGGCCAGGGCCAGGGCTGTGGCCAGCTCGCTCTGGGTGATGGGCCGAGGCCCCGCCGCCCCCGCATAGCCCAGCGAGGCCGGGCGTGAGCCAGACGTGCTGCTGGAGGGGGTGGACCTGGTGCTCTGCATGGAGGGAGAGAAAAACCCCAGCTGTGTGTTTGTGTCCCAGTCAAACCACAGATCCCTGCCCTGCCATCCCCAAAACTCCCAAGGGTGGAATTTCTGAAAGACAGAACAGGCCAGAGCGGGATGTGCTCTTTTTCCACAAAGTCAGCAGTGGAAACTGGCAGGAAAGCCTTCAATCTATCATCCACCAGCCCCAAACCAGGTGATATCAGCTGTGGAAACTGGCAGGAAAGCCTTCAATCTATCATCCACCAGCCCCAAACCAGGTGATATTAGCCTGGAACAAAACAATTGCCCATTGACAGGCACCCAATATCCAGTTTTTGTTTTCCTTCCCCTTTGTCCTATGGAGAGGAAGAGTGCAGAAGGGCAGGATCAACATTCCCACGCTCCACTTTGGCCAGGAGGGTGTTTCCTCTGCTCCATTTTCCTGTTGTGTGCTCAGCACTGAGGAAAACCCTCTCCTGAACAGCATGCAAGCAGCCAGGATCAATATGTTTGTCTCCACATCCCCCTGGGGAGCCAGAACAGCTCGTGCTGTTCACCAGGCAGGAAGAAAAGAGCTTGGGAGCTCTCAGGGCTACAAATTAACCCCCAAAAAGAGGTGGAAGTCATCTTACCTGGTGGAAGTCATCTTCATCATCAGAGAGCCCCTCAAAGAGAAAGCCACCTGCAGCAGATAGGGGGCAGAAGGATGTGGCAAAGCAGCAGGAATTGGGGTTCCTGGCTGAGCTCAGCCCTGAGCTCCCCTCCCAGGTGGCATACCTGGCATGTCCCGGTAGGAGCCCAGGGCCATGGCCCGTGAGGAGGTGTCTGGGGCTGGCAGGGGGGTGCTGCCTGCCACCGAGTGCAGCACCAGCACGATGGCATTCACCAGGGCAGGGTGAGCTGGGATCAGCCTGCAACCAACGGGCACAGGGCAATCAGCAACCACCTGAGAGACCCAGCACAGCCACCACCACTGCAGGGTGAGCTGGGATCAGCCTGCAACCAACGGGCACAGGGCAATCAGGAACTACCTGAGAGACCCAGCACAGCCACCACCACTGCAGGGTCAGCTGGGATCAGCCTGCAACAAACAGGCACGGGGCAATCAGCAACCACCTGAGTGACCCAGCACAGCCACTATCCCTGACTGCTGCCCCAGCTGCCACACAAACTGCTCCAGGCACCAGGGATCCTTCTGGATCCACCTTGGACTGGCCTGGGTTCAGCAAGGATCCTTCTGGACTCATGCTGGACCTGGCCTTGAATCCTTCTGGATTCATGTTGGACCTTCCCTCAGTTTACCAGGGATCCTTCTGGATCCACATTGGACCTAGGCTTGGATCCTTCTGGATCCATCCTGGACCTTTCACTGGTTCTCCAAGAATACTTCTGGACCCATGCTGGACCTTTTCTCAATTCACCAAGGATTCTTCTAGACCTGTCTTGGACCTGGCCTTGGATCCTTCTGGATCCACGCTGGACCTGGCCTTGGATCACCAAGAATCCTTCTGGTTCCATGTTGGACCTTTCCTCAGTTAACCAGGGATCCCTCTGGATCTACATTGGACTTTTCCCTGGTTCACCAAGGATCCTTCTAGACCCATCTTGGACCGGGCCTTGGATCCTTCTGGAACCATATTGGACCTGGCCTTGGATCCTTCTGGATCCACACTGGACCTTTCCTTGGTTCATCAAGGATCCTTCTGGATCCATCTTGGACCTTTCCTCAGTTCTCCAACAATTCTTCTGGACCCATGCTGGACCTGGCCTGGGTTCACCACGGATCTTTCTGGACCCACATTGAACTTTGACCTGTGTTCACCAAGGATCCTTGTGGATCCACATTGCACCTCAGCTTGGATCATCAAGAATCTTTCTGGACTCACATTGGACCTTGACCTGGGTTCTCCAAGGACCCTTCTGGCCCCACGCTGACTTTCCCTTGGTTCTCATTTCCCATATGCTCTCTCTTCTCTGGCTGAGCAGCTCCAGGTGTGAACCCTGACCCTGCCTCCCCCCAAACACCCCCTGCATTAACCCAGCTGCTGAGGAGGGGTGTCCCAGCCTGGCAGGCAGGAGCAGAGCTCTGTCCCACCCAGGTGACACTGGGGACACTGCTGAGTCACTGGCCCAGCTCGGGGAACTTACGTGTCCAGCATGTTGGGGTCTGCAAACACGGAAAACAGATCCTTGTCCTGCAGAACTCCTGGAAAAGACCAGGAAACACAGTGAGCCAGGATACAACAAACAGGAGCCAGTCACATAAAAGCCACAGGAACAAATAGGAATTGTTTTCCAGGAAGTGAGTCATGAGTAAACACCACAAACATTCTCATTGTTCCTCTGATGTCTTTGTGTTTCTCTGGAGAGACTCTTGGTCACAGCCACACACCCAAGGGACTTTTTTTATTCCCAGCATATCCTGTGGGTGCTCCACCCCAAGGGAAGAATGGAAGCTGGCCCCCAGCTCCCTGCAGCCAGGCTGTGACTGCATCCCAAATTCTACCTGCCTCGGACTGGCACCATCCCACAACAGGCTGGATTTAATGAACCACTTTGTAGCACTTTGCAGCAGGGAGAGAGCATCCATAGCATCCATCCCTCCCTTCCCTGACCCTTCTGCAGCCAGGATCCACTCCCAAGGAGAAATCATCCATCCCCTCTGTTCCCTTCTGAAGCCAGGATCCATCCCCAAGGAGAAATCATCCATCCCCTCTGTTCCCTGACCCTTCTGAAGCCAGGATCCATCGTGGATGGATCACAGCAGACACCTGAGCAGTCTCATGCTCCACAAAGGGACAAAAAAAGAAAAATGTTGTTTTTAAACTCTCCCTTCTCTCTATCAGGAATTCAACCTAGATTTGGGTCTCTCCCTTCCCCCATCAGGAATTAAACCCTTCCTCAGACCCTCTGGATCACAGCCAGACTCACCCAGAGCCACAGGGTCACTGCTGAGGCCGGGAGTAGCCACAATGATCTGATCCAGGGATTCTTTGTTTCCCAGCATCTTGAAGACCTGCCAGGGACAGCAGAGCAGATCAGGAATGTCACCCACCGTGGGATTGTCCCCAGAAGGAGGGGACAGCTGAATTCCCCCCAGGAGCAGAGCACTCACAGCATCTCTGTAGGCAGGGCTGCTGTGCAGGGCAGTGTGCAGGACACGGAATTCCCGGACTGCTGCCACCTTATCCACGGGCTCTGAGGGGAGAAAACAACAAAACAAAACACAGCTCAGCCTCTGTCAGCCCTCAAAGCCATTTCAGAGATCCTTTAACATCCCTGGATTGGGTGCAGTCACTGCAGAGTAACGACTTGCTGCACTCTCAAATCATAAAAATAGCCAGGAATATCCTCCCACACGTGCCATTACAGGAATGCCAACTCCAATCCCTCTTTTTGTACAGTCAGGAGTACACAGCAGCTTGCTCATCCCTGGGGCTTTGCTCCAGATTGCCTGGCAAGGCCCTAAAATGGATCACAGGCAATTAAGGAAGGGATGATCCCTCTCCATGCTGCACAGCTCATTCCTTAACTCTTTTGTCAGCAGGAAACTAACACCCAGGTGCTGCTGGGAGAGGTGGGGAGTTCCCAAACAAGGGAACACAGCAAAAGCTGCTCCTCAGCCCCTAATAAAACACATCCCAAGCTGAATCCAAGGGGCAACCCCCACAGCTCCTCACCTGGTTTTTGATCAGGCTCAGGCCAGGACTTGCGCAGGACGTGGACAGTGGAGCCAGACTGGATTCCATAAAAATCCAGGGTCTGGTCATCCCTCAGCTTCCTGCCACAGTAGATCAGGTCTGGGGGGACAAACACCTGAAGATGAACCTGTGCCACGAGCTGGGGGTCTCTAGGTGTGGCTTAGAGCCCCGGGGGTATTGAGCAGCTGAAGCTGCTCCAGCTGGTTAGGGAACAACACAGGGAATTTGTGGAGCTGAGAATCAGGAGGGAAATCATGGAGCTGATCTAGAGAAAATGGCAGAGTCACCTCCTGTGTAAGAGCTGACCTCTCTCTTGTTGTCTCAGTTCTCATGAGACACCCCACAAGGACACAGAGACGGCGGGAAGCCCAAATATTCCCTCCCAAGGGCACTGCCGCGGCTGGAGCACCGTGAGCCCAAGGAAACAGGGAAGGAACGCCGAGCCCTCCCAGCAGCAGCAGCAGGATGCGGTGGGAGGACGGGCCGAGGGTGTCCCCAAGCGGCGGGACAGCGCCAGGCTCCGGCAGGGCACGCACCGATGAGCTCGGGGTCCGGCAGGGATTCCTGCAGCTTGCCCGCGATCAGCTGCTTGAGGTGCGAGATGCT
>JAOTQP010000521.1:1875839-1886761 GCA_026413545.1 Cichladusa arquata | reverse complement strand
AGGGAAGGGAAGGGAAGGGAAGGATTCACGGCCAGCCAGGCAGGGATGGACATCTCCCCGCCTTGCACCAGGAGAGGGGGCCCTTCAGCCGGCTGGAGTCGGCAGGGAAAGAGGACATAGAGAAAAGGGGGGAAAATGCAGCAGACGAGTATCTGAGGGTGAAATCCCGGAGTGAAGGATGGAAAATCGCCTGCCCCGCATCCCCGGCTGCTCGGCTGGAGCTGGGAGCTCCCAGGGATTCCGGCAGCGCGGGCGGGATGAGAAGGGTGGGCAGGGAAATTCCTGCCTGGGATGTACGAGACAGCGCAGGATTCGCAGGCGGTGGCTGGGAACAACAGAGGAAAGCCGGCGTGAACAGCTCCCAGCTCATTGCAGCCTGGAGAATTCCCCTTCCAGCTGGAAAAGCCCCGCAGGGAGCCGGGTTTGGCCGGTTCTGTCCCCGCAGGGCTCCGGGGGATGCGGGATGCTCTACAGCGGGATGGGTCTCCGACAGATCCCACCCTCCCCAGATGTTCCTCCCGGCAAAAAACGTCCCGTCGGGGCTGGAACCGGCGCTCCCCGGTGCCACCGGCGCTGGTGGAGCTGTCGCAGGTGCCACCGGTGCCACCGGAGGGCGGTCACGTCCTGGATGCCAGCGGGAAGGGACAACAGCGCTGCGGTGAGTTAGGATCCGGCTCCCCATCCCAGTTCTGCCTCTCGGGGTGGCCTCTCCCACCAGGACAACCCCAAACCCCCTCGGGTGTGGAGAGCAGCCTCATCTCAGGGCTCTCCCAGGCAGCCCTCGTTCCGGGGATGGTTTTAATTTTTTTAATTTAATTTTTTAATTGAAGGGGAGCGGGCTGGGGACACTGGCTCTCGGCAGGTGGCTTTTCACCTCCGGGGTGGGACCCCCTCCTCTGCCTGTATCCCCCACCCTGACAGCCCCTACCCTGCTGGGGTCCAGGGAGATGATTTTAGGGGTGCAGGAGTGGGGCAGACCGCTGCGATCTCTTGTTATAGTGGGGACATGAGAGCTTGTCCCTCTGTGTGACCCCCACCTCTCACTGCTGGGCTGCCACCAGGGCCGGCCTTGGGGACATCCAGGGGACAGCCAGCCCTGGGGACACCCAGGGGACAGCTATCCTGCAGCCAAGGCAGAGTTTGAGGAGCATCCACCACCCCAGAGGCTTTGGGCTCACACTGCCGGTGCTCCACGGAAAATCCTGCCAGGATGGGTGTTCAGCCAGGTTTGAGGGAATTCCTGGAGCTTTCCCCCAGCAGGGCTCTGCGGGGAGGAGCTATCTCTGCATCTCTGCAGTTCCCTTTTCAGCCTGGGGACAAACTCCATCCTTGCCCTCTCTCCTGCCCTCTGATTCACTGGTACCTTGTACCTCCGATGGCTCAGGGTGATGGATCAGCCCAAACACTGCCTCCTTCCCTCCAGCAGGAGGGAGGGGAGGGTGGCAGGGGGACAAAGGGCTCGAGCAGGAGCAGAGCCATGTGCCAGGTTTGATGTGCCCACCTCCCTTGGATCCAGCTCTGCTCTGGATGGATTGGAGAACCAGCATCTTCCTCACCCGCCAGCTCCAGCACCCCATAAACTGCTCATGGAGGCTGAAAAGAGACATTTTTTTTTTCCCCAAAAAGGTAAAAACCAGTGTGGAGTTCAGAGCCCAACTCTGTCCCCGTGGAGATGCAAAGAGAAAGATGGTGTTGGGGGGTTTTCTTGGGACAAACAGCAGAAGCATTAATCCCCATGGGGAGATGACTCCTGATAACAAACAGCCAAAGGACAGGAATTAGAAATGCAGGGCTCTCTTTTAATCAGGAGGGACACTGGGTGTTAGAGGAACTCCTCTCTTCCATCCTGGACAGTCACAAGTGGCTGTTCTGGCCCATTTTGGGGCTAGGGACTGACCTTCCCAGCGAGGAGATGCCACCAGCCCGACATGCTGCCTCAGCCAGAGGGAAAAATCTGTGTCTGCCTGGAGCTTTTCCTGCAGGAATGAGGGTGCTGGGAGCATTTGGAAGGGGAGCTGGAGTCCAGCTGAAGCCCTGCTGCCATGACTGGACTCATGACTCATTTTAAAACCAACCATAAAAGCAATTTTCCATGGCATGATCAAAGCTTCCCTGGCTTATCACCGCCCTGATTCCAGTACAGGAACCGTGGTGCTCACAGGCTGCCTGGGGAGTAATTGGAGGGCTTAATTGAGGAAGGTCATTAGGGGCAGGCAAAGATAGGGGAGCTGGAGCCTCTTGCCTGCTGTGACTTACTGAGGCTGGACTGATGATCCTTGGGGTGTCTTCCAGCTCTGCAGATTCCATCCTATGATTTTTTTGGACCCAAGGAGCAGGGGGCACGCAGGGGTTCAGACCAGGTTCCATTGGCATCAAGAGAGGGAGGGGTGCTAAATGTAGGCAGGGAGTGGTAAAGGTGGTATCTGCACCACTTAATTCATGGCTTGTCTGCAGTTTTTTCTGTCCTCACTCAGAGTCAGGATTAAAAACACGAAGGAGACGAAATTTTTCATGTTTGGGCTTGGCTGTTGATTAAATCTTATTTAAAGCACAGAGAGTTCTGCAACACTTCTAGCTAAAAGTGACCGAAATGGAGGTGAACCTAGCCAGCTACAAGGTCTTTTAAAGCTAAACAGTGCAATAGATAATTAACACTCATATTATTTATACTTTTGACCCTATAACCAAATTCCCATGACCCTCAGTGCAGCACTAACTGTCCAACCAGAAACTACTGCCTGAAACCATGAAGAAGAAGGAGGAAGAACACAGAAAGGAGACACCATCCCAAATCCTCCATCTTTTCCCATACCTATTACTGTACTATAAAAGCTTTAAATTTAAAACCCTTCACCGTGTGAAATCACACCCTTCTATTTAACTGAACACCCCTGATTTTAACTCCATCACTCAAATTTGGAAGCCTTCAGGTCCAAAGCAGTGTTCTCCAGGGGTCAGTGCCAGAAAGCACAGAAAGCTCAAAAACCCCCCAGGTTTCTGGGATCCAACATTTGCCATGGAGCTCACCCCTGGCATTACTCACACTCACTAAACCAGCAGAAAACAGAACAGGAGCATCAGCAAAGAGACTTCCAGGGACTTCCCAGCAGCCAGGTTAGAAAAACAGGCTTGCCCACAGCAGCAAAAGAGATTTTATTTAATCCCAGTGTCACACCAGTGGTGAGGTTATCAGCTGTGACCTCAGAGTTTTCCTCCCATCCCGAGCCCATGGTCAGGCAGGTGTGTGACACAAAACCTCCTCTGGAATTCCTCTAAATTTCAGAGACTACTGTGGGTGTTTTCTTCCATATTAATGATCTTCAAGGGGTTACTTCAAACCCTGAATATAAAGTATCTCTTTTTCCTCCACCTTGATGTAAGATATGACACACAGCCCACTGCCTCATTCCTGTTTCCCTCTCCTCCTTTTCCGTTACCTTGTATTTTGGAATACACTTGTTTCCAATCACATTCATTGGGAAAGCCCAAATTCTCTGCAGTGAGACTGATGAAAGTCTCCTGTTCAGGGCTGAAAATTAAGAACTGATGCAAAAACACAATTATGAGGTCAACATAGCCTTTACTTGCTTATTTCTTCCTTTGCTCTCCAGGTCCGGACAATATTATTGTTTCTCATTGCCAGTGTTACATTTGTAATTACTAGAAAATAATTCAGGCCAATTCCTGCAGTTACAGGAATCATCCACAGTGTCCAACAGATGGAGTAAGTCACCAAGCAAGGCTGCTTGCTCTACTAAACCATTTCCTGTTGTTTGAGTCCCTCTGTGAGGGATTTATACAAATGAGCTTGAGAGAATCCGTTCGATTACACAGAAACAAAGAATTTCAGCCATCCAAGGAGATTTCCAAGCATCCCAAGATTTGCAACAGACACAAACTCCACAAGCAGCCCACAAGTCCAGGTTCAGCAGGTCTAACTCCAGCCATGCTGAAATGTGACTTGCTGAGGTTGTGCACCTGGTTTATTCCCAGTCAGAGATGCACTGCCTCAGCAAGGATTTATTTTAGGTTTTTCTGGAGAACTGAAAGTTTTCCCAGTCCCCACAGCAAGATCCTAAATCTGCTAAATCAACCATTCCCCATTAAGAAAAAAAACAACAAAACCAAACATCCTTCTCCAATGAGAATGCCTTGGAAGGACAGACAGCAGAATTCCAGCACTGTGGTGACAAAACAGGATTTAGGAGAGAGGAAAGGGCAAGGCTTCTCAGGAGGGAAAATTTCAGCAGGCACACCGCAACCACTCCTTTATGTGCATGGTTTTGAAAGCTTTTTGGTAACAACTTCCACTCTGTCCCAGATACAGGGCTCCCAAACCAAAGGTGACACAAAGCTGGACAGGATTTGGTTTGGATCTAAACTGGCACTGCTGAGGGAATCACAGCCACAGCTGCTGCTCTGGAGGAAGATGAGGAATGCAAATACAACAGGCCCAAGTTCTCCCAACACTCAGGAATTTCAGGTCAAGCAGAAGCCAAGGGACTCTCAGGGCTCAGATGGACAACCTCTTCATGTCAGTGCTGAGAATTTGGCCAGCTCCTTGCCAGACCCCTCTGCAAACAGCTCCACACTTCCCCCAGCTACCCCAAAACTCCAGTGGGACAGGAGCAGCTGATGTCAGCATGGAATGCTGATGGAATAAAGGAAAGCTGGGGGACAATGGCTGCAAAGCTCCCTGCAGCCACAGAGAATGGGAGCCAGGAGCCCAGCTCACCAAAATCCACCCTGAGGTCTGCCAGCTCTGCAATGCTCTGCCCTGACTGCCCCAAGTCACACAGAGCATGGCACAGCCTGCAACGAGCTGGCAGCAAAGTTAGGAGCTCTTCCTCCTCAAGCATCACCTTCTAGATAGGAAGAAATGACAGCTGGTTCTGCTCAGGGAGAAGAAAAGAGCCAAAAAAAGGGCAAGGGGAGGAAAGCAGATTTCCTATCCTGCTACTTTTGGATCCCAGCTCCCCGCACGAGGAGAGCAGCTCCACTCCAAGCTGCCACACAGAAAAGCACCTCCCTCACAAGATAAACAACCCTTCCCTGGCATTTTTTTTTTGTTCCTAAGGAATAACAACCCTTTTCACGTAGAGCACTCAAGCAAACAAAGTCTCCAGCGAGCTGGCTGCCTTCCTGAGAGATCCCTGTGGGAGGCTGTGCTGCCAGCCCTGGCACCAGGAGCCCGCTGCCAGCGCAGCCATTGTTGGGAAACCTGCCTTGGTGTTTGTTGTTTATTGATTCCTGTCACACCAGTGACATTCCAAAGGGGAACGCTGGCCCTGACTTGGCACGCAAGAGGCCAACAGGAGGTCAGCTTTCACATGTAGGATCCAAGTTTTGGGTGACATCTCAGCCCATGCTGCCCTGGACTCCTGCACAAAGCCAGGCTCAACTCCATCCCCCTCCCAAAAGTCACACATCACTCCCCCTACTCTCCAAACACACATTTTACAAAGTAAGACATTCCTTCTCTAACTTTATCCCAAAATGAACCTAAGCTAACAATCTACACCTAGGACCTCATTCAACCTGCCTCAAAGCCTGTAAAAGTGACCTCACTTGTGCTCATGAATTGCTTGTGGGTTGAAACACTCTCTATTCACCCCAAATCTACCAGACATCCTGGAAGGGGTAAAAATATCCCAGATGTTGGTGGGGGAGAAAGATTTCCAGAGGTCTAGGAATTTCTCCCCAGAAAACACAGCCTTACACCTGCTAAACTGGCCTGGCCCACTCTGGTTTGTTTATTTTCTAATTGAAATGGGGGGAAAAATGAAGTCATGGCTTCAACAATTAAGTCATGGAAATATGCTGGATGTACACTGACATTTCAGGAATTGGATTATGAGGATCTGGAAAGGAAAACAGCCCAGGGGGCTTTGAAGAAAAAAAGTGAACAAAGCCAGTTCTGGCCCAGTTTTGAAGATTTTATCAAGAGAAATAAAAATAATGGATGTGTGACTTTGGGATGCTCTGATTCTATCTTACATCACCCTCATTAATTTGTATTTTTAACAACACAGCCAGAACCCCTTCATAATTATGTATGGGGTGATGTTGTAATAGGTTATGGGTACAGAAGCCTTAAATAGAAAAGCTTGGGGAGATTTAAAAAGCAAGAGGTTAAATTAAGCAGGAAAAAAGCCATTAATCCTGAACTCTCACTGCTGCCTCAGGAAGTCTCAAAATCATAAAAGACAAAGCAGTGGGGAAAGTCTCACTGCACATTTCTTCCACTTTTCCTCCAGAATCCCTGCAAACACAACACTGAGCTGTCACAACCCACTGTGTTCTCCTCTCACCTGAGGATAATATTGCAGTTTGTTTAGAGGAAAAGCTGGGTAATCTTCAAACAGGAAAGAGAGCAAAATGAGGAAATCTTTGGAACTGGCATTAGACATTTTCTACACAGACAGAATGACTAAGAAGGAAGAGACCTTTCAGATCATCAATCTAACACCACCTCAACTAGACTAGGGCACTGAGTGCCACATCCAGCCTTTTTTTTAAACATATCCAGGGTCAAAAACTCCCAGTAAAAAACTTTTTTCCTTTCATCCAACCTAAATTTAAGGCTGCGTTCTCTCGTCCTGTCTGGAAAAAGAGATGAACCCCCATCTGACTACTTCCAGGTGGGGTCAGAAATAGAATATATTTCAGAACAGCCCACAGGTGGGTCAGTTTGCAGCAAAGCTTGGTGAAAAAGGGGAGGAGCTGGAGCAGGAGAGCCCCAGACTCACAGGAGTTGTGCCTCCGCCGGAAGCCTTTGGACTGGCTCAGCGTTTCCATGTGTCGATCCATGTAGCTCTTGGAGCACTGCTGCTGTGGGGAGATGAGCAGCTCCTGGCTCTTCATGTCTGGCCTCCTGGGGATGTTCTGAGGGGCACTGCTGGACATGGGCTTCTTCAGCACCTTGCCAGTGCCATTCTGGCTGGGCCCCACCTGGCAGCCCACGCCTGGCGTGGCCGTGTCCATCTGCTGCGAGTCCCCGCATTGTCTGCTGTCCCCCGGCCCTGGGATCTCCAGAATCTTCAGCTCAGTGATGTCACCTGCCCTAAAAACAGCAGGAGAAAATCAGGAATTTAGCACATACCCTGGCAGGGAAAAAAAACAACAAAACTCCTGAGGAAAAGCAGCATTGTTCTGTTGCCATCATCGATAGAAACCAATGCACCACTGCCTGATCAATAGAAACAAGGGAATAAAAGGATTTTAATATTCAAACATAAGGGCACTTCCACAGACATCAAAATGCTCAACTGAAATGGCAAATCAGGAATTTAGCATATACCCTGGCAGGAAAAAAAAAACAAAAACAAAAACTCCTGAGGAAAAACATCATTGTTCAATGGGATTGTTCTGATGCCATCATGGATAGAAACCAATGCACCACTGCATCAATAGAAACAAGGGAATAAAAGGATTTTAACACTCAAACATACAGGGCACTAAATGCTCCACTGAAATGGCAAATCTTCAAAATAACCACTTCAGTATTCCTGCACTGCACCTGGGATTTGTTTGAAAGGTTCTGTAGTTTGGAAGGTAGAAACAGGAACCAGCCAAGCAAAAAACAGAAGCAACTGGGGCAGACCTTTGCAGAAATCTGCATTAATTTAACAGTTTCTAGCTAATTAATTGCTCTCAGCCTTGAGGCTACTATTACATTTAATCCATTTCTGCAGAAAGCTACCCTCAGATTAGCACAGTTCATGCTCAGACAAGGACTACACTTCCCATTTCCAAAGAAAAAAAGGATCAAGAAAACTAAATCTAGCACTGGGCACAAGCCAAAAGAAAACAAAGGAGTGATTATAAAGACCTCCATTTGCACTGACTGCAAGAAATCCAGCAGGAATTAGGCTCTTCTAGTCTGAACCCAGCATTTGTCCAAGTGGGATATGAGAGCAGAGAGACTTCCACACATCCCCTGGCAGGATGTGGCTCTTGTCTTCTCCCACTGTCTCTCTTCAAAATCCAAGGGAAAAAAAAGATAAACTAAGAGAATTGACTTTGTGGAGTCAATGTTAGTGAAAAATGAGTGACTCAGAGCCTTAACTACAACATTCCAGGCAACAGGAAAATGTGCAGTGAGGAGTGACTCCTATTTACACTTTTTTTAAGCACAATGTTGCCAGGAACTGGTAGGAAAGAACTGATGAGGGTAAAGCTTTAAAAAAGCACATCAGAGTCCCCTCTGCTACAACAGCATTGAAATAAAAATAATGAAAAATAAAATATAAATAGGTATTTGTAAACATACACAGTCTGACCCTTAAATAACCTCTGAGCCTGAGCTACCCCAGTCCAATTCCAGGATTTGAGCCTGGAATTAAGAACTGCTGAGGGCAAAGCTTTAAAAAAGCACATCAGAGCCCTTTCTGCTACAACAGATCAGAATACAAATTAAAATAATCAAAAAAACCTTAAAATAAAATATATATTTGTATATATACACAGTCTGACCCTAAATAATCTCTGAGCCTGAGCTACACTCCTTCAGGACTCAAGACAGGAATTAAGAACTGCTGAGGGCAAAGCTTTAAAAAATCACATCAGCCTCCTCTGCTAAAACATAATATGAATAAAAATAATGAAAAATAATTTAAAATAAAATATATATTTGTATACATATACAGTCTGACCCCAAATAATCTCTGAGCCTGAACTACACTACTTCAGGATCTAAGATAGGAATTAAGAACTGCTGAGGGCAAAGCTGTAAAAAAAAACCTCAGCCGCCCTGCTACAACAGAATATGAATAAAAATAATGAAAAATAATTTGAAATAAAATCTCTATTTGTATAAATACACAATCTGAGGCACAGGGGGCAGGACAGGCACTAACCTGAAGGTGACTTCTGGCACGAGGCATTTGACACCGTTGTGGAAGGGCCGTGTGAGGGAGATGGTCTGGCTGACCTGATCCACAGCAGAAACTCTGCCCTGGTAAACCCCCAAACTCTCCCCACAGTTTATGGACACAATGCTGCCCAGCCAGTCCGTGGCCATCCTTGTGGAGCTGCTGAGAAGAGCACAGAGCTGCCTGGAAAACAAAAAATTCACAACCTGCATCACCATCAGCTCTGCCTTTTTCCTCTGTGAGGAGGAAATGACACCCCAAGTGTTACAAACATAAATTCAGGATTGGCTTTTCACAAATATTAGGGTATATACTACATGTTAAAATGGTTTTTAAGATATAATTTTCTTTAAGAGTAACATTCCTTGTGGAGCTGCTGAGAAGAGCACAGAGCTGGCTGGGAAACAAAAAATTCACAACCTGCATCAGCATCAGCACTGCCTCTCCTCTGTGAGGAGGAAATGACATCCCAAATGATATAAACACAAATTTAGGATTGGCTTTTCACAAATATTAGGGTATATACTACATGTTAAAATGTTTGTTAAGAAATAATTTTCTTTAAGAGTAACATTCCTTGTGGAGCTGCTGAGAAGAGCACAGAGGTGGCTGGAAAACAAAAAATTCACAACCTGCATCACCATCAGCTCTGCCTCTCCTCTGTGAGGAGGAAATGACATCCCAAATGATATAAACACAAATTTAGGATTGGCTTTTCCCAAATATTAGGGTATATACTGTACGTTAAAATGGTTCTTAAGATATAATTTTCCTTGTGGAGCTGCTGAGAAGAGCACAGAGCTGCCTGGAAAACAAAAAATTCACAACCTGCATCAGCATCAGCTCTGCCTCTCTCCTCTGTGAGGAGGAAATGACATTCCAAGTGTTATAAACACAAATTTAAGACTGTTTTTTCCCAAATATTAGGGTGGATACTATATGTTAAAATGGTTTTTAAGATGTCACTTTCTTTAAGACTGACATAAAGAGTAACATTCCTTGTGGAACTGCTGAGAAGAGCACAGAGCTGGCTGGAAAACAAAAAATTCACAACCTGCATCAGCATCAGCTCTGCCTCTCCTCTGTGAGGAGGAAAATACATCTCAAATGATATAAACACAAATTTAGGATTGGTTTTTCACAAATATTAGGGTAGATACTGTATGTGTGGTGTTAAAATGGTTTTTAGGTTTTAAGAGTAACATAAAGTTACTCTCTGTAGTTCACTTTGTAGTAAGTGATCTGCCTGCTTAGCTGAATAAAACCCAATTAAAAAATAATCTAATAAAGTATCTTTGTATGAAGTTGAATAACACCCAATAAAGACACCTATCACAATATATCAGTTACCAGGGGTTTTTTTTTTTCTGTAAAAATTGAAAAGCACAGCCTAAATTAAGACTGATAAAAGAAATTAAAACCACAAGCAAAAAAACACACGCTGGAAAAAGACAAACTCAAGGAGTGACAGTTTTTGGAATATGGAAAAGAATTTGGAAAAAAAGTTTCAAGCTTATAAAAAAGGTAAAATCTACCAAAAAGTAAATTTCATTTTTCACACAACCATCCCATTCAGAGTGGAAATCCCTGTATGGGGTTTTTGCCTTCCCCACCTTTTGTTCCACTGCCTGAATTCAAGGCTCCCAAGAGGAATATTCAGTGTTTAAATGTAAAAGCTTTATAATATAAAGTATGAAACAAAATAAAAAATTTTAAGTATTATCTCTACATTCTTCCTTCTTCATAATTTCAAATAGTAATTTTTAATTAAATAAATAATTAAGTAAGTATAATTATAAATATATGAATAAGTAAATGCTGCACCACAAATCACAAAAGTTTAAAATACAAATAATAGAACATTTATAAAAAATATAAAAATATAAATAAGCATTAATTCTTTATTAAACTGTTTATCTTTAAAAAACCTTGTAATTAACTAAATTTGCCTGTTTTACTCACTTTTAACTAATAACTAAAAGTACTACTAAACTCTCTGTACTTTGAATAAAATTTAATAAACAGCCAAGCCCAAACACGAAAAATTCA
>JAOTQP010000521.1:1823876-1837142 GCA_026413545.1 Cichladusa arquata | reverse complement strand
GTTTAAAGATGGCCCATTAGCAGATAATATGTGCCATGGAGATAAGGGTCACTGCCCCACCCGGCTTCAACAGATGGGGACAGAATACACATTTCTGGCCACATCTACCCAACACAGTGGGGATGCAGTTGGGGGCTGATTGCTGACCCTCACTGCCTTCCCTGCAGTGGGAAGGGGCTGAAACCAGCTGTGCAGTGAGACCCCAAAATGCTCCCCGTGGAATCCCTGGCGGGAGCTGGGTGGAGGTGGCGACTGGCAGGTTTAGAATAGTTCCCCTCATCCGCAGGGAATTATTCAGCGTTAAAGACGCGCTGAGCAGCGGCTCTGCTCTGCCGCCTGCTTTGGATATCGAGATTGAGACCGAGATTCCTCTTGGAGGGGGTTAAAGGGGAAAAAAGGGAGTGGTGGGACCGGGGCACAGCTCAGGGGTGATGTGCTGCTGACCCCCTTGCTGAGACCCCAGAGGGGACGGGACAGGGCTGAGGGATGTGATGTAGCTCTCTAGGGTTTCCTCTCCCCTGGACTGACCCCCCTCCTCTTGTCCACATCCCCCCCGTTCCTCCCAGTGCTCCAGCAGGGCCCAGCCGGATAAGCAGCTTTCCTTTTTGGGCTTATGAAGATTAAAGTCATTTACAGGCAAAGCCTGCAAGAAAGGGCCTTGGGAATGGTGAGAAATACCCGGAATATTCACGTGATGGGAGACAGCAGGGAGGGGTCTGCTCCTGTCCCCCACCGTGTCCCCTCCTGTCTCCTGCCAGCTGCCGAAAAAGGGGGGAATACTCACCCAAAAGTTACTTAGGTTGTTTAGATTTTTGGTTTTCCTCCAAATGGCACCACACTTCCCATTTTTGAGACTGTTCCTGGTCTCAGGGCTGGTGTTTGGTGCCTCAGCGTCCTGCGGGATGTAGGTGAAGGATGCTGAGAGAACTGCTGGAAGAAATCACTGCAAATCATCACTACAAATCAGGGAATTTAACCCTGCCCAGCCCCTCCTGCTGCCACTGTGCCTTAGTTTCCACACACAGACAGGGTTGCTCCTGCCTCTGGAGCTGCTGGAGTTGGATTTGGGCCCGGAGCTGCTCATGCTGGATCCCTCAAAGTGGGATTTTGGGGCTCTGTCCATCAGCAGCAGCATGGGCAGAGGGGACAGGCTGAGTGACACCCATGTGCTGGCTTGCATCGTGTCCCCTTCCTCCTCCTCCTCCTCCTCCTCCCTTGGGCAATGAGACGGGCACTGAGCCCAGTTGTGTCAGCTCCATCCTGCCTCAAATTCCCGGTGTGGAGCAGCAGCAGCAGCATCCAGCAGGGCAGGACGTTGTTCCCACGGCACGCAGGGACCTTTCCTCGCTGTGCCAGGAGGGAACAGGGACACGGCGTTTAAAAAAAACCTCCGGAAAATCCAGCTTTTTCTCCTCTCCACATCAGCCCGGGCTGGAGCTGGGGATCCTGGATCAGGACAGGGCTGGGACAGTGTGTGGGACCTGCCGGGGGTGAAAGGACCATCTCCAAAGTCACACATCCTCTGCCTTTCCATCCCGACCCATCACCTGCGCCCCACACCGACTCCTGAGCCGAAATTCTTTCCAACACCTGGCTCCCCACAGATCCTCTCTCTTCCCCAATAGGGCTCCTTCCACAAGCTTTGGCTCTTCCCCGTGTCCCTCAGAGCTGCAGAGAGCCTTCCTCGCCCTAAACACCCCAAAATCCCCGTCTCCCTTCAAAGAACCCCAATTCCAGCTGCTCGCTCCTCATTTCCCCGGCTGGCAAAGCCTCCATCCCCAGAGGAGGGGGCGCAACGAGCCCCTCACTCCTCTCAGTGCTTCTTGGAGCTAATTACCAGCTCTAATTATGGCACTTCTGCTCCATCCAGGGGCTTCCCGACCCCTGGCTTCCCTCGCCGGCATCTGTGCGCTGCCGGCACCTCCTCCTCCCCCCGCACCATCGACTTTATCACAAGGACTATTTTTAGCGCCATGTACAAAGCCATTCCCATCACCGTTCCGTGGCGTTCACCTCTCCAGCTCCTCTCTCTCTCTCTCTTTTTTGTGTGTTTCTTTTTTGTTTTGTTTCTTTTTTTTCCTCCTGAGCACTCCAGGAAATGCAGGCAAGGCAGGGAAGATCCCCCGTGGGAATGCTGCGTGTGTGCGGCCGTGTGTGCGTGTGCCTTTGCTCGGGGCTCGCTGTGCACCAGCGGCACGGAGCAGCACATGCTCTCCCCATGTGCCTGTTTACGTGCTCTGTATGTCTGTCCGGCCCCATTTGTGTCACGGCTCGGGTGCAGACACCGCCGTGGGAGCCCCCCCGCCGCCCCCAGCACCTCCCTCCTCTTCCTCACCTCGCCCAGCATCCCTGCTCCCGGCGGGAATTGCAGCTGCCGGGAGCAGCTTCCCCTGCTCTTCTGCCGAAGCACTCACGGCACCCCAAAACCTCTCTGGCCCCTGGGACAGGGGCTCTGTGTCCCATGTGACAGGACCATTCCCACCCCAAAAACCCCCATCCCTTGGAATGGGGGCTCTGGATGACAGGACCATTCCCACCCCAAATCTCCATCACTTGGGACAGGGGCTCTCTGTCCTGTGTGACCATTCCCATCCCAAAACCTCTCAAATCCCCCATCCCTCGGGATGGATACTCTGGATGACAGGATCATTCCCACCCCAAACCCCAAATCCCGAGGGACGGATATTCTGGATAACAGGACCATTCCCACCCCAAATCCTCCCATCCCAAGGGATGGATGCTCTGGATGACAGGACGATTCCCACCCCAAATCCCGAGGGATGGATGTTCTGGATGACAGGACCATTCCCACCCCAAATCCCCATCCCTTGGGACGAGGGCTCTGTGTCCTATGTGACCATTCCTACCCCAAATCCCCATCCATCAGGATGGGGGCTCTGTGTCCTGTGTGGCCATTCCCACCCCAAATCCTTAGGGATGGATGCTCTGGGTCACAGGACCATTCCCATCCCAAAACCCCCCATCCCTCGGGATGGATGTTCTGGATGACAGAACTATTCCCACCCCAAATCCCCATCCCTTGGGATGAGGGCTCTCTGTCCTGTGTGGCCATTCCCACTCCAAATCCCCACATCCCTCGGGATGGATGTTCTGGATGACAGGATCATTCCCACCCCAAATCCCCCATCCCTCGGGATGGATACTCTGGATGACAGGACCGTTCCCACCCCAAATCCTCCCATCCCACGGGATGGATGCTCTGGATGACAGGACCATTCCCACCCCAAGCCTCCCAAATCCCAGCAATGGTGAGTCTGGGCAGCCCTGTGCTCATTGACACGAGGATGAGAGCAGGGAATTCTGAGGGAATTGTAGGGACATCCCAGCAGCATCCCCACTCCTGGCTTCCCTTCCCAGGACCACTCAGGGGCTCTGCCAGGGCACCTCAAGGCGAGGAGAGGTGCACTGGGATTTTTCCATCCTGTGGAGATTATGTCAGACTTTTGGAACTCAAAGGTTTGGTTTCGTAGGAGTGGGGAGGCTTTCCATGGGAATGCCTCCCTAGGTCAGGGAAAGGCAAATTCCAGCTCTATGGAATTCTGTTCGAGTAAATGCCAGAAATAATTTCATTTGGCAATTTACCACACCCTTATCCTAAAGTTTCTTTATTCCCTCTATTGGTGACACGGTAGCGCTTTGATCCCTGTAAAGGATCTCCCACTGAAGGGATGTTCTTCCCAAGACCTTCAGGACAATTCCCCTCAAACCCCTGGGAGCCAGTGGTCCATGATGCTCATTTTTCCTGGATTTTCAAGCCTTCTGATGGCCTTGCTGCAGCTTGAGGTCACCGAGCTTTCCCCTCCCCTCTACATTCCACGGGATCACTCCCGAGCCATTCAGGGATCTCCGGAGCGTCCTCTGAACCCTGGGTTGTGGTAACTGTGCCTTCAGAGGCAGTTACCTGGAAAGAGGAGCTGGAACGATCCCTCTCAGCATGGCAGAGGGAGCTGCTTGCCTCCAATTTAAATCAGGTGTCAGCGCTGAGAGAGGATCCTCTTAACTTCCACCGTCTTGTCTGCGGCTGCGGCGGCGGGGGGACGTCTCATCTCGCTGCCGTCTAATCCGCGGAGATGTGTGATATAGCATAAGCTAATATAATAGGTCATGCAAGGATTTACATCTCATTACGGCAGGTTAGAGTCCTGGCAGGAAGGATGACTCATCCTCACTTGAATATATTTCAGGGATGAGGAGCTGCTGCCCAAGGAAAAGCAAATGGGGAAATCAGCCACCTCGAAGCCTCATTTCCCAGCTCGCTGCGCCCTCTGATCGTCCCCCAGCTCTGCCTCCAGGTGGGACACCGGCCTCTCTGGGCGAAGCCGAGGCGATGGGAGAGCTGCAAAACCTCTCTGGTTTTGCCTTTTGCTCCACCCCTGTAAAACCTGGCTGCAAGAGGCTGCAGAGCCCGAGCAGGTGAGCGAGCATCCCTGCCGGGAGCTGCCCGGAACGCCGGGCTTGTTTTCACCTACTTGCCTTGGCCGAGCGCTTCTGCTCGTCAGGAGCTGTTTGCTCTTAGTTCCTCAGACAGGGAGGCTCCGTGGGAGCTGACCCATCTAACCCAGCTGGAAAAAATCGGTCCTGACTTCCAGTCTCTTATTGTTAATGGATGCTCGCAGCGAAATCCAGAGTGAGCGGAGCTCCCAGGACCAGCCAAAATCTGCTCTGAGCCCACACGAGGCTCGGGCCAGCACCCAAGGACACAACCAGGAGTGCTGCTCCTTCTCCCTGTCCCTCTTTGCAGACAGACTGACAGCCAGAACGTGACCACATTGTTGGAAATGGGACATCTGTGGAGCGCCCAGAGCGTTTCTCAGCAGGCTGTGGGCAGCTCATTGTGGTTTAAAATGAATTTTCCATGGGTTTTCCATGGGAAAGTGCTAAGGGGGGCCTGCAGATGGGTGTGAAAAGCAAAAATCATCACTTCAAAAAGCTGTTGAGGCTCCTGAGCTGCCAGCTCGGGGCGAGCAGCAGGCACAGGGGCACCTGCGTGGTGGGGGACGCTGGGGTGACTCTGGAGTTGTGCCAAACGGAGGCGCCTCGGAGGGATCCCCCTCGTCCCAGTGTCAATTTTCACTTTTGGATGGACTCAAGGGGACTGCTGGCATCAATTGGGGGGCTCTATTCTGCCAGGAGAGCCTTCACCAGGACGAATCCCCCATTGTCACCTCCATGAGTGTGTTCCAATCCCTAAGAGCAGCACTCACTGCTGAGCTGCTGACCAGATTATTATCCTAGGAAAACACGTTATTTTTTAATCTCTTTTCCTCTTAAGACATCATTTTACCTTGGACAGGGGGGGATGGGAGGAGATGGGCCCATTTCCCCCCCCCCTCTGTCACTTTGTCCTGTCCCTTCACAGCTGTTCCATCATTTTAATCTGCAGAGATTGTCTTTGTATTTCGGAAATGAAATGATTTCCCGCAAGCCGGGATTGGGGTTTGGATCCGCGCTCGGTTTTCATGAGCGGAGAAGAAAAGAGGGAGGAATGTCTGTTAAAGCCAGGCTGGCCATCTGGAAGGGAGGTGCGTTGCTGATGCCATTAATTGCTCACTCCCCAAGGCCTGGAATGCGGCTGCAGTCAAAGGGAAGAGCAGGAGTGGGAGAGGGGCTGGAGAGAGCGAGGGAATGATGCAACAAAAAAATCAATGCCTGCTCCATCATCCTGATTTAGGTGATCAATGAAAGCTTGTGTGCCTGTGTTCTGGGGTCTGAGAGCAGCTTTGGTACTAATTAATATCGGGAACATCATGGAATCACGGAATTCCAGGACGGCTGGAGTCAGAAGGGACTTTAAAGCTCTTCCAAGCTCCAACCCCGTGCCAGGGGCAGGGACATCTTCCACTACCCCAGGCTGCTCCAAACCCTGTCCAGCCTGGCCTTGGACACTTCCAGAGATGGGAATACTTCCAGGGATATCATTAATAGGATAAAGGGGAGGGAGCTTTTGGGCACCAGCCCTTGGATGGATGAGCAAACAACAGTTGTGACCGGTGCTGGTGCACATGGCTTGTTCCGAGCGTCGAGCCCGGCTTTTCCTCCTGCCAGACCCGAAGGACGGGGAACAGAGTGGGAGCAAGGGTTTGCTCCTCGGTGGGGTGAAGCAGCCGGGAATCACGGAGGGAAGCGTGTCCGGCGGGCACCGCGGCTCCATCCACGCCCGTGTCCCCGGAGGGCTCTGGGGCTCCTTCTTCTTCTCGCGGCGGCCCGGGGCGGGTGGGGACGGCGGCGGCTCCGCCCGGCGAGGGCGGCGGGGCCGGGGGAGGCGGCGGGGCCGGGCAGGAGGCGGTGCTGCCGCCGCCGTGCGAGGACACACACACCGGAGCTGTGCGAGCCCCGGTGCTGCAGCCCCGCTCCGCTCCCGGCCGGGACCGCTCCGCCATGGGCGGCCGGGCAGCGCGGCCCCGCTGACCCCGCACAGCCCGGCATCCCCGGCTCCCACATCCCGGCAGCTCCGTAGTCCGGCATCATCCCGGCAGCTCCGGACGCTGCTGTCCCGGGAACTCGCCTCCACAGCATCCCGGCTCTCCGGGCACTCCGTTCCGCTGAGCCCGGCTCCTCCATCTCTCAGTGCTCCGGCGTCCCGGGAACTCCGTACTCCGCCCGCACGGGAACTCCGCTGCGCTGACCGCTGCTCCCGGCTCCTCGGGAATCCGGTACTCTGTCATCCCGGGAATTCACCTCCGCTGACCCCATCTCCTCCAGAACCCCGTGTCCCAGCCCCACGGGAACCCATCTCCCCCGTCCCCGGCTCCTCCGCCGCCCGGTGCTCTGGCACCCCGGGAGCTCAGCTCTCCGTCATCCCGGGAGTTCATCCCCGCTGAGCCCCTCTCCTCCGTAACCCCGCGCTGCAGCTCCCCGGGGACTCGGCCCTGCTGACCCCGGCTTCTCATCACTCGGAATTCCGCCTCCAGGAAATTCAGCTCTGCTGAATTCCTCAGGAATTCGGTACCGTGTCAGCTCGGCTCCGCTGATCCCGCATCCTCCATAGCCCCGTATCCCAGCTCCCCGCGAACTCGGCTCCGTTGACCGCGACTTCTCCCTGTTCCCACCTCCTCCTAACCTGAGCTCCACTCATCCCGATATTCCTCCGCCCAGGATCTCTCCTCTGACCCCAGCCGCCCCATAACCACAGCATCCCGGTCATTCCCGTCCCAGCGCCCAGCGCTGCCCATTTCTCAGCTCACCCTTCGCCCCGCTCCCGGGGGTTCCTCATTTCCCACCCCCCGGTGACCCCCCCGGCTGTCGCAGCTGCAGAGCCGCGCTGCCCCCCGGCCCCCCGACGGCGCGGCCATGGCGTTCATGGTGAAGAGCATGGTGGGCGGGCAGCTGAAGAACCTCACGGGCGGCCTGGGCGGCGAGGAGAAGAGCGAGAGCGAGAAGTCTCCGGCCGAGGCTCAGGGCATGACCCGCGAGGAGTATGAGGAGTATCAGCGGCAGCTGGTGGAGGAGAAGTGAGTGACCCCCGGGGTCCCTGCGGGAATTATTGGGGTGATCCCGCTGCATCCCGCTCTTTGGAGGTGGGGGGAGCCGGCGCTGGGGACAGCAAGACCGTGAGGGGGTTTAATGAGCCCCCTAATCCCTTAATCCGCTTCCTCGCCCGGGAGATGGGATTGCTTTCTCCTTCCAGGCTGTGCTGGAGGGAGGAAATTGTGGGAAAACTGAGTTTTTTCAGAGAAAATGGGGGGTGCCGAGGTCGGGGGGAAGCGCAAAGCCGGGGATGGGGGGCACGGGCTGTTGGTGAGTGCCCCGTGTGCTTGGCAGGATGGAGAGAGATGCCCAGTTTGCCCAGCGCAAGGCGGAGAGAGCCACGGTCAGGTCGCACTTCCGAGACAAGTACAGGCTGCCCAAGGTACGGCTGCGCTGGGAACGGGGGGCACAAGGGGGGCCAAGCCCCGGATGGAGCTCTGGAATGAGGAGAAGGGACAAGGACTCCCTTGGCTGGCTGGGGTTTGAGCCTCAAAGCCCAAACCCAAATAAATTTCCCGTCAAAACCATCCTTGTCCCCAAACTTTGGCCCCTTTCGTTCCCCTCGAGCACCACAGACCGAGACAGTGGGACTCCCAGCTTCGCCTGATCCCCCTGTTCCTCGCTTTTGCCCCCTAAATCCAGCCGGATGAGGGAAAAGCACCTTCACCCCAGACTCCCCGGAGCCAGGAGTGGAGCCAGGTTACACCTTCCCGTCCGGAATAGCCAGCTCCTCTCCCCGGATTATTTGGGGAACGTCTCCCGCCTAAACCCCAATTTAGGAATTTCTGCGCTATGAACGATTCACTGAAAACAATTTAATCAAGGGATAATTCAGCCTTTCTTGGAATTGTTGCAAGCTCTTCTCCCTCCAAACCCACCCTTTATTCAGGAAGAGTCGCTCGGTGGTGAATACTCCAAATTGGAGCCGGGCTAATATTAGTTCCAAAGGGTCAGCTAAGCCAAGTGAGATTGCTCCGATTGTTTGGCGTTGTTCAGCCAGCCTGGATTCACCCCCCCCTTGCTCCCCACCCCTCCTTTTATATCCAGGAAATAAACAGCTGGCTAGTTTATTTTACCCCCTGCCAAAAGCCAGAAAAGGCAGAGAAAGAAGAGATGGAGATTTTTTTTATTCTCCGGGGGAAACTGGGATTTGTTTGGATCCGGCCCCACCATCCTTTCACTGCCTTCTTGCGCTTGAGATGTCCCTTCTCATCTTGTGACAAGTTTCTTCTGCTCATTGCTGATCCCACTTGGCAGCCGGGCTGCCTCATCCCGAGTCTCCCCGTGGCTCCGCCGGTGGGAGCAGTCGTTAAGCATAAGCGGAGCTTAATTAGGTGCCTAACCCCCCGCAGCGCCAGCTGGGCACCAGTTTGTGCTGGGTTTCCATCCCAGCGCTCGCTGGGGGTGCCCGGGCTCTCGGCAGGCGGGATCCACATCCCACCCTCACCCCCGGGGACTTTCCCGCACGCTCCTCCAGGTGGGAACGCAGCCCAAAATCCCTCCTGCGGTGCTTCCAGAAGCCCCATTCCCGCTGTGCCACCCCCTCCTGACTCTCTCCCGGCCCGTTCCAGAACGAAACCGATGACAACCAGATCCAGCTGGTGGGAGGCGACGTGGAGCTGCCCAAGGAGCTGGCCAAGATGATCGAGCAGGACAACGAGGAGGAGGAGGAGAAGAACTCGGTTATCGGCCAGCTCAGCAACATCCAGAACCTGGACCTTGATTCCTTGAAGGACAAAGCTTCGGCCACGCTAGAGGACCTGAAGCAATCGGCGGAGAAATGCTCCGTGATGTGATGGGGGCTGAGCAGGGAGGGGACGCAGCGCAGGGTCCGGCGGGGGCTGCTGCCTGCAGCGGGGACCCCAGCCACGCTGTCACCCCTGCCGTGTGTCACTCGGCTCCTCCTGAGCCGTGTGACCCCTCTCGAGTCCCTGCCCCAGGTGTCCCTGATGTGTGGCTTTCGTTCCGTTCTCCGGGCTGAGGTTTAGAGCCAAGAGCCAGCATGTCCCCCCCGTACCCCATGTCACCCCTGCCGTGCCCGGGCAGGGGGTGTCCGCAGCCAGAGCCCCGCAGGTCGCAGGGAAGGAGAGCGACCTTGGAGTGTCATTGACCTTGGAGAGGTCAGGCTCTGCCTCCGCCTTCCCGCTCAGCCTCCTAGAAACGCCCGGGAGGCTCCGATTTGCCTGGCAAGGACGAGGCAGGGTGTGGAACACCTCCCTCCCCGCGTCCCGTAGCCATCACCCGAGAAAGGACATCCCATCCCTGCAGGGAACACCAGCCCCGTGCCCTTGAGGCCCCTCCGGAGGAGGCAGCCGGCAAGGATGTGCCACACGATCCCGCTCATCCCTGAGGGAAGGGGGGTGCTGAAGCCTGAATTGACGCCAGAGAGGAGCCAAAGCCCTCCCTGGTGCTGCGCTGAGCCCGCAGCAGCCCTTCCCCGGAGCAGTGGTGTCCCTCTCCCGGGATGGGATCCCGTCCTTGTTCCTTCCAGGAGCAGAGCAAAGCCATGAGGGAATCTCTCCCCGTGCTCCCGCTCGTCGTGCTGTAGTCGTGCTGTGCTCGGTTGAGTGTCTCTCACCTCCTGTGCTGTCCCCGTGCCATGGTACTGTTATAACCGGTGGAATAAATACCAGGAGATGTCTATGCATTTATTTTTCTCCCCGAGCTCTGTTTTCCTGGCCGAATTTTCTTGTTTTCCTGGTTTTGGGGTGCCCCTTCCCGAGGCAGGAGAACTCCGTGGCAGCAGAATCCCGAAGAAATCTCTCCTGGTTGTGCCCACGTTTGGGACCAAAGGGATGCTACGAAACAAAATTCCCGTTTTCCCGCAGATTTTTTGGCTGTTTGAATACAGAACCTTCAGAACGCTCAGTCTCACGGGCACTGACGCTGCTCCGAGCAAGGGCACTCCCTGCAGGGACCGTGCTGGTGCAGGTGTGACTCCCAGCCCTGGCAGCATCCCGGCAGGAGGGGGAATCCTGCGGTGAGGCTTCCTGGAAAAACTTGGCATGGGCTGGGAATTTCTCGCTCCAAATCCCGTGGGAGCTGGTTAGCTGCAGTTTGGTTTTGCAGGGGAGGATGGGTCATCCGGGAAAACACAGGAGAGGGTGCTGGGAAATTATCTTGTTATTATTATTATTGTTATTATTATTAAGGGTGCTGGAGCTGCTGCACCAAGAGATTCCATTCTGCCCCCAGCCCTCCGAGCCAGGGCCAGGAGTTCTGGGAAACTCCTGAGAGGACAGACAGACAGACAGAGGCAGCTCAGGTGTGGACACACATCCTCACTGCCCTCCAGCCCCTAGAGACTCCAGCAGCTGCAGGGACATCAGATCCCAAATCCAGCCCCACACAGCGCTGGGAAGCGGGGAAAAAAACGAGCGGGGAGATTGGCAGGAGCGGCTTTAGCTCTGGAAGGAGATCATACCTGATGAGGATCAGCCCGAGCTGATCTAATCCCGCAGCAGGAAAGGGATAGCAGGCAGCGCTTAAATCCCACGGCAAGGCACGATCCCAACGCGAGGCCGGGGATGTAGCCCCAAAACCAGCCGGGATCCTCTCCCTGCCCCCCGTGCCCGACCCCTGGGCTCTGCTCTCCCGGCCCACGTGCCGCCACGCCGGGGCCGCGTGAAGCTCGGCGGGTTTATTTTAGGAGGCTCCATGACCCCCAGGCATGTGAAAAGCCAGGCAGGCAGCCCCCGCTCCCCCCGCCCGCCTCCCGAGACGTGTTAAGCCTCAGCAAAGCGTTCCCGGCAAAGAGAAGCATCGGCGGCTGCGAGGATGCTCCGGCGAGGCTGCGTCCCTGCTGCCAGGGAGGAGAGGATGGGATGGAGGAGGAAAGGCTGGGATGGAGGAGCAGAGGCTGGGATGGAGGGATGAGAGGTTAGGATGAGGGGGATGAGAGGGTGGGATGGAGGGATGAGAGGCTGGGATAGAGGGAGGAAAGGCTGGGATGGAGGAGGAGTGGCTGGGATGGGGAATGAGAAGCTGGGATGAGGGGATGAGAGGCTGGGATGGAGGGATGAGAGGCTGGGATGGAGGGATGAGAGGCTGGGGTGGAGGAGGAGAGGTTGGGATGGAGGAGGAGAAGCTGGGATGGGGGTAAGAGGCTGGGATGGGGAGAGGAGAGGTTGGGATGGAGGAGGAGAAGCTGGGATGGGGATGAGAGGCTGGGATGGGGAGAGGAGAGGCTGGGATTGAGGGAGGAAAGGCTGGGATTGAGGGAGGAAAGGCTGGGATGGAGGAGAAGAGGTTGGGATGGAGGGAGGAGAGTCTGGGATGGGGAGAGGAGAGGCTGGGATGAGGGGATGAGAGGCTGGGATGGAGGGAGGAGAGGCTGGGATGGAGGGAGGAGAGGCTGGGGTGGAGGATGAGAGGGTGGGATGGGGAATGAGAGGCTGGGATGGGATCAGAAGGAGCAGGCAGCCCCTTCCTGCCTTTTCCCTGCCCACCAAGGGACTCATCCCAGCTTCCAGCACTTCCTGCTGCCGTATCCTGAGCATCCCTGCAGCCTCCAGGCCATACGACTACTCCAGGCATCAACACACAGATTAAAAATCTGAAAGTGAAGAATAAGCGTGGATTAAAGTAGAAAATGTTTTTTTTCCCCCTCTCTTTTACAGACCTCGTATAATTTCCTCCCCTATGGGGCTGGGTTTGCCCAAGCAAACTGGGAGATGCTGGGAAAAAGGAATTTTGTCCATAAAATAAAATAAAGTTTATCGATCAAATAACATAAATTTTATTGACAAAACTCCTGCCCTCCTGCACCAGCTGGCTGCAGGATCCTCCAGGTTCCCAGTGGAGAATGTGGGATGAGCGAGTGCTTTCCCCAATGGATAAAGCACTAAATGAGCAATTGTGAAAGCGCCGAAACAAATGAGCTGCCATGGAAGCCCGGGGAATCTCCCTTCTCCATTTTGCAGGCAATTAAACATCCCTGGGAAGGGATGGCCCATCCCTCCACCCACTGCTGCTCCAGCAACCGGGATTAAAGCCGATTAAAGAGCCCTGGGAAAGCCCGAGGTTGGCTCCACACACTGACCCAGCTCCGTTCCCAGCCCATCGTGTCTGACCTCACCTCAACCCACGGGCTGGCAACAATTTTCCAGCCTTATCCCGAACCCTCCTACATCCCAGCCATTCCCGATTTCCCACATCCCAACCATTCCCAATTTTCCCCATCCCAACCATTCCCAGTTTTCCCCCATCCCAGCTATTCCTGATTTCCCACATCCCAACCACTCCAAATTTTCCTCATCCCAGCCATTCCCGATCCTAACCATTCCAAATTTCCTATATCCCCACCATTCCAAATTTTCCCCATCCCAACCATTCCAAATTTCCCACATCCTAGCCATTTCTGATTTCCCACATCCCAACCATTCCCAGTTTTCCATCTCCCATCACAATTCCTAGTTTTCCAACCCCATCCCAAACCCTCCCACATGCCAACCATTCCCAATTTCCCACATGCCAACCATTCCCAATTTCCCACCTCCTGACCATTCCCAATTTCCCACACCCCAACCATTCCCGATTTCCCCCATCCCAGCCATTTCCAAGTCCCATGAGGGTTGGAAGAGCCCTTGGGAAGGGAGGGTTGGATGATGGCATGGATGGGACCGGATGCTGCCAGGCTGGTGTCCTGGGCTGCAGTACAGGGTGTGCCCAGAAATGTGTATTCTGTCACCAACTGTTGCAGCCAGGTGGGGCAGTGACCCTTATCTCCTGGCACATATTATCTGCTAATGGGCCAGCTTTAAACCAGCTGGGGCAATC
>JAOTQP010000521.1:1777634-1789200 GCA_026413545.1 Cichladusa arquata | reverse complement strand
GCCTTGGTGGCCAGCTGCTTGCGGGGCGCCTTCCCGCCCGTCGACTTACGCGCCGTCTGCTTCGTGCGCGCCATCCCAAAGAACGACACAAGCCTCCACCTAAGACGAAGAAATAAGCGCAACTCAGCCTGCAACGCCGGTATTTATAGCGCTGGCGCGTCTCTGATTGGACCTCAGCTGCGCGATCTCATTGGCTGCCGTGTGATCCCAGCCCGGGTAGCCGAAGCTCTGCCGGAGCCGCTCGGCCCCGCAGCTGCGGCCCCGCGCTCAGCGCACCGCGCTCGGAGCTGCTCCAGGGCCCGGCCCGGGCATTTCAGACCCTGTGCTCGTATCCCTGCTGCTTCTCCGCCTCTCTCCTGACAGATAGCGAACAGCATAGGCCTAAATTCAGCAGTTATTTGCTCTATGTTTTTCTGCGTCTTTGTTCTGTTTTGCTTTGCTTTTTGTAAATTACGGGCTGGTTACAAAGGAAGGAAAAGGTTCTTTCAGCTCCTTACATGAATAAGCACGTTATTCCCAAAGACACAAAGGACAGACGGGCTGGTACCTTGAAATGGAGGCACTAAAAAAATTCAGTAACACAAATTTGTAGCTATGGTAAGTATTTAATAAGCTGTAGTGGTTGAAATAATTTTTTAGGCTACTATCTCCAGGTTTTTCATATTTTAATCTCACCAAGAAATTCTTAATGAGAAGTTTTATGTATCATCAGGCAACATCGTGATGATGATAATACTTAAGCCTTTTTTTTTTTTTTTTCTTTTGTGAAATTAGTTGGAAAGGAATATGGTATTGTTCTCCTATTTAATTTTTCCCTACTCACGAAAGTATGAGAAAATCATACGTGCACACATGTATTTATTGATAGATACCACTGTTGGCAAGTGCCAAATGATTTTCGAAGCTTTTAAAAGTTAAAATTGTGTTTTTCCTTTCGACCATGAAGTACCAACAAAAATATTTTTGAAGCAAGCTGCATACTGGAGCACGGTTTGTATGTGAAAATGAGAGAAATGTTAGCGCTAGGCTGTTTTGGATATATTTTTTAAAAATGTCCTTCTAGGTTCCTAGTTTGCTTTTATTGCCCCCTCCCCTCCTAGCCTTTCCTTTTCGCCCTCCCAACCAGCCCCCAAAATTATCACAAGAAAACCGTGTAAAATTTATTCTTTTATTTTAAAAATAAAGGAATCATAGACAATGGGGGTGCGGAGCGGAGAGAGAACAGAAGTATCAGAAGGAAAATATTCATCTCAGAGAAAATTTGATTTTTTCCCTAGTTGATATAAATCAGTAGAATTTCTTCATACATAGTTAAAATCAAAATTAGGAAAGGCATAGATTAACATTTTAGTTGTTTAAATTGGCAAACATGGGAAAAACGCGTTTTCACTAGATGTTTCGAAGTGATTTTTATAAAGCAATTTAGAACACACAAAAACCCCACTTCATATCACAGAAACGAATTCCCCGTTAACACGGAATTAACACAATTGACAGCACTAGAAAAGCCTTGGTAGCGTTACAGAAGAGCTTTAGTAAAACCTCAACATAGTATCGTCGCTGTATTCACGAGACCGCAACATTGTAAAACAGCTCTTTTAAAAGAAAAGGTGGGTGGCTCTTAAAAGAGCCTTTGGGTTTCTGTTGCGATGGTCTGGTAGGAGCACAAAGCTTTAGCCGCCGAAGCCGTACAGAGTGCGACCCTGGCGCTTGAGGGCGTAGACCACGTCCATGGCCGTGACCGTCTTCCTCTTGGCGTGCTCCGTGTAGGTGACGGCGTCGCGAATCACGTTCTCCAGGAAGACCTTGAGCACCCCGCGCGTCTCCTCGTAGATGAGCCCCGAGATGCGCTTGACGCCGCCGCGCCGAGCCAGGCGGCGGATGGCCGGCTTGGTGATGCCCTGGATGTTGTCGCGCAGCACCTTGCGGTGGCGCTTGGCGCCGCCCTTGCCGAGCCCCTTGCCGCCCTTGCCCCGACCAGACATGGCCGATACGCTTTTACACCCAGAACAATGCAGCGGAAACTCTCCGGCGCTTGTCTATATTGCAATCGGTCCGACCTGGTTGAGGACTGCACGGGGCGGGGCCGGGGCGGGCTCTGTGCGCGCCCCTCCCCCCGCGGGCCGGGCCTTTGCCGCCATCGCTCCCGCCGGGGCCGCGCGCCGCGGGCTCGGGCCGGCCCCGCCCCCGGGAGGCCGAACCGGGCCGGGCCCGGCTGCGGATCCCGCCCGGGGTCGCCCCGTGCCCGCCGCGCCCGTTCCCGCTGCCCGGCCCCGCGGGGCTCTCGGTACCGACAGGGAGCGACAGGGGCCCCGCGGCCGCGGGGCTGCAGCGAAACCCGGCCCATGGCGGCGGCGCGGCGGCGGAGCCCCAACAAAGGGCCCGGTAAATGCTCCCTTTTCTACCGAGACCTCAGAAACGGGAGTAATGTGCTGCGATTTTTCTTTTTTGTTTTATTCCCTGCGAGGGTGACACTTTAAATTTTTGCCATGGAGGAATACTTTTGCATGTCCCATGTCCCTGATGTCATAAATGAGAAACAAAATCTCGATATGCAGCAAAATTTAGATTGCTTTATTTTATATAGACAGAGCAAACAGCACGCTGGGGAAAACGTGAGGGGTCACCGCCCGCCCACTCCACGCTTCCACCGAACTTGATTTGCAGCTCCCTTTTTATAGTATGATTTTCCTTGTAGTAATCAATAATTGTTATTGTTTTTTTGTCATAATTCTGCAATGTTAAGCAGTAGTGGTCAAAGAAACTTCCAAACTTCCGTGGCACTGCTCTTGGTCATGTAAATATCTGGTCTTGGTAGATAAAGAACAGAAGAAGTGGGAAGCCTGATCTTTAGCAGATAGTTTGCGATTGATTACACAAAGGCAGGAAATCTGATTCTGCAAAAAAAAAACCCTTTCAGACTATGGAAAACCTCTTTTTTACAAACTGGTATACACAATATTCATAACGGGGATTTAAACAGAGTGGGTTTAATCGCATATTTCCCTTTATCTAGGTCCACGTTCTTTTCGTATTTTAAGTATTCTGGTTTATAAAAACTTCAAAACTTCTATGATTAACACGAATCATTTATCAATTATCACAGTTTGGAGCGGTTCAGGCTCGGTTTGGAGCGGTTCAGGCTCGGTTTGGAGGGGTTCAGGCTCGGTTTGGAGGGGTTCAGGCTCGGTTTGGAGGGGTTCAGGCTCGGTTTGGAGGGGTTCAGGTTCGGTTTGGGGCGGTTCAGGCTCGGTTTGGAGCGGTTCAGGCTCGGTTTGGAGGGGTTCAGGCTCGGTTTGGAGCGGTTCAGGCTCGGTTTGGAGGGGTTCAGGCTCGGTTTGGAGGGGTTCAGGTTCGGTTTGGGGCGGTTCAGGCTCGGTTTGGAGCGGTTCAGGTTGGGTTTGGGGCGGTTCAGGCTCGGTTTGGAGGGGTTCAGGTTGGGTTTGGAGCGGTTCAGGCTCGGTTTGGAGGGGTTCAGGTTCGGTTTGGAGGGTTCGAGCTGCTCCTGCCCCTGTTTAGCCGAGCCCGCCAGCCCCAGTACAGCCTCCTCGTCCCTCTCCATGGCCACCCTCCCGATTTAAAACATCATCCTGTTTTAAATACTTTTTTGTTGTTGTTGTTACAGCCATTTTTTATTATTTTCTCATGCAGGAAGCTTTCAGTGCACAGCCAGCAAAGCAAGGAGGGTAAAGTCCCCAGTGCTGTCTCGGTCATTGTAAACTACCTGCCTATGAAATCAATTAAAAATATCTTGCAAATTAGCAAAATAAGGAGAAATAAGTGATTTTTATTCTTTTTGTCCTTGCTCAGAGAGATGTGAGGTGGCAGCAGTGGAAGTGAAGGGCTATTAGTGTTCAACTGTGACTCCCACAGTCCTCAAGCTCTGATCAGAATGTTTACAGAGGGATTTATTAAGTACAGGTTTATTAATTAATTTTTTTAGTGATTTTTAATGTATTTGGGGTAGGTGCCTGTACCCGGTGCTCCCATGTGGGCTGGAGGGTTGATCCTCAATAGGGTCTGCACTGGAGAAAGGAACTGGGAAGAGCTGGATGGGACAGAGCCCAAAGCTTTCCCAGCCCCAAACCCACAAAAAAAAAAAAAAAATAATTAACATAAAAGAACAGTTGGAAATTAATGTTCAAGTGGAGGGAATCAATCTGCAGCAGGGCAGATAAGCACAAGCCTCTGGCCCGAGGAGCAGCTGCCTGCTGAGAGAGATAACAAGGTCACTGCCTCACAAAACAGACCCTGCTTCTTTCTCTTCCTCCTCTTCTCCTTTCATCCCTCTCCCAGCCAAGCAAGCCTTTGACAAAGAGGGAATGCTGAGTGTCCCTGTAGAGCAGGAGTGAGGCAGGGAGATAAGGCAGCTGCAGCCAGAGAATCCCTCACACGTGGATTTTGGGAAGGGTTTGCTCCTTAATACCGATTACTTCATCCCGCAGTGCCCCCGGGCGCTGGGAGCCAGGAGGATCAGAGCTTGGCATCCCATAACCCATCCCTGAAATCTCCTCTCTCCTCTGGAACTGAGGCTTTGCCAGGTGCTGCTATGCCACCACAGGAGACCCCAGTCCCATTCTTCCAAGGGACAGAGTTTGGCTTGATCCCCTTGAGCTGGCAGCAGCCTTCACTGTGCTGATCCGTGCCACGGCCAGCGGCCAGGATGATCCCCCCATTTTCCCATAGACACATCTCAACTATTTCTAAAGATCTTTTATTTTCCATTCATTTCTCGTTACCCCCTGGAAGTAGCAGGGATTTTGCTCTGAAGCACTCTGCAGCCAAGGCACGACCCCAAAACCTTCTCATGCTGTGCTGGGCACTGAGTCCAGTCACAATAACCCCCTCCCAATGCTTCAATTGCCTCCAGCTCCCGTGGATCTGGCTCCAGATCAGAGTATCCGATGCAGGTTGTTTTATTTCCTTGTGCTGTCCCACAGGCACACTGCAGTGCTTGGCTCTGTGGGCTCAGGGAGGGAGCAACCCCCGTGCTTGTTTGGGTGGTTTTTTTGGGATGAATCACAGCCCCACAGGATGCTGAGCCCGGCATTAATAACTCCGACAGCTCCTCAGCAGCGGGTTTGATAGTGAAGATTTTATTCCAACAAGCTTGGGGCAAACCCATCTCTCCTGATGGATGAGGTGTTGCAGTGGGGAGCAGTGGTGATGAAGCTGCTCTGGCTCCGTGGGAGTTGCTGCAGGATGTGGCTGGTGGTCACAGTGTCCCTGGGTGGCTGAATTAGAGGTCACCAGCTCCCCCCCACATCCTCACCTGCTTCAATCCATAACCGAGAGATGGTGGGTTTAACCATTTAACCCTCATGCCAAATCTGGGGATCCTCATCCACAGGGGTCAAGGAGCAGCAAGTGGGGACAGGTCAGGGGGAGCCTGCAGCCCATCAGTGACCCGGAATGAGTGGCTACTCCTGCCTCGATACCTGGCTGGTGTGATGGGGTCAGTGGTCCAGCTGGCCAGCGGTGCTCCCCGAGCCCTTGGGGCTGTCACACACCTGTACCTGCAGCTTCTTGGGCAGCAGCTCCTCGCAGGGAGGCGGCAGCGGCCGCTTCAGCCCCTTGGGGGAGGATCCCGCTGTGTCTTCTCCCGCCTCGTGCCGGTGCTCCGGGGGCTGGTATCCCGCCTGGCTGGGATCCAGGGGGTCCCGGGAGAGCAGGATGCAGATGGAGGGGACGTTCTTGTGGACGGTCAGGTTCTGTGCGGGGCCGTCGGGCGGCGGCTCCTGGCTCTCCCAGACCTCCAGCACGGTTTTGTAGCGTACCTTGGTGACCTGGTGGAGCCCTCCCAGCTTGCGCTTCATGATCTCCACGCAGGTGATGGTCTTGGTGACCGCCCTGCCGCAGCCGCTGAACACAATCTGCCGCCTGCCCTTCAGCTCCATCTGGGCCATGGCAAAGTTCATCAGGTTCCTGATCTTGCTGCCCTCCTTCACTTTCATCTCCACCACGTCTGGGGGCAGGTCTGGGAAAGGCAATGGCATCTCCTCCTCCGAGGTCCTCACCTTTCGGAAGTTCTCCATCCTGGACAGGGCAGCGGGCTTGGCTCTCCCTCCTTCGGCAGCCATCCTTCACCTCTTCCCGGTGGATCCACGCAGGCTCTTAGCCTCCTGGGACCATAGCAGGGCTGACCTCGCTGCCCTCCAGCCCAGCCTTGCGTCCTGCAGCCACCAGCCCCTTTCCCTCGGCTCTCCGCGGGCTGGCAGTGGGCTCGGTGGCAGTGCCAGAGGCTGTTTCCTGTGGGAGACAGGGCTGCAGGATCCCCTGGGTGCTCCCAGTTGCTCCCAGCAGGGATAACAGCCGGCTCCAGCTCTCGGTGATGCTTGGGCTCCTCCGCTCCCACTGCAGCACTCGCTTCTGCTGCTCTTTGCTTCATTCTGGACTTCAGCAGCCCCCAGAGCTGTTCTGTGTAATTAGCAGATCCTCCCCCTCTCCCTCCCCTTCCTCCCCCCCTCCTCCTCCTCCTTCTCCCCTGCTCAGCCGTCCATCCCAGCACCCAGCTCCTGCCTTCATCCCTGCCAGGCAAAGGGGAGCGCAGGGAACCCAGGTCTCTGTCCTGGAACAGAGAAAGGAAGGAGGGGAGGGTGGGAGGCAGAGGGAGAAGCTCACTCTTGCCTTCATAATGTTCCCAAAGTCCTGCCCCCTTAAAGAGAACCTGGTCCCTTCTCTCGGCGCTCGCTCCTCTCAAGGACACCCACTGCTAACTGCAAATGTCACCCTGCCTGCCTGCCCTGCAGCATTCCCAGCGGGATGCGGAATCCCAGCCACGCTGCGTCCAGGGATGGCACAAAGAGGCAGCAGGTACTTCGGGAAGTACTCTGGAGTCTGAGCTCGACCCTTTTTAGCCGTGAGAGAAGGCGCTGGAACCCGCAGCCAGGAGAAAGCCTGGCAGATGGCATGGCAGGCGAGCGTGCATCGAGTGTGCCAGGGCTCTGCTCCCCCCAGCACCCCGCATCCTCAGCCCCGGCTCTGCCGGCAGGAAAACCTCCCAATTCCCAAAGCTCCGAGGAGCAGATGCCGTGGCAGAGCTGGTTTTCACGGGCAATTTCTCTCTCTCTCCCCCGCTCCTCCTCCTTCCCCATCCCTCCCTCTCCTCGCTGCTCTCCCAGTCCCTGTCCCTCATTCATCTCCACACTCTCAACGTGGAGCTGCCCACCATCACATGTACTGACAACAAATCCCAGAAAAATCCCTGTTGCAGGCTAGGAGATGTCCCCTTCCTGCCCCCAATCCCTTCCCGGGACAGAGGCGACGTCCCTGTCCCAGGCTGGCCCTCTGCCCGCCCCTGTCACCTGCCTGTCCCCTGCTGCCCCGCTGGCCGGGGGATCATTGCACAGTGGAAAGACATGTGAGTATTGACTTGCAGTCAAATCTTATTGGCCTCTGGAGGCCCCTGGATTGGTTTCACTCCTAGCAGGGCTTGAAAAAATACATAAATAAATAAATAATTAAATAAATCGATCCCATGTCCGTGGAGGTGAAGGCAGGATGTGGCTGTCACCTCCTATCCCACATCCCTGTGGTCCCCAAAGCAGCAGTGTAGGTACCACTGCCTAAATGGGGGTGGATATGAGACACCCCCGGATCCAACCACTGGGTTGGGGTCTGGGTGGGCCTGTGGGCAGTGGGATGGGATCCTCCATCCATAAACAGTGTGCTGGAAAACCCCTGGAGATGCAGAGCATTGTTTCCCAATCCATCTAACCCTCCCTGAGGCTCCTTGGGCACAGAGAGGGAAACTGAGGCAGAGCAGGCAACGCTCCCAGGCTCACTCCCAGCACCAGATCCAGACTCTGATTATTCTCAAGTCCCTTCTGATGCTCTGCAGTAGTGAGCAAACCTAATTCCTGTGCTCCCACCATGGATTCCTCACAGCTAGGACACAAAACAATGACATTTCTCCATATTTCCGTTTGACAACACTTCATAGAATCCTTGCAGAAGGTGCTCAGCTCCTTCCTTGGGCAGGCAGGGACGGATCAAAGCCTTCAGGGAAATTCCTACCTTCAAAATGTGTTAAACCCCTGGGGAAATAATTAGGAAGGATTTTACTGACTGAGAAATCCCTCGGGGTCGTTGCCCAGGTAGCCTGGAAGGGTTACATGGACACAGAGGGCTGACAGCTCCAGGCTCTGAGCAAGCCATGTGAATCCCTGGTGCTGGCTGAACCATCCAGCCCTTCTTTCCTGGCCCAGAACCAGCTGCTGCCTCCCGTGGCCCATTTTCCATGGCGTTGTGGCACTTCCCCACCATTGGATGATGGAAACAGCAGCAGCAGCAGCTTCTCTCCCCCATCTCTAATTGCTGCTTAATGAACTCTGCTTATCGCAGCCTCCGAAATGGAGGCAGGAGAGGTGCAATCACAGAAAGGCTTCCAGAGGGTGCAAATCCCCCCAAGGCCAAGGCTGTGCTGGGAGCAGTGGGGGCATTAATGACAGGGGCTTATTTTCCCTCTGCAGCACTTAAAATGTAAATGCAATTCATTATTAGCAACTCCGTTGCTAATTACCATCTGAAGCTATTCATTAGCCTGTCAGCTTATTTGTTGGAGGACAACAGAGCGGATGGGTTACTCCAAGCCAAGGAATAGCTGAAGTGAGCTCAGCAGGGTGGGAGAGGAAAAGCAGGGATGGCGGGACAAAGGCACAGACAGCTCTAGCCACAGGGGATCAGGGAAACAAAAGCTGGAAAAGAGGATGGGGAGTCCATTAAAATGGAGAAGAAGCAAATGGGAAAGGCAGGAGTGATGAAAAAATAAGACTAAAGGAATTACACACTGGGTATTGTCCATCTGTCCTTCCTGAGCAGCCACTCTGGTTACAGTGAGATCCAGGGAGTGGTTTCTTCTTCCCTTTTCCCATTACAGTTTCTCTCTGAGCATTCCAGTGCCATCCCAACCCCATGCCAGAGGAGTTCCAAATCCCAAATCTTGCCTGGTCCCAACCCCACAGGAGTGTGACCTTGAAGAGCTACTTGGGAGAGCAGCCAAGAGGAGAACTGATTATGGCAAGAATGGAGAGGGCTGCTGGACACAGCACAGAGCTCAGCCAAACCTGGAAAAGTGGGGAAAAAACCCCAGAAACATATTCCTAACAGAGATCAGGGCAGCTGGAGAGGAGCAGTAACCTGAGCCCCTGTCCTCCACCTGCCCTCTCCATATTTTCTTTCATCCAAGGTGGCCCTGCTTGGGAACAGGATGGAAAGTGGGAGCATCCGATACAAGGAAAGTCTCGGTGCCATCGTCCATCTCTGCGTCACATCGGCCCGGCTCAGGTCTCAGCCTCTCATCACATTGCACCTGACAGCGGCCTGATGCCAGGGCTGATTGTAACCCTGGCAAAAGGGGTGCAGAGGGACCCCCAGGATGGCACAGCTGCAGGGATCCCCTGCCCCCATCCCAACCAGGGTCCTGGAGCTGCTGCTTCCCAGGAGCAGCCCTGAGGATGCAGCCCAAAGTGCAGGGGCTGTGTCAAGATGCCAGAGGAACCCTCGGAGCATCCTAGGGTGGTACCAGCTCTCTGCTGAGTTCTTATCCCTACCGTAAGCAGAAAATTACAGAGCTCAAGATAATCCTCATTTTGAATAGCCTGACAGTAAAAGAAAAGGGAAAAATCCCCTTCATAAGACAAATCCCTTTGCAGAGCTTCAGCATGATAAGCAGAGGGATATCGGAAGGACCCTGAGGGCACTAACAAACCTGAATGTTCCTCATCAACCCCACCTGGGACCCCAACCCATGGCCCAGGAGCTCTTTTTAAGCTCAACCCAGGGGTCTCAGTCCTACTCTCAGCTGTGTCAGGACTGGTCTCTGGCTCAGCTGCAGCTGGTCTGTACTCCAACCTACAGACTGGCCCTAAACTGGACCTGTGGATTGATTTCCTTGTTTTTGAACTGTTTGCTTGCTGAGAATTTGCTGTTTGATCCAGCCTTTTCTTTGGACCTGCCCGTTCTCCCCAGCCTGCCCTGCTTAGGGAGTGTGGGATGGGCAGGGAGGCTCTTCCCTCTGTTATCCTTTGGCTCTTTGGGCATTCCCTGTGAAGGAGCACACATCCATTTGATTCCTGAATATCCCTGACTGGACAACCTGCAGGCAGACAGGAATGTGGTAGTACTGAGGGCAAGGATAAGCTCTGCATGTGACCATTCCCAAAGCCTCAGTGGGATGGGAAGGTGCTGAGGCAGCAGAGATGCAGGTGTGGAAGAAATGCAGGTGAGAGAAAGCTGGAGAGATAAGAAATAAGGGACAAGAAATCTCCTGTGTGCTCAGTGCCCATAGGCAGAGCCAGAGCAGCTCTCCAAGGCACTGAGCAACCCCAGTGCTTGGCAGGAGTGAGAATCCATGACCCCATTTCCCCCACCCTTCCCTTCCCTGCTGCAGGGCAGGGCATGGAGCTGGATGTGCAGGGCTCCCTGCTCTCTGTGGGGAACAGCTCAGGGTCCAAGGCCCAGAGAGGGGTCAGAGTGGACAGCTGGGCCCCCTGCTATGGGGTCATCTGTGTCATGCTGGTTTCCCTGCTTCCCTCTATTTTCCCATCTGTGAAGCAGGCATTTTCCCTGATTCTGCCAGGTTTCCCTCCTTGCATCCCCACAGCAACGCTGTTCCCCTGCCAAAGGGGTTTGGCCACCAGGGCTCACTAGTGTGCAGAGATTTTGCTGCTTCCTTGCCCAGCTGTTCTCATCTTCCCGTGGTGGGATGTTGTCCTTGCTGACCCTCCATGACCCCAGAGGCTGGACCCCGGGAAGGGAGGGTGATTTAGTTGTCAAATAAAGCAATTTTCACAGCACTTCACTGATATTTCCACAAGCAGGAGGTCCGAGGTCATCACTGTGTGATGACACTGATAACAAGGGACACAGCCTATGAAGCTCTTAGGCTGATTTGGGATTTATATCCCTTTTAGGAGCTTTTGAACCCTGTCCTGTCTGTGGATCAGTCCAGCCTGTTCCCCTGCCCTCTACATCCCAACCTTGACATCGTTGGCAAAAGCATTTGACAAATCCTCTGTCCTTCATGCAAGCCATTCATTAATTGCTGCTCTCAGAATGAAGCACATCAGGGCTTGGACATGGAGTACCCCAAACCTGGCCCTGCTGGTGGGACCTGCTGGTTTCCCAGTGCCTACTGTGTGCCCTGCCACCCCACCAGACCCCCCACCCTACCGAGGCTGCTCTTCTACTCACATAGTGCTTGCCATGCCCTGGGCAGGGGTCACTGCAGCCTTGCCCCACAGAACCCCCAGACCCATAGAGCACTCCCAGCCCCATAGAGCCCCCCAAGCCCCACAGAGCACTCCCAGCCCACGGAGTCCCCAGTCCTACAAAGCCCCCCAAGCTTCATAGAGCACTCCCAGCCCTATAGAGCCCCCCAAGCCCCATAGAGCACTCCCAGCTCCACGGAGCCCCCAGCCCTATAGAGCACCCCATAAAGGCCCCGCCCCCTTTCCCACTGTCCCACCCCTTCCCCTCGGCCCCGCCCCACCATCCGGCGGCACCAGGACCCTGGACAGCGGCGGCTGTGACTGCTCTCGCGAGATCTCGGCGCTGCCCCCATAGC
>JAOTQP010000521.1:1714251-1744251 GCA_026413545.1 Cichladusa arquata | reverse complement strand
TGAGCCACTGCACCAAACCCAGGTGCTCCCTGTCATCCCAAGCTCTCTGCCACTGCTGCTTTCCTCCCTGAGGGTGGGATCACAGGGATTTGGGGCTGTGGATGTTGGTGCACATCATTTATCCTGATTTATCTGCTATGTTTGGGATCTATTTGTACTTTCTCCTGGTGCTTCTGAGGAGGAGAACCCAGGCAGCTGTTGGGCTTCAAAAACTTCAGTGGGCTGGCATGGACAGAAAAACATTTTTAAGCTAAAAAAAAAAGGGGACTTATTTATTTTTAGTAGCTTTCTTTTTGGTTTTTTTAAACTACTTAGCTGGTTCTTCAAGGCATTCTAGCCCCAGCAGCATCCTGTGGTGAGCAGTTCCCTGGATGAACATGCAGCCTTAGCTCACCTCTGCCAGGGCAGGGACCTGGCACTGGAGCATCACCAGTAATTTTCCAGCCATCTCCACGCTGTGGAAATACACCCAGGCATGGAAAAAGCCTAGAAGGGAATAAAGAAGACACTTGGCCAGTAGAGCTTGGCTGGCTCCCAGCTCAAGGAAAGGCTTCAGGTTCATCCCCAGCTCTGCAGGGCTTGGCAGGCTCAGCTCCTCCAAACGGGACAGGCCAGCAGCATCCCTGCCAAAACCCCGGGTGCTCCTGCTCCAACAGCTCCCTGCACCCACGGCTGTGCTGCAAGACAAAAAGGGGGGAAAGTGGCCTTTTTGCGGGGTTGGGATTTTGTCCTTCTTCTCACCGCAGAGAAAAGGAGAAGGAAATACTTGGCATTTCCTGAGCGGGGGGGAGGTTGGGGACAGCGGGGATGGTGGGAGGCGAGCAGTCCCTTGACGAGGCTCTAATTGCTCCAGCCAAAACCCACACTAGCCCGATGAGCGCAAGGAGGTTTTTACGAGGGCAGTAAGATGTCCCAGCCTGCCGGGGCGGTGATTGCCAGCCCAGCCCGTGGCCTCGGGCTCTCTGCCGGTGCTCCTGCTGCAATCCCAGTCCAGCTCGGCGAGAGGGTCCGGCCCGTTTGCGGTGCTAATCCCTCTTACCTCAGTGCAGCAGCAACAACCCCCGGAGCCACCAGCACCTCCTACTGCTGGCGGCTGCAGAGCACCAGATGTTCCCAGACAAGGCTCCTCACACCCCGCAAACAAGGGCGGCTTCCCAAATCCCACGAGCATCCTTCCCCCAGCAGCTTTCCGTGGAAAACACCCTGGAAGTGTCGCCCAGCCCAGTTCCTCAGAAACTCGGGTTGCTGGGAGAACAGTGATGAAACAGGCTGGGAAGGGAGCACCAAGGGCAGACCGAGCTCTGTGATATCCTGATGAGTCCAGAGAAGATAAGTGAGGAGAGGGTGATGACTCACTGCCTCTTGTGCAAAACCCGGGACCATCCAATGCATCCAGCGTGTCTGAAGGAGATGTTTCACCATAGGATTTCTCTTGGTGCAGGAGGATGAGGGCGGCTTCAAAAAGAAATTCCTGGAAGAGGAAGCCACCCAGAGCACCAAGACCATCTCCAGCTCACTGTGCTGGGTGTAGAAGCTCACTGAGGTCTGATGTTTTCCTGGGATCCTCTGCTTCAGCCAGTGGTTGTGGAGGGAAAAAACCCATCAGTGAGGTGTTGCTGCTACATCCAAGGCACAGGGTAGCAGTCCATTCCTGGGGACAGGCTGGCCAAGCTCCAGGGTCAGGACTGGCAGGCCAGAGCAGGAGCAGGAGGGGGTTATTTGGTGGAGGTGGACATGAAGGAGACAAGATATCCCTGTTCCCAGGGTGGCTGAAGGGAGCTGGAGACACCAGGATTTAACCCCACGGGAAGAATGAGTGAGTCACAGGGATGACCACAAGGATCTGTTATCACAAGTATCTGTTATCAGTGGAAAATCTGTCTCATGAGGGCATCAAAGCACTTCCTTGTGTGTCAAAAAGAGCGGGGAAGGGGAGGAGAAGAGGACAAAGATCCTCTGTGCCAGGCAAGGAGAGTTCTGTGGCCCCCAGCCCCTCTGGGATGGAGCAGCCTCGTGTCCCTCCCTTTGAGAGCTTCTTCAGCCCATCCTGGCAGCCCAGGGGCTGGGGGAGCTGGGAGAGGAAGGTCTCACTCTCTGACAGCACCAGGGAGCCAGAGCTGGGCCCAGTGTGTGTTACTCACCTTGAAACTATGTGAGTAAACAGAGAAGGCTCCTCTTCCTGGTCCCACCTCAGCAATTAGGCTGCAGACTGGAGCAGAGGAGCCCCAATCCACCCTGGCAGATCACAGGGATGCTCTGCTCTATCTGGGGAGTTTTTGGGCCAAGTCACCCAGGAGAGGAGGATGGTGGAGCTTCAGCTGGCCTCCTGGGCCATCCCCTCCTATATGGAGCTTCTTGGAGATGTCTCACCAGGAGGAAAACACCCCTTTTCCATCACTTGTGCTGTTTTTATAACCTGTATCACCATTTTTTGTTGCTGAGCAGCAGTGACACTCATGGCTCGCTCTGACGTGGGGCAAGTGGAGCCAACTGGGAAGAGCCCAGTTGAGAGACTCAGCAGCAGCTGGGAAGAAGAGATGATCCCACAGGAAAGGGACCTCCCTGCTGGCACAGCAAAAGCCTCTGAGCTGCAGGGATTTGGTGGCCACCACTGCAGCTGTGATCCTGATGCCTTCCACCTTAGTCCTTGGGGTTCCCTCAGAGACTTGGCTCTTCTCTGGGGAAAAAAGTCCATCTTGGTGTCCTCAGCAGTGCCTAGAGGAAGAGGAGAGACCACCCTAGAGGGAAGAGAGCAGCCTGGACTGGAGCCAGCCCAGAGCCAGAGAGCCTTGCAGAAGACTGAAGCATTTCCAGGATTGACAGTGGTTTCTGCAGGCAGAAGAAGGAATAAAATGGACAAATTCCTCACAATTCCATGCCTGCCCTCCCACACAGAGTAAAGGAATGTGGGAGATATCGCAGCAATGCCATGCAAACACCCTGGAGAGGTGAACCTACTCCTGACCCCAGCTAGGAGAGAACAAAAACTGTTGTAAAGGCTTTTGGAGCATCTTGATGCATCCGTGGGAGGCTCGTGGGCACTGGGTGGGTGGGAGGCAGCTGATGGAACTTCCCTAGCCTGAAGGAACACAGAACACATGGATGTCAGAGATAACTGGTGGAGACAGAGTCCAGAGATGTTACAGAGCCTTGTAGCCATTCCCACACTGGGAATCATGTAGAAATAAATTAATTACTCATTCCAGAGCTTTAGGTACAGGCAGCAGCATCTGTGCTGGCACAGACACAGGGATTCTCTTTGGGAGTGAGGCCATGGGTGGGAGGAGAAGGGGAAGAAGGTCCAGGTGTTGCTGAGGTTCAAAGTGGGTGACCTCAACCAGAACAGAAAAAAAGGGAGGGGAAAAAACAAAGAGGTAAGACAGCTTCCTCAGGCTGATCCATTGCAAGGCTTGCTCAGAGTTACATCATGGTGCCTATTAGGATGCAGATCCCTGAGAGCCACAGCTCCAGAGCCTCTGGAAGGATCCCTGGGGATGTGGGGCCCCTTGGCCAGCAGCCAGGGCAGTAGGGATGGCACCACTTAGGCCAGGGCACTGCTGGTGTCCCCACAGAGGGGCTGGGCTTGGTTTGGGAGCCCAGGGAGGTGAGGGGTGTTTGGGCACAGGCTGGCTCCTGTCTCTGCTCATCCCTGTGTCCTGTGGCTGGCACTGCACAGCTGCTGCTGGCCAGAGCAGAGGGCAGCTCGCCAGCTTCCCTGGCTCTGTGGTCACCCACCCAAGGCTTTTCCAAGACCACAGGTCTATTTCTCACCACACAGCACTGAGCAAGGTGGTTTCCCTGCCCTGGCTGCTCTTTTCCTCTGAAACAGGAATGCTGGGGTGTCCCTGGAGGTGCCCAGGAAACCAGCCTGGGTAGGGAGCTGCTTCCCAGTGGGGCTCACAGGGAATTCCAGCCCAGGAATCTCCACTCTTGGGTGTGAGATTCCTGCTAAAGGCCTTCTCTCATGCCTCAGGATGCTCCTGATGCTGGTGAAATTTGTGAAAACTGTGCCTGGATGTTCCATGGATATCCATCCTTGGGTTTGAAGGTGTTTCCTTCCTGCAGGCAGGGAGCAGGTGAGCCACCCCAGCACCTGCTGTGCCTGCTGAGAGAGCAGGGAGTGTCAGGAGCATCCCTGGCACTGCCACTGTCCCAGGACTCCACAGAGGGAGCACCCAAACGTGCCAAGCTTAGCAAGTCCGGCTGTGGAATTCAGCACTGGAGCCACAGACTCCAGCCCCACATCCCGATGCACAAGTGGCTTTCCTCAGCTTTGGATGGCTTCCATCAGCCTGCAGACTTCTCCCTCCCTGCATCCTCCCCCAGGGTTTTGCAGGATTTCACCTCCCATACTGGGAAACAAAAGCAAAAAGAAACACCACGGTTTTTGAATGTGAAGTGCGGGAACGAACGGCGTGTGAATGCCCGGGCAGTTATTCAAGCGGGAACACGGAGCTGGAAAACTTTCAGCTCCCAAACTCGACCCGAGCCTCAGCACTTGGCTTTGTGCTGCTCATTCATCCACAGGGTTATTTTTGGATTCCTCCTCCTGGGAGAACAGGATTAGTTTTGTTTTCAGTGTTCCTTGGAGAGCAGCTTGCTGAGGGGATGACTTAGCAGAGAAAAACCCTCTTGGCTGGTGGGGTCTGCTCGATTCCATGATTCTGAGAGGGAAGGTGATGATGTTTCATGTCCCTTGGGGATTTATTCCCACTCTGGTCTTGCTGGGGCTTGGATATCTCATTACCTACAGATAATTATCTAGACATAATGAGGTACCTGCATCTCTGAGTTGCTGGGCCTTGTCTTTATTGCTTTCCTGGGGCAGCAAGCAGGGTAGGTTGGGATTTTTATTTATTTATCAATAACTGTAGGCCCTGGCAGGATCAAAATCATTTGAAGGAGATAAAGTGTTGCTATGAGGTCAGACAAAGACAGACATGACACTTCAAAGGTCAAGTGGTAAAAGCTGAATTTTAATGTTCACAGCCTATTTTTATACAGTTTTCAAAAGCATCATGTTTAATTCTTGCCACTCAGTTCGTTGGTCAGTAGGTGCTGGTGTGCATGAATGCTGAGGCTCTCCTCTTCACAAATATTTACATTTTTTCTTCAGGGATTATCATGGGATAAACTTCTTATTTTAACAGGTGTCAGATGGGTCTCACTGTTCCCATTCCTTTCTCATGGGAACTTCTCAGGCTAGCTGTTAGCTATACTTAGCCAAAGTAACAAGGCCTTTCTTTTGTAAGGTTTTATCTATATGCAAGAATAAAGCCGAAAAAATGTTGGATGAGCAGCCAGACTTGCCCATGCCAGAATGGTTTGCATTGTAAGGGACTTTAAAAACCATCCAGTTCCAGAACTAATTTTCTCCTAAAGGGGATCTTTTTCCTAAAGGGGATAGAAGAAGATGCAGAGCAAAGAGGGGTAGGAGAAGCTGTAAAGATGCACCCCAAAAAACAGAGTGTGGGATCTGACTTCCAGGACAGGGAGAGATGTGGGTATTTCAGAGGATGTTTGGGTCTTCTCCTCTGCTGCCAGCACTTACTTGGAGGCTTGGAAGGAGCTGGCAGCTTCCAAGGCTTCAACTCCTTCTTGGCTCCAGAAGAAATGAGTGGGAGGAGGAAACCTGGATCCCTCTCTTCACAATCAGTGCACTTTAAATTTAACAACAATGGCAGCTGTTGGGAGCCCTCCCTACGCCCCCCCCCCACCACTAAATCCCTTCATCCCTGTTTTCCTCTGCCCCTCTCCTCCAGCCAGGCCGTGCCTGGGAATTGGGACTGTCTGTACAGCCCTCTTATTGCAATTAGCTCGCTAATTAGAGCCTCATCAGGGGTGCTGCTGCCTCCAAGGATCTCTCCAGGGCCAGAGCTGCTAACGAGGCTGGGAAGTCCCCGCAGGAGCCCTGAGGATGGTGAGGTGGGATAAAACCCCCTCTTGTCCTCTTTTGGGTGCTGGTGTCCCAAATTCCTTGCAGTGGGATGGAATTTGGGGATTCTTTTGGGGACTGAGGGGATTTGCTTTCATTCCGTGTTTCAGCTGTAGAGGAGGACCCCATCCATCTCCCACTGCAAAGAATTCGGGACACCAGCACCCATTTTGGCTCTGTTGGATAATTTGTGGGATTGCCAGATGATTTGAGGCGTGGAGAGGGGTTGTCTGGTCCCTAGGAACAAACCCAAGGTCTTTTTGGAGGGCTGCTGTGTTTAAAACCAGGGAAGCTGTGGGGGGTTTGTGGCAGAGGGTGACCTATAAATCCCACCTCTCCCTGTCACCAGGGGATCAGTTGAGTAGCTGATCTCTCCTGAGCCTAAAGCACGACTTCATGGGGAAGCAAATCAAAGACAAGAGGGGAAAAAAAGATGGAAAAGGAATGAAGGGAGATGTTCCCGGACAGATCTGCCACAGGAAGAGGTGATGGACAGAGCTGTGAGCTGGGGACCACTCCCCTCTCTCCATCACCTGAAACCCTGGTCAGCATCACTCTGGGTTCTGCCCCCCTAGTGGGGGTTAAATCCTTCTGGGAGGGGCTTAATTAGCACCAGGACAAATTGGGGAGCAAAGCTGGGACAAGAACCGACCCTTTTTGGGGTATGGGGGAGGTGGTGTGGCTGGGGAGCAGCAATGAACTCCAAGTTTTGCCTGGATGCCCATACTCCCACCTGGAGCCCCCACATCCCTGTGAACCCCAGGGTGGGTGTCTCACCTCAGACAGGGAATTTGGGGCCCCTGTGAAGCCAGCAAGTTTCTTGAGCACTTGGAGGGAGCCACAACTCAGCAAACAACAGATTGAACAGATGCTGAGGCTGAGAAGCCTCAAAAAGAAAATCGAAAAACCACACGGCCAAAATTTGACTGAATCAGTCAAATCCTCACCTCCCTGAGCTCACAGCAACCCTGTGGGGATTCTGGGGCTGCTCCCATCACTGGGTACCAAACAGAGAGGTGGAAGAGCAAAAAGGATGGAAATGGTTATGCCCTGAGTGGGAATCACCACCCACCTTTCCCCTAAAGACACACTCCCAAGTCTTTAAAAATTAATATAAAAATTAAAACAATAAAATGAAAGGGTTTTTTTTAAATTGGTGTCTCCTGTGCCAGCAGGTTTGATGCCTCAGCAAGGAGCTGCTCAAGATCGTCTAAGGCAGAGATGAACCACAGGAGAAGTTGGGAGAAGGAAATTCACAGGAAAAAGCAAACCAGCAGTTATTTGGTGAGACAACAGGTAGAAACTCCCTTCTCTGCTCCAGAGAAATGTAAGAGTGAGAAAATGTTGTTGAAATTTAGCTTGCAGAGTCCAGCTGGATGCCTGGCAGCAGAGATGTGGCCAGACAGGGATGAGGAGAGGTGTTTCTTGAGCAAAGTTATGTAAATGTCTGAGCCAACTCAAGCTTAAAGGGATTATCTACCATTTTGAGGGAATTGTGATTCTGTTCAGTGAGGTAAAAATGAACACTGACAGTTTTAATGCCCATAACTCCAAATGACTGTATTATCTCCAAGCTGTATTATCCACTCATTTGCTTGCTTTAATACGTAATAACTATTCTGTGTCACACACTAATATATAACATATCATAATTGAATGTAATAACTATTCCCTAATTGCATGAGCAAAGAAAATATTAATGGCAACACCTGATCGATGAGCTCCAGACAAAGCAGTGGTGTGTAAACTTTGGAGCCAAGGGACTGGGAATTCAGTGCCAGCTCCTCCCAGATCCTTGTTTTCTTTGCTGCTGCCACGAAACTGCTATAAATTAAAGCTGTAAGTGGAAAATAATGCTTGTGAGGCCAGGGAGAGGAGAATTCAAACCCTGTTTTCTGAATTAAGTAATAAAAAAGTGGGATTATTTCTTTTTCACTTAGAAATCTTTTTTTCTCACTGCCTGAGGGAACTGAGCCTCTGCCACTGCTTCACGGCCTTGGGCAACGCACTCCCAGGATCTGTGTCACTGGGTTAATCATATTTACGTGCCTTTTATGAGTGTTAATGATTACTCCGGGAATGTTTGCACGGACTTTTCCAGACGCGACTCCTTCGATAAACGCTCCGCGTCGATGCTTGGGGCTGGCGGGGGTTAATCCCAGGAGGAGGGGCTCTGTTTTTGGGGCGGGGAGTGACTCTGGAGGGGTTCAGGAGCCATCCCAGGCTCCGCACACGAGATGGGAAAGCGATTTTCTGGGATTTATGTGCCCTCCGGCCACATCCCGGTGGGCTCAGCCTGGGGAAGGCTCTCTGTGCTCTCTAAGGGGGAGCTCCTGTTTCACAGGGAATCCCCACAATGCACGGGCAGCAATGCAGGATCCTCTTCATGGGGATTGCCTGTGTCACCGAAATTAGGAAACAAAACTCCTTAACACCGATGGAGTTGTAAAATGTAATGTTATTATTCGGACAGGGCGGGTGACTCCAGCTCATGGCTCAAGATGAGCACCGTTCATCAGAAAAATGTTACATGTGAAGGTTTTCGCTGTCAGGGTGAGCTGTGCACGTGGTTTTGTTTGAACAATTTGTTACTCTGGCTGCCGTGGGGCGCCTAAACCGGATTGGGCAGCACGGAATTGTTAGCGAGCCCTCGTTCCACAGCCACATCACGTTCCTTGAACCGTGACTTGGCCGCCAGCGCCTGCACCGGGGGGTCCCCCGCTGGTGTTGGGGTGACCCCCGCGATGGGCACTGCCTGTGAGCGGGGGGTCCCTCCCTGATGGGGGCTGCTTGTGAGGAGAGTCCCCCGCTAATCAATGGGAGGGTGGTTCCTAATGGGGCTGCCTGGAATGGTGGCCCCTTCACTGGGGGCTTCACGCAGTGGGGGTCCCCTTAATGAATTCTGCTCTTAAAAACCGTGGGGGTTAAAAACCTATATTGAGGGGCTGGCTGCAGAGGAGACCCTCGGTGAGCGGCTCCCCGGCTGCGGGTGTCCCCCGTGGGGCGGGGGATGTCCCTGTCCCTCTGAGCGCAGGGGCAGAGCCCGCAGCAGCTCAGCGCACATGTGCCTGCGCTGTCCTCTCCTCTCCTGTCCCGTCCCGTCCCCTCCCCTCCTCCGCCCGGCCCACACGCACACCCAGCCCTCTCCTGCTCCTTCTCCACCTCCTCCTCCTCCTCCTCCTCCTCCCACTTCCTCCGCACAAGGCGGGCTGCCTGCCGAGGAGGGGCAGCGGCTGCCCCGTTCCCCCGCTCCGTGCCGAGCCCTCCGCGGGTGCGAGCCCGCAGCGATGCGCCGGGGGAGGCAGCGCTCCGCAGCCGCAGCCGCAGCCGCAGGTGAGTGCGGGGCCGGAGGGATGCGCGTCCCGCAGGAGGTGCAGGGATGCGGGGACAGCGGGGCGGGGGGACCCCCGGCCAGCGCCGCGTCCCCCGGGCCTTCTTCAAAAAAATCTCCAGCTGGGGGGAGGGATCCTTGCACGCCTTCCTCGGGATCGTCTGCTTCTCCTTGGGAAAGGAAAAACGCGTTGCAGGCTCCGGATCCCGGGATTTTACCCATTTATGGACTCTTTAGATCACGCGGCTGGTCCGCAGCGTGAGTGCGCTCAGGCTCCTGCGAGAGGTTTATTTTGGGGGTCTCCGGAGTGTTGCCCACGCGAAAGCGGCGGCCGTGGGTGTGCGGAGGGGACAGAGGGGAGACGGCAACCCAGCCCTGCCACATCCACCCCTTATGTCCTGGCAGGGGCTGCGGGCACCGAGGGGTCCCTGCCGTGACCGTGGCCAGCCTTGGATGTGACATCGGAATGGGATCCCTGCGTTTCGGAGGGATTCTAATCCTCCAGCTAGAAGGGGACGCAGTCACTGAGCCCTTCTGGTGACTTCTCGCTGCTCCGTGAAGTTTTCGGGTTTTTAAATAAAAGTGAATATTCCTGAGGGTGTGGAGGGGTTCGACTTTAATCGCAGACAAGCCGTGGGTTGGTGCACGCATTTTATAGGGATAGTGCCTTAAAAAGCAGCTGCCTCGGTCCAGGGAAGGCTCCCTGCAAACTTTATGGAAAAGGGCCAGGATGTGGAATGAGGGAGCTGAGACCGCTGGGGCCTGTTGTATTTTCCCCCAAATCACCGAAGTTTGAGCTCCTCGGCAGGATCCCAAACCGGGAATTGCAGCCGGGCGGGGGGAATCCGCCTCCTTACCGGTGCCGTCCATTGGTTTTGGGGAGACTCCAGGAACCTTCCCCGTACCGCAGCACCTCGGGTGGGGTTGATGGGTGCCAGCGGGTTTAGGAGGCTTTATTTCTCGATTCCTGCGGGTCGGCCGGGAGTTGGCGGCTGATTTTGGCATCACGTGGCGATGGAGGAGGCGGGAGGCTGCGGTGAGAGGCTCCCGCTCCGGGCGCCGCGTCCCGGGGAGGAGGAAATTCCGGGGAGCCTGATAACACACACGGGCGCATTGTTCGGAGCCGTCGGAGCAAAAAGAGACTGAGGTGTTCCCGACGGCCTTGGCAGGCCGGGGAGCAGCGGAGCCCTCCCGTGTGCTTTGGACACCCAAAACGCGGATAAGGCTCCCGCGCAGTTTATCAGGGAGGTTTCGCTGCTGCGGCACGTGTTCCCTCTGCGTTTGCTTTTGCTTTTACTCCCTGCCGGCCAAACGGCAAACCTTGTGGGGAAAAAAAAAAAGAAAACCTGAGAAAGAGGAAGGGGGGAGCGGAGAAAAATGAAAATAATATTAAAAAAGAGGAATAACGGGTTGCACTTATTCCATCCGCTGCTTTTCCCAGCTGTAGGGTTTCGGAATTACTCGTTGCATGTGTTGGGGTTCTCCCAAGCATCCCCCCCCAGCGCTGATTCCCACATGTCCCTCTCCTACCCCGCCGGCTGCAAGAGGGATAATCCCAGAGGGGAAAAAAAGGCTGATGGTGACAGCAAAAGCAGAGCAGTTTTCCAGGTGTGGGGATGGCACGGGTTGGGCGAAGTCTCTGTGGATTTCATGGAGAGCGGGCGCTCCTCTCCCTGATTTGGTTTAATGAGCTCAGCCCTATTTAACAATCCCTGTGCCCGGCTCACTCGTCCTGCTTTGCAGCCCTCCAGTCAGAATTTAGCTCGGAGCTGGTTGAAACAGGGCGATTGCATCGTGCCCGGTGGTGACACCCGATCCCGTGGTGACAGCAGGGCCAGTGTCACAATATCCCCACGGCGGGGAGTTGCAGATCTTCGGGGGAAAGGGAAGAAGCAGTGGGGAAACGTCAGGATTCACAAGATCTTGGGTTTTGTCCACCCCTAACATTATCATAGCTGGGAAGGGATGCCCTCCCACGCAGCATCTCCCAGGGAGATGGATTTAAACACCACCCTCCCAAGAGATCCTTTTGGAAGGACAATAACCCAGCCTGGGGTTTTCTTCAAGCTTTGTTCAGTTCGATGGAAGCTGTTTTCCCTGAATCTAACTTAATTGGTACTGCATGTCTTGGAAATGACCCCAAGCACTTACCCTGGGGATAAAACTGCTGGAAATGATGGGGGGGAGCTGCTTCCAAGGGTGCGAGCAGCGAGGGAAGCACCGAGGCTCCCGTGGGGGTTTTCAGAGGATTCCAGGGAAGCAGTGTCCTGCCTGGGAAGGGGTAAATTGTTAAAGGTTGCATGAGAAACCCACCGGGAAGGCTCAGGGAGGGGTGCAGCCTCAGTTGTGCAGTTTTGGGGTGAGCTGGGGAGCTGCAGCACCACCACCAGCTCGCTCCCTTATCTCCCCCACAAGTCTCCCCCCATATCTGCTCTGTTTCCCCTACTGTTGATGTGGCTTTTATCTTATCTCCACGTGCTCTTCCTCCATTTCCTCCTTGGCTTCTCTGCTAACGCTGCCACAAAAGGAGAAAAAAAAATCACCCATAAATGGAGGAGATCCTGTTGTAGGGAGCCCATCCCTGGGCTTGGCGTTGCTGGGCTGTGCTGGGTGACAGGGTGGCGTTTGGCCATGCTGGGAGGGTGCTGAGTGTTTGTCCTGGGGCTGCTTGGGTGATGTACAGGATGCTCAGGTGGTGCTGGGGGATCCTGGTTGATGGTCCAGTGGTGCTCCTGGGGCTCAGGTGATGCTCAAGGAACACTTGGGGTTCTCAGGGATGCAGGACTGTGCTGGGACAGGCTGCCAGCTCCACCTGCTGGCACCCACCCCACAGCAGCCCCAAATCCCCTAAGGGAGAGGCTGAGCTGCTGCCTGGGGGTAAAAACTTCACATTGCTTTCCAAGGTGGAGCCAGTGATGGGAATTTTTGGCACTCTGTATATGCTGGCTCCTTACCTGAGCTGACCCAGCTTTGCTCCCTGCTGCCTGCAGCAGGTGCTCTTTGAGCTTTGGATCCAAAGCAGCCAGAGCTTTCCAGGGCTTTTCCAAGGAGACAGATGGAGAAATGCCCTGCCAGCCTCCCAGGACTTCCCCCACTGGCAGGGAAAGGGGAAGATCCCTGTGGAAAGGGGAGATCCCTGCACAATTCAAGCCCTCACTGGCCACAATGTAGAAAGTATACAAAAGACTGTTTGTCTCCAATTAATGCACACACAGTTATTGGATTGGATCTGCAGTGACATTCCCCTGTGGGAATGGACTCAGATCTGCAGAGATTCCCAGTCTTGATCCAAGGCCTGCCTGATGGCACTAAAACTTTGTGCTATCAGTTTACTTCTCGTTGTTTTATTTGTGTTTTCATCAAAAGTAACTCGTTCAGAGACCAAATATTAGTCAAACAACTTTTAAACAATGTTAGTTTCATTTTTTCTAAGTTTATTTTGTGTTTTTACTTGGAAAAAAATAATGTGGGAAAAGCTTTTTATCTTATGGAAGTATAATTTTGTCTCAACCAGACTTAGCCTGGGAGTTAGTGCAAGGGTTTATGCATATTTGGAACAAAAAAGATATGTACTAATCTTTCATCTTCTGCCTCAGAAGGCTTGAAATTTATGATGATGAGGCTACATTTTTCAGAGATAATAACAGGAGAAATGAGTAAAACATCATCCAGAGTAAAACATTATCCAGAGTAAAACTCCCTGCCCCAGGGGAGGTACCTGGGCTTTCCCACCGAGCCTGAGCACTAAATTAACCCGTGGAACTTTGTGTTTCCTGTGCTTCCCTCACCCCAGATAGATCATCACGATGGAATTGCAACCTCCCAGTCTTCTTGGAAGATCCATGGGTGATGGGATCTTTCTACTCTTACCCTTCCTTTGCTTTTCCTTAGACATTTTTGAAGTGTTACTTTCATGCTTTTATATTGCTGTATGGCAATAGATAATAGCCAAAACGGCTCTACTGCAACCAAATTGTTCTAGAATAAACCCTGTATTTTTATATATATATTCATAAACACCAGTCATTCAGCATGATTTCACTCTGATCATCCCCAGGGGATCCATTAACAAGAACCTGGGTGATGCTCACTTTGTGGGGTGGGTTGTAACCCTCTGTCACCCTGTGCCACTGTTGCAGTCCAGACAGACACAGGACACAGCACTCAAGGGTCATGTGGCCAATTCTATTGAGGGCAGTTGCCTTTATATAGATGTTGAGAGCCAGTGTGGTTGGTTCTAATTGGCTGGATTTGGTTGCCACCCACCTTACTGGCCAATAGCTGCCTGCATCCCTAACAGCCTAAACGGGTTCCCTAACAGCCCAAACTGGTCCGGTTCTAATGAGGGTCATCCAGAACTGTCAGCCACCACCCCAGGGTAGGTTGTAACCCTGTGTCACCCTCTGTCACAGGTGCTGGCTGTGGACTAGCTTTGCTCATGGCTTGCTCTCTGTCTCACCCAGGCAGGCCAGCTCAGCTCTGCTGCAGGGACACTGCCAGCGATGTGTAAATGGCCTCAGAGCGGTACTCGGAGTCTGCTGACCCCATGATTTTCAACAAGCTACCTCATCCAGAGCCCACCACCACCTTCCTGCCCTGCAAAATCCCTGCCACATCCAGCCCTGTGCCTCACCCTGAAAACCATTTCAACTACAAGGGCTCCTACTTTGCCTGCCCGCTGCAGAGCCCCGAGGGTCCCGAGCAGCCCCCGGCTGGCTGGAGCCCCGCGCCCGCCTACCTGCACCACAGCCCCAGTGCCCTGGGCCACCCTGGGCCAGCTGAGGAGCCGCTGCTGGGCTTCCTGGTGCACCCAGCAGAGAGCCCAGGTGCTGGGCTGCAGCCCCCAGACTCCCAGAACAGCAAGGACAGGCTGAGCCAGAAGCAGCTGATGCCCAGGAAGAAGCTGGACAGAGGCAGGTGCCCGTTGCCGGTGAAGAAGCCGCTGCTGCTGAAGAAGGCAGCCCCTCTAGCAGTCCCCACGCCGGTGTACGGAGCCCCTGCCTCCTTCCTGGCTCCCAGGATGGCTGTGCTACTGGGAACACCAGCACAGAGCCTGCAGCAGCGACCAGGGGTGGCAACCTGGGCCCTGCCCCCTGCCACCCACCCTCTGCACCCCAGCGAGCCCCACAAGACGGGTCCCTGCTCCGACCACGGCCTCTCGCCGCTGCCGTCCAGCCTGGCCCTGCCTTCCAAGGAGCAGCTGGGCTCCCCCATCGCCTTACCCCACTGCTGTGTCACCTTTGATAAGTACGGGCCACCCCCTAGCAGTCCCTTCCTGGAAGCAAGCTGTCCCACTGCCCAGAGCCAGAAGAAGGTGCCAGAGCTCCCCAGTCTCAGCCTGGACCCCTGGCCCAGGCTCCAGCCACCAGCCACCAGCCCAGTGAGCCGGGAGAGGCCAGCAATGTGCTACCCACCCCCTCCCTACCCGCTGTCACCTCACAGAGCTGGGCCCCTCTACCACCCCCCAGCTCCCACTGTGGGGGAGCCCAGTGCCCTACCTGCCTTTGGCTACGTGGGAAGCAGGGAGCCCTTTGCCAGCACCTACCTCAAGCCCCAAGCGCCCAGGAGTTACTTTTCCAGCCCCTTGGAGCCCTACGTGCAGAGCACAGCGGGTGCCAGGCTGGGGGTGGTGCTGAGGGATGCTGTGCCCCCCAGGGATGCTGAGCTGCCCAGGAACACGGGGTATGCAGGGTTTGCCCTCAGCCCAGGCGATGCAGCTGTGTTCCACAGCCCCTTTCCCAGCACAGAGCTGGGCTGTGAGCAGCACAGGGCGGACAGCCCGCAGTGGAGAGCAGCACTGAGGCACAGCAGCGCTTTCCAACCTGTCTGCACCTCAGAGAAGCTGTCTGGGGGCTCCAGTGGGCTCACTGAGACATTTCCTGAGAGAGGAGGCAGCTGGGAGAAAGCCAGGCAAGGGGAGGAGGAGCTTCTGTACCCAGGGAGGAGGAGCAGCAGCCCAGCCCCTCAGGACTTCCCCCTTCGGGGAGCAGGGGAAGGAAATGCCTGTGAGGTCAAGGATCCAGCCCAGGAGCTCATCCGCCCTTCTCCATCCGTGACCCCCACCAGGGGGCTGGAAGAGCTGAGAGACACCAAGGCTTTGTCATCCTCCCCTCCCATGCCTGTGATCCACAACGTCTTCAGCCTGGCTCCTTACCAGGAGTACCTGCAGAGGGCCAAGGAATTAAACCCCCTCCTGTTCTGCAGGAAGCATCTGGGGGAGCACTCCTCACCCCAAAACACGGGTGGCAGCCAGGAGCCTGCTGCCCCCAGAGACATCTCCGTGGTGTCCAGCCTGAGGTCGGGCAGTGGTGCAGTGCAGAGCCAAGGGGAAAGCTGTTACCCGAGCGTCCCTAAAAAGCCAAAGCCTGAGCCCCAAGAGCTGGAGCCTCAGGAGGACTGCTCTGACGGGGTGGACACTGAGGAGCTGCCCCCTGAGGAGATGGCGCTGGACCTCAGCTTCAAGAAGGGACTGGTGGAAGCTGGGGACACCCAGAGACCCACTGAGTGTGTGGAGGGGACAATGAATGGAGAAGATAAGGAGGAGAAGGAAGCTGCAGGGGGGAAGGTGGAGTTGGGAGAGGGTGCACAGCCCCTGATGCCCGAGGCAGACTCTGGGGGCAGGAGCAACTTCCAGAGCTCAATCAACTTCATGTTCCAAAAATACAAGCTGCCCTCGCTCCCGCCCAGCACCGAGCCCCCCCAGCAGGATGGCAGCCCCAAAGCCCCTCAGCCCAGCCCGCCCAGCAGCACCCCCACGCTGGCTCACCCAGCCTCCTCCCCATCCAACCCCCCATTGCCACTGCCTGGCCCCCAGCTCAGCATCATCGTTGGCCAAAACCTTCCCCAGACCCTGCTTCACAGAGCCCCCTCCACCCCAGTGGCAGAGAGGGTCTCAGTGGTCAAGCAGGTGGGTGGTATCCCCACACAGAGCCCCTCGCAGTGTTTCACCACCCTGCACACCTCACTGTGTGACACGATTTCGGGCTCGGTGTCCCGCTCCTCCCCGGAGCTCCTGCGACAGTGGCTGGAGAAGGCTGAGCCGGCAGAAGAGCTGGGAGAGATGCCCAAATCCCTGCCCAAGCCCAAAAATGGCTCCAAGGCTCCCAGTCCTCACAAACCCAGCAATGGCAAGGAGATCTGGCTGGCTTTCCAGGACGTGGCTGGGCTCCTCACCAAACTGCTCTGCCAGCTGGAGAACTTCAAGTCCTCTTGTCCTTTCCCCTACGTCATCCGGGCGGGAGCCATTTTCATCCCCATCCACGTGGTGAAGGAGAAGCTCTTCCCAAAGCTGCCCGGGAGCTTCGTGGACCAAGTGCTGCAGAAGCACAAGGTGGAGCTTCGTCCCACCACGCTCTCGGAGGAGAAGCACCTGAGGGACCTGGAGCTGAAGAGCTGCACCTCCCGCATGCTGAAGCTCCTGGCGCTCAAGCAGCTTCGTGAAATCTACCCTGACCTGCTCAACCTCCACTGGCACAGCTCCATCCAGCAGCAGCTCGGTAGGTAGCCCAGCATCTCCTGGGGATGAGTCCCAGGGGCTCTGCCAAGGATGTTCCAGCTGCACCTGCCCTCCAGGTGCTGCTCTTCTTGGGGAGCATCCAGAGATGCCTCAGCATCCCCGTCCTACTGAGAGTTCTGCCCAGCTTTTCCTCTCTGGGTTGAGGACGGAAAAAGTTGGAGCTGGAAGGGAGAAAACTCATGCTGGGAGAATCAAGGAGGTTTCTGTTAGTTCCAGGCCACCTCTGCCCATCCAAGGGTGCTGTGTCACACCTGCCACCCATGGCTGTCCCATCCAGCTGGTGACTTCACTTCTCTGTCCCCATAACCTTTTGTTGCTGCTCAGGTCCATTACCAGCAACTTTATTTCTTCCAGGTTCGAGCTCAGAGACTGGCCAGCAGCCTTCCAAGTAGGTAATTCCTCTTCCACATGGGTTTATAGGAATTTATGGGATTTGTTTGTCATTTTGTGGAGGTGTAGTTGTGTGGATTTCATGTGATGATAAGCAGCTGGAGCTGGCTGGGGAGGCTCCACTCCTTAGGCCGGGCTGGAGCAGGGAATATTTGGGATGTGGAGGTGTGCCCTCCCTAACCACTCCTTTCTCTCCCGGGTAGCCCAGCTGCCTCTGCTGCCCACAGCTTTCTCTGCTGCTCACAGTGTTCTCTGCCTGCAGCTTTCCCTGCTGCCTGCAGCTCTGTCTTGTTTTGAAAAGACAGGTGTCTGCTTACAGAGTGCAAGAGCCTCCCTTGGAATGGAAAATGCAAAACCCCTCCCTCTGAATTATTATAGATTTCAAATTAAGGGGCTCTCAGGCAAAGATACGAGGATAGGAATATTTCTTTAATAGGAAAATTAAAATAAAATGCAGTACTACAAAACACTGATAGAGTCAGAGTACAGCCTGACACCCTGTCAGTCAGGGTGTTGGTAGCAGTCCCATTAAATGGTGGCTGCATCCTCCATGAGTGACAGATGTGGTTCAGTTGAAGCAGTGGTCCTGTAGAAAGGAGTAGGTTTCCTCTGAAGGTCCAGTGGGGGCATAGATGGGTCTGGTCTTTCTCTGGGAATCCAGTGGAAAAGGCTGACTGTGGTGTTCCAAATCTCAGATCATATCCAGGTAGGAATGCTTGGCTCCTCCGCCTGGGTGGAGCATCTCACAGTGGGATGATTTAATTTTGTCAGTCATGCAGTGAGACACAACGGCCCATTAACACAAGATATCTCTCTGGAGGGAGGACGATTAAGGAAGAGATAAAGAACACTGCCCCACCTGGTTTTAACAGCTGACCCATTAACAGATGATATCTGCCTGGACAAAGGATGCATCATGGAAGAGATAAAGATCATTGCCCCACCTGGTTTTAACAGCTAGCCCATTAACAGATGATATCCCTCCAGGGAGTTATGAGGGATGGGTCATGGAAGAGATAAAGAACATCGCCCCATCTGGTTTTAACAGCTAGCCCATTAACAGAAGATACCTGCCTGGACAAAAAATGGGTCATGGAAGAGATAAAGAACATTGCCCCACCTGTTTTTAACAGATAGTAATAGAATACATACTGCTGATTACGTTGTGCATTGCAACCTAAGACTAGGTTTCTCTGCAGCCTGCAGCTCTCTCCACTGCCCCCATCTCCCTACGATACCACAGCAATTTTTGTCCTCACATGGAGCACCAATTGTCCCAATTGTCACTTGAGTGTTGGAGACAGGAATGCAACAAACACACGACGGGGTTATGCAGCAACAGCCGTGGTTTATTGTCTGGCAGGTTTTTCTATAGGGGTTCAAATCATTATGTGGTTGGCTGAAGACCTTAACTGGCCAGTGGAATAGGATTGCATCCATGGTTCAAAAAGGGATTGGCTGAGGCCCCCTGTTTGAACTCAAATCCAAATTATCATTAGCTTGGTGACTCATTTAGTACGTGGCATCATGAGTGGATCAGAGCAGAGTTGCTGCCACCACCACAGCCACGACCCCTGTATCAACAACTTCTGCACCGTGGGGGAATGCTTGTGACTTGAGTCACTTTGACCAGCTCATTTGGCTTTGCAGAAGCTGAATTATTTTCCTTTGAGGAGAACCTTGTCCAGAACAAGCCTTCCAAGTCCTCATTGTGAAAATAAAGTTCCTTAGCACACCCTAGGTGATGTAAAGAAGCAGTTTAGGTTTCACCTTGTTAATTTTGTTCAAAAGCCCATATTTTGATCCTATTATAGCTGTAAAAGGGGGAGAAGTGTGGGGTGGATGTACACCCCCTCAAAAGTCTGAGGTGCTCTCATGTTCTCATGTTTTTCTCATGTTTTTCAGTCAATTTACAACATAACCTAGCAAGCTGACAGCTTGTCGGAAGCAGAAGATTGTCAATGGTAAGACAATCTGCCCATCACCCTACTCAAACTCCAAGACTCAAATATTTGGAAGACATCAGTAGTAGAAATAACGTGTGTTTTTAACTGAAATGGTTTTAATTTGAATTGTTTATTGTTTGTAGTGTTAAGTTGGAGAATTGTAACTTCTAAGTAATGTGCCTGCCGCATGCCATTTTAAAAACTTGCTCCTGAATATGAATATTACAACTCTAATGTTACATCACTGCCTGAGAAAAACTAGGCTTGTCAAGTTAAGTGGAAAGTCTTATTCAAACTAAATTTTTTATCCATATCATCATATTGTCTTTGTCTGCAAAGGAAAACAAAAAACAATTTACATTTTTTAATACAACAAAAAGGGGGAATTGTCACAGCACAACTAGTCTATAGCTGGGCAAATAATGTGGCAATAAATAAGAAACCCAATCCAGCTAGCCTGGTTCAATAAACAGGGCCCTGGGTAAATAAGAGTAGGTTGGATTCAAACCTGCAGAGGGACCCTCAGCCAATCTCATTCAGCCCTAAATGTAGATGGAGCTGGGCAGTTATAAGATCTCAACTGATCACATGTGTAAGCCCAGGAGATTTGAAGCCCTATAAAAAGAGGCACTAAACAATAAATGAAGTTTTTTGTCACAAAGATCTCTGAGAGTAATGTAGTCTCTGTCTCCAACCAGTGACCCCACTGTAATACTTGGGGAGCATCCAGAGGTGCCTCAGCATCCCTCTCCTACTGAGAGTTCTGCCCAGCTTTTCCTCTCTGGGTTGAGGACGGAAAAAGTTGGAGCTGGAAGGGAGAAAACTGATCGTGGGGGAATCAAGGAGGTTTCTGTCAGTTCCAGGCCACCTCTGCCCATCCAAGGGTGCTGTGTCACACCTGCCACCCATGGCTGTCCCATCCAGCTGGTGACTTCTCTGTCCCCATAACCTTTTGTTGCTGCTCAGGTCTATTACCAGCAACTTTATTTCTTCCAGGTTTGAGCTCAGAGACTGGCCAGCAGCCTTCCAAGTAGGTAACTCCTCTTCCACGTGGGTTTATAGGAATTTATGGGATTTGTTTGTCATTGTGTGGATTTCATGTGATGATGAGCAGCTGGATCTGGCTGGGGGGTCTCCACTCCTTGGGGCCAGCCTGGAGCAGGGAATATTTGGGATGTGGAGGTGTGCCCTCCCTAACCACTCCTTTCTCTCCCAGGTAGCCCTGGCATGGAGTCACTGAAAGCTGATGGCAGAGTGATGGCCATGGACAGATCAAGGAAGAGGAGGCACTGAGGAATGTGCCAAGGGCAACAGCCAAAAAATGATGGGAATGGGAAGGGCCTGAGTCTCCAAAGCTGTGGATGCCAAGACCACCAGCAGCCCTGCTGGCATGTGCTCAGCTCGCACCAGCATCAGAATCCTCCAGGATGTTGATACCTTGCCAGGGCCCCTGTGGGGATGCTGCTCAGGGTGGAGAACAGCTCAGAGGTGCTCCAGGAACACACAGGGATGATGGTTGGTTATGAGCCCCTCATGGCAGCTGGAGCTGCTTTTCTTTGAATGGATCATCTTTTAGTGTATCTCCTGCCTCCATCTGTGATTCTCCTGGTGAGCTGAGAGGGAATGGCTGGAGTTCCAGTGGAGCTGGAGCAGGAGGAGCATGGAAATGGCCACAGGACCGTCCCCAGCCTTGGAAAAAGGGACTGCAGGGATGACATCCCACCTCCTTCTCTCTCCTCTGAATCCCTCCTCCTGCTTTATTCATGCCATTCCCAATAAAGATCCCTTTCCTCTGAGATTTTCACCTTTAAAGTGCCACAAAGGCCTGGCATGACAGCAAGGGCAAGGGAATCATGACTTGCATAGTCCCAGGACTTTTGTTGTTATATGAAGACATTTTACAAATGTTCTGGATTTACCTTTATAAGAAGCTGCTGCCTTCAGGTCATGTTTTTTGGTTTTTTTTTTCTTTAAATATAATTACTTATACATGTCATTTTATTTAAACTGAAAGGCTGCAGGAAAGATTTAAAGACTCGAAAAGAAAACCAAATAATTTTACCTCCCAGGTTCTGTCCCAAAGAAGAATGTGGGAGATGCACATTTAGGGACCACAGTGGTGGAGACTAAAGGGGCAGAGAGGGGAGTGATGGTGCCACACCTTGGATCCTTTAATCCCAAAGGGTTCCAGGCATCCCAGGACTTTGGACATTCCCTCACCCTGGGGGGCTGCAGCAGGGTACACAGCAGAGGCCTTAAAAACTCAAAAAACCTCATTGCTCAGGTGTTCTTCAAGCTGCTGCAAGGGCATGGAGGAGCAAAACAAGGGCTATTTTTTATTTCACTACAGGGAATATTTATATTAAACTAAGAAAACAGAGGGGGTGAGGGAAGTGACTCTACCCAAACTGTACTTATCTTAGCCAAAAAGTGTGTTTGCTACTGGGGGATTTCTGTGGGTGCCTTCCTGGTTTTCTGTGGGGATGGGGTGGCTGTGGATGGGATGGGTAAGGGGGATGCTGCTGTTCTCCTCACTCCCCCTCACCACTCCATGCCTGTGCACAGTGATTTGGAAAGCAGTGTTTGTACACAATGTTGTTGTTTTTATATGTGTGTAAGGTTCTGGGGAAGAAAGTTCCTTCCCTTTATTTTATTTTTTGTAAGAATATGAAGAGTTGCCTCACTTGGTTTAAAAGAGTTTGGCTTGTTTCCAGACATGCCTTGCTTCTGTCTCTGCCTCCCAGCGTGGGCACAACGGGACCTTGCTGGGGTTGGAGGGTCCCCAAATGCCCCACCAGAGGCACTTGCCCACTTGTCCCTGCAACAAGCCACAAGTGCTGTGCCATCCCCTCTGTCCCATTGCTGGAGGCTGGATCCAGTGTCCAGGATGCCATCACAGGAGCACATCCCAGCCTGCACAAACCCCCTGGGTGACAGCCTGGGAAGAGGGTGCTGGTGGATGCCTGAGCATCAGAAAGTGGGCAGGAGAGAGTGGGGTGCTCAGGGATGCAGCCTGGGCTGATCCAGTGGGGATCCCTGACACCCTCCCCTTTGTGAGCCTCCATCAGGCACAGAATCCACCTGATCCCAAAGGCCAAATGCTGCAATCCACATTTTTTAACCCAAATCAGTGGAGCCCAACAGGTGAACACTGCCACAACCTCACAAACAGGGTGTTTTGGGGAGCATCAGCAGGGTTTGGAGATCATCCTGCCTCTAGGGGCAGGCCCACCCCCCCCCTGCTGCTGTCAGGGGCTCAGTGAAGAGCAGAGGGAAGCTGAGACCCCACCAGCTTCACCTGGGGGAGTGCAGATGAGTTTGTGTGTTAATTGGGAGCAGCTGGAATGGAGCCACATGGGAAACGAGATAAAAGCCAGGGCTTGGCTGCACTTCTGTGTTCTCTTCTGGGGTGCTGCTGGGCCTGGTCCTCCTTGGGGAGGTTTCTGGGGCTAAGGTGGGTGTTTGGAGCAGGGAATGAGGTAATGTGGTTCCAGCCCTGTGCTGCACTGGGAGCTTCCTAGGAGGTGCTAGGGCTTGGCACAGGCCTTCCTGAGCTAGGAGGCTGCTGGGGAGGAGGGTGCTTTAATAAGGAGCTCTGGGGAATGGGTCAGACACAGGGATGTGGGAGCTGCAGAGACCCACTCTAAATCTGCTGCTGTCCCTCTCCACAGCTGAGCTCTCCCAGGATGAGCCGAGGGGTTGGACCGCCGAGCCCCCTGCAGCCAGGAATGATGCTCCGTGCTGAGAGGGGAGGAGCTGTGGGCACAGCCCCGTGTCCTGCTGCCCCTGCCAGCAGGCTGTGCTGCAGAGCCTTCCTGCTGCTGGCCATGTGTGTGTGTGCCACTGTTATCCCCTATGGGTTGGGCACTCTGGCTGCTGTCACCTGGCCTCCCCTGGGCTCCTCGGCCTCCCAGCAGGGGGTGGGTGACAGTCTGGTGACAACACGTGGGGACCTCCTCACCTCGGGCTGCTTCCCAGGGGACCAAGGAGTTGTGACCCCTGGGCTGGGCAATGAAGGACAGAGCCTGGGGACAGGGGCTGCGGCCACAAGGACATCTCAGACCTCCCTGCAGTGGCAGCCTGGATCTGGGGACAGGGAAGGGCTCAGGCTGGGCACAGCTGTGATACTGTCCCCTGCACAGTGGCCTGGCAAAAGGGTTCCTGCTACTTCAGCTGGGCTCCTCCAGACCGAGGGTGTCCCCAGTCCTGGCTCCTGGCATCACCTCACTCAGGGAGGCCCCCACAGAGCGGGACCAGGCTCTCATGGTGCCTCACAGATGGCAGCAGTGACTCCAGCTGGTGGCCTGGGGCAGCCAGCAGGCACAGCAGAGCCCCAGGGCCCACAGAGGGGGTCTGAGGCCACCTCCAGAGCCTGGAGTGAGCCAGCTGCTGGGCTCCCTGCCACCTCCCAGGTATGGCTGCACCTTCCTTCGCTCCCCACAGCTGCTTCTGGCCCCTCTGCAGGGCCTGCAGTGATGCAGGTGGCACCCACCCAACTGGTGCCACTCCAAGGGGCAGCTGCAGGCTCTCAGGTCCCACCTGATGTCCCCACTGATGGATGGACACCGATGGATGCTGGCTCCTGGAGCCTCAGCACGGCAGAGCAGCTGGTGGTCTCTGCCCTGCCAATGCAAGGGACACCCAACTTGGCTGAGCTGCACCCTGCCCTGACACCTGAGGGGCTCTGGGGCACTGCTGGCACTGCCCTGCCTGGGAAAGCTGCTCCTGTGTCAGCCCAGGTTCCAGGAAATGGGTTTGGACTCCTGGATACAGTCCTGGCATCGCTTCCTACTGCTGCAGCAGCTCCTGGTGCTCACAGTGTGCTGGCTTCCTCCCTTCCCACAGCACAGTCTGGGGCTGCTGCTGTCACCTCGGGGACACAGAGTGAGTGGCCTTCTCCCCCTGCACAGCCAGTATCCCCTGGAGCCTCCCCAGCTGAGACCAGGACTCCCAGCCTGACTGGGATGAGCTCCACAGCCACTGGTGTCATTCCAGAGCTTGGACAGATGTTTGTGATGGAAGAATCCAGGCACAGCAAGCCCAGGACAGCAGCACTGGGACCTGTTCCCACTCCAGCTGGACCTCCAGGCTCCTCCCCTGCCAGCCCAGGCTCTGTATGTTCCCCCTGCTCCACAAACCCAGCTCTGGAGCGTGGCTCTGAGCCTGACCACCACGCTGCCACCACCAGCAGTGTGACATCTCCATCCTGCCTGCCGACTTCTCCTGGAGCTGGGTATGCAGCCAGCTCCCTGCCCAGCTCCCAGAGCCTGGCTGTGCCCACAGGAGTGACCCTCGATGCCCACATCAGGTCCAGCACTTCCCAGGACTCCTCCACAGCCATGGAGCATCTCCCTGCAGCCACCAGAGAGGCCTTCAGCCAAGCTGAGCTGATGATGAAGGGCAAAACTGGCTCCCCAGGGACAAAGCCCCCTGCATCCCACCCCTCCAGCCTCTCCTTTCCCACACAGCCTGTGCACGTGCTGCCCTTGCAATTCCGGCTGCTGGGCATCGCTTACACCCTGGCTCTGGGCAGCAGGGACTCAGAGAGCTACCGGCAGCTGGAGGGAGATGTGAGACTGATGGTGAGTGCTGCAGGTGGCTGGGACAGATTTGGCACTTTGGGGAGCAGGGAGGTTCCAGGTCCTGCTGGGGTGAGAAGCCTGTGTGCTGCATTGGTTGGCTGATGATGGTGGAGGTGGGTAAACCCCTGGCACTGCTCCACTGGAGCTTGGTTTGAGGTTCACCTTGGTTTGGGGCTCACCTCAGCTCTGGCAGGGCCATGCACACTGGATTAGTGATGGCATTCCCTCCCAGGAATGGGGGTGGCTGCTCTGGGTGTCCCAGCTCATCCCAGGCATTCCCTGAGCAGGCTGAGCTGACTTCCCTCTGTTTGTTGCCCACCTGCTTGTACATTTCCCCTTCACATGGAGGAGCTTGGAAAACCTTCTCAGTCAATTACCCAGTGCTTCTTCCTTCCAGCTAAACCAGATGCTGTCCAGCTACGAGAGCTTCCTGCAGGCAAAAGTCCTCGAGTTCATGTGAGTGTGCAGCTGCTGTGGAGGGGTGGGTTTGTAGAAGCAGTGCCCTGCAGTAGCTATCCTGGCCTTAACAAGAGTCCTGTAGAAGAGCAACTTGTTACACTTTGATAAAGACTCTCCATTCTCTTGGGAAAGGTGCATATCAGAGGAATGACTACAGCCAGAACCACCACGTGGGAATGTTTTTCTTTTGCCTCCCAGAACACTCGGGGGTGGATGTTTGAGTGAATGGCTGATAAGGGCACAAACCTCTGCTCTAACTAATGTTTGGAGGTGTAGGCTGTTTTGTCTTTCCTCTTATGTATTCCCAAGACTTTCTTTAACCTTTCCCATAGTAGAAACATATAAATACTAGAGTGTGTAACAAAGATGGATCCTGCTGGAAGAAGCAGTGGTCTGTGTTTGTTTCTTTCCAAGCTGCTGCAGGTTTGGCTTGGCAGGAAGGGTTTGCCCAGGAAAATGCTCCAGACAGGTCATTGTGAGGGGCTATGCTCCCTCCCTGGTGTCATCATCCTGAGGGAACCCTGTCTGAATTTCTGGATAAATGCACCTTGGAAAAAAATAAAAAAAATCAGGTGTGCTGCCCACTGTCTCCTCTCCCTCCCAGGAATGGCTCAGTGGTGGTGCGAGGGGAGGTTCTGTTCCGGGGGGATGCTCCTGCTCCCACCAACTCCCACCTCATCAGGACAGTTGTCACAGAGGCAAGCAAGGGAAGGAGCATCTTCAGCTGGCAGCTGGAGCCCCAGTCTGTCCAGTCTGGTGGTAAGTCCTGAAAGTCTTCCCACAGCCAAGTGCTCTCCTTGTGCCTCTATCAAAGCCAAAACCTGTGCAGTTTGGATTCCAGGCTTTTCCTTCATTTAACATCCCTTCTCCTGGCCTGTGTAAAGCCATTGTGAGGATGTTAAGGGTAGTGGAGGGCACATCTGGAGCAACTGGACCTGTGTGGGCCAGTGCTTCTGCTCAACCCCCTGGCCTCCCGTCTTTGCTCCAGCTCTCTGTGCTGGGAAATGATCCATCCTGACCCCTTTCCAAATTCAAAGGAATCCCTCCTCACTCAGCTGCCCTGCTGGTTTCTGCTTTTGGTGTGTGGCCATGGATGAGCTCAAAGCTGAACACTCTCCCAAGGAAGCTGGAGGAACAAGTATGAGCATGACTCTTCCCAACTCCCTTAGGTTTCAGCCTGGAGAACCTGGACCCAGAGAAGCTGTCCATCTCCCTCACTGGCTCCCACGTTGGGATGAGCAGGATGGATCCTCTGGAGCAGCTGATCAGGGAGGTATGCCAAGCCTTGGAGGCTCTTCTGAAGGGTGATGCTGGGAGGATGGGCACAGGCTGCCTGGCTGGTGGAATAACCTGTGCTAAACAGGGGAAGGTGTGAGCTGTTGTCTTCTCTCTGCCCAGGTGACATCATCAGTCAGTGCCTTCTACGACGTGAGGAACTTCACCATCTCCCAGATCATGTATGGGATGCAGCTTCTCCTCTGCCAGCATCTTAATTAACCTTCCCCATCTCCTGTGCCCTCTGCAACTATTTAGCTGTGCTGCAAGGATGGGGAGGATGGGACAAGCTGGGAGGGGATGTGCAGCTGGAGCACACTGTAATTGAGCACCTTCTGTGGGCTCTCAGGGGAAAACCACCAGTAAAGATGCTGGAGCCGGGTCCCAACCCTCCTGCCTTGCTCAGAGCTCTTCTCTCCCCTCAGAAACCTCAGTGGGAACACGGAGATCACTGGAGACCTCTACCTAGACACAGTTGTCCATGCTGATGTTACAGATGTTCTGGAAGCCCTGACTTCGCTCTCGGACCTCTCCATGGACCTGACCTCCCTCTCAGTGGAGGGTAAGGACAGTCCCTGTGTGTGCTGTGGGCAGAGTCACTGCCAAATCTGCACACCCAGCACTTGTTTCTTGTTCCTTCAGGGTCCAAGCTTGGTTTGTATGTGTACCCTCTCTCCTTCCTGGTCACCAACAGACAATTCAGCCAGAAGCTTCAGGATCCACTCTCAGAAGAGCATCACAATTTCTCCATGGAACTTGGCGATGTGGTAGGGATGGGGCTGGTGGGAAGAGAGGATTAAGGTTCTCCCAGCAGGGTGAGAAGAACCATGGGAGGAGGAGGAGGGGCTGCTTTGGGGTGTCCAAACACCCCCAAAAGATGGTGGGGAGTTGAGCACAACTTTTCTTCCAGGTGGCCAGAGTCCTGAGTGATTACCCATCCTTCCTGAAAGCAATCATAAAAGAATTCCTGTGAGTGGGAGCAGGGGTTCTGCTGGGGCAGGGGTGTGCAGGGGGTAGGGAGGTTTCCCTTCACATGTCAGCCATGGCTGGTAGGTGCACATTTTTGGCTACAGAAGGATTTGCTGAGGTCAAGCATTAACCCATGGTATCAGTGGTCCTTGCTGGACTTTCAGGGATGTCCCTTCCATCCCATGGCTCCCTGAGAGCAGTGTTCTCTTCCTACTGAGCAAAACCCTCTGGGAGGAGGCTGGGTGTGCCCACTCCATCCCACTGTGGGGTCATGGTGGGACTGGCAGCTGCTGGAGCTCTTCCCATCCCTGTCTGCAGGCCTGGCTCCGTGCTCTGCCATGGGAACATGATATTCCGTCACCCTGCTCCACCCAGCATGGAAGTTTTGCGGACACTTGTGCTCTCAGTCGGGCCAAACCACGCTTTGGGTGACTCTGACATCCATGTGGATCCATACTCCCTCGCTGTGGGAGGTAGGCTCCCCTCTGGGATGTAGGTACATGAGCTCCACTGACCCCACTGTGAGCAGAGCAGATCCACAGCTGACCAGATCCTCGTCCCTTGTGTGAAGAGAGGGTGAGATGTCTTGGCTGGTGAGGTGACCAGAAAGTAAAATTTTAGTAACAGCTATGGCCTTTCCCTCTGCATAGCCTGGGGGATTGGGGTTGGAGACCTGCTGGTGTAGGATGGGAGGAAAAGGCATGAAGGGTGTGGAACAGGTGTTACTGTATCCTGGCTGCTCCAGGCTCTAAATGCTGTGCTCTGCTCCAGAGGACACCCTGGACCCCCACCTGCCCCAGCCTGGCTTCCCAGCCTACGGGGTGGCCATCATGGTCATAGGCGGCCTCTGCATCATCGTCGCGCCCATCGTGCTCGTGGTAAGGGCGAGTTCTGTCTGCTGGGCTGGAAGAGCTGCCCTGGCCCCGTGTGGGGTGGGCTCAGGGACTCTGTGGGGCCAGGGAGGGCTGCAGTGGCTGTGTTCTCCTCCCCAGTGCCTGGGGACCAAGAGGCTGGGCTGGCAGAGTGGAAGAGCCCTTTGGGACAGAAGAGACCCTGAAGTGGGGATCCAGACGTTGGAAATGGATAACCAGGGGTTCTGGACAGAGGTGAGTGGCCTTTGCAGACCTTGGATTGTTTTCTGTGCTTGGGCGTTGGTGTTTCTGCAGGTCACAGGTTCTTCTGCTACCTGGTGATGATCTCTGGGATTGGAGGGAGGGGACCCTCATTCCTCCACACCTCACTGGAGGTGTTTAAAGTGACTTCTCCCCTCTCCCCTGCAGGACTCTGAGGATGGTCACTTCGAGTGGCAAAGCACTTCTGCCTGAGGAGAGAAGCAGCAGCAGCTCGGGGCAGCTTGGAGAGGGGCTGTTGGTGGGAAGGAGATGCTGAGAAGCTCTCCCTGATCATGTGGCAGCAGCTGCCAGGTGCTCCCTGAGCAGAGTGCAGACTCAGGTGTGTAAAGGAATAACTCTGTATCTTAAATAAACTGTTTGTAGACCGTGACACCCAGTTGTGAAGGATGTGTGTCTGCTCTGGGGGTGGTATTGTGGGCAGCCTTGCCCTGGGCTCCCAGTCCCACCACAGCCTTGTGCTGCTGCTCTAACTGGTGCCAGCGAGCTGGGCTTGATCCTCTCCAGCTCTGGGATAACAACCTTAGTGTTTGGGGAGTTAAAAAAGCAATAACGTGCATGGCAGTCCCACAGTCACTCTTCCAGCTCTACCGTCCTTCTCCCTTCCAGCACACTGGATTTTATTTCAGATCCTGTTCTGCAGTGTTTGTTCCAGCCCCGACCCTGCCCCACAGGCTTTATTTATCTCATTGATTGCAGCTCCTGCTGTGCACGCTGAGTGCCCCAGAGTCTCTATTTCAGATCAAGCTCTGCGCTGCTTTGCCTCCGGCTCTGCAGTCCCTATTCCAGCCTCAGTGCCAGGATCTTTATTTTGCAATTTTTACTTCACCCCCAGGCCCGGTGTCTCTATTTCGGGCCAGCCGAGGAGTTTTATTTCAGCTCCACAGCCAGAATTTCACCCCCAGATCCAGCATCATGTCCCCACGATCTTTATAAACGCCTCAATGCGAGCCCAGCTTTACCGTGATTGCCAGCTCCGCTCTCACAAAACTTTATTTCACTGCCAGCTCTGCCTCTTCTTCCTTCCCCCTGCGGCCAGGTGCAGCTGCCCACGCACCAGAACGGGATCTTTATTTCAGGTCAGCTCTGAGCTCCACAGTCCCGCGGCGCGAGTGTGGGGCTGAGGCCGTGCTCCGCTCCCCTCAGGATCGGGCTGAGGGACCTGGCTGAGGGGCCGCGCTCCGCTCCCCTCGGGGCCGTGCTGAGGGACCTGGCTGAGAAGTCGGGCTGAGGGGCCGCGCTCCGCTCCGCTCCCCTGAGGGCCGGGCTGAGGGACTGCGCTCCACTCCGCTCCCCTCAGGATCGGCCGGGCTGAGGGGCCCCGCTCCGCTCCCCTCAGGGCCGGGCTGCGGCCCCGCTCCGCTCCCCTCAGGGCCGGGCTGCGGCCCCGCTCCGCTCCCCTCAGGATCGGCCGGGCTGAGGGGCCCCGCTCCGCTCCCCTCAGGGCCGGGCTGCGGCCCCGCTCCG
>JAOTQP010000521.1:1692040-1712494 GCA_026413545.1 Cichladusa arquata | reverse complement strand
GGGGGGTGCGGGGAGGGCGTGCAGAACCCGCGGCGGGCTCTGACTGCCTCTTCCCCCGCAGCGGTTCCGCTTCTGCGGGGACTTGGACTGCCCCGACTGGGTGCTGGCCGAGATCAGCACCCTGGCCAAAATAGTTAAGTGGCCGCGCCCCCCGCGTCCCCCTGCCCGCCTCCCGCCTACTGCGGGCCTGCTGCTCACCCCCTTCTGCCCCGCAGTCCTCGGTGAAGCTGAAGCTGATCTGCGCCCAGGTGCTGCGGGACCTGCTGGGGGAGGCCATCGAGGTAAGTGTGGGGCTACCGCAGTGGGGGCCAAGTGTTTCAGCACTACAACGGCATAATCGGCAACATTAATCAATCTCGTGTTCTTCACGCAAGCCTCAGCGTTAAGAACACTACCAGCCTCTACCAGTAGAAATAATATGTATAGTAAGCGTTACTGGTATTAATATTTAGGTAAGAATTGTTAGTGTTAACAGTGGCAGTGAGTGTGTTAGCTGGTGTTTACCGTGATGCTCTGCTACCCCACAGTATGACAAGATCCTGAAGTTGACCTCAGATGCAAAGTTAGGTGAGCACTGCTGTCCTTACCCCGATCCCCCGATGGAGCCATGCTCCAGGGATGGGCAGCAATGCCCATCCATCTGGGGATGCCTTCCCAAGGTTACAGAGCTCACCCTCCCTCCCATCTGCAGAGTCAGGGGATGTGAAGGCGACCATCGCTGTCCTCAGCTTCATCCTCTCCAGTGCAGCCAAGCACAACGTAGACAGTGAGTCTCTGTCGAGTGAGCTGCAGCAGCTGGGACTGCCCAAAGGTAAGGGAAACCCTCGGGGTGGCACCGTGAGCCAGATGTTGCTGACAGCTCACACCCAGCTGGAGGGCAGGCTGGCTGCCGTGCTGTCCTCTGTCACCTCCCTTCTGTGCCACCAGTCCCTGGGGGCTCCTCAGTGCTTCGGTGGGGTTTGGCAGCTGCAGGTCTGGTGTGAGCAGAGGGGTTCTTTTCCTGTCTCCCCTCTGAGCAGAGCATGCCAGCGGGTTGTGCCGTTCCTACGAGGAGAAGCAGAGCCCTCTCCAGGACAGGCTCCGGGCCTGCAGCCTGCGATGTGAGTGGGGTGTTGGGTCTCAATAGGGGCTGGGGGTCACTCACCGTGCTGGAGCCGGGGTGCTGACCCCTTCCCACTGCCCACCCCAGTGAGCCAGCTGGGCTCCGTGCGCTGGCGGGTGGATTACACCCTCAGCTCCAGCGAGCTGCAGGAGGTCAACGAGCCCGTGGTGCACCTGACCTTCAACGTGCGGGACAGGGAGGGTGACGAGATGACAGCTGTCCCCGTGACGCTCTCAGCCAACAAGTTCTGGGTGCTGCTGGCAGGTGAGGTGCCAGGAGAGGGGTGGCAGTGGGATCTCCATGGGGCATTCTGCAGGGGGAGATGCTGTGGGGGGCACACTGGGAAGGGAATGCTGGAAGGAATGCTGCAATACCAGCAGCTCCCCCCCATCTCGGTCCTCTCCCTGCAGAGCTGAAGCAGGCCCAGACCCTGATGAACACCCTTCTCTGAGGAGCCAGAAAAGGGCCATGGCAGGAGGGTTGGGGGCCAAGTCTGGTGCTCCCCGTTAGGAGAGGGACATTTCCCTTCCCTCCGGGTTGCCAGGGCTGCTCGAGGCAGCTCCAATAAAGTCCCGGTGACAAAGCTGAACCGTGTCCCGCTGTGTCCCTGCGTTGTGCAACGTCTCCCTGTGGCAGGACAGCCTCGTGAAGTTTTTCCTATGGCTCCAGCATTGACTTCCATGTCATAGGTGGTTAATTCATAACCAATATCCAGCACAGATGGGCCATGGGAACCTGGTGTCCTACACAGCCCAGTCCTGCTGTATCTTTGATCTCTCATAAGGAAGTGTGGTAACAACTCCTCCTCATGCACCAGCAGACCCCTTCACATCTGTCCTATTTACTTCCCTACCACAAGTCACACCAAAAACTCTTCACCCAGAGATACTCATGCTGCTGTTGGAGTCATATGGAGTCTTGTCCGCCCACTGCCACTGGCCCTCCTTGTCCACAAACAGACCAATGTAGAAATACTCTCTTTGTGGAGGTTGTTTTATCTGCTTGGAGAGGAAATCCTGGCCATCAGAGAGAGAGTGCAATGTCCATGAGTAATCCTTGTAAGGGGGTCTCAGGTCTCGACAAAGTTTTTTAGGTGATGTGACACACCTCCTTGAGGCCTTTAGCCCCAAGAAAGAGAGGATATTGTGAGCACCGCTGAGTAGCACTTCCACTCCGAGAACTGCTGCTGCAGGGCTCTGGGCTGGTCCCTGCTGTGCCAGAAGGGAACCCCTGCAAAGGGAGAGGACACCGACTTCCGATATCGCGGCGCAGCCAATGGGGGCGCGCACCGCCGGCCGCGCAGCCAATGGGGGCGCGCACCGCCGGCCGCGCAGCCAATGGGGGCGGGCCGTTCCTGCTGGCCGCGCAGCCAATGGGGGCGGGCCGTTCCTGCTGGCGGCGGTGGCGGCGGGTTCGGGCTGCGCTGCGCGGTCGCGGCCATGCCCGAGTGCCCGGAGCTGCACCTGGCCGGGCGCTTCATCAACGGGGCGTGCGGAGCGCTGGTGTTCGCGGGCGGCGTGGAGCGCTCTCCCGTGGGCCGCGGCCCGGAGGTGCCGTTCCGCTGCGAGGCCTACAGCATCTCGGCCATTGCCCGGGGCAAGGAGCTGCGGCTGACGCTGAGCGCGCTGGACCCCGCCGCCGGGCCTCCCCCGCAGGACCTGGTGTTCCGCTTCGGCATGTCGGGCTCGTTCCGGCTGTGCCCCGCCGCCGAGCTGCCCCGCCATGCGCACCTGCGCTTCCTCACCCGGGAGAGCCCCCCGCGCGCCCTCTGCTTCGTGGACCCCCGGCGCTTCGGCTCCTGGCGCCTGGGGGATGCCTGGCAGGCGGAACGGGGGCCCTGCGTTATCTCCGAGTACCAGGCCTTCAGGTGAGGAATGCCCCCGCTTGGGTTTGGCTGCTTTTCCTGCACGGACATGTCCGGGTGACTCTTCTTGATGGCCCGTGCTCTCTTGCAGGGAGAATGTGCTGAAGAATCTGGATGACAGAGCTTTTGACAAGCCCATCTGTGAGGCCCTCTTAAACCAGAAGTATTTCAATGGAATTGGGAATTACCTGCGTGCTGAGATCCTGTACAGGTAAGGTGGGTTCAGCCCCCACTGCCCTGCCACGGAGGTTTAGTCTCTAAGAGTTTGCTGGAGCGTGGCTAAGCCGGCTGTGCCTCCTCACCTGGTAGACACTGGAAGTGCCAGAAGCGAGGCTTCAGGCTTGTGTGTAACCCTCTCAGGTTGAAGACCCCTCCCTTCGAAAAAGCTCGGACCGTGCTGGAGGCCCTGAAGGAGCAGGAGATGAGGAAGAAGGTGGGGAATACCAGGTGCTTTCACAGGCTCAGAAAGCAGCCGGTTTCCAGACAGATGCCAGAAGCAGGGCTTTGGTTGCCTGTGGCCCTTTGTGATGAGCTCTGCCAGTCTTCTGCCCTAAGGAAGTCTAGAAGTGATTTTGGGGTGGGTGAAGAGGTAGAGGTGAGGGAAACAAACATCTTGCAAGCTTAAGAGCTCCAAGGGAAGGCTGTAGTGAGGCCCAAGGCTGATCTTGTGGCCTCGGGGGAGAGGAAGTGGCTGTTTTAAATAAGCCTGAAAACAAACTCCACGACCTGCTGGAGGTGTTTTTGTGCGTTAGCCCTCTTTCATGTCTTTGTAGCTAAGTTGAAAGCCTGATGTGTGGTGAGCTCAGGGCTGTCGTGTGTGTGGAGAGTGTGGCATTCATCCTCTGGAGGGCAAGAGATGGGAAAGGAGATGGGAGGAGAGAAGCTGAGGAAGCAGAGGAGCTGGCAGGTGACTTCTCTGCCCTTCTCCATGCCTGCAGGATCCTTCCCTGACGCTGAGCAAGAAGGTGAAGCTGAGGCAAGAGAACCCAGATATCCTGGAGCTGTGCCACACCGTGCCCAAGGAGGTCATCACGGCAGGTGAGGGGACAAGACAGGCAGCAGGGAGGATGGGGATTTACACTTTCAGCACCAGGAGGTTTGGGGGGGCACCCTGACACAGTCATCACAGCTTCTGCTCTGATTCTGCCCTTTCCCTGTCTCCCCTTCCAGAGCTCTTGGATCCCGAGCACACGGATAATTACGCTGCCTTCAAGAACTGGCTGCAGTGTTACTTGGTGCCTGGCATGAGCTCCCTGCGTGACCGCAGTGGCAGAACCATATGGTTCCAGGTAGGAGCTGGGGAACCCCCAAACAAGGGGACACCAGCCTGTGTTCTGTTTGCTGAGACTCCCATTACCCTGTGTGCCTGGGGTGTCTCCCTCTCCATCAGGCTACTGGGCAGGGAGGTGACAAGGACACTCCTGTGTGGTGGGCAGCCAGCTAATGGATAGTGAGCAGTCTGGAGCAGATGGAGGGAATGGGGGCTTTGGGTGGTCTGGCAGCCCTTATTTTCCCTCCTGGGCCCTGTGTTTGGGGCCTTGCACATACAGGGATTGATGGCACAGTTCCAGCAGAGCAAACCTGACTCCCCTGCCTTCCCAGGGAAACGTGGCTGTTTCCCTCTCACTGCAATGGCTGCGGGATGGAGAAGGGGCAGGGATTCTGCTGCTGCTGCCTGCAGGATGACTGCACCCAGTCAATGCTCTGTCCCTTCCTTACAGGGAGAGCCTGGCCCCATGGCTCCCAAAGGTGAGTTTCCCCTTCCTGTGGGACCCACTCTTGCTCTTGGGGAGGGCTGGAGCCTGGGAAACCCTGTTCTTGCTGTGCAGCACAAGGGCACAAGCAGGAACAAAGCCATTCTCTCTGGGGTGTTGACAGGCCTTGATAGAAGCAATTTGTCCCCAAGGCTTCCTACCAGCATCCAAACCTGGGTGCAGCTGCTGGATGGTTTTTCATCCTGTACTTCCTCAGAACAGCATCCCTGTGAGCTCATTGTGCCATGGCTGGTCCCTTGGGGTGCAGGCTCTGCCTCACCCCACCTCACCTGGGCACATCCTCTCTCACAGGACAGAAACCCCGCAAGACACCCCGCAAGAAGAGCCCCCAGGTGAAGGCAGACCCCGAGGCACCCAGCCCCAAGGTGAGCAGCTCTGTGCCTGTGTCTGCCTGTCCTGTTGCCCATGCCTTGCTCGGGCTGCTCCTCAGCTCATGGTGATGATCCTAAACAGAGTTTCCCCCATTGACTACCCAGGTCACCCCACGTGCCTCCAAACAGCGCCGCAGGGCTGCAGTGAAACCCCTGAAGTCAGAGGTAAAGGAGGAAGAGAAGGAAGAGGAGGCTGATGGGCCAAGGAAGGGACGTGCTCGTGGGAGGAGGAAAGTGACTGCTGCTCCAGCCTTGCCTGAGGTGCCACTGAGTGTCAGAAGAAGCCGCCGGACATCTGCTCGCAGGGGCAAAGGTGAGACTGGCAGTCCCTGTGGCTTTGGTGCACACCTGGGGGCTGTGAGAGAGCTCCCTTGGGCTCTCCCCTTGAGCAAGGGGGCTGAGGGGTGCCAAAAGGCAGGAGAGGAGCTCATGGGGCAGAGCCAGACGCCCCCTTGCCCTCTGACTCCTCATTTCCCTCTTCCTTCTCCAGGTGCAGCCCCTGCTGTGTGAGTGTCACCTGCTGCCACCTCCTGAGGGGCAAGTAAGGGGCCAAGAGGAGCTCAGGCAGGGCTTGGCCACAGAGCAGGGCTAGTGCTGGTGCAAATGGAGCTGCTCTGTATCTGTGCTCACACTTCTTGCTACTGTTGCATCCTGCCAGTGTGGGAGGGAGAAGCTGAGCGTGGTGATGGGGCTTCTTCCTGCTGTCTGGGAAACAGGGCCAGGAGCACATGGTGTGCTGGACCCTGACCTTTCCGTCTGCCTCTTCCCTTTCTGGCTGCTGCTCCAGTTTTTAGCTGACTAATAAAGTATTTTGTGTAGAAATCACTGTGCATGCCTTTTCATGTGAAGGATAAAACCCTCTGTGCCAGCCTCTTCCCCACAGGTGCTGGAGCAGACTTCTCCTCCACCTCATCTCCCCAAAAAAAGGTGAATTCAGGCTCCCCAGTGCCAGGAGTGAGATCCTGCTTGTGCAGCCATTAAAAGAGCAACTCCAACAAGTTAGGAAAACAGGCTTGAGATTGTTTTAATCTAATTCTCTTGATTTTTTTTTTTTTTTTGTGTTTCTTCTTTGCAAGGGCAGTGCAAGGGGCAGACAGGGGGTGAAGGGAAGGAGTGGAGTTAGTTTTTACACTCACTGCTAGACAAGGCTGTGACACAGGAATCACTGTGGAAGCTGTTGCTCTCCAAACCTCTATGGCAGGGCCACCAGCCTGTCTGCACCTCTGTCCACATTTAAATGAGCTCAGAACTCATTCACGACTGGTTGGGCAGTGGGCAGCTGTCCTCCTCCCCTGAGGAGTGGGGTTGTTCAGTCACTGCTCTCTGACCCTGGGGTGCAGGACACAGGGACACTGCCCTTCCCTGAACTGCTGCCTTGCACAACTCTTGGCTCAGTGTGATTTGAGCTCAGTGTTGGTCCAGGTGGCTGCAGGACCAGCAAGGGGCGAGGTCTGGTGTCAGCAGCTCAGGACCAGGAGCACGGAGAGCACACGGAAGGGTGTGAAGGAAAGCCTCAGGCCCTGTTTCTCCAGCGGCAGGGAGCCCCATCCAACCGGCCGTTCCAGGAGGTCACAGCTGGGGAGCAAAGCACAAGGCTGAAGGGACTGATCTCCATGCCCACACACCCCCAGCCCTGTGGCAGGGACTCACAGCATGGCCTCCTTAACGGGGAGGGAGGTCTGGAGCCAGGCGGTGACTGTGCTGCCATGGGCCTCGTAGAGCCGAACCACCACAGCCTCAGCTCTGTCCTCAGCCTGGGGGGAGTTCAGACACATGAGACAGGCACAGCTTCCCCAGCAGAAGCTGCTGTGCCCAGCTGAGCCTGACCACCACTGAGTGTGGCTGAAAGAGCAAGCTCTGTTCAACAACAGCACCATAGCCCCTCTGCCCTCCCTTCCTCTACCCCAGCACCTGCCTGCTTGACAGTCTCCAGCACAATGGCAGGAGAGCTGACAGAAAAGGCACTCCAGGCTGGGCATGGGGCACAGCTGGCACAGCTGGCTGGGACCATGTGGAGGGGGAAATTCAAGTTGTAGGCTTGCTGAATCACACCAGCCTCCTGGAAGGAACCTGCAGCACAAAAACCTCTCTCTCGTCAGCCTCTCTGTGTGCACAGCCCAAGGCTCACTGGAGCATCTCCCACCCTGCACGTCCCTGTGGGGCCCAGCTCTGCCTGTCACTCACCCTGGTGAGGCATCACAGCATAGGTGAACTGGTGGAGCCCAATGTCTGCTGTGGAATCAGGGGACTTGGGTGCTCTCAGCCTAAGGCAACACGAGGTTAGTGAGACTGGTGCCTTGGCAGCACCCACTGTCACCCAGAGCAGAGCCAGAGCATTGTGACAAGACAACAGCTTCCCTCGCTACCTCGAGACTGAGCCCTGAAGTGGAAGCAAACATACAGCAGCAAACAGAACCTGGACAGTCCCAGAAGCTAAAAATCTGGAGTGTCATCCTGTGAAAATTGTGACTGACCGAGTCAAACAGCTTCTTTTAGCTTTGTATGCACCCATAACATTAACAGTCCTGTTTCTTTCCTCTCCTTAAGCCTCCCTTCCTAGGGCATGTTTTGGTTAGGAACAGAAAAACTACCTGCTACAAATATAAATCTGATGTCTCCTGAATTATCTTCGAGCACAGCTCACAGGAATTAGTTCTAACTGGCTAAGGTAATGTAAGTCAGCCAAATTCTCAGAAAACAGCCACCCACCCACCATTTCCTTGTTATAACTAAGGTCATTTAGGAGCAGGTGTTGCCTTGACTTCCAAGAGACATCTCAGAAGGCAGAGTATCTGCAGCAGCTCTCCCCTCACCCATCCCTAACTCACAGGGAGAGGCTGAGGATGTTCCTGTGCACCGATGCCCCGTATTTGCAGTCGTTCAGCAGAGCCACCCCAAAGCCATGCTCAGAGAGATCCAGCCACTTGTGAGCCCACACCTGCAGAAGGATGAACACAGGGATGTGTTCACCACATGGATCTGGAACAGGAGCAGCTGGGCCCCAGGAGCAGAGCAGCTCCCTCCTCACCTCGAAGCGAGCCCAGTCCCAGGACGTGTTCCAGTGCGTTGGCCGCTGCAGGTGCCCGAACTGGATCTCGTAGGTGGCATTTGTGCTCCGGACAGCCACAGGGAACTCCACCTTCAGGAACTTGTGAGCCTCCTTCCACTCAACCTAAATGTGGCAGCAAAAGGGTGTCACCATGGCAGACTGACAGGCAGACTTCTCGTGTTCTGGTGTGCAGCAGCCAGTCCATGCCAGCTACAACAAAAACACACCAGAGTCTCAATACGGATGAACCCTCTTCCACCCTTGTCCCTTGGGACCCCCAGCCTTGGGCTGCTTTCTGCAGAGGAGGACAGGCAGCAGGGGACTCCAAGGAAGAAACAGGAAGGGGGATATAATTCAGGCAAAAGGTTCAGCTCCCTGGCTCCCAGCTGCACAGGATGCACAGGCCAAACCTGGGTCTGGAAGCGAAGGTATGGGCACATGGCATCCAGGATGATCTCCTGGGTTAAGGTGCTGCTTTTCCCAACCTTCAGGGAGAACCTCACACTTCCTCGCAGGCCCCCAGCCAGGACAACTTTCAGAGGCTCCAGCACCGTTGTCACTGGCTTCCTAGAGAAAGGAATGAAGGCAGAGATAGTCTCAGCCTGGCAGATCCAGGTTCCCAAATCTCAATGCAGCCACCCACACAGCAGGCACTCACTTCTCCTGAGTGAATGCTCTCTTACAGCTAGGAGTGACAGGGAGGCAAGCATCTCAGGGCAAAGCCAAAATCCAAGTGCTGCATGCACTGCTCCTCTACCTGGTTTCCAAGTGATAATCCATCACATCCCAGGCATCCCAGTACAGCGGAACATCATCAAAGAGTGCAAACTGATTGGCACAGCCGTCTGCGATTGACTCTCTGAAAGAGAAGTGGGACAGGCAAACAGCAGCATCAGAAGGACTGGCAGTGGAGAGAGGGGCACAGTGAGGAGTCCTGGGAGAGGCTGGAGGAGCTCAGGACAGGAACTTGGTGACACAGACCTCTTGGAGTCCATCAGCCGAAGTGAGACCAGGTGCCCCATGGTGTCCATGCAGACAGAAATTACCCCATTCTCCATGGCAATTAAGCCTTCCTCCTTGGGAAAAGGCCAGAAACAGGTGTCACAGACCCACACCTGTGGGAGCTGAGTGCCCCCATTGCAAATTTAATATGTGGACTCCTTAGATTTCTCCTCAAACAACCTCTGACATGGGGAACAAAGACCTGAGGAAATCTGCATTGTGCTTACCCCATCCCACACTACCACAGGCTGAGGAGGCACCAATGGCTCCTGCACTAGAGCATAGCCCATGCTGGGGACTGTCACCAGAGCTGGAAAGCAAAGAGATTCTGTTCCAACACTCGCCCCAGACTGAACCCTAAGTCACACAACTGCTGCCCTGCTGGTGTCATGTCAGATCTACCACCTCCTCCCATACCCTCCTCTTCTCCATGCATGCTTTAGGGGACTTTATCCCCCTTCAAGTTGTGCAAAGAATAAATCTAACAGTCAATAAAGCCCTCCCAGGGCAGGGAGAGGCAGAGCATTTCCCTGTTAGCTGTCTCTGCCCCTGTAAGGAGCTCTGACACAAGAGCTACTCCCAGGTCAGACGTACCCAGAGCCTCTTTTCCGTCTGGCCCAGGCCTGGAGATCACCTCGGTGCGTTCCCAGGACAGCGTGTTCAACACAAGGGTGCTCTGGGTGCTCCCCTCCTCAGGCTGCAGCAGATCCCTGCACAGGGATTCCACAGCTTCCTCCTGCAGCTGAGCACCAGCCCTGCGGATCTCTGGGCAATAAAAGGGCCTGAGTTGGATCTGAGAGAGCTTCTGGTAGTCCCCATGCAATGTACACACACTTTAGCTCGTTCCAAGCTAACAGTTGCTAATTATCATTAATTATTATTACCTATTAGTAGTAATTCAAGTGTATAATTATTCTGAACTTTGTTATTATGAGATTACAATGAGCTGTGCCAGCTCAGTTGGAAAATTCTGGTTAATGAAGCTCCTGCAAGCACCCCTGGGCAGGCAGAAACAAACCTTGGTGGGAGTCTATCCTGGCAAGCCAGCAGCAAGCTGGAGTCAATAAATTGGGATGGTTTTCAACCCCTTGGCTCCCCTGCTAATTGAACACTATTTCAGCTATGCCTGCTGAGGCTGGCCCTGGCAGCCCAGGGTTGGCACCTCCACAGCCCCACCAGGTAGGAGCTGCTCCCACAGGTGAGGGCCCTGCTAGCCAAACTCCCTGCTCACCTGTGTAGTATTGCAGGGCATCCTCAACCACTAGCTGGATACAGCTGCCTGGCAGGACATCGTGGAACTGGTTGAGCAACAATAACCTGAAATAGAGAGCAGAAACCAGGGAAGAAATCAGGAACCAGGGAAGAAATCTGGAGAGCACTGGATTTTTGCTGGCTTAGAATAAACTCTTCTCTCAAACAAGAGCCCTGCTTGCAAGACAGACAAACTTAATAACTGTTCCCTATTCCCCCATTACCCACCACTTGAGAGAAAAGGATTTTTTCCACAGCATCCTTTAAATCTCTTTATGTTAGGGCTTATCAGCTGTCATCTCGGTAACCACAACCACGGGGAGCAAGAGCTATTTGTTTTTACCCCTCAGGGCTATGAGATACGTTGTTGCACAAGCTCAAACAAGCCAAAACTGGGGAGGAGTAAGCTGAGGTAGGAAATGAAGCTTTCAGACAGCAGAGTAGTGAGGGTTTGGAGTTATCTTTCAGCAGGAGAATCAAGCAAAGCAGCAAACTCTTTCCAGGCAGGTTCCTGATCAGCTGATGGCAGGGCTTGTGCACACACAGTGCTGCAGCACTGAACTCTTCCCCAATACCACCAGTGCTCCTACACTCCCTCACCTCCAGAGCTGCTGCAGCTGGCTGGCAGGATACTGGAACTCTCTGTCCTGAGCCACAGCCAGGGTGCTGAGCACTTCCACGTCGTGGAGAATCCGCTCACATTCCCGATTCCCCTTCTTGATCTGGTGCCAATTAAGGACAGAAGGAAGATGCTCAGGAAATGGGTAGCTGGGAGTGGATCTCTCACACCAGCAGCAGAATCCCAGCTCCAGTGCAGGAGGGTTGGTTGCTTGCAGGTGAGTTTGCATGGTCCCCTTGCCTGGGAGTGGGAGCCTCACCTGGGCCTGCGTGGTGTAGGTGCCATTGTGCAGCTCCAGGAAGAGCTCTCCCACCCAGGTGCACAGCTGGGATGACTCCTTCTCCAAGACAGAAAAGAGCTGGTCAGGAGTGGAGATCTGCACCCTGTGGGACAGACACACAGGCAGTGATGAGCTGGGGAGAAGCCTGTGATGTGGCTAATGGTGCATCCAGGCTGGAAAGGTGACAGGCCTGAGACTGCAACACAACCAGACAGTGTTCCCCTCACTCTCCTCCTACCCCTCTCCTGTGACCCTGTCCCTCTCCTGTGGACATTCCCCAGGCATGTGGTGGCCACCAGGTACAGCTGGCCATTCACCCCACAGCTCTCCTGAGGGGTCACAAGCAGTCCATGGCTTCCCTGTGGAGCTGCTCTTACAGCTCTTGATGATGCTGAGATTCCATCCCTCTGAAAATCCTTCCCAGCCTTCTGCTTGCCCATCTCCCTGCCCTTCTCCCTTTCTTTTGGCACTGCCAAAGGCCAGGCCTGGCTCAAAGTAAATGCCCCTGCCAGGAGAGAGGATGGGAGCTCTCCTCTCACCTGGGCAGCCCATCTGTGTCACTCATTCTTTTCATCCTATCCAGCATCTTCTGTGTGGGTCCCCCTCCTCCATCTCCAAAGCCGAAGAGGAATGCGCTGTGGTTCACTCGGCCTTTGTCCTTGTTGTTCTTCACTGTCTTCAGCATCTGGAGGGATTTTTGGGCAGCTGCAATCCCCTGGCACCCAGCCTCAGCTCCATACAAGAAAGCCAGGTCAGTCTTTAGGGTGCAAAACTCAGTCTTGCACCTCTTCCCCAGCACAAAGCACATCTTGGAGCCAGGCACCTCAACAGCCTTTGTCCAACAATGCTTCCCAGGCAGTGCCCTCTCCCAGGAGCCTCACACCTGGCCCCAAGGGACTGGCACTGCCCTTGTCATGCAGGTCTGCAACCTCACTCACCTCTTCCACTCGCCCATGCATCCCATAGGAATCACCAGGGGGGAAATGAGTCAGGACTCGGGACCCATCAATGCCTTCCCAGAAAAAGGTGTGATGCTGGAGGGGAGAGAAGGGAAAATGTGGTGCACAAGGGCATTTCAGAGCCTCTTCAGGATTCAAACTGGGCCTTCACTTTTTCTCCAGGGAGCTGCAGGATGCCCTGATGGATCAGTTCAAGGAGAGGACAGAAACAGGGAATGCCACAAGGGCAGGGGCTGGATCTGTTGTCTGTTAGACCCACACACAAGTCACAGTTTCCCATCTGGAAGCAGAAGGAATATCTAAGGCCAGGGGCCTGGCTGGGATCTCTAATCATGTCCTTTCTCTCCCCTAAAGCCTGCCAGGACATCACTGCCACCAAAACCTAGTGGCTTCTGGAAGCAGAGCCTGTGTTAGCTGAACTGATGAACTGTGGATCCAACAGGTCCAGCCCTGCAGAAGACTCCAGCACCCACCTGTCCATCCCCTGGGGAGAGGGCAAGCACAGCTCACCGGGAAGGAGTTCACCAGGTTCCAGCTGAGCTTCTGTGTGAGGAAGCGCTGGATCCCACAGCCACGCATCAGCTGGGGCAGCTGGGCTGAGTATCCAAATGTGTCTGGCAGCCAGAACTGGGAGCATGGAGAGACACACACAGGTCAGCCCAACCTCACAAAGAGCAAGGGGAGGAAGGAGATGGTGGGCAAGGAAGGTGTGATGGGAAAGAACAAGTACCTCCGAGCAGATCCGGCCAAACTGCTCCTGGAAGAACCTCTGTCCCTGGAGGAACTGCCGCACCATGGACTCCCCGCTGGGCAGGTTCCCATCCTGGGGAAGGCACAGGGAGTCCATGAGGAAAGGAAGCCAGGCACCAGGGAAGGAGAGATCTTGTAAGATCCCCATTCCCACCCACCTAACCTGGCAGATTGTGGGGGGAACCTCAGCAGGGCTCGGCAGAGGGAAAAAGGAGGAGCACACTAGGGAGTCCCAAGCTCCTTTCTCAGGGAATGATTTGGGAGGATTGTATTTTTGCTACTCTGGACAGCTGCTGTTCCTAGGCCTGGAGACCATCACTAACCAGAGAGGCTCAGCAAAGGCTCTGCTCTCCCCTGCAGCATCAGGCCAGGTCCCAGAGGATGGCACGAGGAGGGTGTGGCAAGCCAGGCTCACCGTGCTACTCACCATTTCCACCCAGGTGCCTCCAACAGGAATGAACTGTCCCTTGGCCACAAAGTCCCGAATGCGTGCATAGAGCCCAGGGTAGGAACGCCGCACCCACTCAAACTGCTGCGCCTGCCAGAGCACAGGCATCAGCCCCAGCTCCTCCCACACCCTCCTTCTGCTGGAGAGCAGGAGTCCAGAGGGAGATCACTCACCTGGGAGCAGGCAAAGGTGAGCTCTGGGTTGTGCTCCATCAGATGCACCACGGTGACCCAGCTCCGGGCGCACTTACGGATGGTCTCCTCGTACGGCCACAGCCAGGCTGCAGGGACAGGCATGGCCCCACCACAGTTATTACCTGACACAAGCTCCTCACGGAGCTGGAGCCTCTCTGAAACCCCTCCTGGGATGGGAAATCAAGGGGTGGAACCCAACAGGTGGAAGGCAGCAGACTGTAATTCATCCCTCATCCCCAATCCCATCAGTCTTCCGAAGAGCACAGCTAGCCAGACCCACATTCCAACATCGCCCCAGCTGTGTGGCAGCACAGAGGTCCCATTCCCATCTCTCAAGGCATGGTATCCTGTGCCTGTTCTCCCCTTGGCCAGCACCTCCTGGCCTCCAGGTGAGAGGAGAGGGAGGGCTGTGCTGCTCTCACCAGAGTCAATGTGGCAGTGTCCCATGGCGTGGATGGTGTGCTGGCTCTCGCCGTTCCTCTGGCTGAAGATGGCTGCAGCCAGGTCCCGTGCAGCAGGGAAGGTGGAGGGCTCCGTAACATCACACACGTTGACCATCTGGTTGGCAGTGTACAGTGCCTGGAAACTCCTCTGGTTTTCCTCCCCGAGGAGCTGGGGTTGAGAGGGATGAATCAGCCCAGATGTCACCTGCCTCCAGGAGAACTTGCCACCTCCTTCCAACATCTATCTCAGGCAGTCATTACAGGTAAACACCATGTCTCTGCTGCACAAACACAGCTTTGTGCCTTTTCTCACATGCCTTCCAAATCCAGGTTCCACATATGCCCATTCCATGGTTAACACATCCTGCTTTGGAGCAGAAAGTGGATGAAAAAACACCTGTGGCTTCTCTCAATTCAGTTTTCTCCTGCTCTGGAATATCCTGACCCACAAGGATCATCAAGTCCAGACAATGTCAATTGTGTTAAAGCAGAAGCAACAAACACTTTCTCCTCCAAGGTCTCAGGTCACAGAACAGCAGGAGGAGGAGATACAGTGAAGCTGAGGAAAAGCTGAAAGAAGGGAAGAGGAGCTCCCAGACCTGAGCCATGTCCAGCAGTATTTCCAGATCCACCAGCAGTTCATAGACATCTCTGTTGAAGACAACCAGCTCAGCCTTGCTCAGGGTAACCCTCCTGTCTGGGTCCGGAGGGGCGATCATGCTGCCCTTGCCAGCTCCAAAGAGCCCATTGCAGGCCAGCTCCACATACAGAGTCAGGCTGTGGGGACCAGAGGAAACCATCAGGGAGCAGGCCACAAGCACCAGGACACACACAAGGATGTGTGTGTCCTCAGCCTCTCAGCTTCCAACAACACCAAGCAGTGGGGGCTCTGGCTTGGCTAAGCACCCACCTGTGGGGCTCTGACTCTTTCAGGCTTCTCGTCAGGATGTAGCTGGTCTTCTCACCTTCCTTAGTCAATCCCTGCACAGGAAGATTCAGCACATGTCAGCAGAAATCCATGACAGCAGGCTGGATGGGCAGGATAAGATACCCCAAAGTCCAGCTGGACAGAGGGGCTGGTCCCACATGCTGTGGGATAATTCCTGGCACAAGAACAGGAACAGAGCCCTGCACGCACTACCACAGAACATGGCAGGGCTGCCAAGGGTACTCTGTGCACAGCAGGGCACCTGGCACACCCCTGAGCCCTGTCTCCATACCTGCACAGGCTGGGCATCTCGCCACACCATGCCCTCCCCATCGCTCTCCCAGACGAAATGCACTTCCCGCCCTGCCCAAGCCGGGGGGATGCTCAGCTCCACCTTAAACCAGCACGTCTCCCATCTGCAAGAGAGCAAGCAGCAACCTCAGTCCACCGTCTGACCTTCTCCTGAGGGACAGCATGCTTCCTCAGAGCCCTCCAGGAAAAACCCCGAGTGGGGACAGCCCCTGAGTTTGATGGATTCACACACCAGGATGCTGCCTGTCCATACACACACCTGATTTAACCTGTGCCCTTCTGGAACCCCAGAGAAACCAGTCAGTGGCATCTTGTCTGACCACTGCTGGGACAAGAATCTTCTTGACAAGCAAACACATCCCCCCTCAGAAGCATCAGAGACATAAACATAGCTCGCAGCAGAAACGAGCAAGAAGCTGGTCTGCTCCTTCATGGAATCTCCCTGGTACTCACGTGGGCCCGAAGGACTGTCCCACCTGAGCCGGCCCGAATTCCTGCACAACAGCCTCCCCGTACGGGATGCGCCGCGGAGTCTGGAAGTAGGAGAGCGATGCCGGTGGACAGCGATCCCCAAAAAGCCTGAGATGGCCAGGACACATGAACAGGATCAGTCTCGCACGGAGCAGCCACGGGGAGCTTCCACAGCATGGCTGAACCTCCCTGCCAACACCCTCAATAATATTAACAGATCGCTGAGTAATAAAGCGCCCTGTCGGCCCTGGTGGCCAGGGGAGGGCTGGGGGCTGTGCCGTGGAGCCCCAAGGCAGCGCTGTATGCCCACTAAGGAGTGTGTGTGAGATCTGTCCCCTCAGCTCGTGTGTGAGATTTGTCCCCTCAGCCTGAGTCCACTGAGCTCCCTGAGCCTCCGCACCCGGCAGCGCCCCGGGGCAGCATCCCCACCCCGAGGGGACACAGCGGAGCTCGTCCCGGACAGCTCCCGCCGCCGCCCACCTGCCCCGCAGGTTGCAGTCGGTGAAGTAGGTGTCGGAGATGAACTTCTCCACTCGCTCCAGGGCCGTCCGCCGATGCTTGATCGCGGCCATGGCGGCGGCACTACACCGCCCCGCCCCGCGCTGCGCAGGCGCGGCCGAGCCCGTTCGGAGCCCTCTCGGAGTCCATTCGGAACCCGTTCGGAGCACGTTCGGGAGTTCGGAGTCCTCTCGGAGCCCGTTCGGGAGTTCGGAGCCCGTTCGGGCGATCGGAGCCCGCCCGCAGCCCGCCCGGAGGAGCCGGCCCGGCCCTCAGCGGATCAGGGCCCCGAGGATCGCCCTCCTCACTTCAGCTCTCCTGCTTCCAGACCCCGTATCCCGTATGGGGAGGCTGTTGTGCAGGAATTCGGGCCGGCTCGGGTGGGAGAGTCCTTCGGCCCCACGTGAGTACCAGGTTTTGGTGGTGCTGTGCCCGTGGTGGGGTCGGAGCTCGCGTCTCAGAGTTGTTTGTGTGGGTGAGTCCTCACAAGCTCTCCCTGGTGAAGACATGAGATCTTCCCCGCCGAGTGCTTGGAGGTGCCTGCCCAGAGGCCCTGGGGGAGATTCCATGAGGGAACAGACCAGTTTCTTGTTTTTTTCTGCTGAAAACTTGTAACCATGGTTGTGTTTCTGATGTGTTTGCTTGTCAACTTTGGGAGAAGATTCTTATCCCACCCTGAGCGCTCCCTGGGTGAGGAGAAGGCAGAAACGCCCTCATCACTGTCCCTCAGCCTAAGCAATCCTGCACCCTCCTCTCTGTGTCCTGATTTGCCTCCAAATCGCCCCAAAATGTCATTATCATCAGGAGGGAAGGAAGAATCTGTACACGATGCTCAGCCCTGATGTTTTAATGGAAATACTGCGCTACAGTCAAGTTTACAACATTGGTATAGAAATCACACGGGTTGTGGGGCCGAGGGTCATGTTACAGAATACAAAAAAGCACGATCAAATAGAAAGAAAATTTTTTTAAAAAAAGCAAAACTCTGCTATTGTACAGGCTGGGAGCAGAGCTGGGATGTCAGATGGAGCAGCAGAGGTGTCCCCACTGTGTGTCCCAGGGACCTGCACCAGCCCCCTTGGCTCAGTGACAAGCAGGCACAGGCTCCTGAGATAGGGTCCCACTAAGCAGCAGCAGCTGGTACTTCCAAGCTGGTTAAAAGTCTAAATCACCAAAGATTTTCCCTTCCAGATCACCTCGAGCATACACCAGAATAAAAAAAAATAGGGGGGAAATAATAGGAGAGCGTGCATGACACCTTTGGAACGGAAGAGGACACATGAGAGCCCCTTCCTGCCTGGTTACAGCAAAGGAGGAGAAAGGAGACCGGTGATTTATTGCTAGCAAAGTGTCAGAAGCCCCTGCTGGGCTCTTCCTTCTCTCTCTCTCTCCATAGGAGGCTCCCATTCCAGACCTGCCTGCTGTGCATTGGCTGCCAATGACTCGTGGCCCCTCGGGGGCTGTGACTTCCACCCCGGCTCCAGGTCCCTCTCCAGCCCTGCTCCCTGGCCTCTCTCCACAGAAGGGAAGGAGCTGTGGTGGCCGAAGGAGAGAGCCTGGAACTAGATGGTATTTAAGGTCTATTCTATGATTCTGTGAACCTGCTGTCTCAAAATACAGTAAGGCTGAAGCCATGGCAAAGCCCTGCTCGTGGCTCCCCCATCCAGGGAAGCCATTCCAGGTGGGTAGGACAGGCAGTGTGGATTTTTGCAAGGAAAGTCGCCTCCTTTCGAGGAGACAGTGCAGTGGTGGCTTGTCGTGGCTTACAAAGTCTGTGCTGACTTCTTTATTTTTAAAATCAGAATCCTCCCCCACGTTTTAAATATTTGCCTGCGTTAAATTTCTCTACTTTAAAAAAATATATATCCCATCTGTGGATTTCCGAAATGAAATGCACCGAGAGCCCCCAGTCCCTCCTCCTTCTTTTGCACACACGCACACACACACAGAGCAGCTCTGTCAAATACTGGCTTGGTATTTCCCATGATGTTTCTTCCAACACAGAAAGGGAAAAATACATCAGCACAATCAGCCCCAGCTGAGTTGCTCAGCAACACTTCCCAAAAGCGAAGATCCTTGGAGCTGGAAGACAAGGTGGATAAAAATTACCCACCAGGAAAAAAGACAAAAATTTTTAAAAATTTAAAATTATATACTCTATATTTTAATTTCTTTCAGGGTGCTTATACCTCAGCTGTTCAACCCCCAAGCACACACGCTGCCTCTGCTGTTTCCTCTTGCCAGCCTCAGAAAAGGGGTTGGATTACACCTCCCTCTTCCCTCCCCTTTCCCACCCCAAAACCTGCATGCTGCAGCAGTGCCTTTCAGACCAGGAACATGGCTGTGGGTGAGCAAGTGTCTTCCTCCAGTTAAGAACAAAGACATTATTTTTTTTATTTACAAAAAAAGGAGAAAAAAGTTTCCACACAAAAGCACTACAATGATAACTCCCTTTGGTAAAAAGTGTAATAAATGTCTCCATCGGTCTGTCTGTCGGTACTAATTCTCAAGCCACCTGGTACTATGGTACACAAGAAGCTAGTACAGTTATGCTAGCACATCAAGCATAATTCCTTTAATTAAAAAAAAAAACAAAACAAACCAAAAAGAAAAAAAAAACAAAAAAAAATTGACAATTTGTACATTTATTTACAAAAAAGGAGGGGAACATGTTAAAATCGTGTTGTTCTCTGCTGTGTGTGTGTACGTACATGTGTGTGAAAAGCTGGTGCATGGCACTAGGAGAGACTAGTAAACAAGCAGGTACAAAAAATAAAACAAAACAAAACAAAAAAAAACCAAAAACCCCAAATAAAAATAAAACAGTTCCACTGGCACTAGAAAGGACAGACCGATCTGCACAGGGTGAGTCCAGCCTGGGAGGGAGGGGAGGGAGTGGGAGGAGCCCGGGGTCTGCTGCCCCCTGGCCCCAACGCCGGAGCCCGCAAGGAGAGGAGAACCCGGTGGCCACAGGCACCTGGGGATTTTGGGGACACATCCAAGCGGCTCCGGTGGTGGTGGAGAGCATCCCATCCCATCCCCTCCCCTCCCTCGCCGCTCAGGGGAGTCAAAGCCTCAACGCTGCTGGTGTGTACGAGCTCGTGGTGTTTTCTCTGGGATGGCTCAGTTCAGAGAAGGGTCCTTCCTGCCCCAGAAAGGGCCGGCAGCCCACGGCCCCGGGCGGAGATCCGCGTCCCCGCGGGGAATCCCGCCGCCAGGGACGGGTTGTACCAGCCACGCACTAGTCAAGTGGCCATGTCACGGAGATACAGCGAGGGGAGAAAGCATCTCCCTCCTTCCCTGGATGCGCGCACACACACACACATCTCCCGGGCTCTGCCCTCGCCCCGGGGGCCTCTCTTAGGGCGTCTTGAATATCGTGCCGTATTTGACGCGGTACTTGTTGATGCTGACAAAGTGCAGGGTCTCTGTGTCGCACGTGGTGGTGCAGGGCACCAAGCCCTCCAAGCCTTCACCCATGAGCCACTTGTTTGTCTCGGCTGCCATTTCGCGGGGCACGTGCTCCTTGGTCCATTTGTCCACCCAGGCCTGGAACCGCTGGTGCAGCCGCTTGCTCACTCTCTCGTGGGACTGCAGAAACAGGGAGAGAGGTTAGGGAAAAGCAGCTTTGGGCCCCAAACTGCAGCATAACACAAAGCTTGGCTACTGGTTGGCATGGGCAAGGGGATCAAACACGGGGAATTCTCTGGAGAAAGCTCTGATTAGGTCACTTGGGTCTCCTCTCCAAGAAAATTTGTGGCAAAATGAGCTCAGAAAGACACAAAAGGTAATGCTCTTTGTTTAATACAGCAGTTCACAGGCTGGGAACACAGAACATACCCAGTGGGAGCCTGAAAGTTGCATGCCCAGCTCAGAGTGAGTCCCTTCTGCCCAAAAGATGCTGCTGTCTCCTCTGCTAGTGCCCAGGAGCAGGCAAGTCCTGCTCTTCCCAGCACTTGGGGTCTGCCTACAGCCCCCAGAGAGGGCACAGGCACAAAACAGCAAGTTCAACATGCTAGGGACACAACTGCTACAGAAAATTAACACCCAGGTCAGGGTCTAACAGGCTCAAGAAACTCTGACTTAACAGAAACATCAGGAGAAGAAGTGTGCACTTTTTTGGGTAAGAGCATCTGCC
>JAOTQP010000521.1:1664481-1691940 GCA_026413545.1 Cichladusa arquata | reverse complement strand
ACCTTGCAGAACACATAGAAAGGAGCTCTCTGCATCTCGGATATGTATCACAGAAGGTTGCATGACGAATCGAAATGGGGACAGATGGTATAAAGCCATGGCTACAGTCATAATTGAAAACAGCCAATATAACTAAACCTCCAGATTAAACCTTACAGATTTTATTATTTGTTTGTTTTTCTCCCAGAGACTGACTGCTTTGGGCTGTTAACTGCTAAATCCAATAGATTTGTTTCCAAAATCCAATGTAGCTTCTACAGCTCCTTCAGTGTATTCCAGAAACCAAAGGCTAAGCTGCACACTAAATATTTAACACTTTAAGAATTTATGTTCAGATTCTCTGTGAAGAGCACTGGCACACAGTATCCTGCTTATAAGCTTACATTTCCTTGAAGTTTGTGCCAGTTGAATGAGAGAGAGGGAATTCAATCAAAATCCTCAGTATCAGCATTTCAGAGTCACTATGCTGCAATAAAATGCTCTCATCTGATGTGGGTGCAAATTTAAGAGAATTACTTTACAGCTAAGGAAGTAAAGCCACTATCTGTATCTCACCAGCAAAAAACATGGTAAGTAATCGTTTTATAAATCTAAATATATGATGAAAGTAGATGGAAATTCCCATAAGATGAGAAAAGGACAGTGTCAAAGCATCCAGATGGTAGATCAGTTTCCACCAGTGCAATCCTCCTAAATTTCACCCATCTGGAATCACAAGCTCTCCTCCTCTTGGATAAACCCAAACCTTTACAGCTTCCCAAACAGCTGGAAAGGCAGTCCTTCCTTCCCCTAAATCCCAGGAAAGAGCAGCAGCACACCCCATTCTCTGGCTGCCTCCTACCTGCTGAGCTCGCAGCAGCGCGGTCCTCCTGTACATGTAATCCTCCGACTTGATCACGTACACCATCTTATAGGAGTTCAGCTTGAATTTACACTCCAGCTTGTCCAGGCTCTCCACATTCTCCATGGACTTCTTACTGTTCCCCTCCTTCCCTTCCTTCTCCTGCTGCTCCCGACCACGCTGACACTTGCGGATTCGCCTCAGATTCCTGCAAAGCAGAGAGCCCCTCTTGGAACCCCTGACACTGCAAAGCTGGCTGTAGGCGGTGGATCTCAAGGCCTTGGGCTTGGAACAACCTGGTCTAGAGGGAGGTATCTCTGCTCAAGGAGTGCAGGGGGTGGGATGAGATGAGCTTGGAGGCCTTTCCCAGCACAGCCTGGCCACTCACCTGGGCAGGAAGACGGGTTTCTGGGCCAGGTGCTCGCGGAGCTCGGGGGAGGTAGAGTCAGAGTTGACGTACCGCTCCACGTAGTCAGACCAGCGCTGGAAGCAAGCACAGAGCACACGTCAGCCACTGCCCTCCCACCAAACAATGTGAGAGGGCTGAGGAGGAGGCTAAGCTGGAAGTCACACAGAGAAACACAACATCCCTCCTGAAGGCTTTGTGCATCTTATTCCCAAAAAGGCAGGTACAATGTTTCTTTACGTGGTTCTAAGTATTTTCTGATACAAAATAAAACAAGAAAGATTTGCCTGCTCACATCACTAGAAGCTTTATGCCATGTCCTTGGTGTTTCTTTGTCTTCTGCTAACGGACCACGCCACCAGTCAACTGGACACTTTGGTCCAGAGCAACCCTGACCATCACAGTCAGCTCTCTGGACAAGCTGCCCTTACCTCTGCTTCCACAGGGTCATCTGAGTTTTCCTCTTCTGTGTCCAGCAGCTCAATGGTTAACTGAACTTGACCTCTGCTCTGAATGAACATCAGCTATAAAGAAAAAGCAGAAGGAACTTCAGTAAGGGGAGGTTTGAAATAGAAACAAACACCTTCACTCCTCACGGGGGCAAAGAAGCAAGTTGGAAAAGGAAACCTTCTTGAGCCCCCAAAGTAAGTTTGAGGGCATGGGAAGAGATATTAAACACTCAGGCTTCTATCCAAAGTACTTCTCTGGCACAGAAAGGGCCTGACCACTTCCTGCCTCTTCAGCAAAGGCAATATGGATTTGATCAGCACAGGTTTATTAGCAATGTATGCAGGCAGCAGTGATTTAATGCCCAGTCAATAGTGGCAGATCTCCCAACAGTCGACAAAACTGAGACACCAGAGAAATGGGAGTTTCAGCTGACAAATTAAAAGCAGTGGCAGCCAAGCAGTCAGTATGACACAACCCAAAGCTGCTGTAAAGCACAGGGGATATTCATTGCTGTTCCAGGAAACATTCCTCCTTGAAACTTCATTTCTGAGAGGCCCTCACAGAAGCATTAACCTATATCCCAAAGGCTGGCAGCACGTGTGCTGGTTTTGGCTGGGATGGAGTTAATTTTCTTCATTTTTGGGTACCTAAAGAAGACTCTTTTTTAAAGGATCTGTGGTTCTCCCTTCTTAAGAGGCATCCCCCTCAGCTCCTGCTGGTTGTACGCTGCAGTTCAGAGCCTGGCTGTACCTTGAAGCAGTTCTCCTCGGACATGAGCTGCTCGGCTTTGCGCTGGTACGCGGCCTCCAGGAGCGTGCGGGAGGACTGCGAGGCCAGCAGGCCTCCGGTGGCTCCGTTGCTGTTCTCTGACAGGTACAGGTCTGTCACCTGCACACAGATCTCATCGCTCACGATGTGCTGCAGCTGCAAACAGGAGCAACAGGGGAGTCAGGGAGGCTGCTACACCCGCATCAGAATAGAATAAAATAAAGCTGTAACAATGGGAGTGAGCGCCAGCAAAAAAACCCTTCACTTCTTCCACTTGAGATATCTCTGATACTATGTGAAAAACCCACAATATCTTCAGAAAAATTAGCAGGTGGCAAAGCACAGCTACTCAGAAAAACTCCATACAAAGAACATTCTGAGCAGCAGCAGGGGAGGAAGGGGCACAGCACCAGGACACAGCGTGTCCTCTCCTCACCAAGGGGCTGCTGCTGTGTCTAAGGAGAGGGGTGGGAGGTTTAAGATCAAATCTGTATTTTGTGCAAGTTTAAAAATCAAAAGTCTCCCAACTGTCTTCTGAATTCAGTTAATCTCTGGACTGAAGGGCTTCTGAAGAGCAGCTCTACCCTTCTGAAAGAGGCAAGTCCTTTCAAGTTATTCCACTTCCACCCCCTTGTGTCTGTTTTTGTTCTTTATGCTACAAAAAGGCACAAGAGTTTTTCCTTTGCTCACACATTGTTCCTACCAACCCAACAGAAGGACTGGAGTCTAACAGCCAAAATGAGCTACTCCAGCAGCCAGATAAAAGAGACAAAAGCTTTTTCTAAAAAGTGTGCACTCCTACAGCACTGATGGAAAGGAAAAGAACCATTTAGATGTCTTTTTTTTTTTTTTCCCAAAGCTAAAGCAAGATTAGCTCTGGACATGCTTTGAATACTTATATCCTAAAACATCTGGAAAACAAAGACAGCTCCATAGAGGATATTCTCAATAATTCAAACAGATCAGAAATCACCTTCTATCATTTCTCTACTATGAAGGTTAGAGAGCTGGGTGAAGAAAAGCCCTGAATTTATCTGCTTACCCCTGAAACTCCCCATGCAGGCACTCAACACAGCCTCCAGTGCCAGCCTGGGTTCTCCCTGCAGCAAACCCCCTGCCTGCCTCCTCTGCCCCACCCAGCAGCCAGGCCTCGCTGGCAGGCACCTGTCGCACGATGCTCTGGATCAGCTTGTCCATGGTGAAGGCGATGTAGGCGTGGATGGTGAACATCTCGCGCAGGGAGTCCTCGTACTGCGACGAGTCCATGTTCCCGTCCAGGAGGTTGCGCACCATGTCCAGGAAGGCCGGGTAATAATCCTCAACATCGATGTCCACTGCAGCAGGAGAGAAGGGCAGAGATGGGCATGTCAGCCCCAGGAAGGGCTGCTGTGAGTTTTGGTCCTCAGGTGACCTGCTTAAGCTAAAGAGTTGCTTAAACTTGTCTTTTATGGACATAAATAAGTCCTTTTAAGCCCACGGGTTTTTTTCTAATCTCTTGCTTTCTACCTCTAGCCTCCTCCACGAGCTTTTTATTTCTGAAAGCTTTTACTTAGGGAACTTGAGGATATGCAAGCGTACAAAGAAAGCTGTTATGAAATAACTGCTGCGTATTATCCTGCTATTCCAAGTCCCATGTTCCCCACATCTTCCATCTCCCCAGGGATAATAACAGAGCCCATCTTAAAGGGTCACTGCTGTCACCAAACACTCCGTCACCACACTACAAACAGAAGCACCGTTTCCCCCCCAGCCTCCCAGCAGAAGTCACTCACTGGGCTCCTTCAGTCGCAGCTGGATGGCAGGGCTGTCGCTCTTGTCTCTCTTTATGCCCAGCACTTCCCTCTCCCACTCCCGCTCCCGCGTCTCCTCCTCGATCTGCCGCTCGGCCTGGGTGCAGATCCGCAGCAGCCGCAGGCACAGGATCTGGTGCAGCCTCATGAAGATGTACCAGTTGCTGTTCACGTAGAAGAGGTTGTACACCTCATCCATGCCCCGCAGCTTCTGGGCTGTTGTGTTGTTGAACATCAGCTTGGTTTTGGGAGGACTACCCCCAACGCCGTTGTGCTTTTTTGCAGCCCCGGTAGCTTCGTCCACATCCATTTCCTCCTCTTCTTCCTCTTCCACATCCGAGAGTTCACCTCGCTGAGCAAACAGCAGGTCTGGAATGAAGTGATACATGATCTGCTTGATTTTGTACTTGTCCTCTTTCTGGATTCCCGTCTGCCGCTTCACGTGGTGGATGATGAGAGAGGCAGCATCTTCCAGGATCTGCTTGTCTTCGTAGGCTAATGAGAGGTGTGGGCCTGTGGGGACTCCAGCATTGTCTTCTGAAGCCTGTTCTTGCCTCTACAAAGGAGAAACAGCACAAAAATCAGCCTAAACAATCCCTGTCCACCACCTGAGAGCCTGCTGAAAGCTCTCCCTGTGCAACAGATTTCCTCCCTCACCAAGCTGTGAGGAACAGGAACTGAAACAGCACTAGCAAAGTACATAATCTCGAGGGAAGGAAACTATTGGTGATCATCTCACCTCATCATAGATGCTTTCAATCTCATTGAGGAGACTCTTTGACCTTAGGACCTTGGTGTCATTCTGCTTGAAGTTGATGCCCTGGTGGTCCAAGGATTTCAGGTAATACTTCTCATTCTGCTCTCGCCAGACTTTATTAAATCCTCTCTGGGCTTCTCGCCACTCTTCCTCTTTCATCTTTAACCTTGGATCAAGAAAACAAAGGTGAGCTAAGAGGTGAGCATATAAGAAAAATCTCTGCCCATGGTTCTTGGTCAGTGTTGCCAAAAACTGAACTCCCAACGAAATGGGCATGGATCAAAGATATGCCACAGAAAGGAGCTTTCCAGAAGGTGCTCCCTGGACATACTCTTCTGGAGAAACCACTCTGGGTTTCTTTCACATTTAGGTAAAACCATGCAGGAACAAAGCCCCAGGAGAGGGAATAAAGGAACAGGGAAGGAAAAAAAGCTGGCCCTGGACTCTTAGAAATGCCCAGGAAGCTCCACCTGTGGAACAGGGGCAGCTGAGTTTGGACAATGAACAAAGCATGGACACCTCAATATTCTGGGAATGCACTCCTGAACCTTGACTCAGCATCCCAAGTAAAGCACCCCTGATTCCGTCCAAGAAGGGTAGGGAGCCTGGGACCTTGCCGTATCCTGAGAAGGCTGCTACACCCAGCTCCAGAACTCCAAAACATGGGACCAGAAGTCCCACAGAGATAAAACAGCATGTGCTGCTTACACATCTCCTCAACCTTCCCCAAGGAGCTGCAGCATCCACTCCCTTTTAACTGAGGAAGGGGAGGCTGACAACAGAAACAGGACTGGGAACCTGAGGACAGCAGAGACACCGTGATCTGGGCACACAGGATTTGGAAAGGGATCACATTTAGCCCTGGAACAACAGTTGCCTTATCTTACACACAGTGCTGACACCAGGGAAGAAAAAAAGTTTAAGAGGAGACAACAAAAGCTCTATATCCTTCCAGCTGAGCTGTAACGATTTTGTTTAAGGAGAGCAATTCCCTCTAGGTGATTATTACTGAATACACCAACTGTCCAGAATATAAATGAACTTCTCAATTTCAGAGAATAATAGAATCACGGAATGGTTTGGTTGAGAAGAGACCTTACAGCTCATCTTGTTCCACCCCCTGCCACGGGCAGGGACACCTTCCACTGCACCATGTTGCTCCCAGCTCTGCCCAACACAGCCATGAACACTTCTAGGGGTGCTGCAGCCACAACCCTTTTTGTGGAGGGCACACTTTTCCATACATCTGGACAGCACACAGCGCATTACCCTGTGGAAAGGAGCCTGGGCAGGGTGCTGGGGCAATCAGTACCTTTTCAGCACAATGGGAACGGCCACGGAGGGGTTCTTGCGCAGCCCATCGATGATGTCAGCTGCTTTGTCAGCATATATCCTCTGGAGAGCCTTGCGGTGGATCACCTCCGAGGTGCCCCCCAGGGTGTTGTCCAGCCGGAATTTGGCCTGCTCCTCCGCAGACAAGCGTGACAGCTTCTTCTGGATTGCCTCGAGAACGCGGATGGTTGCCAGGTTGGTCTCCAAGACAACATCCAGCTGGAGAGAACAGTGCATTAGCAGTGGTGTTTGAATAGACAAAACATGATCCTTCACGGAGGCAAACATTCAAGTGACACCAAACAAGAAGCTGCGCCTGTTTAACAAGGTGTACTCGAGCACTTTGGTGTTCAGCTGCTCTAAAATAATCCAATTATATTTCATCTGCTACCTAAATAATACTGTGTAAGAATTTAAAAGCTACCAGAATGATACTGTTCGGAAATTACATCTTCCAGCTGGGAATAGAACACAACTGACAGTTACTCTACAAAAGGACGTGCCAAATCTGTGCAGATTCAGGTAACTGCCCAGCTAATTTCCATTTCCAGTCAAAATGTCAGTCATTTAAAATCCTGAACATACTGCTTTGCAGATGATTACAGGGGAAGAATGCACGTTCTCGTGCACTAAGTGGGCAGGAAGAACGGAAAAGATGCAACAATTCCATGCAATTCCATGCTGGCCATTCAACAATTTCATGTGGAGTGGGGTGAACGAAGAGCTCCACACAAAAAGTGAGGGGCAGGGGGGGCAGCTGAGTGGTTATGCAGCCAGTACTTCCTGCCTGAAGAGAAAACAAGCTTTTATGCCAAAAACCAGATGGCAGACACAATAAAAGATGCAGAATTGAAGGTATCATTCCATCAAGCTCACTAACTCTTCACAGAACAGAACTTTCCCAGATATGAGCAAAGAAAAAGCAATTTACCTCGAAACGCTCGTCCTCACACCTGTAGATGTGCTCTTCATATTGTGTCTTCTTGGAGCTCACAAATGTGGAATCTTCAGACCAGGAGGGGAAGGAGACCCAGGTGTCATTCAAAACCTTTGAGGGAGGCAGAGAGAGAACAAGAGTTGTGGTCAGTGTTCAAGGAGATCACATCTGACCAGCTTCAAGACCTGTCTACTGATGGGACAACATAATTCTCAGCTGGAAAATGTGTGTGCCCCTTCCAAAGCCCAGCATTCACAGGGCAACCCCAAACAGCCAGGCAGCCTGAAAAATTCAAAACCTGGGGCTATGAGGAAAACACTTGTGAGAAAAAAGGAAAATAGAGGTGAAAGGAGCTTTTCTGCTACCTTGTATTAGTCAGCTGCAACCAGCTGGTTCCCCATGTGTGATTCATCATCTACACTGTGTGGTCACCACAGCAGACCTGACTGCTACACAGGACACAGTTGCTGCCTCCAAATAAGGCTAATTGGAAGTACAAAACCATACCCCACCACCTCTCCTGGTGACAAAACAGCTCAGCACCTGCAGCTTTCAATACAGGAGCAGAACATTAAAAAGTAAACTAACAACCAACCAACCAACAGCAACAACCTCAAAGAGGCCGAAGGCAAAGAAAACAATGATTTTGGCAGGCAGTCTTGAAAGCCAGGTCCAGTTTCCATAAACTCAAAGCCTGAGCAACTGAGTCATTAGATTCTCACAGTCTCACAGAAAAAAGTTTGTAACTGCATCACACAAAAAGCTTTTGAGAGACATGTCAAGACATGGATTAAAAATTTAGCATTTCAGGGTGAAAGAAAGATGCATCTGAGGGAATACAAGGGAGAATCTGTCTACAGAAAACATGATTTTCTTTTCAAGTTGGCCTAGAGACAACTCTGAAAGCAGGCTAAGTGGGAGTTTAGGTAAAAAGGTAGCAATAATCCTGAATTACATACTACCTTGAAAAGGACCTCTGAGATCACATTAAGACCACACAGAGAACCAGTTCTGTCATCTCCTACTTAAGTTTGCAATCTTAATGCTCCTTTCACAAGTTGTACTATGTAACATATCATACATAAAATGTGGGAGCATTAGGTATGTCAGTAATTAACCATCAGAGCTATTTAGTAAGATTTTCTCCAGCTGCCCCTCAACACTCCACGGAAACCTTTCACAAAGGCTGCTGGAGAAGAGCTGATGTCTACCATCAAAGCCACGTGGGTACCACAACTCCCGGCCAGCTTCCAGCATCACCCAATTCCTAGATCAACGCCTCACCCTGTGCAAGAGCTTCTGGATATGATCCAGGTGTTTATGGGAGTGCCACCAGGAATTCCTGAGGTGTGCTCCCCTGGGGCTGCCACACGCACCGCAGCGATCCCGAGCCAGGATGCTGTGCCCACACACGCCTGGCTGCAGGAGCAGCATGGAGCAGTGTGGATCAGCGCCTGCCTGGCCCCAGCTCCACGCTCACCACCACCAGACATGCCCTGACATCCCCAGGAACCTTTCCAACACTGCTCCAATGCTTTAAAAGGGCTGGGAAGAGCCTTCCTCTGTGGCACAGCTCCTGCCTTACCTCTTTGCAGAGCGGAGTTCGCCCCGTGCACTTGGGCTGCTGGTAGCTCTTGGGCAAGGCTCGGTAGCTGGAGCCCAGCCTCTTGCAGGAGGCATAGTCAATCTCCATGGCAATCCCCTCAGTAGCCCGTTCCTTGGGATATGTCTCCATGTGAACAGACTCCTTATAGCCCAGAAAGTTTTTAAACCAAGTGAACAGTTCTGGGAATTTCCTAAAATAAAAGGAACAAAGTGAAAAATGAGCTAAGCAGAACGCAAGGCCAGAACTGGTTACTACAGACACCTCTCCAAACTGTGAATCTGGTGAGAATCCCCTCTCTGCTCAACCCCACTTCCACAGAACCTGACCAAATGGGAAGCAAGCACCTGGTGTTGATCAGGTGGGGGATTGCTCTCTTGGTGCAACTGAGGTGCTTGAGGATTAGTGACAAGGAAGGAGCAGCTATCAAAGTTCTGGCTACAGGGACAGCATTCATGGCACATCTGGGTCTGCCCACAACACCCTGGTAGTGAACTCAGGCCAGATTCCTCATTTTTTGAACCTTAAACCAGTCCTTTCCTTTCCAGAGGCAGCAAAATCAAACCAAAAGGCAATTCTGTAGTTACACTACAGTGCCAAGCAATTGCTTGAACCAGACTTCACAGAGCAGCATAAATCAAGGAGAAGCCTTTGCCTGCAAGGCCCAAGTTTCCTGTTTGCAAAGTTTCCTGAAAAATTTATTCATCTAAAATACAGCATTTGTTCAAGTTCTTTTATCTCATGCAAAGCTCCAGCAACAGGATGAACTGAACCTGTTACTAATTGAAATACTAGTCATTCATTCCTTTTTCATTATATGGCAAAAGATAATGTCCAACTGCAGAATAAAAAAACCCCTGTATTAGATCTTTCCCTCTAGTTAGGAGCACAGGCAGTAGAATAAGAAATTTTCTTGTCAAGTATTGCACCTTTTCTACCTGAAGTCAGGCATCCTGCTGATGCCTGACTAATTCCAGAGGACCTACAGTGCTAGTGGAAGTTCCTTAGGGCAGTTTCTCTGCACAGCAGCTACTGTAAATGGGGTCCTGAACCCAATTTATGGTGCTACTGCCTTCTCCCTTGGAACCAGCAATTCAGTGCCCAGGCAAAAGAAACACTAATCCTGCTGCCCCAAGTTGATGAGAGGATATCTGCTGGTTTTAACCAACTAATAGAGATGTTTTGTACACTACTGACAACCAAGGAAGTCACAAATTCCTATTTAAAGTACAGAGTTCCTTAATATTTTTGGCTTTGTGACAGATTTCAGCTGCTTTTTGGAAACTTGAGTGAGTTTATATCAGCACTCTGCTTTTTTGGGGGGACATTTCTTACATAAATCTTTTCTCAAATTATTCCAGAGCAAGAAACTGCAATAACAGGCTGCTAATAATTTTGTTTGCCCTACTAGAAAGGGAAGGCACACAGCAAACAACACCTGTACTGCTCCTGCATGCTGCCTGTCAGGACACAGCTGGGAATGTCTCTGGGATAAGGAATAGGAAAGGGCAGTTCAGGAGACCATGAAGGTGAGTGTTTCTTTCCTGGCTCCACAACAGAAACAGAGCAGGAAAGGGGCTGCACTTACCCCAGGAATGGAGAAACCAGCTGCACGAGCTCGGCCCGGGAGATCACCTCCTGGTTGAAAATAACCAGGCAGCGCAGGAAGTTCTCGTAGGCCTCCGTGCTGCGCAGAGCTTTGCGGACCTGAGGGAGAGGAGACAGGACAAGAGGAGTGTCAGGCTGAGACTAAGCAGGGGGAGCTCCAGATGTGACACTGTTTCCCACTGAGGCACACAAATCTTTAAGTGAGTTGAACAGAGAGGACTTGGCCTGTACACAGGGCCAGACCAAGTGGTACTGATGGAGCCATCCCCATGCTGGGATCCCCTGCAATGTCAGCACTGGGCCATTACCCTAAGAAAGGACTTGCAAGTGAAGAACTAATTCCTTCAAAGAACCCTCTAATAGCTGGATTACAAAACACTGGAATCATGGATAACATCAGCACCACAAAGCCACCCAGTTGCTTTTAAACTCCAGAGGGTACTTCAAGTAGGGAGTGGGGTATGAGACTCATGCCCTAGGGAACTCCTCTCCAGCCTCTGCCTGCTTCCAGGTTGGATTATCACAGACAACCCTCCTTCTGTAACCCCAGTCTTCACAGAATGAGTAAGCCAACCTATTCATCCCAACACCATTACCTTTCCCACAAGAACAGTTGGATCTACACATCAGACTGAGATCTATCATTAAGTTATTCATCATTATGGTTATAATTCCACAGTGGGGATTTCTAGATTTACTCATGTTAACACCTACACATCCTCCAAGCAATAAATTGATTCCCAGTTACCATTAGCTGGTCCCCATCACGCTGCAGAATTCACCAGACCAGCAGGGAGCAACCAAGACTGTCATCAGTGCATGAATATTGCTTGAAAGGATGGTTTTAAGTTCCTTCCATACTCCCCTCTGAGCTATAAGGCACTGTATGGACATCTCAGAGAAGACACCAAGGTACCTCTTGGAAACATCCCATATCTCCTTCACTTGATCTGTGTGCTAAACCAGCAACAGGTAACAACTGTGCAATTAATTAGATTAACCTCTGAGGGGAAATTTCAAAAAAACCCAGCCCAATGTAAATATGAATCAGGTGCTTTGTAAACTGAGCTCCCCCACTGCAGCCAGCTGGCTGTAGATGGGTACAAGCTGTGCCGACACAGCAAGACACGCCACGCACATCATCAGCTGCACAGGGATTTTATAAAGGGGAAAACAATTTGGAGTGTGGGTTACAGGAAAAAAATTCCCATTCCCTCAGATAAATTGCAGCAGCAGCAGGTGGAATGCTGGAGAAGGTGCTTTGGGGAAAAGACACGTGTAAAAAATATTTAAATTTTTAAAAACCTCAATGGATCCGACTTCGAGGTTGCAGGGTACATCCGAAATCAAGCTAGGAAATGTTATCAGGGTGATGTAAATCTCACACACTTCACTGTGATAAAAATCCAGATGTGTATACAGGAAGGACATACATCAAGGACATGCAGCATCTGCATCCTGCCTCTCACCTTCTCAAAGAAGAGAGATTCTGTCCCCACACCATGTTTGCTGGCTTCTGCCAAAGACTGGTCTTTCAAACCAAGCAGCTTTGGTTTCTTCTGTTGTCAAAAAAAGAAAGGTAATTAAAAATAAAAGGGGTGTTCAGCAAGTTGAGACAATTTGATTATCTGACACACATGAGCCACCAGCTCCCTGACCCCACCATGCGCTTCCATTAAAGGAAAGGTGGCTTTTTTGAAAGAAAAGTCTATTAAAACACGTGCTACAAGTTAATTTACTGAATGTTAATAAGTAGCATGCCAGTCCAAATATTTGTAATACATTGTTGCACCCTTTCCTGTAACTAGCTGGTTGTTTCAATCACACAACAGCATATCTTACTCGGATAACTAGGTTGGAAAACTGCCAGAATAAATGATTTTCCTATCACTCATCCAGTTCTGCAAGTCTTACCCCTCCCCAGAATGACATTTTTTTTCTCTCTTACATTCTACTGCAAGATGCTTTATTTTCTCCACCCTTAGAAAGGCTGAAAGTTGCCTCCAAAATGTGCTTTATTTTGGAGCCCTCCATTTGCAGAGGAGGAGAAAGAGCAGAAGGGGACTTAAATGGCACAATTATGCCTGCTAATGCTTATCATGGCAAAGGAAGATATACTGGCTACAAAAAAAGCAGGCAAATTTATCCTTCATGCACAAACACGAAGCCACCTGGCCACAGGACAATTTCTGTTGCACTACAAAGCCTCAGTGCTCTCACAAATCGTGCGTCATTTGAAAAGGGCAAACTCTGCTGAGAGAATAATCATTTATCATTGTAGTAAAAGCTTTATCACAGGAAAGATGAGCAAACATGATTCTACTGCATCTGCTCCAAGTTCTACTACAAAGCTTTCAGGCACATCTTTTCAGCTGTCTTTTCCTACGTGCCTTAGGAACATTTGCTACAAATATTAGACAAATTTATTCTGTGGCATTACTGAGACTTTTGTCTCCACACTCCACAACTCCTCCTCATTAAACACTGCTAAGAAAACAACATCTTTCTAATAAAGTGATGAAAACTCTGTTTCCCCAAGCCATTAAAGGAACTACATCCCACCCTCAGGAACAGATACCAGCAACAGTTTGCAAAAACAAGAGGCGAAGACTCGTGCTTGGAAACAAGGACTTCTGAAAGCTTTAAAGACAAACATTATTTTCCATGTTCTGAAGCTGCAGCCTGTGCCACAAAACTCACAAGGACCTGGAAAACATCCTGCTCTGGGACAAACAGGGAGCAGCACAGGCTCTTACCTTCACGGGAGGGGTCGCTCCAGTGCCCGAGTGCCGCCGGATCTGGCAGCCATTCTGGTTGGGTCTCTGCTGCTTGTTGTTGAGCTGTGGCTTCTTCACTGTGCCCCCGTGGTCATTCCTGACTGACTCCACTTTCTCTGCAGTTGTCTTACTTAACAGCTTGTTCAGAGACAAACCCATAAGAGCATAAGGGCTATATTCCACACAGAATGTCACAGAATTGTATGGGATGGAAGGGACCTTTAAGATCATTCAGTTCCAATGCCATGGTCAGGGACAACTTTCACTATTACAAGTTGCTCAGAGCTCCATCTGACCTGCCCTTGAAAACCTCCAGGCATGGGGCAGCCACAGCTTCTCAGGGTAGCCTGTTGTAGTCTTACCACCCTCACAGGTAAGAATTTTTTTCTAATATCTAATCTAAACCTACTCTCTTTCAGTTTGAAACCATTCCCCCTTGTCCTGTCACTCCATGCCCCTGTAAAGAGTCTCTCCATCTTTCTTTGAGGCTCTCTCCAAGTACTGGAAGGCCACAATTAGGTGACTCCTGAACCTTCTCTTTCCCAGGCAGAACAATCCTAATTCTCTCAGCCTTTCCTCACAGGAGATGTGCTTCATCCCTCTGATCATCTTGGTGACCTCCTCTGGACTTGCTCTGAGAGATCAATGTCCTTCCTGTGCTGGGGACCCCAAAGCTGGATGCAGCAGTCCAGGGGGGTCTGCTGCTCCTCCTAGCTCTAGATTTTACTGCAGATTTTACAACACCAACTTCAAACAATCCCTTTAAGCAAAGGAATTGCATTTAAAATAGAAGTTATTTAAGAGACAAGTTATAGCCAGAAAACAGTTTCCTCCCCGACCTCCTTCCTTCACCCCAAGAAAGCAACAGCAAAAGCACGTTTTTCTGAACACTGCCCTAGGTATTTCATCCTATCTCCAATGGTACTCACCACAGAGCTGTTGGCATCAGGCAGGAATTGCCCAAATTCTGAGAGAAGATCCTCCTGGTTCTTGAAGAGGCGAGCCACCTGGGCATAGACCTCCTGCTCTGTCAGAGCTGGTGTGTAGTTCCCTCCTGCCTCCTTGGCATTACGCTGCTCCTTCTGCCACAGGAAAGAGAAGTGTCAGAAGAAAGGAGGCACAAACTATACAAGTGACAAAGAAAAAATAAACCAACTTTCCATGATAGAAATAATGAAACAGCAAAGGTCTCAGCTCCTTAAAGCATCATACTATATTAATAGTATGACTCATATAATCTAAATATCTCTACTGATCTATACTATAAATACATCCTAAATGCCCAACAGGCCCTGGAACACAAGACACTGACCAAGGAAGTGGCTTCTTTGCTTTTAACATAGAGCTATAACCACATGGCCTCATCCTGACACATGCTCATAAAAAAATGCCAAATTCAGTTTTTAAACAAGCATTTCAGACATTTCCAAACAAATATGATGGACTGAAATCTATTACTTCATACTGCTATATAATCTTTCTAACTTGCCAGACTTCTGCTTAGTTCAAGCAGAATTCAAGACCAGCCTGGTCAGGGCTTGCAGCAACCTGACCTAGTGGAAGGTGCCCCTGCCTATGGCAAAGGGTTGGACTTGATTTTAAGGCTCCTTCCAATCCAAACCAGTCTATGATTATCACTGCTAGTGCAGCAGAAGACCCAAATGCAAGTTTTGGACACCCCTCCAAAGCAGAGGAAGAGAAATAACCACACAGACACAAACTGACGTTTCCAGCACTCACCTGGTACGTATGGAGAATCTCCAGGAAGGCTTTGTAGATGTCTGGCTGTCCCTGGAACCGATTCTTGATCTTGTTGACATAGTTGATGGCGTGATTAAACTCCACAGGCTGATTGTTCTGCAGGGATGGTGTGGTGCCCAGAGAGATTGTCACAGGCGTGTGGGGCTGCACCGGCGGCGAGCGCGGCGACGCGTACGGCGGAATCGGCGGCGTCTGCTGGCTGGCAGGAGTATGAGCCTGCAACTGCGATGGCTGGTGAAACACAGGCTGTGTTAGCAGCAGCACAGCCCTTCATGGTCGGGATAAAGGCACTTTGAATCCACTTAGGGATAGGTACACAGTTAGTGGGCCAGCAGAGATTAAACTGCATCAGAGGAAAAAAATGCCTGGGCAATTCAAGCGGTTGTTTTTAAGATGATTTTCCTTGCTAATTGCTTTGCACTGAAACCTGACAAGAGACACAAACTACCTCAAAAACTTAACAGAGCCAAAATGCATAGGTATGGCTGCCTCCAACACTGCAAATCCCTTTGTACATCCCACTTTTTTCACTAGTGCCAAAGGCAATGGCGAGGGAAAACTGGAGTTTCTTGAGAAAAAAAGCAGGCAGTGAGTAATTATTTTGAATACTCTCAATGGACATCAGACAGCCAGGTGAAAATTTGGTTGTGAGGTGACAATTTTAAATGGAAATGGAAGTACTTATTCCCCTCACGTTTTTGCATTTCCAAACTTGTATTACACAGAGTTTTCAGAACTGAGAATGTAAATAACTGTCTTAGGATGGCCATAAATATCCTGTTACAAAGTCCTGCCTTGCTCAGCTAGTGCTTTACCTGCCTGGTAGGGACATCACTGTTTAGCCTGTCCCTCAGGTTTACTTAAAGTTTCAGCAAAGATAGTTCAACATTTTGCAGGCTGACAGGGAGAAAACCACTTATTCTATGGTGTTAAGTAGCAGACTGCTACAACTGAGAGCAAGTACTTCTTCAGAAAAAATCCTTGAAACCTGGCAGAGGCAAGTTTATTCTGGAATGATCTGCAGTGTCCAGTTTGGCAAATCTTTTAGCAAATCTTTCAGCATGTTTTTGTTTGCCATTCTGAGCAGGAAGTTGCATGTCCCAACAATGTTTGTCCAGAGATCAGCTAACTGCCTCATTTTAAATCCTGCTCCTTTTCAACTGCATATTACCTTCTCTTTTAGCTTTTCCAGGCAGTTGCTACCTAACAGTTTAGGGATTAACCCTTGAAACTCTGGAGATTCCCTCCCTAAGGCTCTGAAATATTTTCACATTTTGAGGCTACACAATATTTTATCTGGAGTAATCTCCTTGAATGTCTATTATCCTCTTCTGTTTCACATAAAATACATCTTTTGGACAGCAGCATCTGGGTTATACCTAAACTACAGTCAAATTTGCTTTGTTACTGAAAGGTCTCTGTTTTGGGCACACACACCAATACCTACAGGCAACATCAAGGTCATCTTGCTAAACTCTTGCACTTTAGATATTGCCAGTAACTCCTGAACTCTTCCAGCTGACCCAGACCCCTCTACAAAAACCAATCAATTTGAAAACAAGACTTCAAGCAATGCAGAATCCACCAAATAACAAATGAAGGTTTCCTAAGGGCTTAATTGCCTCAAGCATTTGAAATGACACAAACACACATCAAAAAGAACATCTTCATCACAACCTCTGTTTCGTGGGCAATTTCTTGGGCCTTTAGGTCTAAGACAATACACACAAAAGAGGGCAGGGCTTTAACTGGGAGCCTTTTCCCTAGGGTTGCTGGATCACTTCTTGAATAATGTGTGTGCCATTTACCAGATGCTCTGACTGTCTTTCAGTTCCCCACTGCCAGCAACAAGGCTTTTCCAAACCCTTAATGTTTTGGAAAGCTTGTTTGAATTGCTGTCAAATTAACTACAACTGCATCTTCAAGTTTGAAAATGAGAAACTAATCCAGCAGCAGAAGGGGAACACACAAAGGTCACAAATACTACAGAAAAGCAGCACGGAAGGTAATTTTTCACTCTCTAGCTCCACACCAGCTTCAGCTGGAGGCAGCAGCACCCCCGTGCTCTCAGTGCAGCTCCCCCAAAGCCTCTCACCTTGCTGATTTTGGCAGGTGTGGGCTGCGGTGCCGGCTGTGCTGGTGTCGGGGTGGACTGCGCCGACGGCTGCGACGGATGCGGCGGCTGCGGCTGCGGCTGGGGCTGCAGCCCGTGGGTGGGGATCTGGTGAACCTGCCCCGGGGTTGTCACGTTCACCATGTCGTTGGTCTGCACCTCAATCTTGTAGCCAGGTGGCAGGAAGGTGTTGAAACCCATGATCAAGTCTGGGTGGCCCTTGAAGAGCTGCGACACACGGCTGATCACCCCTGGAGTGTCGATGCTGGGGAAGGAACAAGATCACAATGTCACCATCCTCTGGGACCTTTCAGTGGGACAAGCTTCTCCACAAAACAATCTTCCACCAGATTTTTTTCACTTATCACCCCTCACCTATGAAACAATGTAAAACTGAGTCCTATAAGCACACTGCTGAACTCAAGAGTGACATTAGCATTATTTTATTAGCCCAGACAGCATTTTATATCCATGAGATCCAGTCCCAAGTCTGACCATTATGAATGGGCAGACAACCAGACAGCCAGATTTATCAGCTGTCAAGGCTGAACTTGTGAACTCCCACTCTAATCAAAGATTTAGTACAAATAAAGGGATGCACTTCATTTTCAGAAAATACAGCACACAACTGCTTGTACATCATTGTCCAGGTGTGTTTTTCTGCATACAAAGGACAGAATTCAGCTCCTGCCCTGTGCTCCCATGTCCACACATGTCCACTCTTTCTAACCTGGAAGGAAGAAGCAAAATGCAGCTTGTTACCTTTGGGATTTAAATTCCTTCATAATATCCAAGAAGTCATTGTAGACCTGTGGCTGACTACCAAACTGCAGCTTCACCTGGTCAAGGTAAGACAATGCATCCTCCACCTGGAGACAGACCAGACAGGTTATATTAGCAGAGAAGATTTGATTTCACCTCCCATTGTTCTGTAAAACACTCATTATTTGAAAACACAGCTGTTAGCCCTGAGCCTGGGCAGGGAATTAAGGAGCAAAAAAGCTCATGAGCCTGGTTAGTGTCCTACCAGCACTGTTTGAATAAGAGGTACTCACTCCCCACTCCTGGTCCACAAGATAAAACTGTACCAAAAAGAGATTAAAAGGGGGAAAAAAGCAACACAGATCAGCAGAACAACTCAGAATTAAAAAAAAAAAAAATAAAGAAAAAAAGAACCAAAACCCAACACACTCCAAATTTACCATCACTGAAATGACTGCTAGGATAAACAGAACTAGACTAAGTATTTTTCCTGCATTCATCTGTGGAAATTATTATGGAAGTCTAAGAATAAGCAGAAAGTGGAAATGACATATTCAGTGTAGTAGATGTCTGCCAGGTACACGCTTGCACTCCTCTCAAAAAGCCAGACATTTCAGTTCCACATCGAAGGGCTTCGAAATGGCAACTGTGGGCGGCAGATTGTTTTACACCTCAAACAGCAAGAGGTTCATGATTCCTGTACCAACAGCCAATTCTCAGAGGTACTGGAAGAACAGCCACGGCCTAAAGTGAGAGCTCTGGGTCCCTGTGCCTCCAGCAGCCCGGCCACTCACTCAGCAGCTGCAAGAGCCACACGTGGAACCTCTCTTCAGTCTGAAATTAAACTACAGCAACTGAAGAAAGACTCATGTATATCCTCAACCTTGCACCAGCAAAGGATTTTCCATGGATTTCACTGTGAGGAAGAAACACTCTTTTTGAAACTGGTTTTCAGAGGTTTGTAGAAATGAAGTTTCCCACATTCAGCAAAATGAAAGGGCAGAGGTTTCCACCAAAACTGGAAGAGACTCTCACCGTATTTGGAAGAAGCTGAAACAGGCATCAGTTTGTATGTATGTGCCTTCTCCAAATGTAGCAACTTAAAGGGGTTATTTTTGGTGGACTTCTCTTTGTTTAAGGGTTTTACAGCACATAATCTGAGAATAGAGCCTTCCTTACTCCCAAATTACTCCCACACAACCACCCACATACGCCATGTGTTCAGAAAAGCACCAAATGTTTTGGTAATTTAACCCATTCATCCATACACTCTTAAGCAATACACTTTTCCTTTCCCTCCCTGCCACAAATCTTTTCCTGGCGAGTCCAACTTCTTTTTATTATGGTGTGTGAAACGAGGGGGGAGAGGAGAGAGGAGAGAGGAGAGAGGGAGAGGAGCGAGGAGGTAAAAACTGATCGAAAAAGGGACGTGGCCACGGAAGGAATTTTGGGAGAGGACGGCTGCCATCAGGCAGCTGCTGGCATTACCTTGAGCCTCTGGAACTGCTGCTGGCCCTGCACGGGCACGGCTGGGGGCGTGGGGTGCGTGTGGCTGGGCACCACCTGGCTGCCGTGGGGCTGCACGGGCGCGGGGTGGTGGTGGCCGCCGTGCACGGCCGCGATGGCCGGCCCGTGGCTGCCCGAGCTCTGCGGCACGGCCGACACCTGCCAAGGCAAACAGCACGTCAGGCACGGCCACGGCCTCGTGGCAGGGAGCACGGAGCCTCCCCGGCTTCCCAGGCACAGCATACAACCAGGGAAGCAGAAGGAAGCTGCTTTGAGCTTTAATCATGACTGTTAACAACTTTACTCGACAACTCTCATCCCATCTTCCAAATACAGCAAAGCCCTCCCTGCAAACACGTTCCAAACACAGGCTGTCCCCAGCCTGCACAGTCACTGGCTGTCCAGTATGTCCCCTGACATAAAGACTTGAAAAAGGAGGGCAAAACGGAATTTTTAATCTCTCAAGGTTCTCTCCTTTCCCTATTCAAGGTTTTCTCCTTACATGTCACAGGTAATAATCGGAGTGAATGAATCTTTATGGGCCGCTACATTCTTGATAATTCAGTTTGGGTACTGGAAGTGAAATTGTGGCTCTCTGGCAGCAGCAGGCTCAGGGGAAAACCCAGCTTGGTATTTCCCCTAGAAAACCAGGGAAAGAACACAAAGCATGCACTTTTGGGACTTCTTCACACTGTACACTAGGTAAGTGCCAATTTGGAAAATCATTTTCACAAACCCAGGTTTCCATTCAAGCCTCTTCTAGATGGGACACACTTAATGAACAGAATAAGGTTTGCCTGCTGGTCCATCTAAGTTCTTTTTAGGAAGGACTGCCAGTGCCAACACACTCTCTTCCAGCCCCTGCAAAGGTCTGCCTGCAGCTCTTCAGGTCTGTGGCTGCCACTATCAGTGTGAATACCCTTTCTGCAGAAGCAAGGATGAAGCTGTGTGTAAAATCAGGCACTAGACAGGGAGAGCAGCTCACCAGCAACACAAGTGTGAAAGATTAAACATGCCAGAAATGTGGCAAAGACAAATATTCCACAAATAGCTGTCAGTGAAAGAGCATGGAAAGGCTATCTCCAGTGTACTCTCAAAAAGATATTTTTTCTCCCTGTTCCCAACTACCAGCTCCTTGTAAAGGAGGCAAGAGAGGGAAGAGTGCCACCTAATGACTCTGGGGTAACGTTCTCCGAAACATTTCAATTTTCCTGAAAGTCTTCAATCTAAATGCTGATCTAGTCTGTTAAGCTTAAGATTACCCAAGATACCATATGTCTTTTACAACAGCAAACCTTTTTCTGCTGAAAAACAGAAAAACTGAGGGAAAACCCTCCACAAACCTCTGTGACTCAAAGACCATGGTCTGAGAGAATCATTAGAAGAACTGTGCTCAAGAAAGTTGGTTCATGAACGAAGCCAATAAAGCAAGCACCGACAATGAGATGCACGTCCATTGTGTCAAATACAGAATATGGTGCTGGCTGGCCAGGGAGCTGAAGGCTGAGCACACACACACCTGGTAGCTGGGAGTTACAGAGTACTGGATGCCCGTGGCTGACTGCATGGTCTCAGAAACGGCCTCATAGACCGGCGGGGCCGGGGCGAGCACGCGGTGCTGGTGCGGGAAAGGCTCGGTGCTGCTGGCCAGGCGCCTCTGCTGCGACGCGTACACGGGTGACTCCTGCTCATCCAATCGCCGCTTCATGCTGAACTCATGCTCAGGAAGCACCACAGAACCTGGGGCAAGCAGAATGGTCATTGTTATAATATTATATAATATAATATAATTATCAAAGAGGAATCGAGCCGGCGCTCCCGTCCCGCGGCACAGCCGCCAGCAGCTTGGGCGAGTTTCTGGCTGATACCTTGAGATGAGAAAGTGGAATTAAAGACACAGCTTTCAGCATAAAACATCCAACTGTAATTCACCACAAAAAGTACTTATTGTTGTAGTAACTTGGAAGTTCGTGGTTTCTTTGGTCTCACCTAAAGGATGTTGCTAACTGAAGCACCACACATGCCTTGAGTGATGCAAAGCTCGTGAACGTTGTATTTGAACACACAGAATGTGTTACCTACACACTGTTTATACTGACAGCAGAAAAATAACCCCCTTGGACAGTCCAGGTAGGATGACAGCTGTGAGAGAGGCTTTAAAATATGGGAAAAAAGCAGGATGCAGAATCAGAGTTTGAAGTCACTCACAAAGCCCCAAAATGTTCTGCATTTAACACGTGTATTAAACACATTTCATGTGTAACTTTAGGGAAAGACCTAGATCTGCTATACCAGGAGTATTCTGGATACCACATGCCACACCTGTGGTCCTGCCAGCACCCTGGCCCCACTCAGAAGTTGGATTTCTCCATGCCTGCCTGCCAGGGAACACAGATCAGCAGCTCCCTCACTTACTCCCCTGTATTTTCCTTCATGTGCCTGCCCAACCTCAAGTTGATTTCACTTCAAATCAGACAGGTCATTCTGCCACTGTCCCACTCCAAAAGGAGCCATGAATTCCTGGCTCTGTTGGATTGAACTTGTCCCCCCAGTACTCTCTACTGCAAGCAAATTCCAGTGCTGTTTTCTGTCCATTGATAATTATTGCCATCCTCAAGATGTTATCTGCTGTTTATCAAAAGCACAGACAGCCTGTTGAGATGTTTGAAGGACAGAAAACAGTGAAACCACACTCTTCTGCTTCAGGATCTCTCCAAAGCAAGGCCTTTTCAGTCCAGTGCAGTTAAGACACACTCATTGCTATGGATAAATGAAAGGGAATGACGTTCCCCCAGAATAATAGCACAACAGCCAACTGAGCCAATCCCCATCTACCAAGTCAGGACAGCTCTTCACAGTCTAAATCTGTCATTAATCAAATAACCCAAAGATCATTAACTAACATCTCACGTCAAATAGGGAAACAGCAATCAGCAGGACAGAGGTGCACCTTTTCCCCTCCATGACATAAAACACAGAACATATTTGGAAAGATTTGTTTTAAACATCATTTCATTCCACTCCTGCCATGGGCAGGGATACCTTCCACTATCCCAGGGTGCTCCGAGCTCCGTACAGCCTGGCCTTGGGCACTTCCAGGGATGGGGCAGCCACAGCTGCTCTGGGCACCCTGTGCCAGGACCTCACCACTCTCAACAGGAAAAAAATTATTCCCAGTATCCAATACAAACTCTCTCTATTACTCCCTCCTGTCACTTGGAGAGGGTAGGACAACAAGGAAGATGACTTAATTTATTTTTGAATTTACTCTTCAAGTTAAACCTCTCAAGAGGTCCCCAAATCACCTGGCAGGTCATAGACAGGAAGCAGAGGGGGACTCCTTGCTCCAAGTAAAGGGGAAAGCTCGTCAGCTGCATCTTAATTGCAAGTTACAAACCCTAGGTAAGCCTGACCCCCAGCACACACTCAGCAAGCAGAGGAGCTCACTTTTCTAACGGTGCATCATTTAATGCTAATAAGGCTGGGACTAAACAGTACATCTGGCCCCACACCATCCACCCATGAGCAGAGCTGGCCAGGATTTTGCATGACAATGGCTGAGTGCACAAGTAAAGTGTGGGCAAAGCTTTGGTGGCAGCTATTTACAACCTACTTCCCAACTTGGATACCCTCCTGCTCTGAACACAGGTCCCTCAGCCATTCCTGCCACTCACTTTTGATCTCCCAGGCTGGTTCTCCTTCACCTTTTCAGTCCTGTGTCAAGATCCATGTGGTGTGGTGGCTGTCCAGAGTCCCACCCTTGGGTCTCATTCCCCAAAGCAACACTCCACACTCACTCCTCCAGATGGGCTCACCAGCCCCTAGAGCAGAGGCTATTTCAGGGCAGAAGGTGGCTGAAAGCCTTACAAGCCCTGATGAGGATTAAAATGCCACCTTAGGCTGTGTGAGAAGACTTTTCCCCGCGAAGATAACACAATTCTTGGCCTGTGAGGCCACAGGAATCATGACAGCACCAAGGATCCATCACCACACACACACAACCAGCAGCATTTCTCAAGCCCCCAGTTCTTGCAGGACAAGTGTACAATCTTCCAAAAATCTAGTTTGCTGTATGGTTGATATTAAAACTTCTGTAAAGCAAAAATTAAAGCTCATGTATGTTTATCTTCCCTCTGAATTCCCATCACCTTCATCAACTGAGCTTGGATTCTGCTTTGAAGCACTGGACCTGCTTCAACTGTGAAATTCTGTATTAAATATGGGTGTGTATATATATATAGTCAATATATAGGTAAATAGCACCAGTCAATCTTCCCAGATAACACCACACTAACTCCTACCAAGGGTCTGCAATCCACTGAGTAAAAGTGTCACAGCAAACCAGCCCTTAATGAAGATTGCTAATTGACAGACTTTATCAATCCTAGCAGAGAGATGATCTCAAAGCTCTGCTGTGCCTAGACAGAGAGTAGTGATGGTAACTCTGCATCCACCATCACCACCCAAACTCTACAGAGAGGGGAAAGCAAACCAGCACCACAACAGTGACTGGTCAGCATCCTGCAGAAGGAGATAGGATGCTGAGTGGTCCCAAAGTGCATTCATTCCCTCACTGAAGTCCTGCTAACCTTAACCTGGCATCTCCCACCTGTCTCCTCAGTTCAAAAGCTGGAGAGATCTGTGGTTCTACCCACCTACAGCCCACCAAAAAGCTGAGGAAGGAACAATGAGATGAACCCCAAGACAAGCCATGTAATTTTGAACTGATTTAGCCAAAGTGTGCTGCTCAAAGGGGCAATTCCATCCACTTCCAGCCTCAGGAACAACTGATCTTTCCTTAATGATGGCAAAGCCCAGCAAAGGGAAAGGTATTTTGAGAATAAGCACACAACATCAAAGACTTGCACCACACGTTTTCCCTCCACCTTACACACAATACTACGCTTATGTCATCATCTCAGAAATCTCTGGCATCCCCTCATGGACTTTGAAGTGTAGATTTACAGAGCCCAAATTCAAACTGCAACATCCGTAGCCTTAATTTGGGGGTTGAAAAGCCCTCAAAATACAGCAGGGACTGAAAGTAAGTCACAAAATTCAGGTACTTTCCTTTGTTGAAAGCATAACAGGATGCATGTAGGAGAACTTACCTCCACCTGAGCAGACCAAGTCAAGAATTGAATTCCCCAGCAGCATTTCTACCCAAACTCCCTTTTAACTCCTTCATTCCATCTAGGGGAGGATGAAAACTATTTGTTTTTGTTTTTTTTTTTCCTGAGGTTTTTAGTGTTCCCCTTTGCAGGAAAAGGATGCTGCATGGGAACACACCTCTGGATCTTCCCACCTGTGCCACCCAGATCACGAGACAGGATGCACCAGGCAGACACACACACACAGGATCCTCAGCTGGTAAAGGAAAAATTAAGAAAAGCTATGTTGCATGTCAGTAACAGCAACAGAGGCATAAGAGCCCAGGTGTGGCAGCTCCACTCCCCAGCATTTTATCACAAAATATCCCAAAAATCTCCATTATTTCTATTGCAGGTTTTTACACCAGATAAGCAGGGTCTTCTGGCATTAGAGATCAGCTGGTAAAGTTAAAAGAAAAAGCCAAATAGAGACTAGGAAGAAAGCAAATTGGGAAGGTGCCCTGCCTCAACACCTGTTGGAAACTCAAACACCACCCTCACCAACAAGCTGTAAAAGAGCCACTTTTAGGAGATGATTTTGGCTGCTCAGAAAAACTGCAGGGAAATTGCAGAGCTGCAGAGGATTTGTTTAACACATGTGAGTGCTTTTTAAAAGGTTTTCTCTCGAGGGAGAGAGGAGCAGCAAGTGCAAGTCTCAACTCTGCCGCCGGAGCAGTGACGGATGTCCTGCAGGACGCGTCCCACAGAGGATTATGGAGGAGCACATGGCAGTGCCTGCTGGAAAGGAGCCAGCTCAGGTTCCACCAGCGCTGCTAACCCAGCCACACGACTTCCAGAACATGACCCAGCCTGTTCAGCAGTCACTGCCACACTTTGTTTTTATGGTGACACACAGCCCGGATCCCCAGGCTGCAGCACGGGATAACCCCTCGGCCACGCTACAGAACCAGAGCATCATTCCAAACTGAAATGAGAAGCATCCTTAGAAAAAGGTGCTGGAAAAGCACAACCTGAAGCTTTGAGAGAAGGTGGGAGAGTTTTCTGCAAGGTGACACCGTGCCAGCGCTCACCAACAGGCAGATGGGACACAAAAAAACCTCCCTTGTCCAGATGGGTGACAAGTTGGTGAGGCACTGATCCCTGCTCTGCCAAAAACCCCACTGCACAGACACAATCCAAAACTTGCTCTACAGAGCTCAGAGCATTGTTTTGCCCTGTTCCCTGACTGCACCTACCCCATGCACAGGGAGAATGATCAGAATTCTTTTATTTAACCAAATGAAAAAAAGGAAAGACCCAGCGGGGTTGGAAAAAAGTAGCAAGGTCCTAAAAGCACACCCTAGGGTGAAGTGACAGCTATTATGGGGCTCTTTTCTGCTCCAGCTCCAACAGCCATAAAAGCTTTCCAACGCTGGAGAAGTCCAGAACAGCAATCTGGACAGAAAACGATTCATAAATCCTGGAAACGTAAATGATCCGCCTGCCAATTCCACCACGATGCTCCCAGCCCCAAGAGCCACACGTGCCAGCAGCCTGTGCAGAGGGCTCCCCTGGCAATCCAGGCTGGGGCCAGGGCAGAGCATCCCCCTTCCCCACACTGCTCACAAAACCAGCCAGACTTTCCCTAAAGTTGAGCAAATCAGCGCTGGTTTTTTGGATGAATGATTATGTTGCAGCATCTCAAACAAATTCATGCTGAGACCATGTGTCTTCACCAGAAGCAGAAGGTGGGAGGGATAAGATACTTTGGGGGCAGAAAGCACGATTTCCTTTTGCAAAGAGCGTACCCATGTGAAAAAGTGCTAACTACTTCAGCAGGGGGAAAAAAAAAAGTAAAAAAAAGTGGTTTTCTGTCCTCGGAGATCCAGCACAGGCTGACACCAGGCTGCCAAGGCACTCTATGTGATGAAGGAAGTTTTACAGATGCTTTAAAATTAGTATATTAAAACAAAATGCCATTTTAACTTAAAATACTGTACTATATAGTCAGCTCTATGTAGTAATGTTTACTTTTCTGAAACTGTATTTTTTAAAATAATTGCAAGCTAGGAGTGGAAAATGGCCAGTACAGATACAGCTGTACTGAATTAAGTTGGGCATTTCCCACTTGTTTACTGACCCCACACCTTTTACACAACCAAAAGCAGCAAGTTAAAAGAGAAACATGAGGTGTTATGTCAGCTTTAAGCTACACTTTAACACCCAGGTTTAGACTCCTCTGGACAGTGTGGGAGACTGAAAATCCACGCACAGCTGGAAATGCCTTTGATAATTAGTTTAAAATAGAGCTGTACAACTTATTTTGTTCCATTTCAGTGATCCAAACAAATAAGACTTCTTTAGGGATGTAACTTCTATAGTGTTATTCACACAAATAAGGACTGTTAAAATTCATTCTGAACCCAGGCCAGGAAAAGGTAGAAGAAATAGGATTTAGTTAAGCAGGCACAAAGCACCGTGATACTTTTACAGCTACCTGAACTCCACCAGCCTCCTGCTATCAAAAAAACCCCCCAAAAACAACAAACCTAAAGTAGTTTCCAGGGATGTACAACAGCCTGAAGAATCAAAAGGGGATGAAATACCAATGCAAGGAGGACGAGCAGCTCAAAATCGCTGGAAAATTAATGGGTGCACGAGGAGCTCTCGGGTTTCCATCTATGTACGCGCCGCTCCAACAGGTCCTTTCGGAGAGCTGCGCTGCGGAGCCGGGAAACTGCGGAAAGCGGCGGGGGAGCGCTGGGCGATCCCGGAGCCGGACCCCGCCGGGGGGCACGGCCCGGCGCAGCGCTGCCATGGCAGCTCCGCCGGGAACCTGGCGGAACACCGGGAGCGGAGCGGCACCGCGCTCACCCCCGGCTCTCGGAACGCCCCCCCGGGCGGGCGGGAGCGGCGGCGCGCGGCTCGGCCGGTACCGGGGCCGTGCAATGCGGGCGA
>JAOTQP010000521.1:1648660-1662183 GCA_026413545.1 Cichladusa arquata | reverse complement strand
TCCCGCCGCCCGTCGCGCGCTTCCCGCCGGCGGGATCCGGAGCGCGCGCGCGCTTCTCTCCCCTCCCCGCCCCCATCGCTTCCCTCAGGTTCCCGCCCGCCCCTTGGGAAGCGATTCCCGTGAAGGGAGGGCGAAGCTGGGAAAGTGTGTGTGCGGGCAGCAGCTGTTACATACCCCCAGCGCGCAGGCGAGCAGCCCTGAATGGAGCGGGAACTCCCCCCGGGGCCGATTGGCCCCGCGGCGCCGCTCGTCACGGCCGCGCCGCCCACGGCGGAGGGGGCGCGGCGGAGGGGCTGAGGGAAAGGCCTCTCGGCGGGAGGCAGCCCCGCGCTCCCCGCCGCTAGAACAAGAGATGGAGCTCGGGGCTCGATTTAAAGTCTGCGATCGTCGCTTTTCTCTCTCGCTTTGGGAAGTTGTGGATGGGGTGCTGGGTTCCCCAGGCGGGAGGAGCCGGGCCTGGTTCGTGCTCATCTGGGCAGCCAGAGCGTGCTGGGGAAAAGGGTGAAATGCAAACGCACGCCTTCCACGCTTCTATTAAAATGTGTATTTCGAGCACCTTCGCTCAAACCAGGTCTAAATCTGCTAGTTGGTTATTTTCGTTTCCAGCTGTTGTTCCGTTTCTCCGGGCGGGAGCAGTGCGGCGGTGCCGGGACAAGCAGGCACAGCAGAGCTCCCTGGAGCTGGGAGCTGCGGCTCGGTTAAACCCGGCAGGGCTGCAGCAACACCGGAGATCCAGCCCGAGCCTCGGCAACCGCAGGCAAGGAAGCAGAGGGGCTGGGGAATGAAGCGCTCTGGAGCTAGGCTCTTTCCAAACTCCAAAATTACGAGCACTAAAGTAATCGTCATGCAGCCAAGAAAGCCGAACGAGACGGGCGGGCACAGCCGTGCTAGCGCCGCTTTAGGATTGCCCTGCAATGCCTTTAAATCCCCGCCTCCAAACCCAGCGGAACTCTGGATTTTGTTCTTGGAATTGCTGTTACTTTTGCCCGTGGTGGCTGATGCCCATCTCTGGGCCGCTCCAGGGAAGGGGAGATGATCCTGCAGGCATCAGCACTCAAGAGCCTGTTTTTCCCACCGCTCTCCAAGCAATACGAAGTTTTTCTTTCCAGTAACTTTTGGCTGTCTGCATGAAGCAACCATTTCCAGAGAAATCCTTATTTCTGCTGCTCAGCGGGGCCTGCTGGCCCAGAAGGAATGGATGGAATAAAACATCATGTTGTGCAAGAGGACAGAAAACTCTGGCTTTGAGAAGAAACGCAGCCCTGGAAATAGTAAGGGAGGGTGAGTGTTTGGGTTGTTTTTCCATGGAAAAGGTTTACAACCCTTTCCTCCGCCTCCAGCACAGATGGGATCTTCATCCCTCCTCGAAGGGAGCAGCATATCCAAGCTGTTCCCATTCAGAGCCAGAATTGGTGATCCCCATCCGTCTCCTCTGGTTATTCCTACCAGACACCCAGGCACACGAGTCTGGGAAAAGTTTTGGTTCTCTGTGCCCACATGACATGAAATTGAGCTAGAAGGCACCACAACCACCTTTAGCATGTGCACAGAGCAGGCTTGGTTGGGATTTCAAAGACTGTGGAAGAGAGACAGGGGCTGGGCACACTCGTGGGGCCACGTGGGACACTTGGCATCACCTGCAGCTTTCGGATCTGGACCTGACACTTGGCCAAAAGCCCCGCTGAGCCACAGAGAGCTGCTGCTGACAGCACAGGATTAACAGTGAACTGCAAACATCCCCTTCCTGCGTGTGAAGAAAGCCCAGCTGAGTGAAAAAGTTTGGCAGTGAGGAGGGAGGGCCCTGGGAGCCTTCCTGGAGGATGAGAGCTCCCTCGAGGAGCCACCCCACACTGGGTGCCTGCAGGGAAATGCTGGGGCAGCCTGAGCTGGAGGAACAGATCACACTGCCTGGGCTGACGCTGCTCCAGGACACAGCTGGGTGGAAAATGGTACCTGGAAGGATGGGACACTGCAGCAGAACCAGAACCACTCTGCAGGCAGGATGTGCACAGCTCCAGGGAGGCTCTCAACACCCACCCCTCTGCACTCCTATGCACCAGGACACGCAGCCCTTCCAGACGGATTCCCTGCTGCCTCTGGTCCTTTTCTAGCCTTCCAGTGCTTGTGTCTGACCTCGGTTTGGCACAGCCAAGCCACTCCACGCCCAGGGCACAGGGGAAAGCTTCTCCCTGTGCTAGTCCTAGAAACACACTGGCATCCCTCACTTTTTTAGGCTCCAGCTGAGCAAACATAGGTGCTGCTCTTCACACCCGCCAGCTGCCCTGCTCTGGGGCACGAGCTCCCTCACTGGCTCCAGGGCTTCATTTGCACAAGCTGCCTTTTTTCCTCCCTCATCCCTGAGCCTCAGGCTGCAGCTGCTGCTCTGGGACTGGCATCACTTGCACCTGAAGGCACTGGGGCTGCCCCACAGCCCAGGAGTTCCCCCTGATTTTTGTGCCCTGCATGTCTGCTCAGAGGGGATCCAGGAGCACAGAGGTGATGCCTGCACCTCCAATTCCTGCAGCAGCAGGCAGACACCACGGCCAGACAGGAGACTGGTGTCCTGGGGCTTGTCAAGGTCCTGGGAAAGAGGCAGGAGCTTGGAGCAGGGTGGTTTGTGTCCCCCCTGGCTACGCAGGCCCATTGTGCTGCCTTCCCTCCTGACACTATCCTGCCTGCCCAGGAAAGCTTCCTGCAGCCTGGTTATCTCTGCCTCAGCCTCACCCAGGCCAGAAGAAGCCCTAAACACAGCCCCTCAAAGCCCAGGTGTAGCCAGGGATGGGGCCAGCTGGCTTTTAGAGATCACAAAGCCCTGAATTCCCTCATTCTTCTGTCCTGCCCAATGCCCCCATGACAGCAAAGAGGACTGGTCACTGGTGGTATATTTATATATCAATACAAATAAAAACAAAACAACTCCCAAAAAAGTAATGACAACAAAAAGGCTTCTCTGAGAGCAAAATAGGAACATTTACAAATACTTCTGGCTCTGGCTTGGATCAAGTTAATGTTAAATACAAAAAAAACAAACAAAAAAAAAACAAAACACAAAAAAACCCCAAAAGAAAACAAAACCTCCCAAACCCTGCGCCCCCCTCCCCCAAGATTATAAAAAAATAAGAATATACACATTCAAAGAGCTTATTACAGTATAAAGTTGGGGAGGCCCAGGCAGTGGTGGGGGCTGGGGCCGGGGCAGAGGCTCGTTGCCTCTCCAGGGTTTGGGGTTTGTTCTTGCTCAGCGCTTTCCCAGCCCATGACTCAAGGCAGGGCTGGGCCTGCAGGTTCCCAGCGGCAGCTTGGGAAAGCCGGGCAACCTGGAGAGCCGGTCGGTGCCACGGCCCCGTCACCTCGTACCTAGCGACTCCCACAGCAGCGCCCAGGGGGCAGGGGATGCCTGCCAGCTCAGCACCCCCGACACCCCAACCCTCCAGACCTCCCAGGAGCACAGCTGCTGTCTCTCTCCGTGGGGAAGATGAGACAAACAGACGGGGGGACGCCATCGAGTACCCCTGTGCCTCCAGCGGGGTGGGCACAGGATGGGTGCCGGGTCCCAGCGCTGCCCGTGAGGGGAAATAAAGGGAAGGGGGAAGACAAGACAGAGCCAGGACCAAACTCACCGCTCGGGAGGTCACAGCAGTGAGGTGGCAGGACAGCGGGGAGCTGCTAAAGGGGAGGTTGTATATATGTATCTATATAATAGCCAGGGGGTCACAGCGGGGTATATTATATACACACATACATACAGACACACAGATGGAGCGTCAGCTGAGACCGAAGCACGCGCCTCTTCCTCAGCCCAAGACCGGGAATACATTTCCTAGGGCTCTGCAAAGCCCCTCTCTAGGTACATCTTAGGTGGTCCCAACAACAAAAAAAAGAACAAAAAACCAAAACAAAAAAAAACCCCCCAACAACTCGAAGAGAAGACAAACCACCTCCCCCAACCAACCAAACCCAACCAAAACACGCCGGGGAGGAGGAGCGAGAGCCCCCTTCCCGCGCCGGCAAGCGGCAGCCACCGTTTGGGTTGAATAAGGCACAGTTCCACAGCAGTGCTGACACCGAGCCGCTCCGGCAGCCAGTCCCGGCGGCAGCGGGCAGCCCGAGGGCTCAGGGTCTCAGTGCCCCGGCGCGCTCCTCTGCAGCAGCAGCCCCTGGCGCTGGGCGTGCTCCAGGATGGCGGTGTAGCAGAAGTGGTACTGCTCGGGGGTCTGGATGCTGAAGGCGCGCTGGGAGCGCATGCGCAGCACCGTCTGGTAGATGTTCAGCGTGCCCACGTCCTGCAGCTGCGACAGGCAGATGTCCAGCGCGCAGAAGGTACCTGGGGATGGTGACAGGGGTGGTGTCAGACAGCAAACAGCACCGTCACTGCCCCTTGTGAGAACCCCCACTGATCTCCTGTGCGGACTTCTCCCGGGTCTGATGGTTGAGAGAAGTCCTGAGGACAGCGTGTGAACACACCGTGTGTTGGAGTCAGTGAGTCAGGGGTCTCTCTGAATTCTTCAGTAATTTTAGGGTGAGTTCTAATGCTTTTAGTAAGTGAAAGATTTCAAATGCCACAGTAGCAGAGCAAGTTCTAGTGAAGGCTGAAACACACTGATATCTTCAGTAGAGGCTCCAGGCCCACAATTGTAGACAGGACTTAGTCATAATAGAGCTATAGTAAGAATATTGCTTACATTTCTTAGATAGAACAAGATAGATTGTATGTGTAGTTCTATATGTAACCTGGTGTGCTAAGAAACTAGAATTCTAATAGGTTAAAGAGTGGTGGTCTGAGTTTGTGTCTTAGCTTGCTGGAAAAATCCTATATAAGAGTTTGTATTGGGGAGAGCTGTTGCTTTTAGCCATTGGCTTTTGCCAGGGCTTCCAGCCATTCACTTATTGCTCATTGCTAGCTGCTTTGCCATTGCTTTTTGCCATTGCCTGTTGAGACTGATGTGCTTTGTAGTAAGATGTGCTTTGTAATAAATAACCTTTTTAACTATTAGCTGCCTTGCTTATTTAAGATAACCTGACAAAGTAGGAGCCAAGAGCTCAGAGTAGGAGCCTAAGAGCTCCGGAGTAGGTGCCTAGGGCACTGGAGGTCAGAGAGAACCTCCACACCATGGATTGCCAGGATGGAAATGCCCCAGGGAAAAGCTGGACTTGTCACCCCACATCCAGCCCCAAACCTCCCCCACACCCATTACCTGTCCTGCCAATGCCAGCGCTGCAGTGCACCACGACTGGGGGTCCCCCGGGGTGACCCTTGAAGCGAGGCCCCAGGGCGCTGACAGCCACTCTCTGCTGCTGCTTCACGGCCCCCAAAAAGTCAATGAGAGTGGCAGCAGAGGAGGGGACGCCATAATCCGGCCAGCTCAGGTACTGGAAGTGGGACACCAGCCGCCGCTCCCTGGTCTGGGGGAAGCAGGGGGTTCAGACCCTCATTCCTCCTCTGACCCCCGTGCCATTCCCCCACCAGGCAGTGTGGGCACCCACCTCTGAGCTGTGGATCTCCAGGATGGTTTTCTTGTAATGGTTGAGGTTCTCTACGCCCAGGTTGGTGATGGTCAGGGCCCCAAAGCACACCTGGAAATCTTTTTCCAGGGGCCAGTACTGGCCACATTTCCTTCTGCCTCCTTCCTCCAGCCTGGGAGCAGGACAAGGACAAGCTGGTAATGCCCTCCTTGCCCTGCCTGAGACATCTCCCATGCCACCCAGCCTTGGTGCTTTGGGGATCAGCAGGGACCAATCTGTTCCCTTCAGGGACCCAATGTCCCCCCTCTATGGGGGCTGGCACCACTGCTGCAGGATCACCTCACCGAGCCCAGTGCTGCTCATCCCACACCAAAAATGCTCATTTTGCACAGGAAAAGAGGGCTGTGTCCCTCCCTGAGCACTCACCGGGTTGTCATCACGATCACCAGGACGTTCTGCTCCCACACCATGCGCCAGAAGTCACCGTAGGTGTTTTCCAGAGGCCCTGCAGGGATAACCTGCACATCAGCCCAAAAACTCACAGATTTGGACAACCCCAGCTGCATCTACCAGCCCCCCATCACCCCACAGGGAACCACAGCCCCTACCTGTGGGGGCAGACCCAGGTGTGGATCCACAAACACAGCCTGCAGCTGTCACTGACTGCCACCCCCAGCACCGAGTCCCTATGGCTCAGTGCTGATCCCACCTCTCTGCTCATCCTTGGGGCAAATCCAGAGCTGGGATAGGGGCAGGGAGAGGCAGAGAGCTGCAGTCGTGGATGAAGACAGACCCCCTTGCTCTCTCCCAGGAAAAACTTCAGTCCACTAGCTGGAAACTGAGAGGGGAATAAATACACCCAGGGAGGAGTAAATACACCCTGAGAGAAGGGGGACCTGCTGGGCAGTGCCCTGCTCCTGGGATGTTCCCCATGGCCAGTGGCTGACCCTGGGCAGAGAGGTGGAACCCATGGGTGCTCCATCAGGAGCAGAACAACCCCAACCCCTCGTTGGCTCAGCCATACCCTGAGTGCCAATGTAAGCATTCCTCTGCTTGTAGCCATCCATGAAGCTGGCGTTGATGTAGTCAGTCAGCTGCAGGGAGAAAAGCATGGATGAGATAAGGTCTCCAGAACCCTGGCACAGCTTCCCACAGGCCTGTGAGTTTCCCTCCCGGGCTGGCTCACCTCGGGGCGGCTGTACGGCTTCGCCAGCTTGACACGGGTTTGGTCCAGGCAGGGCACGTCCCCGTACCGGTTCTTGTCCTGGTTGTAGGGTGCCCTGGAAGGTGGGGCAGAGGGAAGCAGGGATGTATTCCAAGCAAGGCAAATGCAGAGCATCCCTCCCTCCCTCTGTGCAAACCTCTGGGGCCCGTAGCCTGGGCTCTGCTGCCATCACCTGGCCAAAGCCTCGGGAAGCAGAGTCCCAGCCAGGTCCTGGTCCCTGCTGTGCTCTGCGGCTCCCCCCTGTTCCCAGAACCCGCAGGACCCACAGAAGGGGCTCACACCTCCCTAGGCCGGGGTTCTCTGTCACTAACCCAAAGCACCACACCGTGCAGAGGCCGATGGACCCCCCCTCCCAGCAGCAGGAGCGTGGGGTGGGGGGACACCCAGCTTTTTGGGGTGAGAGGGGCACCTGGCTCCTCCCAGCGACTCACAACGAGCAGACGAAGGTGCCGGCCGGGCTCCTGCGCCGGATGTCTTCGTACTCCTCGTAGATGCCACGTTTCTGCTTGTGGCTGACGTGATCCAGCAGCTCCTGGAGGGTGACAGACCGGGGCCCGGGGACGTGGACGGAGCCGTTATCTTTGGGGGCCGCCAGCGGCACCAGGATGAGCTCGTCCAGGGGGTCGGGGTGCCCGTTCTGCTGGGGCAGGAACCGGCAATTCCAGCTCAGGGGGTCCAGTTTGAGGGACCCCCCGAGGTACTCAGGGAGGCATTCCCGGGGCAGGTGTTCCTTCAGCTCTGACATCTTCACCATCTGCACCTGTGAGAGGGAGACAAAAGGCGGGGGTGACTCCAAGAAGGCTGGAGAGGATTCACTGGGGATGGGGATGCCAAGGCTGTCTGGTGCCCAGCAGCTTCCAGCAGATGGGGCTGAACGGTGCAAAGCTGCTTCCAGCACCTCCTCACAAAGGGAAAACAGCCTCAGCCCAGCTGAGGGTCCTGTGCCAGGAGAGTCCCATGCCAGGAGGGTTCCCTGCCAGGAGGGTCCCCGCTCACCCGCTCCCGCAGCTTCTCCTTCAGCAGCAGGCTGATGATGGAGTAGGGCACACGGAACCACATGGGCGCTCCCACGATGAAAACCTTCTTGAGCCGGGCTGGGAAGGCACCCTGCGGGGTCAGGAGGGGGTCAGACCCACTCTGCTGTGGCAGGGGACACATCCCAGCAGAGGTGACAACCAGCAGAGGGACCTCACGATGGCAATGCCACATGTGAAGCGTGCCTCACATGCTCACAGCTGTGCTTGTCTTTATGAGTCGATAAGGAAACAAATTACTTCCTTGGAATTAGGCAGGCAGAGGGTTTGGCTCCGCGGGGGAGAGGTGAAGACTGGGAACCGGGATTATGCAAAGAACACGCCCCGGCCAGTATTTACTCTTATTGCTTTTTTTTCCGGAGAAGGGAGGAGGCACCAAATGCCAGCACGATGAAAAAATAATTTGCATCTGCTTTCCCAAAAGCGCTGCCAGCAGCTGTGAGAGGAATCCAGCCCGGGGACAGCTGATCCCTCCCGCCCGCGCCGCAGCCACAGCCGGGTGCAGCCTGTGAGCTCTCAGTGCCCTCCCCAGCTCCTGGAGCTGCTGCTCCTCGGCTCAGACGTGGTCAGCGTGGTCTGAGATGCAAATTGGTGGCAAAAATGCAGGACTTTGGGTTCTTATCCCCAGACACCAGTTAACCCCCAGGCAGCACCTTGAGCAGATTGAGGATCTTCTTGCTGAGGTCCAGCTCGAAGTTGGTGTACTGAGACCCTGCCATGTCATAGATGAACACCAGCCCATTCCTCTGCGTCTCAAAGCTGAGAGGAGGAAAAGAACAACGTCAACCCCACAACATGCAGCCCCCTGGCTCCTGCATCAGAAGCTCTGCCCCACGCCGAACCCCAAAAATCCCTTCCCACACTTCCAGAACTCCCAGACCCAAACATTGCTTCTGCACTTCCCAGCTGCTCCACCATCTCTTCCTACAACCCTCATTTACGCCTGACTCGTGCCTTAAGCCTGCCTCAGCAGCATCACCCATGATGGGTAAGGTCAAAAACAGAAAGAGCCCAGCAGGATAAATGGCAGGGGAATGTCCTGAGTTTATATTTTTGGCAGGGCTCACGTTACGTCTGGCTGATGGTGGGGCTGCCTCCTCCCCAGCCAGAGCCTGCAGGAATCTGGGGCTTTGCTAAACTGAACCCAGGGCGTGGACAGGGCAAGGCTGCAAAGAGCCTGGTTCAGGACTTGGGGGATTTTATTCCCCTGCTGAACAACTCGACAAGGAGGACCGGCTGGTCAAACCAGGGAATTCAAGCCACGGGGAGCAGTGATCTCCCTGGAAGGGACTGTGCTCCCCAGGGACCCTCTGGTGTGAGACAGGGTAGCCCTGCAGAGGCAGGCTCACCTCTCCACAGCTCGGTCCAGCAGGTAGAAGAGTGCCTGGAGCACCACGTGCTGCACGCTCTTGCTGGGGTGGTGCAGCTTGGCTGTGAACAGGGCGATGGAGGCTCCCGAGGGGTCCCGCACGCTCTGCAGGGAAACGGGGTCAGGCTCCTGCTGGGAGCAGAGCTGGGATCAGCCCCCAGCTGGGACCCCCCCCGTGGGGGACACCCCACCTACCAGAATGGTGAACTTGCCGCTGAGCAGCTCCGAGCGCAGCGGCTCCTCGTGCGGCTTCAGCTTCACAATTCCCTCCTTCAGCCGTGTCTCCTGCGGGCAGGGAGGGCAGTGACAGGGGGCACAGGCACAGGGCTGCCCCACCCAGCCACCCCAGGGAGCCTCTGCTCCATGGCAGCATTCTCCAGCACTCTCCCCAGTAACAGAAGGAGCAGCTTTGCAACACTGGGGTGGAAAAGGTGTGCGTGGATCTATATCATTAATATATAGGGGAATGCTCTGTGGGCAGCACACACCAGCCAGGAGGGCAGCCCACGAGCTGCTCCCAGAGGAGGGGAAGGGACCGGGATCGGTGGCATCTCCATGGCAACCTGCCTTGGCTGAAAAAGGATTTTCCAGCTGGATAAAACTTGTAAGGGAGAGAGGAGAAGAAGAAAAAGGAGCAGGGGAGGGAGGGTGGTCCTAGGGAGCAGGGAGCCCTCAGATGGGGGTTCCAGCCCCTCTCCCTTACCCGGTAGGAGTGGAAGAGCTCGATGGCCCGCAGGACGTCGAACTTGCGGGCCATGAGGAACTTGACAGCCACATTCCAGGAGAGAGGGGACACATTGTACTGGCCTGTCCACTTGTTGATCTCCTCCAGGAACTGCTTGGTTGCCTGTGGGAGAGATTGGGGGCATGCAGTGAGACAGGGTGAGAGGAAAAGGAGGAGGAGGAGGAGGAGGTGGAGGGGAGCCCAAGGAGCATCCCTGGTCATTGTTGGAGCTACAATCCTCCAGCTCCACAACAAAAGTAAGGGTGGTGGCGATGGAGATGGCATAAATGTCACATGGGAAAGGGAGCAAGGGGTGGGAAAATGGCCTGTAGGCTGGGGGACACTTATGGGAAGGAGAGGGGAGCAAAGGGAGGATTTTACAGGCAACAAACTCCCATTCAGACACAGCACAGCCCCATCAGCTGGCAGTGGCCTGCTGGGGCTGCAGCTCCACCACGGAGCAGTGAATTTGGCTGTGGGATCACAGGTAATGAACATGGAGGGCTGACACTTGGACCTGCTACAGACACGGACCAGCTCGCCCAGTAACACCAGTTTCACACACACATGGAACACCAGGAGGGTCCCAGGACAGAAGCAGCTTTGCCTTCTGCTGTGCACTGATCTCCTGTCCCACACAGGAGCCCCGAGGGAGATGGGGCAGAGCAGCTCAGTCTTCCAGCACATCCTGCTGGAAGGATGCAGGCAGGATGGAGGGAGGGAGGAACCACACGCCTCGCTCCCACCAGGCACACGCCAAAATGAAACAGTTTCCATCCTCTCTCGGGGGAGGAGGCGGAGGAGGGACAGGGAGTGCGGAGCGCTGGCTCCGGGAGCGGGGAGCGCAGGCAGGCGGCGGTGTAGGATGTCAGGCAGCGGCACGAAGTTACTGGGAACTATTCAGAGCTACTGGGAGCTATTGAGCCAGAAAAGCTTGTCGGTGTTAATGACTTCCGACAGGAGGAAGCGAAGGGCCGGGGTTTATCGGCGGCTGGAGGCGCGGCAGGGACAGCGAGCCCCTCTCGTGGGATGGGCCAAAGGAGCCCGGCTCATCCCAGGGGTCTGTCTCCCAGCACACCGCAGCCCCGAGCTCCCTAGCTTGGTCCCAGAGTCGCACAAAGCACCACAAATATAAAATAAATGAGGCAATACAGGAACCATCTTCGGCCTTAACACAGCACACATCCACTCATATAGGAATATATCCTATCCATGAATGTATCCTATCCAATCTATCCTGGGCACACCTCGACTTTGCCAGGGCATCCCCCGAGGCTCCCAGCTGCCCAAAATGCAGGGCTGCAGATGCAAACCCGAAATAACAGTGAAGATGATCCTTCCCTAAGACGTGCAGGACAGTCAGGGTGTGGGGGTGAGGCACAATTCCCACTTCCCTCGGACCAGAACCGACACCTTGCAGCCTGAGATGGCAATAAAGCCCCCAGAAGATGGGAAGGGTGTCCCCAAATGATGGAAAGAGGGGCCCAAAGGGCATGATGGCAATGAGAAGAGGATGCCTGAACCACAGTGTTCACAGTGAAGTCACACTTCACACAATCCCATTCCCAGCATCTGTCACGAGGCATGACGGCCTTTTTGTAAGGGGAAGACGCACCAGAACGAGCACTGGCTTTGCAGGGCAGTTCAGCCATGAATTCCAGCTTTCCCTGGGAACAAAACCAAATTCCAAACTTACCAGTGCTGCCATTCAACAGCAGGGAGCCAGGCGTTACGGAGCTGAGCATCAATGCAGCCACAGCTCTGCCCCCTTGGTGCGCTCCACTGGTCTCATCATCATTCCTAGCCCCGATCCCAGATGGATTTACACACACATCAGTCCCAGCGGAGCAGGGATCGCTCCACGTGCCAAAAACAAAGCCTGGGACCTGGAGCTGCAGCACCAAGTCCTGTTTGGGCAGCACTGGCAGTGGAATTGTCCGTGGCTGGGCGTTGGGAACAATGCTGGTCTTTGGAGAGCTGGCGTCATCCATGTCCCCGCTCTGCTGGAGCAGGGTGGTGACAAAGCCACCGCTGCCGGAATCCAGGGGTTCTTCCAGCCCTCCTCCTCCAGGCAGCAAACCTACCCTCCTTCTTCAGCCTGGGGAGGTGGGGGATAAATCTGTGAACATTGTAGCTGGGCTGAAAACCCTCAAGGAAAACTGGTTTGGCTCCTCGGGGATAAGCTAGGGAGGGAACTGCAGAGAGCCAGAAGAAGAGATGTCCCAAGGCTGGCCTAAGAGGAGAAGGGTGAATTCCCCCCTCTCTTGCTGATTTTCATCCACGGGAGAGTGGTGGAAATATTGATGGTCCCAAGAAGGATGAAAGGGTGGCAGGAAGAGCATGTTCCAGCCCAAGCCACCACTTACCCATGGAAAGAAGGAAATTCCCATCATTTTGGCTCCCAAGCCACCAAGGGCAGCACGAAAGGCAGCTTGGTCAGACCAAACTGATGACCCAAACCTGGAGCCATTATTGCAAACACCTTTTCACCTTCTCCATCCAGTATTCTCAATCAAACCAAACATCTCAGATCCCTCTCCTGCTGCAAACCAGCCTTCCCTGCCACCGCAGGATCTCCAAAACCCTGTTTCTGGAAGTTCTGCCCCCTCCATGACACAGGAGAAACGCAAATGTCAGGCACCTGCGGGGACAGAAGGCAAAGGACACTCCCCATTCCTTGGAATTTTATCACACCCTGGAGAGAGCAGTGCTGCTCCCAGGAGGAAAAAAACCTGGTAGCTCTACATTTGCAGCACAGGCTGCAGGAGGGGCTCTTCCACGGAGGTTTTGAGAACTCGGCATCTCCGATCCAACCCACCTAAACCTCCCTGTAGAAACGAAGGATTTTTAAAGGAGAGAAAACCAACCAGCCAACCGACCATTTTGGAAGGAGAACGGGACCTTTTGCCCTGGCTCTGCAGCCCCCAGCGCCACCAGCGTGGCCAGTGTGACAGCCCGAGGGGGCAGAGGGAGCCCGGCAGTCCCGCTCCAGGGCTCCACATCCCCACGCCGAGGGAAGCGCAGCGGCCGCGGCTGGGGAAGAGGACAAAGGAGGGGACAGGCAGGGATGGCTCCGGCCACCCGAGGCGGCCCGGCCGGCTCCAGGGCCCCGTTCCCCGAGCCCAGCAACATCCTCCCGCGGTGACGCAAGGCCGGCGGAGGAAGCCGGGACGTCACGGGAGGCCTGGGGCGTGGGAAGCGCGTGCACACGCATCCATCCCCACGCATCATCCCCACGGCTGGGGAGCCCTGCCGGCAGGGACACGCTGCCCCGGGGACGTGGGAAGCAGCCAGGGCACGGGCCGTGCCGGGGCTGCTGGGGAACGGGGAGGCTGGGGGGGTGCGCGGATGGGGGGTGCAGAGTGGGTGCTGCGTGGGCACGGATGGGGGGGATGCGTGGGACGGGGGAATCGCCTGGCTGGGAAAAAACCAGCCTGGCAACCCGCGGTAGCCAAATAACGATGGGAAAGGAGCGGTGGGGGGAAGGAACCGCCGGGGTCCTGGCCAGCCCGACGCGGGGAAGAGGAGCTCGGCGGGACCTACCTGCTCCTCCTCGGCGCTGAGCTCCGCGGCCATGCTGCGCGCCGGGCCGGGCCGGGCCGGGCCGAACCGGGCCGAACCGAGCCGGGCTGCTCTAGGCGGAGGGCGCCCCGGCGGAGCCCATCCCCGGCGCTGCGGGCACCGGCCCCTCCCGGCGGCGAGGGCGGC
>JAOTQP010000521.1:1637299-1648268 GCA_026413545.1 Cichladusa arquata | reverse complement strand
GGCCCCGCCGAAAGTGCGGAGGAAATTAAAATAAAATAAAATATATATATATATAAAAATTAAATATATATATATATATATGTATGTATGTGTGTGTGCGTATGCGCGAGCCCCCCGGGAAGTTTGGCTCGGCCCGGGAGCGCCGCTCGGCTGGGCCGGGCCGAGCCGAGCTCCCGCCCCGCTCCGCTCTGCCCCGGCGGGGGCGGCGGCAGGAAGCGCCCGCAGCCCCCGGTCCCTCCTCCCGTCCCCTCCCCGCCGCTCCGCCGACCCCGCGGGGCGGGCGGGGGACAGGAAGCGCTCCCCGGCGGGGGGGCGAGCGGGGGACAGCGGCCGGGATGGGGCCGGAGGGGCCCGGGCACCCCCGAGCTCCGCGCCGGCTCCTCTAGCCCCGGTTCCGGCCGCGGCGGGCGGGAGCGCCGCCGCTAAAATGGTGGCAGCATCCTCCTCCCTTCGCTGGTGCTGGATGAAATTCCCGGCAGCCGCATCCTCCCTTGCTGTTAACTGGATGAAATTCCCGGCACAGCATTCTCCCTTGCCGGGATTGCAGCCGCGCAGCCTTCCCCCCACGAGCAGGAGTCCGGGGTTTCCAGGCGTCTCTTTCCACTCCCTCCTCCTCGATCCCTAAATTGCATTTCCCAGCTGAGCGCAGGTGTCAGCGCCTGGACGAAGAGTCCCGAAGCTCCTCCGGGAAGGAGCGGGGATCCCGGGGAAGCACAGCAGCGATCGCTCCGAAAAGCCGGGCCCTGGGACAAGGGGACATTTTGTTCAGCCGAGGAGCACTGTGCTGGCAGCGTGCCTGCAGCCGGAGCCTGTGCACCTAACTGGGAGAAAATGGAAGTAGGGCAGAGGGAAGGGGCTGAGCCCCGGCTGGATGAGAGCTCCAGGCTGGGTCTGTCCGCCAGCGCCCCAGGCCACGTCTCCAGGTCGAGCTGCCCGCTCAGCTCTCCTGCCCCAGGCCAAGTTTCAGCTCCCGGTGGGGTGACCCCTCCAGCGGAGCTGCTGCCCGTTCCAGCTGGGAGTGGGATCGCACCCAGCAAACACAGCAGCCACAGCACCGAACTGCGCTGGCCCCTGCGACTTCCGTTTGACACCCTCCCTCCAAAAACAGCCTTTCGTTCCCAACAGGAACTGTAAGGCAAATATTTATTTCTCCAGCCCCGCTCATGCTTTTAAAAGGGAAACTATGAGGCATCATCTGGAGCCGGCGGGAAACTGCAGTCGCTTCCCTCTCGCTCTCCATCAGCGCACACAGCCCCTCTCCGGCTGTATTTCCTCTCCTTCCCTCGCTGGAGGACCTTGGAAGGCTGCTGGAGGGCAGTAACCTGAGCTGCAGCTTTCTCTGCCCTAAGGGACGCACAAATCTTCCATCCAGATGCCCACCTCCGGGTTTAATTGCCTGATGGAAGGAAAACCGTGCTGACAGGAGGCTGGATGCGTCTCCTCCGCAGCTCTCTCTCCCCCGCACCTGTCTGCCAGCCAGGGAGCCTGAAGGTGGGAACCCTTGAGGGATGGGGAGGTTAAGGCACTCCAGGTGCTCATCCTCTTTCCCTGGGCCAGCTGCTTCATATGTTAAAAAAAAAGAAAACAGTAAATTAAGCAGCTGTTTGAAAGACAACAGCTCCGAGCGCTGCGGGGCCAGGGTGCCACTTGTTAGCCGGAGAAGGGGAGCGGAGGGCAGCCCCCTCCCGCGGCCAGGCCGGTTCCTGCTGCCCGCTGCTATCATCAACAGCGGCTGCACAGCCAGATGGTCGCACTCAGCCCACACGCTTGGCACAGAAACCAGGCTTCTTCTGGGAAAAACAGGGGGTGCAAGGGCAGGATACAAGCGCACCCGCTATCTGCAGGTGGCCATCCCCACTCTCAGTATCTCCTCCAGGGGCATTTCCATAGAGCTGGGAGAAGAGTCCCCAGTGCTGCTTTGAGCTTGGTGTTTCATCTCCCTCCTTTTCACCAACCTGGGGACAGCCAGAATAATCACTTCATGCCCCTAAAACCAGGGAGGGGGAGCAGCCGGTGCTTAAAAAGTGGGATTGGGCTGGGATGAGAAAGACAGGACAAGAGATTGAAGTACCTCGATGTGCAGAGAATTAAACCCACACAAGCGTTTCCTCTGCTCCAGTCAGCACTGGAACCAATTTTTCAATCCCTGTTTGGGAGGCACAGCACGCATCCACCCTTAGGTAGCAGGAAGACGCTCAAGAATTTGTCTTTCTGAGAAACCTTTTATTTGGCACGATCAATGGTAGCGTTTTTCAGAGCGAACCCATTCCTTCCTCCCCCCACTGAGAAAAGCCTGGAGGAGAGAGAGGCCTCTGCCGTGCTTGTGCTGCACAAAGCCCCGTTCCGAGGCAGGTCCTGCTGCAACGCAGGGAAATTTAGATTTTCCCAAAAACGCATGGGTGCCGAAAATCCAGCCTTTGGATTTACAGCAGCTCACTGCAAACTTCTTGTCAGTAACAACTTTCACTGAAAAGGCCTCAGAAAACAGCTGGATCAAAGGCTGAGAAGCCCCGATTTCCAGGGCTTGGGAAGGTGGGGCTGCTGCAAGGGTCACAAGCAGCAGCTGCACCTCAGAGGTCCAAGCACTGTTCCTATGCTGGAGTTTTGCCCAGACTCTAACAGAAGCAGGGTCAGGAGCTGATCTGCATCCCTGTGCTATGGGGATGGATCATTTCCCAACACACGACTGCTTTAGCGAAGAACCAGACAATCCTGTTAAGGCCTCACAGAAGTCCTGGCAAAAAAAAGTATGCAATAACAAATAAAAAAGAAAAAATCCAGCAGCACCTGGGGCAAGATACTCCACTGTCATGCCCTTTAAACAAAGCCATCCTATCATCATTCCTCTGCCCCCTCCCAGAGGCAGAGTGAGAAGCAGGGAGCCTTTTCCCCGCTCCCTGCCCAGCAGTTTAGCTCTCCATCTGGCTCACTGCTCCACCCCGGCCCTCCAGAGACTTTTCTGGCTGTGGGGTGGACAAGTGTTCCAGCTCGTAGCGTCCGTTCCTCGCGGCCTCCTGCCCGCTGGGGTGGCCCTGCTGCTCCGCCAGCTTTTTACTCCTCTTGCTCTCGATGATCTGCTGGAGCTGCCTCCCGGCATAGTCGGGCTTGGCCGTGAGGGCGGTGGGGGGCACGGCGAGCCCCAGGATCTCGGGCACCATGTAGGGCCGCAGCCAGCCCACCAGCGGGGTGCTGCCGGGCGTGTAGTGCGTCTGCTTGTGGTAGACGAGCAGCCCGTCCACCTGTGGGCAGCAGAGACAATGAATGAAAGGGCAGAGCTGAGGCTGCTGCAGGTGAATGACCAGGCACCAGACAACGGCTCTGTTCTGAGTTTGCAGGCCAAAACCACCAGCTGGATCGTTTTTCCTCAAGCGGTGCAATAAATAGCGGAAGGGAAAGAAGAGACCTGCAGAGCTCCTGCCCTGAAAGATCAGTGACTCCCAGATGGCTTTAAATTGTCAAAGGCAAATGAGTCCAGCCTGGTGTCAGCACAGAGCAATGTCCTCTGGATGCTTTCATCCCATTCTGCACAAAAGCCAGAGAGTTTCTGAATAAGGCAGCCCACTTTACTGGATTAGGGTTATTTTAAATAATACATTTGGAAAGTAATTAGCCCGAGCGTGTGACGCCAAGGAGCCCCGGCTCCTAACAGCTCCTTCAGCTGGCTTATGCCAAAAAAATTCTTAAATGTTTCCCAGGAGATAACTTCTCCTAGCAATCAGTGACAGTTAAGGGCACTCAGGACTTTAAAGGTTTAGGCCCTAACTCTTGTGCTATTTCCACACTCTGCAGTGCTGCAGCTGGCTGACGTTTTCCCCACTTCCCCACCGTGCTCAGGGATTCTCGTCCCCCCTCTTCCCACGCTTCCCAGGGGTGTGCTCTGCAAGGTTGGATCCTGCTGTCAGGCTGACTAATGCTGGAGGTGGTGCTCCTCTTAGCTCAGCGCCACAAGCTCTTAAAAGGCCATTTGGCTATGTGGAAGAATGGCTGAGTGTGCAGAAGAGAGGAGGACAAGAGCCCACCTCGGGATGAACTGCTCCCAGGCCCCTCCTTGATCTTACAGCCTCCAGAACAGAAACACTGACCGAGCACAAAGCAGCATATGTCCACTCCTGCTCCACAGATGCTAACCTCTGACAGAGAGTGTAAAGCTTCTGGCACTATTCTGGCCATAATTTTCAGTTAACATCTTGCAAAATAACCCCAGAAAAAGGGGGATTTCTGTGCTAGGAAAACATAAAACCAGAACAGTAAACATCATGATGAGCTTGTGCAACCCATGTGGATATATAAAGTGAAAAGCTTTTCCCCCACCCTGCCCCCTGGGAAGAATCAGATTCTGCAGCACTCCAGTACATCCAGCCCATTCCTGTGGGTCCGTGGCACTTGATGAGACATGGGGATTCTCCGGCACCCACAGGAATGCTTTGGTGAAGATCAGAGCCCAGAAAGGCCTTCCAGATCTCTCCAAATACCTTCCCCAAGCTAGAGAATTCAAAGGAGTTCAGCCTGGTGGAGATAGCTCATATTCTCCATTCCCTGATTTAAGTGATTCCTGTATTCCTTCCCGTTTGTTTGATTTGTTGCCTGGGTCCCTGCTCCGACCCTGAGTCACCACAGTGACAGCAGCCACATCAGAACAAGGACTGACACTGTCCCTAAATGACCAAACCTGAGGAGAGACTGGCCTGGCAGGATTTAACATTCCACAGCCACTCTTTTTTAAGCATTTTAGGTGCTTAACAGTTCTCCCATTCCTAAACTTCAGGGTTTCTCAGAGGCTTTTGCTCCCCTGCCTTCGTGGAAAGCATGGGTTGTTTTACTCAGATCTGTGAGAAGGACAGCAGGTTTTTAAGATCCACTCCAAAAATCACTTGAAATTCAGAGTTGGTCAACTGATCCAAAGTCTACTGAACTCCAGGGAGTAAGAGTCCACTGAACAGAACGGATCAGCTCTGAGGTTACAGATCAACTCTGAAAACCCAGATCTGAAAGCACTGACCCCCTCTGTGGCCACCACACACAAGATCCCCGTCAGGATCAAAAGATGCTGGGTTCAGACCTAAGAACACCTCTGTTACCCTTCATCCACAATCAGGATGTATTTTGCCTCCTGCAGTTTATCTTGCTCTGTGCCAGTGGTAGAAGGTGTTTTTGGGGATTTTTGGGCTCCCTCTTGTGGCACACAGCAGAGACCCACAGCTCCCTTCTTCCTGGAAAAAGCACCACGGTTCCTGTGCTGCTGGGGCTGCTTTGAGCCAACGTACACCACATTCTTCTTCTTGGGGTCACACCCTGCTACAGCAGAGGGCCTAGGGGGAAAACCACAGCTGGATTACACAGCTGGAGCCTGTTCAGCTCCATCTCCTGCTCCACAGTTTGGCAAGGGCCTCCTTTGTAGCCCAGAAGTTCGCTGCTCTGACTGCAGTGGGCAAACGCTCCTTAGCCTTTCCTCATGGGAGCAGATGGCTCAGGAAGGAATGAAGACTCTACTCGGGAAAGCCAGGAATGACTGTTCCTACAGAGGCACTCAGGGCATTTATTATTGAGCAAGCCAGCTGTAAGAAAGCTGGGAAGTCTCTTCAATCCATGCTCAGAGCAGGGTCTGGCAAGACCAGCGAGGGGTTGGGACTTTCCAATTTGCTCTGATGACTGTCCTGGCTTTCACAAGCAGAAAGCAAAGTCAGCCCTCACAGCCAAGTCAGTGCCCTTAACTTAAACTTACACCTATTTTAATGGCTAACTCAGGATGGGAGAGCACGAGAGACACTTGCCACATCAACGTGGCTTTTGGCTTCGTGAGACAAGAAATCTCTGTGGGGGCTGTTCCTGATGTAGGGCTGAGACTGGGCACTCCCAGGAACAGCTTCAGCCACTGGAGGTGTTTCTGGCTCACAGATGTTGTCACTGTCAGTGGGTCAGAATGCCACTGCCTCCTGCATCCCCTTCCCTTGCAGTGACAAGTCAGCCAGGGCAGGCAAAAGCAGCCAGAGCCGATTCCACAAGGGCCTGTGATTCCCTGCTCACAACAACACAGAACTGAGCTGGGTGGCACATGCATGTGCCTGTTCTGCCCTTCCCCAGCGGTCAGAACAGCACAACAGCTGTGCCAGAGGAAGTTTAGAATGGGTATTAGGAAAAGGTTCTTCCCCCAGAGGGTGGTGAGGCACTGGAACAGGCTCCCCAGAGCAGCAGTCATTAGCCCCAAGCTTGCCAGAGCTCAGGGAGCCTTTGAACAACACTCTCAGGGTGGGATTCTTGGAGCTGTCCTGTGCAGGGCCAGAGCTGGACTTCAATACTATTAGCAGGTCCCTTTCCACTCAATACTGTGTGATTCTACTTTTAAAGCTGATGAAGCAAACACAGGTGTCCTGCTCAGTCATTTTTGCCACAGCCAACTGCCCCCAGCTCCAGTACCCCTCAGGCACCCACCATGAACACCCAAACTCCCAAAAAACCATTGGAATCTTACCACCACCCTGCTCCTTCCTCCCCACAAAACAGCCAGGTGCCTTGTTGGAAGCACCACCACCAAGGAAACACACACACAAGCCCACCCAGGGCAGTGGTCAGTAAAACTTTTGGCCCTAAAAAGATCAGCTGTCCATCACACTGCTGTGTGAACCTGAGCTGTGCTGCTTCTGGAGGCAGCCTGAGTGTCCTCTCATCCCTAAAAGGCTCTTTCAGACACAGCCAACTGAAGCAAGGGCAGCACAAACTCATGGAGTGCTGTGGTTTAACTCCTGCTTGTTTGTATGGTGGAATGAGGTCAGTGACAAGGCAACAGATCAAACATGGGCATAAAGGCATCCATCCCACACGCAGGAAACAACAACTTGGCAAGCTTTGTGCAGCCTCAGGAGAGCAAATTCCCAAGGAGAGGGGATGAACCTCTCTCCCAGCACTGGCAGAGCTGTTGCCAAGGCTGGGGTCCAGCCCCCACCTGTGTGTTCTCACCTCAAAGGGAAAGTCTGTAGCCAGCAGCTCACACAGGCTGTCCGAGGAGCAGGGGAAGTTCTGCAGGCCCACAAATTTGTACTGAAAGAGTAAGAGAGGGTTAGAAGAGGCAACTCTCAGTCTACAGGAGAACAAGTTGCTGAATCCAGCACTAAGAAAAAAGGATTCCTCCGGTGGAGGATCTGGCATAAGAGGGAAAGGGTGAGGAACAGCTCCCACATACTCCTGATACCTTTTTTCCCAAACACCTAAGACTGCAGGAAGGGCTTTTCAGGAGACCTGACCCAGAGATGCTCTTCTAACCAAAATAGAAAATGATGACCTCTGGGCAGGATGCAAAGCAGACAGACGTCTGCTCCAGGCTGCTGGCTCAGCCAAGCCAAGCTTTCCACCCAGGAAATGAAAGCTGAAACTACCCCCCCTGCATTAGGTAGTTATCTTCTGGATATTCCTGTTGGGAGTCAGCACAGGATGTTCTCTGAACATAGACATCCTCACTGCAGTCAGCCCCATCTATCACTGGGATGCTCAGTTCACAGGAGCTGCTCTGCTTGGCCGTGTCTGAGCAGACAAATCTCTCATGTCTGTGCCCAAAATTCACATTCCAAGCTGCTGTGGGCTCTATGTCTGACCCCCATGTGTAAGTGTTCAAAGGAAGACTTTTTGTTCTGGCTCAGCATGAACTCTGCATTCATCCTGACAACTTCAGTGATCAGTTTAAGCAGAGGGAAGGCTTAGAGCTTTATGAACCCACAAGACTGCAGGAATAAATCCCATTGTAGTCAGGCTGCCAACCAACATTGCTCCTAAAGAAATCACACTGGTTTTCCATTCCATTACAAGGGAAAGCTAAAAACAGCACGGAAGTTAGCTGATACCCTGCAGCAGTGAGATCTCCCTCAGCACTTTGGATGGGGGAAAAAACCCCACTGAACTCATCTACAATATGCAGTGGATCTATTTACATCCTGACCACGGCAACCCATTTCATCAGATCTAAGCTTTGAAGTCTGATCTGTGAGGAGAAGGAAAAAAAAAAGGGAAAAAGCTTCCACTTGTGAAAGAAACTGCTGAAGCCTGCTGAACAGGAGAGCTTACCCCCCCCAGCCTCCTCCTCAGTACAAAAGGACTTACCGGATTAATCCTGCTTTTCTCTCCCAGCCCTTCCTCCTCTTGGATTTTTGAGGAGAGCCAGAAGAATCTGAAGTCAGTCTGTGAAAGGAGGGAGAGTTAGTGACCATTCACCACATATCCCCTGACAGTATCTGCCAAGCATCTTTGCTCCTCTGTGCTCACCTGGGAGATTCACAAACTCAACTTCATCTGCAGGAATAGCACCCCAAACCCTGCTGTTCCCCCCCAAAACATGCACACAGTTATCCAGCAGCCCTAAAGCTGTGCTTAGGAGAAATATCTACCTTTTGCAGAGTGGGTTACACATAGTGCTGGAGCAAAGCAGCTCAGGGAACACCAGGGAGGGCAGGGGCTCAGTACCTGGCAGTCATAAACGGGGTGTCCTCTCCAGCACATCACGTCCAGGATATAGTAGGTCTGTTTGAGCTCGTTGTAAATGCAGTCCAGGATGCTGTACACTGCACACACAAACACAGGGAGGTCCAGACCTGCTCCTAACACTGCTCAACCCAGCTGGCAAACACCAGGTCCCAGCTCTCCAAAATTAATCCTGCCCTGATGTGGGACTGCGGCGTGCAGAGGGATCCCCTTCAGCTAACAGAAACTGCAACCACAAAAAGCCTTGAGCTGTGAGGCTGCAAGGGACCAGGCAGAGGCACAACAAGAGAGGGCATGCTTCAGAATATGGCATTTGCTGGACATTAAGCCTCTCTTTTCAGGGGGAAAAAAAAAAAAAAAAAAAGAATTCCAAGAGGTATTAAGGAAGATGACACCATACAAAGGTCTCTGTTAGAGGACAGAAAGGATGTCGGGGCTTAAGAGTGTCAGTCAAACAGGAAGCTTATTAAAAGATGTGGCAGGACATGGGACAACGGTTTTATACTGGAAAAAGTCAATTTTAGATTAGTTGTTAGGAATAAACTCTTTCCTGTGAAGGTGCTGAGCCCCTGGCACAGGTTGCCCAGAGCAGCTGTGACTGCCCTATCCCTGGAAGTGTCCAAGGCCAGGCTGGACAGGGCTTGGAGCAGCCTGGTTTAGAGGAAGGTTCTCTGTCCTTGACAGAGCAGTGGAACAAGATGATCTTTAAGGTCTCTTCCAAGCCAAACCATTTGGGGATTCTATGTGCTCATCTAGCATAAAGGCATCTGATATCGTTCCCATCTAGTTATCCCAGAGATACAGAAACAGGCCTGAAGCTGACAAAAAAGGGGCATAGCTGTGGGACTTGGGGGAGCTGGAGACACAGCACTGGGCCTGTCAGCACACACAAACTCCCAGGCAGCTCCCCGCTCTCTGTCCCAAAGGCCTCCTCACACCTGTACCTTTGTCACCGGTTGCGTTGTGCCGGTTTCCCCCCGGCAGCAGGGATGGGAACCTGTTGACACAGAAGCCACTCTTGGTGTAAGCTGCTGTTGTGCCCTTTGAGAGAAAAAAGGAGAAAAAAACCCCAGTCAAGGCAGGTTTATGTTGGCTGTGAACAGGTTCAGGTCTTTAGCAGCTGCTGGAAGCCCACTTACCCTGGAGGCCACGACAAGAGCCCTCTTCCCGACGGGACACACCACCACAACCCACTCCTGCTCCAGGTCTGAGGGGACATCCACCAGCCACTCTGACAGCATCAGCTATGAAGAAGAACCAGTCAGGAACAACTCTCCTGAAGCTATGGATAACAAACAGCTCGAGGGTAAAGCAAGGAGGTTTTGACTTTGCTTTGACAGCTTTAGAGGCAACTGGCACTGCCTGTCACCCTGAAAGGGCTCCTTCCCTCCCCTCTAATGAAGCCCAACCTGACTAACACATTCTTCCCCAAGCCTTTCTCTTGCTTTCTCTTGAGTATCAGACCACAGCACAGGACTCACAGCCCTTGAATGAGCACCCCACACCTTGGGCCCCACTCCAGCACTTTATTTTTAAAAACCAAGCAGGGCTTGGAGAGTCCAACATAATAGTAGTAAGGAGCTTGGACAAGTTGACCTCTTTAGAGGTTGCCTAAGTGGCTGTGTGTTATCTAAGACTGATACAGCACCCAGGCTGATAAAACCCAGCTGAGTTTGTCCTTCTTTCCTTTCCAAACACAGGGAAAGAGAAATCTTTAGCTGAATGCTGCCTAACAGGGTACTCATGCTGCTGGCTGAGCTGAAATCTCCTAAAGCGGCGATGCAGAGTCAATGGCTGGAATCAGTGACCTTCGAGGTCTTTTCCAATCTAAGTTATTCTAAAGCACATCCCATCTCCACGAGTTTTCCATTTGAACTCAGCGTGTTTGGGAGGTGAAACAAGCACAGTTTCTCTGTGAGCACCCACCCAGCCGGGCTTGACACGCTCCTCTCGGCCCCCAAATGGCCTCGAACCATCCCACATCCCTGCCCCACCGGGATTGCTCCTCACCTGATTGGCGTAGCGCTTGGGCAGCTTTTTGCCAGCATCCACGTCCATCGCCTCTTCCTCCGCATCTTCCCCTTCTCTCTCCTCGCCCTCGCTCTCCACGCCGGCCCAGTCATCCTCCGCCAGCCTCCTGGCATGGTTCACGTAGTCCAGCCGCCTCCTGGGGTGGAGGGAACAACCCGCAGGTCATCCACGGCACGGCACCCCCGGGCCGGGCCGGGCCGCGCCCCACACGCAGCTCCCCCCGCGCCCCACACGCAGCCCCGAGCCGCTCCCCACACGCAGCTCCGGGCCGCGCCCCACAGGCAGCTCCGGGCCGGGCCGCTCCCCACACGCAGCTCCCCCGCGCCCCGCGCTCCCACCCGCCGGCCCGCTGCCGCTCTCACTCTCTCTGGATGCGGAGCAGGCGCTGCCGGCGCTCGGCCTGCCCCTGGCCGCCGCGGGGTTTGTAGGCGGCCAGGCGCGGGTGCGGCGCGGCCGGGCTGCAGGGCGCCGC
>JAOTQP010000521.1:1570023-1630375 GCA_026413545.1 Cichladusa arquata | reverse complement strand
TCCCATCCCAATCCCATTCTATCACAGCTCCATTCTACCGTGGCCACATCCAAGCCTGGCCCTGTCTCACTCTAGTCCCATCCTACCCAGGCTGCATCCTTACATGGCACCATCCCATTCCATTCCCAGCCCCATCCTATCCCAACCCCATCCTACTGCAATTCCATCCTTCCCTGGCCATGTTCTGCCTTGGCCCTGTCCCACCCTGCTCCCATCCTGCTCCAGTCCCATCCCACCCTAGCCTCATCCTAACCTGACCACATCCTTCCTTGGCACCGCCTCGCCCTGTTCCCTCCTCACCCTGGCCCCATCCCAGCTCAGCAGCCGTGGGAATGGTATCTAACCCTGTGCTAATCCTGCAGGAGTGATGGGTCTCCAGCCCTCTGGATGACCACGGTGGCCTTGGCCCCAAGCTGAGGCCAGAACGTGTCCCTTCCCCCAGCCCTGCTCCCTCAGGAGCACAATGGGCACTGGGATTGAGCCTGCCACCGCCGTCCCCGGGCAGGCAGCCAGCCTCTGGCACTGCAAGCAGCCTCCAGGGCTGAGCCAACATCCCAGCCCTCCTGGACCTGGCTGGGCACGGGGATCCCCTGCCTGGGGTGCCCCCTGGCATGTCCTGAAGATGGGGGTGCAGCTGGAGCACGGAGATGTCCCAGCGCCCCAGGAGTTCGTCCTCCTCTCTGGTGTCCTGGCATGGGGACAGGGATGGCCTAAGGTCCCTGGCTGTGCCTCAGTTTCCCCAAAGGTGGACCTGTGCTCTTTGTGGTCCTTCAGCCACAAAGATCTCCCTGCTCCACCATTCACCCCCTCTGTACCCTCATGTCTGGACCACACTCCTAGGGCACAGCAAATCCATTGGCCAGAACCTGTATTCCCTTAGCATTCCTGCTTTTTCCCTCTGCCACCTGGCAGCAGGCAGCTGGGCCTTCACTGCCCATGGGTGGGCATTTCAGAGTCTGCCTTGGCCAGATGGGGGGGTTGAGCATCCTGCTGCTGCCCCCCCACACCTCCAACAGCATCCTGCAAATGTGCCAAGGGCTGGAGGACAGAACCAGCTCCAAGCATTTCGGTGGCTGTCCCAGGGTGATGGTGGGGAGGATTCTGAGGGTGTACACAGTGCTTCCCATGCCCCAGCAGTGTCTGTCACTGCCTTTGTTATCTGTGACACAGGCTGTTCCCTGCTCCCACAAGAGAAAAAAAAAATCAGGGCACAGAGGGCTGAGAGGAAGCACCGGGAACACGGAGCAGATCCGTTTCCTCCTCCCACTTCCCAAGGCTGCTCCTGCGTGGGAAAGCTAAGGCCGAGGCCCTGTGTGAGTCCCTGTTGACAGCAGGGCTGGGAGGTGACAGCAGGGCTGGGAGGTGACAGCAGGGCTGGGAGGTGGCAGCAGGGCTGGGAGGTGGCAGCAGAGGTGGTGGCTGGAGCATCCTCCCTGGAGAGCACTGCAGCCAGGACCAGAGAGCCCATGGCTGCCTCTATTCCTGCATGTGGCTTCCCCGAGCTCTTGTCTTGCTTCTTCTCTTTGGGCCTCCCTCCACCATGGGAAGAAAACCTGGCATGCTTGTTCTGAGCTCTGGGAGCCCAGGGTTTGTGTATGGGCCAGGCTGTCAGGCTGTAGGGACAACCTGTGCCTGTATCCCGAGCCCAGTGAGATGCTCCAGGGTGGGCAGGATCAGCTGGGGTCCCTCAGGGAGCAGGCAAACAGCTGGAGGGTGATGCTGGGACAAGCAGAGCTGCTGATCAGAGCCTTGCCAGCCACATGGATACACCCACCAGTGCTCAGTAATTGGGGATCAGCCTCCAAAGGAGCGCAGTGACCCAACCCAGCTCCTCCCATGCGAGGGGGAGCGCGGGGTGCAGCTGCTGGTGGGGCAGGATGGGGCTTGCTGTGCACACCTCGCTGCCAGCACAGGCTGGCAAGGGGGGTGGAGAGGCACAGCTGCCAACAGGGAGCAGGGAGCACTCCTGGGGGAGCGGGGAGAAGTCCTGCCTGCCCATCAGGGTCAGCAGCAACTCGGGGGATGGAGCCAAGTGGAGTTTCACTGCCGTTCCCACCGTGTTGGGAGGTGGATGAGTGTGTGGCTGTGTAGAGGAGTGATTCTGGGAGCATGCAGGTGGGAAGACACAAGCATGGATGAGGGCAGAGGGAGACAGCTCAGCCTGCCAGCTCCAATCTTTTAATTGCTGTTCTTCTCAAATATTTCCGAAGCGTGACCCTGAGTCGGCTCCTCCAGGCAAAGATACGAGCACCAGCTGGTTCCCTTGGCTGTGGCTGTAAATGCTCCCTCCTGCTCCCAGCCCAGGGAAATTATGGGGGATCAGTGGTGTCTGTTGTGGGGAATAAGCTGGGAATCAGCTTTAATGGGGCTGTCCCAGCCTTCCAGGTTCCCCCTGCTAGGCATAGCCGGGATGATGCTCGGGTCAGACCCTGTCCCAGCTCTCTGTGCCAGCCCAGATTCCCTCTCTCTGGTCCCTGGGAAGGTGCTGAGCACGGGGAGGTAGGTCCTGCACTGCCAGGGAGCTGAGTCTCTGGGTGTGTTGTTTGTGCAGGAGGGGTGGGGAGCCCAGGCTCTGGGATGTGGTTATCCCTCCGTCATTGTCTGTCTGCCTTGGAGTTGCTGGGTGTGGAAGCAGAGATCAGGCTCAATTTGTCTGAAATTTAAATTGCAGCTGGGCTGTGGAGCCATGGCCGGCGTGGGGGATGCTTTCTGGTGTCCAGCACTCCGTACAGCCCTGGACCTGGGAATGTCCTCTGGCCCTGTAGCAGTAATCCCTGTGCTTTCTCTCACGTGGGCAGGTGGTGGGAGAGATGCCAGGATCCCGGGGCCAGCGCTGTCCCCGTGTGGGTTTGTTTGAGGTGCTCCCAGGGTGACGTTCCAGCTCTTCCCCCGGGCTCCGTCCCGTCGTGCCGGGCTCGCTGCCAGCCGAGCCTGTTCTGCGGGCTGTGGGCATGACTGGCCCCAATCAGACAGGGAGGGAGGGCTCCCGGCATCCCGGGGCACTGGGCTGGGCTTGGAGCCGAGCGGAGGGGCTGAGCCTGGCCACACTGTGCAGCTGTCAGCCTCTGAGCTTTGCACATAGCACAGCTCCCAGGAGCACCTGACCCCCATTCACCTGCCTGGGTGTCCTCCTGCTCGCCCAGGACCCTGCTCCTTACCACCTGCCATCAGGCAGCGTGACCTGTGCCCCCCGAGGGGACCCCGGGATGCTGCTCCTGGCTCCAGGTGAAGTCCAGAGCATCTCCTGAGAGCTGCCAGGGAGGTTTTGGGATGGGGACAGAGAGGCTGGAGCTCTGGGACCATGACTCCCCAAACCAGAGCGGGGTTGCCTGCCTGAGCTCAGGGCAGTGCTGTGTGCACTCCCAGGAGAAGTGTGCACAATGCTGTTCCACGGTCCTGCAGCTGCTGTGGTCCAGGGCAGTGGGGGATTTTGGAGGCACGTGATGGGTCCCAGTCTCATGTGCTGGCCTGAAGCCGGGCTGGGAATAAAGTCCCACCTTTGTTGAACCCCTGCATTTGCATGGCTAAAGCTTCCCGGGGGGGTTTCAAAGCCAAAGGATCCAACCTGCCCTGGGTGGATTCTTTATTTGCATTTGAATAGGTGCCTGGAAACTGGTTCAGCCTCCCCTCCTGCTGTGTCCATCGCTGCCTGTGAGCCCCAGTGCCTCCAGCTCCTTTTGAAACCTGACCTGAGAGCAGCTGCTGGTGTTACTCACCCGGGAGAGGTGCTGCATCCAGCCTGCCACAGGTGGGATGGCTGGGGGGTTATGGTCTCCTTCCTTCTCCCTAAGATGCTCTCTGAGGACTGGCTGTGAGAACGTGGGGTGTTCACCTGGAGAGGAGAAGGTTCCAGGGAGATCTTAGAGCCCTTTCAAAGGCCAAAACGGGCTCCAAGAGATCCGGAGAGGGACTTTGGACAAGGGCCTGGAGTGAAAGGACAGGGGCTGAATGGCTTGCCATGGGCAGAGGGCAGGGTTGGATGGGATATCGGGAAGGAATTGCTCCTTGTGAGGCTTGTGCCCAGAGAAGCTGTGGCTGCCCTGTCTGTGGAAGTGTCCAAGGCCAAGTTGAATGAGGCTTGGAGCAACCTGGGACAGTGGAAGGTGTCTCTGCCCATGGCAGGAGGGTGGAACAAGATGACCTTTAAGGCCTCTTCCAACCCAAACCATTCCATGGTCTTCCCTGAACTGGCCTAGCTTTATAGCCAGCCTGGCAGGGAAGGGTGCCAGGGAAGGGCCAGGAAACTTCTGAGATTGTTTGGGCTGTGGTTTGTGTTTCATGTCCTGGCAGGAGCCCACCTGGGCCCCCAGCCTTCCCCAGGTGGGTGGGTGGCAGTGGCAGCACTGAAGCTGGCTCTGATCCTGCAAGCCCTGAATAACCCAGTCCTTCAGTTTTGAGGATTTAAACCCTGCCAGCAGAGCTTGGCCCCAGAGAGCCGCCGTCCCTGCTGCCTTTTTCCAGGTTACTGCCTGTCCTCCCCTGACCTCAGGAAGTGGATGTTTCCCAGCAGCAGGAATACAACCACAAGCCTTAAAAATAACCTGGTTTGCTTTCAGAGTTCCTTACAAAATAGGCCACGCTCCTTCTATTTAATCCCTGGGCACAAGACGGGAATCACTGGTAAGGAAAACACAGCGAAGCTTCCAAGGCTTGGTGGATGGAGGTGGATGCAGCCCCCATCCCTCACTGGGGGCATGTCAATAGTGAAGATAATAAAAATGTGTGTTTGAATGGGATGGGGAGGTGCAGAGCTGTGATCTGGAGTCAATGGCAGAAGCTGTTCCAACCTTTGGGGAGCAGCACGGCCCTGGCAATCTCCCAGCGATGGCGTGGGCAGCACGGTCACCCTGACCCCATTTCACAGAGGGGAGAGGGTGTAATTTGCCTCTGAGCAGAAGGAAACCTAATTTTTCCCTCTAGATGAGGCAGGAGGAGGGTTTTGGAGGTGGGGAGCAGACATCCATCAGCCTCCCCCTTGGGCCAAACAACTCAGAGGTGCCAGGTTCCCACTGTGCCCTGTCCTGTGGGGCATGGGGACACAGGGTGCCTGCCTGCACTGGCTTTGGGTGCCCATGAGATGTGCCAGCACCAGCTGAAGCAGGGCAGGTGTGATTTACTGCTCAGCAAAGGTTTGGCACCATAAACCCAGCCAGGAAAACTGCTGGCATGATCCAGGCAAACATCCCAGCTCTGCTGCAGCCTTGGAGTGGGACCACACAGGGTCGTGGTCTAGGGAGGGATCATGTGGTGGATTTTATCTGGGGTGAGAGGGGTGCAAGGGGTCCCCTCTGGTCCCTGGGGGCTCATGCCAGCTTCCCATCAGATGTGTGTGAGCAGGATGTGCCCTGTGATGAGATTCCCAGCTGGAGCAGTGCAGGGTATTATTGTTGGGTCCCATCCTGAGCTCAGCGCTCAGTTTTTCCTCTGCCCTGCCTCAGACAGTTTCTATTTAAGTTTTCAGGACTCCAGGCTGGGGAAAATTTGAGCAAGAGCCCAGAATATGGTCCATTACCTCCAAATGTCGCTCAGCAGCTTAAAACAGGCCTGGCAAGGGAGACAGCTTAGAAAAACAGTGATGCACCTCGGGAAAGGCACTTTATTCTGTTTACTTCTGCCATACTGGAGTATACAGTGGAAAACCGTGCTGGCTCCGCTTCTCTGCTCTGCTCTCCAGTTTCACACTGCCCAGGTGAGCTCCAGCCATCCCTCCCTCCCTGCCAAGGGCATCCTACCTGTTGTGCAACCTCCCCAGGGCTCGGTGCAATTGGCTTCATGCAGCACACGGCAAGTAGAGGAAGAGCGAGGCGGGTTATTTTTCCAAGTGGGTGGGGACTCCTAAATTCCCCTGGCATTGGCCACAGAATATTTTCCGAGCCTCTGCTCCAGTGTCTCAGCCTGCCTAGCCCTGGGGAATTTGGGCAGCTTCATCCCCAGCCTGACTCAACACAAGCTGCTCCTCATCCTCCCTCTCCTACCAAGAGCTATGAAAAGCACCCCTGTGGCGACTGTGCTGCCTTTAGAGGAGCCACCACTGGACCAGCCTGGGTGGCTTTGTGGGTACCAGTGTCATCAGGTGCCCCCCAGCACTGTGGCCTCCATCGGGTGGCCCAAACGAGCACCCAAAGTCAGCGATTCCCAGCGATGCTCAGGAATTTTGCCTGTCCCCAATTGCTTATGCAGTGTCCCCCCTCCCCTGCCCAAAGGAGATGTGGGGCTACAAGGTGGGCTGGAGCAGCAGCCCCTGCATCCCCAGGGCCCTCCTGCAGCTGTGGGATGCCAGCTCCCAGGGAGGAGGAGGAGGAGAGCCAGGAGGAGGCAGCTGGTGGTGCTGCAGGAGGGGCTGGACGCCCAGGTGGTCTCAGTGCCACCGCAGCTGAGCCCTTCACACCCAGTACTGGTTGTTTTTCAGCGGGGGGTTGGAAGTCCGGCAGTACTGGAGGAGCTCGGGGTCTGGAGGTGCCCCAGAGCCCGTGCCTGGGGGTGGGGGGCCCGTGCCCTTGCCCTCCAGGCTGGTGACAGTCGCTAGGGGGATGCTCTGGCTGGGCTCTGTCCTCCGGAAGGTCTCGTGGTCCAGCACGGCCCCGTTCTTGGCCTTGGAGGCGGGAGCGCCCTGGACGTGGTGCTTCCCCGTCTTGTTGCGCTTGTGCAGGTAGAAGAGCAGGGGCAGGATGAGGGCCAGCAGCAGTAAAATGAGGCAGATGGGGATGATGATGCTGAACATGTTGGCCTCGATGAAGCTGAGGAAGGTGCCCCCCGCCCCGGGGCTGGGGCTAGTGGTGGCACCGGGGGCCAGCCAGGGAGTGGGGGGCACGCCCAGCTCGCTGGCATTGGGGCTGCTCCGCGCCGTGCCGTGGGGCACAGGGGGTGAGGGTGCCAGCGGGACCGCCAGCAGGGTGACACCGTAGGATCTGGAGGCATTGTAGGGCTCGATGCCGTACTCCAGGGACGCCAGCGCCGGCGGCACGCCGGCAGCCGCCAGCTCGAAGACAAAGCTGTCCCTCTGCAGGGCTTGTTGGGTGTCCCCAGCATCCAGCACCTCCAGCCCCACCAGCCCTTGCTCCAGCTCGCTCTGGCTGAAGGTTTCTATCGGGGAGCTGGGCTGTCCTGGCTCCCTGGACACCCTCACCAGACGGCTGGCACGGGGCGCCCTGCGGACCTTGAAGACAGGGACGCTCTTGGTGTGGTTGGCCAGCCCGCTGGCATCGAGGACACTGGTGTCCAGCAGGGCTGTGGTGCCTCGGGGCCACAGGCTGCCCACTCGGGTCTTCACCGCAGCTCGGACCGTCACGTTCACCACCCCGCTCCTGTTCCCTGCCCGCGAAATGGCGACGAACTGGAAGTCATCCTCAGGCGACCCGAGGTCCCTGAAGGTGAACGTCACCTCCCTGCGATCCAGCTGCTTCTGTGAGAAGCCCCGTGATGGCTTTTGGTTGACTTGCACCTGTCCAAACCTGGGCTCCCTGGTGATCCTGTACTGGACGTTGCCCGCCCCTCGTGGCGCGGCACCCAGCAGGTGATGGTGGGACACGGGGGCCCTGTTCAGCTCTTGGGGCACCTCCAGCAGGGCTGGGCTGGCAGCGGTGCTCAGGGCTGGCAGCACCTCGATCTCCAGCGAGGTCTGGATGGGTGGGTGGTGGCCACTGGAGAGCGTCAGGGCTAAGGAGCCTGGGGCACGGCTCCCGGTGGCGACAAACACCACGCGGCCGGCGTTGACGTCCGCTTGGGTGAAGCGGCCGATGGGCTCCCGTGGGTTGTGCGCGCTGGCCACGTGGCCAGAGAGGGGCTTCTGGAGAACACTGTACACCATCTCCTGTGGGGACACCAACGGGTCTGCCACGTCCAGGTACTCCTGTGACAAGGTGACCACGGAGCCTGGCGGGACCCGCAGCACTTCCTGCCGCTTCACCACCTGCGGTGGCGCGGTGCTGCTGGCCACTGTTATGTTGAACTCCTCAGAGATGACCACCCCATCCTGTGGAGGACGGGCAGGCTGCTGCTCCCGGGGCTGCAGCCAAGCCTTGAAACTGAAATGGTCTTTGGAGACGCTGTCCCCACCATGGGCATACACCAAGCGCCTCGCTGCCAGGTCTGACTGCAGGAAGAACGGCCGTGACTGCTCCAGAGGCACACCGGCCATCAAGAGCTGTCCATGAGCTGGTGGCTCCGTCACCAGGAAGACAACATCGTATCCAGCCCTCTCAGGGACCAGGATTTGGCTCAGGAGGTTGGAGGCATCCAACACTGAGGTGTCAATCTCAGCCTGCTGAGCCCTTGTGAGCTGCAGACCTGGTGAGAAAAGGGATAAGAATCAACTGATGAAAGCTGGTGAGGGTTTGATGCAATGACAGAAGAAGGAATTGGATGCAGTTTTAGATGTTTGATGTAATATATCAGCCATGGAAAACAACACAGTGGTGTCTTCAGACAAACAAGCCCTCCTGAAGAGCTGGTCTGTCCCATGCTTCTCCATCCTACCCTTACCTGCGTTTTTCCAAAGCTGAGTCAAGCGCTGGGGACAGTTTTCCTCGAAGGAGATCAGGACCAGGAGGATGAACGAATCTGAGATGGTCGTGGGAGTGACCACGCGGAAGCGGATGGCATCTTGGACCAGCCAGAAGGGCTTGCCTGGCATCTCGTGCTGGTAGAAAATCAGCTTGCTGTCCACCTGAAAATGAACAAAAAAAAAAAAAAAAATCCTTGATCTGCTCCTATCTTGACTCTGGGATGAACCTACCAAGCCCTAATTAGGTAAAAAATGGGGATTTTCACTAGCCAGGGCACAGTAGTGACCATGGTGTTTCTTTACCAGAATGTGAAGTTGTGGCTACCCCATCCCTGGAATGTTCAAGACCAGGTTGGACAGGGCTTGGGGCAGCCTGGTCTAGTGGAAGGTGTCCCTGTCCATGGGGGGGGAACAAGATGACTTTTAATCTCCCTTCCAATCCAAACTGTTCTGTGACTCTGTGATGTTTCTCCCAGCAATTAGGGAAGCTCAGAGGAAGGGTTGAGCTTGCTCAGCATCCTCTGAGGGTAAGCACAGCAAAGAGGAGCTTCCAGGGAGGGTAAACCTATGTGTCTTTGAGTGATGGAATAAAAATAAGATCCTTGCTGGGCCCTGCAAAATTTGACCCCACAGGAGAAGGGTTTTTTCAGAGCACGGGTGAAAAAATCATGCTTGGCTCTTCCCTTCAGCAGCAGCCAGGCTGGCTGGTGCTGCAGCAGGGAGATGGCCCAGGAAAAGGGATTATAGCTCCCTCAGCCTCCCCCAGTGCTAAACCCAAGGCTGGGGCAGCAGCTCTTAATCCCTCTTAGCAGCTGTTGGCAGAGCTGGGAAAGTCACGGCACGGCTGGAGCCTTGCACTGCCTCCTGCCTGGGATCAGGTGCCTGTGGTGGCACTGGGCTCAGACTGGGACCCCCACGCTGTGGTGGAGGGTGAGGAAGGGCTGTCTTCGGGGTTCTGAGGGGCTGGAGGAACTGAAATCTCACCTGGGCTTGGGTGAAGTTCCTGATTTCCTCCCCCTGTGAGGTGGTGAGCCTGCCCAGGCGCGGGGCTTGCTCGATGCTGTAGTACAGAGTGCTGGAGCTGGCGGGGCTGTTGCTCACTGCCTGCAGGTTCTGGCTTGTGATGGGCTGCAGGGCACCTGGAAAACACATCCAGTATGGATCTCAACCAGTCACCTTGCCACCCACCTGCAACCTCTGCCAGGGGCACCTCAGCAGTGCTTGGGCAAGGGCAGGAACTTTTCAAACTCCCATTTGAACTGGGAGAATGGGGAACGTGCTGGTACCCACCTGGGCAGACCGTGAGGCTCTGCTTCCTGGCCAGGCTGATGACAGGCTCCCTCTGGGCCCTGATGAGGAAGAAGTGCCCAGGAGACAGGTTCTCACCATCCCACAGATCGAAGGCGAAGCCACCATCCAGGGCTCCTGTGGAAAGCACAGACCTGGGCACTTGTGGGGGCCAGAGGAGATGCAGCTCCCCATTAACCTGTCAGGGTTTTGGGGTTGGCATCTCCTGTGGTGGCACAGTGTCCCCATCACCCTGGGGTGGTGCAGGGGGCCTGGGGCACCTCAGTCCTTCCCTACCTTGGTGCACAAAGAGGACGAGGCCGTTGTCTATCTGGGCCTGGGTGAACCTCTGGATCTCAGCGCCGGGCTCTGACCTCAGCACAACCTTCCCGTTGGCCGGGGGCTGGATGGAATAGGTCACCTCTTCTGCTGGGGAGTCCTCGTCCTCGGCACTCAGGATGTGGGGGCTGAGGACAGCCGTGGCACCTTCCCGCAGCTGGGGGACAGGGAGAGGCTGTAATCCCCCTGGCACCCCCTGGCACCTCTCCCCTTTCCCCATCCCAGCTCAGACTGCTCTGCTGGGTGCCAGAGCACATCCCAGCCCGACAAGGGCGCCTTGTCTGCGCCCTGAGTGACTCCTCCATCCTCTGGCTTCTTCCCAGCCCCGCCGTGTTTGCCAGCACGTGCCACACAGCTGGGTCTGTGCCTCTGCTGGAGGGCAAGGGTGCCTCAGTTTCCCCAGTTCCTGCAAGTGGAAGAGGTGCCCTGGGGCAGGGGCTGTGCCTTTGAGACCTTGCTTTGCAGGGAAGGGATTTTAGTGGGATGCACAATGACCACAAGCACCCTGTCTCTCCCTGGCTGGGGACACAATGACCACAAGCAGCCCTGTCTCTCCCTGGCTGGGTGTTTCTCCTCTCTCCTGCTCCTGTCCCAGTTCCCGTCCCACCACCCCCTCACAAGGCTGTGCAGCAAGGCTGTCCCAGCAAACCCTCCAGGAATGACAAGTATGTGGCTGAGTTCAGAGCCACCGAGGAACTTCCCAGGACCACTTCCTCCCATCCAGTGGTGCTGACCCTCCCGTGGGAACATTGCCACCCCAAAGCCCTGGAATCTCCCATCACCAGCTGGAGGCAAGAATTTTCCCTGCTCGTGACCCTGTGCCACATCCCACAGGGATGGATTTCATGCTGCCAAACAGGTCCTGCCCACACAGCCCAGAGCTGCCCTCTGCCCTCAGGATGCCTGGAAATCATGGGGTGCATGGATGGAGCTGTGCTGTGGCTCACGTGGGGTGGAGGGGTGGGAGGTGCAGCATCCCACAGCATCATGAGGCTGGGATCTTGGAAATCTGCAGCTTGGGAATCTGCAAGGCAACACCCAGGCAGCCGCTGGAGGAGGTGCTCTGCTGGATGAGCTCTTTTCTGCTGTTTTCAGCTGGCCTAACCCAAAACATTGCTTGAGTGGGTGTGGGTGCCGACAGAGAAATGAAATCCCTCAGCAGTCCCCACGGGATGGCAGAGCAGGCTGCAAAACACAGCTTTGGAGAGGCAGGGTGGGGGAAGTGCCGCTGGACACACGGCCGGGACAGGAGCTTCACTGTGCTTGCACTGAGTTTTTTGGGCTGCCTCCTCTCCCCAGCACCCACAGCAGTCGGAATTGCAATCACACTGGGGGCTTGGAGCCAAAGAAAACCCTCTGTGAGCAAAGCAGAGAGGACTGGCAGCCCCAGGGCATGGCTGCCCACTGGGAAGGCACAGGCAGAGTGGCTGGAGCAGCTCTGCTCCCCGCCCAGAGCTGACCCATTTCTCCACGCTCCTCGTCCTCCCTGAATTATTAAAGCCTTCCGCCCGGCTCCTGCGGAGCTCCTGGGATTATTGTGTTTGCTCAGCCTCCGTGTCGCCTCTGCTCTCGGGGAGAGGCGGCGGAGCAGCGCCGGGAGCGTGGCTGTGCAGCACTGGAAGCCTCTCTCTTGGTGGCACCCAGCCATCCTTCCCTCACATCCAGCCCAAAAACTGCTGCTCCTTCCCTAGGGGCTCCACTTCGGGGTCTAGACTCAGCCTCTGTGGTCTCCCAGCCCTGCGAGGACTCGGCATCCCTGGAAACCTTTGTGCAATCCCTCTCTGGGGCCTGGCCTGACCTTTAAACACTGAAGTCATCCCTCACCAGAGCACAAACACGGCAGGGCTGTGCCTCTCCCATCGTTCCTGTTGGGGGAAGGAAGCCTTTCCCAGCTCCACAGCTCCTCTGGGCAGCTGTGGTTACTCTTCCCAGGGTGCAAAGGGATTCCCAGAAATCCCTTTGGAAGGGCAGACAAATTGCTGCCTCAGAGTTTATTTTTAGGAGGTTTTTCTGTCTTTTTACGCTTATTCTTAGCATGTTGGCTGGGGGGGAGGGAAGGCCATGCTTACACTGGATGTCTGGAGTGGGGAAAATGGGCTGGCACAGGCCCAGCAGCTCAGGGGTCAACTTCTCCCTGATTTTTGGCCCAGGTGAGGCAGGTCTACAAAAGGCATTTGGTGGGCTGGAGGGGAAAATTGGGGCAGGCACAGAGCTGGGGCTGAGGGTACCTCCCAAACTTTGCTGGTATCCTTCAAAATGGGTGTCTCTGAGGCTAGGCAGGGCAGCCCCTTCCCCTTGGGCATCTTCTCCAGAGTCCAGGCCCCCAGAACCCTTCCCAAGGCAACTGTGTGATGACCCTCATGGAGTAGATTGTCAGCTGCCAGCCTGGGAAATCCCGGGATAGTGAAAGTAGGTGTGGGGTGGGATGGTTGTTCTCCCATGTTTTCCACTCAATTCTTTGCTGGAATTTTGCATTAGTGACCCTGAATGCAACAGGGAGGTGCTGGAAGCAGAAGATGGGAGTTCACCAGTGGTGAGACCTCTTCTCTTCTGCTGTTTTCTGGGATGGGCGTAAAAAGAGGTGTGAAAGCTGATCAGATGACTGAGTAATTCCAGCCCGTTTTGGTGAAAGGTGGGCAAGCTAATTCTGGAGCTGCCAGGGATTGCCCCACGAGCAGGGGCTGCAGAGGCACCAGTGCTGCCGTGGCAGCGCTCGCCGTGCCAGGAGTCTGGGGCTATGCTCCATTCTCTGGGGTGATGCTCCCATCTCTGGGGGTGATGCTCCCATCTCTGGGGTGATGCTCCCATCTCTGGGGATGATGCTCCCATCTCTAGGGGTGATGCTCCATTCTCTGGGGGCGATGCTCCATTCTCTGGGGGTGATGCTCCCATCTCTGGGGTGATTCTCCCATCTCTGGGGTGATGCTCCCATCTCTGGGGTGATGCTCCCATCTCTAGGGGTGATGCTCCCATCTCTGGGGTGATGCTCCCATCTCTGAGGTGATTCTCCCATCTCTGGGGTGATTCTCCCATCTCTGGGGGTGATGCTCCCATCTCTCAGGGTGATGTTCCCATCTCTCAGGGGGATGCTCCCATCTCTGGGGGCGACGCTCCCATTTCTGGGGTGATGCTCCCATCTCTCAGGGTGATGTTCCCATCTCTCAGGGTGATGCTCCCATCTCTGGGGTGATGCTCCCATCTCTCAGGGTGATGCTCCCATCTCTCAGGGTGATGCTCCTGTCTCTAGGGGTGATGCTCCCATCTCTAGGGGTGATGCTCTCATCTCTGGGGCGATGCTCCCATCTCTGGGGTGATGCTCCCATTTCTGGGGTGATGCTCCCATGTCTGGGGTGATGCTCCCATTTCTGGGGTGATGCTCCCATCTCTGGGGGTGATGCTCCCAGCTCTAGGGGCGATGCTCCCAGCTCTAGGGGTGATGCTCCCATCTCTGGGGGTGATGCTCCCATCTCTGGGGTGATGCTCCCATTTCTGGGGTGATGCTCCCATTTCTGGGGTGATGCTCCCATCTCTGGGGTGATGCTCCCATTTCTGGGGTGATGCTCCCACCTCTTGGGGTGATGCTTCCATCTCTCAGGGTGATGCTCCCATCTCTGGGGTGATACTCCCATTTCTGGGGTGATGCTCCCATCTCTGGGGTGATGCTCCCATTTCTGGGGTGATGCTCCCATCTCTCAGGGTGATGCTCCCATCTCGCGGGGCGATGCTCCCATCTCGCGGCCGCTCCCCGCAGCAGCAGCGGGGCGGGACGGGTTTGGGGGCGAGGACAGCTCCCTCTCCGCCTCCTCCAGAGCCTCGCCCCGTCGGGAAAACGCTCCTCCTTTCGCCATTCCCCATGGCCCGCCTCTGGGCGGCAGCCGAGCCCCAGCTCCCCGAGGCGAGTTGCCGCCAGCACAGGTGGTCCCCAGGCGTCCCCCCAGCCTTACCTGCAAGCCGGCGTTGACCTTCAGGCGCGGCCCCTTGGTGCTGCGGGGCAGGATGGTGATGAACAGAGTCCGGGGATGGCTCTGTCGGGATACCTCGGAGGCGTTGGCCAGGATGGTGAAACTGTCCGTGAGCGATCGGGGACCATCCTGCCGGTACTGGATCTGCTGGTTCTCCACCTGCGGGGCAAGGGGCAGGTGATCCTCCGCGGAGGGGACCCTGAACCATCCTGGGAGGATGATGGCAACCCACCACCAGCTCAGGGTTAGTTGGAACCCTGCGGGATCTCTGTGGGAATCAGACCTGGAGCCCAGCATGGATGCTCTGCCTGCATCCCCACCCCGTATCCCCAGGAGCTGCAGAGCAAACCCATCACCCCAAACGCCTCCATCCCTTCTGATGGCCAGAAAACTCCTGCAGCCCTCCCCAACCTCCCAGTGTGGCTGGGGACTGGAGACCCGCCCTGGGCTCTCCCCAAACCCTCGGGAAAGCAGCCTGGTGGGTGCCCATGGGTGCTATACCTCGCTCCAGGTGAAGCTGTGCAGCCCTCCCTGCTGGGGCCGCTGGCTGCTCAGGAGGCTGCCAAACCTGGGGGGCTCGAGCACCCTGAACTCCACGCCGAGGGCGGGGTAGTAGGCGTTGGGAATGCTGAGGATGCTCGAGGAGATGGTGGCAGAGCCCCCTCCTGGCACCGTGATGTTGTGGACATCCAAGGGGACGGTGATGGGGAGCACAAGCAGGCTGACCACCACCCCCTCCAGAGGGTCTGCACTGCGGGCTGTGACGTCCAGGACAAAGCGGTCACGCTCCTCGTTGGGCTTGGAGTGCAGGTAGAGGACTCTGCCACTGTTGATGTCCTCCTGGGTGAAGGACTGGATGGGGTCCAGGCTGGGCTGCTCGTTCACGTCCTGGCTGTGCTGAAGCATTGCCAGGAAGCCAGAGGCTGGGGGGCTGCTCACCAGGTAGACGATGTCTTGGGAAGGGATCTCTTCGTGGGTCACCTGGGAGTGTAGGGGAGACGAGGAATGAGTGGGAGGGCTGGTAACTGAGGCTGGGCTGCCCCACCTGCTGTGCAGTCAATCCCTCAGAGCTGAACTGCAAGAACCTTACTGAGGCCGTGCCTGAAGCCCTCTCTGCCCCTGGGCAAAGCCTGGCAAGAACACAAGGCCTCGGCTCTGAGCAGTTGGGAATAAAATGGAATCCCATGGGTGGCCATCCTGGTTTGGCAGCCAGGGAAGTCATGCAGGCATGGGGAACGACTAGAGAAGGCGATACTCACCAATAAGTCCTCCTCCTTGATCCCAGCTGCTTCCCCCTGGAAAACATAGATCTCCCTGTGATTGACTATGCTCAGGGGGCTGGGATGGGTATCCAAGAAGACGCTGATGGCCAGTGTGTCTTCCACTGCCACCTCATTTGCTTCTACAGTGAACTGGAGCTCGTCCCGGGCGTTCCTGCTCCCGTTGTGGTGGTAGGAGATCTCTCCTGCCAGCAGATCCCTCTGGGAGAAGGCCATGACCGGCTGCTCCCCTCTCAGCACGGTCCCCCACCTCGGGGGGGTGGTTATCAGGAACCGTATCTCTTCGTCTGACCTGATGTCCATGTTGGTCTCCAGGCTGAGGACAGAGGAGTCAATACTCCCTCGTGTGCCCTGGTGGATGACCAGACCGGTGTTGTTGACTATTCTGATGTAGGGGTCTGATGCCTGCACTTCCAGGAGGGCCGTGGTTTGGTGGAGGCCATCCGAGACCTGTAGCTGGATCCAGCCCCGGTCAGCCCCAGAATGGACGAAGAGGATCTTCTTCTTCCTCAGGTCATCCTGTGTGAATCGATAGACCTGGTGCCTTCTGTCATCGACGGACACGATGCTGCCAAACAAGATGTCCTTCCTGGTCAGCACCAGCTGCGCGTCGGAGAAGCCCGAGTCCTTGTCGGTGAAGGCGATGTCGTCGGTGGTCAGCAGGTGCTGCCCGTGGCGCACCACGCTGAACACTCTGTTCACGGCCCGCACGGGGCTGTGGTCATTGACGGGCTGGATGGACACCCTGAAAACGCCCCTCACCTCCTCGGCCTCGGACTCGGCGCTGCCCTCGCCCTGCCTGACGGCCACGAAGGGGATGTCGTCCTCCAGCGTCTCGGAGTCGTCGTGCTGGTACAGCAGCCGGCGCTGCAGGATGTCGTCGTTGGTGAACTCGGTGATCTCCTCCCTGGAGGCCCAGCCGTGGGACGCGGCCCAGGCCAGCCTGCCGTGCGCCGGCCCCTCGATCACCTCGTAGGCGTAGTCCATGCTGTTCACGCTCTGCACAAACAAGTGATCCTTGGAGATGACGGCCTGGCCACCTTCCGGCACGGTCAGGAGCACGTTGGTCAGGGTTGGTGCATCGGGGTCCCCCCCAATGCTGATTCTGTAGGTGTAGACGGGCGAGTGCTGCTCACCAGCGTGGACGCGGAACTGGAAGGAGTCCTCGGCTTGCTGGGAGTTCCTGATGGTCACGCTGTAGCTCAGGCGGTTTCCCTGCAGGTCCTCTTCGGTAAATCCAAAGCCTTCAGTCAGCCTGTTGCCAAGCAGCTCCAGGTTTCCCTTTTTGGGAGCCTGGACGATCATGTAGTGGAAGGGAACCGGGGCAGAGTTTGGATCTTCCAACATTGCCTCCAGCTCCTTGCCGGTGATATTTTTGTGCCGCTTATTCTTCATCTGGAGGGGAGCCATGGTCCTCATCTTAACGGTGGCTCTTTTAATCCTTACGAGGAAGGTGTTGTTCGGCAGGAGCTTCTGCCCCACCTGGACTTTGAATCTCACCTCCTCCACGCTGTCTTCCAGTCGGTGCTCCGGGTCTGTGCTAAAATACTGGATGCGCCCTTGCTCCAGGTCCTGTTGGTGGAAGGACTCGACTTTTTTCCATTCCCCTCCCATGCTCCCTTGCTTCTGGACCTCACCGTACTTGAGAGGCTCCGTGAGGACGTAGAGGATGGAGACCCATTGTTCCACAGCGTTGGTCTCCACTGACAGGTTGGCTGTGGTGATGCGTGCAACCCCTCCTTGGGAGAGGGACAGGCCGGTGTTATTGAGCAGGCGGATGTCAGGATCGATGGCCAGGATCCTCAGGGTGGCAATGGGGCTCGGGATGGTGCCATCACTCACCTGCAGGGTGAGCTCTAAGTTTGTCCCGCCCTGGTGCACATAGACTACATTGCCAGCCTCCAGGTCCCTGCAGGAGAACTCTTCAATGGGCACTCCGGGGTGGAAGTCCAACTCCACATAACCCTCCTCCACCTGCTGACCGTGCAGCTGGAACTCGAGGTCATCGCAGGACGAGTCATCGTCCAGGACCTGCAGGATGTCGGTGGTCAGGTGTTTCCGTGTGTGCTTCAGGATGGTCATGTGGTTCCCACGGGGGAAGGTCACCTGCGGGGCGTCGTTGACAGGGTTGATCATGACGGGCAGCAGGTACACCTGCCCCTGCCGCAGGCACTCCGGGACCCCCTGCTGGGTGGTCACTGTCACCTCCAGCATCAGCTGGTCCATGGGCCCCTCGGAGCCATCGTGGATATACCTGACTTTCCGATTCACGATGTCCAACAAGGTGAACTTCCTTCTGCTCCTGGAGCCGGGAATGTCCAGCTCCAGCTGGCCGTGCCTGGGGTCACCGGTGATGCTGAAGAGGATTTGGGACTGACGGATGTTGGCCAGGCTCAAGTCCACCGTTGGCTGGGCGTGTTTCCACTCCAGGTAGGCCATGCCCCCTTCAGAGACGATGAGGGGGCTGACGTGCAGCAGCCTGCTGATGTTGGCAAAGGCGGGCGGGAAGCTGCTGTCGGGCCGGCACGGTTCCACCACCAGGCCTGGCGCTCCCGAAAAGCCGTTTGGAGGCGGGGAGGTGGATGCCTCGTCCTGCTCATACACCTCCTCGTAGTCCCAGTAGTGGTCCTGCTTGCCACAGCCTGCCGTGATGTCCTTTGTGATCACGGCGTCCTGCAGGCTCCTCCTCTGCTGGTTTATCCGGAGGTCCTCCAGGCAGCCAACAAACGAGTGGTTGGTCATGGTCCACAAGGAGATGAAAGAAAGATGGTGCTCCCTCAGCCTTTGCAAAGCTTTTTCATCCATACCTCCAATGAAGAGGTTCCCCTGAAGGTCCAGGTAGTTGTTGATGCCCCGGTTGGAGGTGGATGAGGCATAGTAATCTATCAGTATCTCAAACTTGTGCACGTCCGTGTGGACCTTGACGTAGTGCTGCTGCTCGTCGCTGATGAAGACGTTGTTGTGCAGGACGATGACGCCGTTCCCCTTCTCCACAAACCCTCGCAGGCGCCCGTTGGAGATCTCCAGGTAGAAGAAGTCATTCTCCAGCCCTGCGTGGTAGATGAGGGGCGCCTGGGTGGCGCTCGTCGTTATCACAAACTCGATGGTCGCCTCCTGCCTCGCGTCCCACGTGGGAAAAGCAGCGTAGGAGTGCGGCCCCGGGAACCCGAAGGGCTCCTCGGGCTCTGCAGAGAACTGCGTGCTGCACCCTTCCTGCACGTGGTGGAAGGTCTTGGAGCTGCCACCAGCAGACAGATGGGAGAGGACATCCAGGCCATTGAAGGTCACCAGGTGCAGGCAGCCCCTGAAGGGAGGGCTGGCCTCAGCCAGGTAGGGCAGGTCCAGGCTGCCTGTCCCGCCGGCGAAGAGGCCGTGCTGGATGTCCAGCTCCCTCGCTGGCCCCCCGATGTCTGCCGAGCTGTTGAAGAGGCCATCGATGGTCAGCGTCATCCTGCCGTCCTCCACCAGCAGCTCCACCTCGTGCACTGCCAGGTTACTGAGCTGCAGCCCCGCTGGGGACTGCAAGGTCACCTCCTCCAAGCCCAGCTGCAGCTTGGCCTGCAGGGAAAGACACAAAATCAGCTCAAGTGAGACGTGCTGAAGCATGGACCCACACCCAGGTGCTCACAAGGGTTTTGGTCCCTCGGTTCGCTCCTCCACCTCTGAATGTGCTCCTCCTTCATCCTCCCGGTGGGCCTGCCCTCTTTTTCCTGCTCTCTGAATTTCTCTCCTTTTTCACTCACTCTCAGCAAACCCCAGTCTCAGGGCTGGGGTCCTCCATCTCCAGTCCCACAGCTGGGTTTTTCCTCTCCCCACACAGAACAGCCCAGCCAGATGCTGGCTCCTCCTCCCCTGCTCTATCTTGCCTACTGCCCTCCATCCTTGCAACCTGGGCTGCTTCCAGCCCTATCCCTGGGAACTGGCAGGGGAAATAGCAGGCTTTGCTCCTCGTGGGCAGCAGCCTGGAGCCTGCCTAAGTAGAGGGTTAGCTAGTGAGACACATGGTCTGCATTAGGGACACCTCTGACCAGTGGCTCGCTCGCTCCTCTGCTTTGGTCTAATGTGGTTGGTAGCCCAGCCCAGGCTGCAGGAGAGGCAGGATGTGTGCCTCGGATGCTCCCTCTCTTTTCCTTCATGGTGGATGTCAACACCATAACCACAACAGGGAATTTTACTCCTCTGTCTTGATTGCTTCCCGTGTTCCAGCTGGGACAAGGGAGAGGTCTCCTTTCCCTGGATCCTCTTGTCTCACCTCCTCACACCTGAGGGTGCTGTGCACCGTGTGTGACCACGCCATGCACGCGGGGTGCCAGTGTCAGGGTGTCTCCATGACCACCCCCAGCATCACCCAGGGTGGGCAGCTTCCCCAGGCGGAGCCTGTTTCTCTGTATTTAACCAAATCTGGCAAGATTGGTGTCCACCGTCCTCTTGTACTCTTGGCAATCCCTGGCAGCTGAGCTGCCCCTTCATCCTCTCACAGGTGAAGCCAGGGCACAGAGCCCAGCCTGGGGAGAGGATCAGGGTGCTGACCTGCAGGCGGCCGGCTCGCAGCTGGAGCAGGAGGTGGTCGGGCTGGCCAGCAGCCAGGAAGAGCAGCCCATTGCCCTGGCTGGTGAGGAGCTGCAGGTGCAGCCGCACCGTGCGCGAGGCGTCCGCCAGCGGCATCTCCACGAAGCTGTCCCCGAAGAAAGAGGCTGGGGGGAGAAGGGAGAAAGGTCAGGCAGGGAAGGAAACCTCCTGCAAGCCCTGTCTGGGTGGGTGCTGTGATTATGGAGCCTCCCCAGCCCATCCATCAGCCCTTCCCTTGGTTGCCATCTGACAGGCTGCTGGAGTCCAGCAGCCTAAAAAGGCCCTTGAGGGAGTCCATTTTTCTGATTTTCCTCAAGAAATCCTACAAGGGTTTAGGTTGGAAGGAAACTTAAAGCTCATCTGGTCCAAATCCCCTGCTACGGTCAGGGACATTTTCCACCAGCCCAGGTTGCTCCAACGTGGCCTTGAACACTTCCAGAGCTTCTCTGGGCAACCTGTGCCAGCACCTTCTGATTAAAGAAACTGTGTTTCTCCTCAGTGCTGGAGGAATAAACATGAGTGCCAGTGATCCATATGTGGATGTGGGAGCGTACACAAACCTCGGCTCAAATTGGGCGCCTGGAGATGCAGCTGGACCGTGTTCAACACCCAGCACACATCAGCCCTGGAGGACTCAGCTCAATGGCATGTGGTCACGAAATGACAGACTGTGTCACAGGGCAGGGACGGGAGAGGGCAGGATTAAGAGTACAGGGAGCGGCAAGGTTTAATTTTAGATGCTTTTAGTGTTTAGCTGACTCAAAGCATGCATGTGCATCTCACACACGTTAAATGCGTGTGGCTGGGGCGTGCAGCCACCCATCCTGCTTGGCTCCAGCTCAGCCTGTGCCAAAACTGTGTGCAGAAGCATAAACACTCCAGCCCTGTAAGCTGGAAATGTTTGGGGAGGATATGTCAGGGACAGGGGGCAAATGCACATTTTCAGTCCATATGTAGTCACAGGCTCTGCTGGAGTTTATATATGTGAAGTTTTCCTGCTGTGCTTTATTAGAGCGCTTATCAGATCCAGCCAGTTGTCAAGTTTTGGGGTCCCAGATCTGTCCTGCTGAGGTGCCATGGGCAAACAAGAACAGGAATTTGGATTTCAGGGTCCCAGCCCCTGATGTCTTTTGGAGGAGGCAGGGGTGGATGCTGGATGCTGGGGTGAGACCAATCTGCACAGCGAGGTTTGGGTATAAACACCCACAATCTGCTCTTACAACTGCTTCCCTGGTTGCATTTTCCTCTTGCCAAAATTTCTGTGGGATGACCAGGGTGGGAATGGGCAGTGCAGGCTTTGCTCAAAGGATGGTGCAGCAAGTGAAAACTCAACCCAGCAAGTGAAAACCCAACCCCAGCCACAGTCACTGAGGCATTTGGAAGAGGACCATCTGTACAGGTGATGGCACAAGTTGCACTCTGTTTTAGCTTTCCACATTTTCTTCAGAGCTGAGCCCTGCAGTGCCCTGCATGGATGAAGCTCTTCTCCTTTGGGAATGGGGAGACCTCCTTGTCCAGGACACCACAAAAAATCATTTCCTGCCGCTGGCAGCAGAAAAAAGTGCCTGAGTTTTCCCCTGTGGTCTGGGAGGATGACGTGGGCGTTGCAAGGACCATCACCCCACCCGTCCTGCACAGGGAGGAAATGGCACCATGGAAATATCTGGCCTTTGCTGTAACACTGAGCCCTTTGCCCAGCCCAGGGCAAGGCTGTCAGGGTGCCTGCTGCTGGCATGGGGCACTTTGGCTCCCTTGTCCTCTCCAGCCCAGCCAGTGACTCAGAGGAGCTGAGCTGTTCTCTGCAGGGCTCTGTCCTTCCCTGACCTGCTGCCTCCTTCCCATGGGCCCAGCAAAGCCAGCCTTGCCCAGTGGCCAAGAGTGGTGGGTGCTGGGGCTCTCAGCACCGCCTTGTCCTGGGCCTTGGTGAGCAAGAGTGATGTGGCACAGTGGAAAAGGGAATTTTCCTGTCCCTCCTTGCACAGCCCCAGGCACACGTGCGTGCACATGTGGTCCCCAGGAACGTCCCTGTACGTTATGTGCTGGCTCCCGCCGAGGTTCCCTGGGCATGCTCTGTGCTCCAGCTCCCACTGGGATTTTGCTGCATTTTAGTGGCTTCCCCTAATTCAAAAAACGTTTTTCTGATGGGTACTGAGTGGCTGCTCTCACGGGGAGGGAAAGCTTGGCTGGGCTGGACCCACCAGCAGCTCCCATGCCCGCCCAGGGGCTGGGCAATGTCTTGCCACGGGTGCTGGGGATGAGGGTTTGGGGCTGCTCCAGCAAGACCAGCTTGTTTTCCAGTGTGCCAGGGGCACTGGCTCCTGCAGCCAGCACATTTTGTCCTGCCTTTGCTCTCCCAAAGCTGACAGAAATGTCTTTCTTTTTCTCTCATAAAATGCTAATAATAAAAAGCTCCCAGAGGTGCGGATGCCTAAGGTAGTGGTGCTGTTTGTTGGGGAGGAGGAAGGACCCTTGCCCAGATCCAGGAGGCACTGGAATTTTTCTCCAGCAGCAGAGCCATGTGAATTACTGCTGTTTGTCTTCCCAAATTCCTGCTTTATTTCAGGGCCACTCTCCTCCTCCCTCATCAGCCCAGCCAGGATGTGAAGCCACTCACATTTCACTTTCACCAGGGACCTGCAGCTTCTCACCTCCATCCCCCTTCTTCCTCGCCCTCCACTTTGGAAAAGACGCAGAAAAAATAGATTTTTTTGTTGTTGTTTTTTTTTTCAAATGTATTTTGCTCTGGAGGAGCCTCCATAGGACAGGGTGCCCCTAGTCCATCACTTGGAGCAAGCAGGGACTTCCAGGCTCAGATGGGCTCCTAGGATCACCCCACAAGGATGAGTTCCCATGCCCCAAAAGCACCCATCTCCAGTGATCTGAGGATGCCACGATCATACCACACGAGTGTTGTGCCCATCATCCCTGCATGCAGATGCCCAAGGTGACCCCTCCTCTCCTGCCATGGCGACAACAGGTCTCCATGTCCTGGCCATGGAGAGGACACCCCGGATGTCCCACTCACCCCAGATAAAAACAATTGCCATTCCCAGCTCGCTGTCCCACAGGAAATCACCATCCCTGCCTTGCCAAGCCGATTGAAAGGCGTTGACGAGGCGAGAGGAGCCTCCGTCACAGTTTCCGAGCAGCCAGCCAGCAGATTATAGACTGCAGTGTCACTTGGGTTTGGGGTTTCTTCGGGCCTTTTTTTCTCATTGAAAAAAACAAGGAGATGAGCCAAAAGCTCTAAGGAGGGGTCTGGGAGCGAGGCCCCGGGTTGCTGGGCTGCTGCTGGGGCCGGCACACAGCGAGGAGCCGGAGCTGCCCCGGCACCCGCCCCGGCCGCCGGCCACGCGACGCCTTGGCCCTCGTCCCCTGTCCTCCAGCTGCAAACACGGCTGCTTTGGCCTCTCCAGCCCCTGGTTTTTTGGTGTTCAGGGAGTTTTCTGCCTGGGGGAGCAGAGCCTGAGAGGATCCCCATCCGCACAGGGGGCTCTCTGAGTGCTTGGGGCTCAGCGAGGCTGTTTTGGGCTCTCCTTTGTGCTTGGCCAGATATCTCAGCACAAAAACTTCTCCCACCTCCTTCCCAGCACGTAGGAGGTTGAAGGAGCCAACTCCAGGCCCAGGCAAAGGGAAGTGCTCGGGAAGCTCAGCTCAGAGAGAGCCGGCACTGGCCACGGAGGGATTTTGGAGCAGAGAGAGGTCTCCTGGGTGTGTGGGAGGGGATGTGAGCTCCTGGCTGGATGCTGCCCTGCCCCAAGGCTCGTGGGGCATCCCCAGCCCTGCATTTGGGGTGTGCAGGAGGAGCTGGACTGGAGTTTGGGGTACAAACCCTGAGGGATGTGTAGTCTCCCATTGCTCTGGCCACAGCAGAACCCTGAGGCTGAGGAGGGAGCAGCGGAGCAAACCCTGCCCGGGGACAGGGGTGTGGAGCCGGGGAGGGGCTGGATGCTCAACAAGGCTCCATTCAGGCTGCGGTGGGGCAGGTGGGGGCCGGTGGCCGGCTGTGTTTGCAGGGAGGGGACTGGAATCCATTAAAGCAGCTCTTTAATGAGCGGAGCGGGTGCCAGGAGAGCCCCGTGCAGACACACGCGCCCCCCTGAAAGACTCCCTATGTTCCCAGCCCGGCCACACCGCTTTTCCGACGCTGGAAAAACAGCCGGGGAGTGAAAGCTCCTTGTTGCCCGAACAGCCCCGGGCTTGTGCGGCCGCTGGTGCTGCCCAGCCCTCCGGCTGCCCTCCTTCCTGCCCGCATCCCTGTGCCAACACCGCTGGGTGCTGCTGGGCTGCCCCAAGGGCACCCTGCTGCACTGCTCCGCAGCCTCACGAGCTGGTTTTGAGGCCCTCTGAATTGTTTGGGGTTGGTTTTTTACTTAAATAACTTTTCAGATAGTGAGGTCACCCGTGGTGCTGCACTCCCACCCGCTGTGCAAACGCTGGAGGGGCTGGGGGATGTGAACACGAGAGATTCGGGGAGATGTGAACTTGGGAGTGATTCGGGGGATGTGAACATTGGAGAGATTTGGGGGATGTGAACACTGGAAAGATTCGGGGGGATGAGAACACTGGAAAAATCTGGGGGGATGTGAACATGGGAGGGGTTCAGGGAGATGTGAACACTGGAAAAATTCGGGGGGATGTGAACACGGGATGTGAACACTGGAGAGATTTGGGGGGATGAGAACGTGGGGAGGGATTCAGGGGATAAAAATACTGGAGGGGTTCAGGAGAATGCCAGCACCGGAGGGGCTGGGGCAATGGGAACATCAGATGCGAACACTGGAGGGTTTTGGGGGATGCAAATACTGGGGGGGCTCGGCGGTGTCTGCCCAGCCCTGGGGATGCTGCTCACAGCTTGATCCCCTCCTGTTCCCCCCAGAATGTGTGCATGAGGCTCCTGTCCCACTCCCAGCACAGGCAGGGCGGGCAGGACCAGCGCCGTGGGTGGTCCTGGGGGCTCAGGCTCCCTTGTCCCCAGCCTGGCTCTCTGATGCCCAGTGGGACCTGTAGCCCCCCGGATCTGGGGCTGGGCTGTGCCTCTGTCCCCACACAGGGTGGAGGAGCCACGGGAGGAAGGGATCCAACGGGCTTTTGGAGAAAGGCTTCATTATGTTCCACATTCCCTTCGTTTTACGGTGTGTGGCTTTATTTATGGCCAGGGAAGGAAATGAGCAGCCTGCGAGGAGGTTAAGGCAAACACAGTGGCCCTCGGCTTTGGCTGGGGCTTTGCTGGGAGGAGGGGGAGCTGGGGGAACAAATGGGGGGCTGCTGCCTTCAGACATGCCCTGAGACCCGAGCTGAGCAGCCATCTGGGTCTCCACAGCAAAGAAATCCCAGAGCAATGGAGATGAGCTGGGTTTAGGCTGCAGCAAGGACATCCAAACCCAGCAGGGACTTGGGGATCACACCACAGTCCCCTTGTGCCTGCCCCAGGAAAGCTTGGGGTTCTGTCTCGAGACTTATGGCATGGGGTGTCACTGGCACAGACCCATCCCTGCTGTGACAGCTCCTGGCACGCAGGAGGACTTTTCCTTTTATCCCCAGTCCCAGTGATTGCAGTGACTGCTGCTCCCACATCCTGAGCCAGGGCTGTGCATGCTTTTCCAACCCCAGCAATGGGAATGAGTGCTCTCCCTCTGGCCCTCCCTCACGCCGGGGCTCCCAGGGGCCGGCGCTTTCCAGGAGCGCTGGCCAGCAGAGATTGCTGGAAAGCAGCACCCACAAAACCACCAGAAAATCTGTGGCTGGTCACCTTCCCAGCCCTGCCGACCACCAGAAGTGCCATGGCCCTTGTTTTGGGCGTGGGAGGAGAGTCCTGGCCCGGGGTGCTTTGCTTCGCCCCCATCCCAGCCCGGTGGCCTCTGGCTGCACCACGCTGCTTTGAACCCCTCCTCCTGTGTTTATTCATTCAGTTCCTCTCCCCCGTTCCCCAGCCAGCTGCTCTCTGCTCGCCTTCCCCAGCCTGACAGCTTTGGGGAAAAACAGCCTTTTTACAGCCCACGGGCTCTGGGGTCAGGGGAAAACATGAAAACATGCCCTCTGCTAATTCTGTGCTGTCTGGGACGGGGCTGGTTGTACCCTCCCATGTCCCCAACCCCCTGTGCCTGCTCCTGCCTGCCTTCCCCGTCCTTATGGAGCAGCAGTGGAGCTGTGAGAGCTGGAGGCCATAAAGCAGGGTCCAGGAGGCTTGGCAGTAGCTGCAGAGCTCTGTAGCTTATCCAGCGTGGTTTTACGATGATTCAAGCACAGCCCTAAAGCTGATGGTATTTCCTGAGCTCTCCTGCCCGGCCAGATGCAGAGCCATGGAGGGGAGGACAAGGAGCTGGGAGCCAGCCTGAAACCCCCCACAAAGGCCACGGTGTTTTTGGGAAGAGCTGGGGGGATGAGCCCTGGGAGTGAGCACCCCCAAAGCCTGGCATGGAGCAGGGATGAAGAGATTTTAACGATGTGTGGCTCAATGGCTCCGGAGGGACTTGAGGAATAAGCCCAAGCTGGAAGCAGAGTTTGGAGTGTTTGCCCTGGGAAGTGAAGCAGGAGGAGAGAGTGGGAGGATTTGGGGAAGCGGGAGGCTCAATGGGGCTTTTGTGCCGTCCCCTGCAGCGTGACTCAGGCTCGCTCGGGCTCCCGCTGCCAGAAGTTGGCCTGGAAATATTGTATCAGCCCCCGAGGACGTGGTTTCCAAACCATTGGAAGTCGGGTTTTGTTCTATTTTTTCTTTCCTCCTCTCTCTCCCAAGCCCTCTTCCCCTGTCTCGCAGGCTGGCAGGTTTTCCAGCTCCACCCTGCACATCCTGGCACCCACTGCCACTGTGTTCCCTTCCCAGCCGCTTCCCACCCAGCCGAGGAAGAGCTGCAGGAGGGCACGTGGTGGCACACGAGGGACAATCCCAGCCAGGAGGATCTCGGAGTGGGACACCTGGGTGCACATCCCACCTGCAGATCCCTGGATCCCATCGCTGCCTGTCCCCAAGCCCATCCCCAGACCGGGGAGGGGAGGAGGGCTGGAGCAGCCGGGGCAGGGGATGCTCACAGACACGCCTGGAACAGCTCGGTGTTACCGGAGAGATCCTCGCCTGCTGTCAACAAACAGCCCGGCTCCAGCCGCCCCGGCTCTGACGGCTCCCAGCCCCGCCGGTGTCAAGTGGCTCCCGACGTGCCAGGATGGGGGGAGCGATCAGCCAAAATTGTGGGGGAACAATGAGCACGAGCGGCAGTGTCAAACCCTGCCAGAAGATACCTGCTGGCCTTCGCTGCAGCGCTCAGGGACAGGGGAATGTCGGAACAGAGATGTTAAAACGCGCAGTTGCGGAGTGAAATGTGTGAATTGGGGTGATTCAGCTCTGGTTGTGCTGGTAAGGCAGCACCCACAGCACCCTGCACCTCACAGGGGACCAGGATGAGCTTTTTGTGATGTTGAATGCTGTGAGGGGCAGAGAAAACTGTCTGCACGGTGCAGTGTGGATGGGGGAAAGAGAGGATATTTTTCCTGCTCTGGAGCTGACATGCTAAACTGTCTGCAAAGAAAATTAGTATTTTCTTTCCCCCCGCCTTTTTTTAAAATAGAGTTTAAAGCTCTGCCCTCTCCTCTCCCTCCTCTCCCATCCTTCCAGAGGTGCCCCTCCCTGCCCTGCCGTGCCTCCCCCTCCCCGCTCCTGCTATCCCCTGACTTTTCCATCCATGAGAAACACCCTCCAGGGTGATGTTTATAGAGAAAATAAATGCCTGCTCTATTTGTGGCGCGGGGGGGAGGCCCGGCTGGCGGGAGGGGGCTGTGGGGGTGTGGAAGCGGGTGCTCACATCCCCTCCCAGGGCTGCAGGGCTTTCTCAGCCACATCTACCTCGGGCCAAGACTTCCCTCTCTTCTCCCCAGCTCCCAGAGGAAATGACCCTGGTGGGCTCAGAGATTTCTGTGGGATGGGATGCTGAAAACCTCGAAGCCCTTCTGAAGCCCAGTCGGAGGCTGGGAAAGGGAATGGGAAGGAAATTCCTGCTGCCCTCCCCCCTTTCTGCCAGTGCTGCACCAAGCCCGGGGTGTGAGATGGTGGAGGATGGGGAGCACCCCTTAACACGGCTGGGGATGGCACCACGAACAGTTTTGGTGACTCCAAACTCTCCCTCCCTGGCCTGCCTGCAGCAAAGAGGAAAAACAACTTCCAGAGAGCCAAGATTTGGGCAAAAGTAGCAGCAGGGATTCACAGGGCCATCCCGGGCTGACTCACAGCTCACGGCGGCTCCTTCCCAGCCAGTGAGTCACGGTGATGGATGAAGTTTGGATGAATTTTGGATGAATTTGCCTCTCCATCTCCTTGTCTGGGAGGCACGGCCACCTCCTAACCATGCTGTTTGCCCCACGACTTTCTCCACTCCCAGCAATCTTTGGCAGCACCCGCCCTTCTCCGGGCTGCTTTCTGTCTGTCCCTCTGTCCGTCTGTCAGGCAGCCAGGCGAGCCCTTGGGCACAGGGCAGCTCCCAGAGGTACTGCCCGGAGCCATGCGACACACCCCGGGGAAGAAGGATGGAAAACGGGAATTTATCACCCTCTTGGTTCCGCAGCTCAGGGCACAAACATCTCCCACCCCACCCCGGTGCCAGCTCAGAGGCCCTGCTTGCTCTGTCCTGAGGATGAAGGCTTGGTAATGGGTGACAAACCAGGCAGCAAACCTGGGGGTGGAAAGAGCTACAAAGTCCTGCTAAAGTCCTGCTCCTGAGGATTTTAGCCTGGCTTTGTAGAATCCAATGACTGTCAGCTCTGCTTTGTGAAGCAAAATGTTCTCTGGCTTCATAGAACACATTTGGAATATACTTTATAGAATATATTAATATTCTACCATTATTTTATCTAAAAACTATCTTCATATAATAATATCTAACAATATCCTGCTGTATTGGTCAGTGTAACATAAACCCTCCCTTTTTCTGGTTTATTTACCTCAGAAAAGGTCTGAGGGGTGTCCCACCCCGTGTGCAGCCTGGCAATGTCCAACCAAACACAGGGAGAGCTCAGGGAAGGGCTGGTTTGGGAATGAGGGAGCTCTGAAGGACACCTTCCATTCTCTGTGTCTCCAGGGGGTTTGGAGTTACAGTGTGCTGGCAAACCAGGCTTGGGATGCCCAGGTGAGAGCTGGGAAGGGCACAGGAGTTTGTAGGAGTCTCCCAGCTGAAGGCTGGGGGTGATGCTCATATTTGGGAAAACTGGCTTCCCAAAAAGGACAAAAACCGAGCCCAGCACCTGGAAAGGGCCATGGGAGCAGCCCAGGGGAGCAGAGCTGGGCTGGGCCAACGCCTGTTGAACAGTCTGTGCTTTGAGCTTTATTTAGGCACGCAGGCTCCTGCCTCCCAGCCTCTGCTCCTGTCCAGCCTCCGACCTGACGTGAGCTCCTCGGGGTGAGCTTAACCCTGTCCTGCAATCCTGCAGGAATGTGCTCATTATATATTTGCCCACAGTTCTCTGTTGCTAAATATAAGAGTGAGACAAGAATATTCCTCCCCGATTCCCACGATACCAGTTTGCTTTCTCCCCCCTTTTTCGGCATTTTTCCTGTTCTTTCCCATCAGCTGGAAACTTTTCCAGCTGCTTCGAGCTATGACCTTAAAACATGTGGCGCGATCATAAAAAAGAAAGTTTGAATAAATCAGTCACATGTCCAAAAGTGGAGGAAAGGAAGAGCAGAGGTGGCTCCACAGAACTGAGGAAGCTGGAGAAAGCAGAAGGGATCCTGGATGGATACCCCAGGGCAGACACTGCTCTCGTCCATGGGCAGGCATCCTGGACAAGCCAGGATCCCCCTTCCCTCCCCAGGACCCCAGCACTGCTTCTGGGCTCTGCCTAAACTTGGGAGGGTGTCACGTTTTGGGAACCCACTTGCTGAAATCTGCTCATGGTTAGTCTACGCATCAAATTCTCCCTTCTCCCCTCATTCCAAACCTCCAGCAACAAGAATTTTGGGGAAGGAGGAGCCCAGCCTGTGGGAGACCTCACTGGGAATGAGAGGGGAGCCAGGCTGTCAAAAACAGTTTACTAAAGCTTCACACTCTGATGTCAAGAGGACAAATTTTATGAGTGTTTTTTTTTTATTTTTGGTATAATCCTGTATTTGATGAAGTGCATGGTGACTCTTCCCATGGTGGGCTGGGCAGGAAGCCCCAAGTTGCTGAACCTGAGCTTGGAGGGAACACGAAACACAAAACTTCACCCCCTAAAACCTCAGCCCCATGCTCAGCATGCTGCTCGTGGCTGTCCCTGATGGAGACACAGGGATGTCCCACGGTGGGCAGCCCATGGGAACAGCTGGAATGATGTTCTCAGCTGCAGGGGGCTTGTGGGAAGCTGCTGCCCAGACCCAGGGTCACAGCTGGCACATCTGTATCAGCCCAGTGCAGAAACAGTCCCCAGCATTGGAAAATGGGTGTAAACTCCCTTTTCTTCCCCAGCCCTGAGTGCTGACACTGGAGAGGTCCCCACTGATCCCCAGAGCTGTGTTACAGCCATGGGGGGAGTCACTGGGGGAGTCTGGGGGTGTTGGCAGTGTCAGTGAAAGCCCTGGGGGTTTTGGGGTTTTGGGGGGTTTTCTCCAGCCCATTCACCATGAAATTGTTTGGGACTGCCAGGGCAGCCCTCAGACCCTGCATGTGGGGAAATCCCATCCCAGGATGGAAAGGCCAGGGCAGGGAGGAAGGAGACCACTGTTCATTAACAAAAGGGATTTTTTTCCACTCAGCTTGCCAGGCACCCTCCTGTTTTGGCACATGGCAAAAAATAGAAAGAACGAGGCCTAAGGTAATGGAAGGAGCATGTCCCAGAGGCCACCTGCTCTCAGGGGGGGAACAGGGACAACAAGAGACCAACAGCAGCCCTGCAGGTACTGAGGCCACAAGGCTGGGCTCTGGGATCATCCTCCTTCTTGCACTGACACAGGCTGGGATGCAGAAGATGGTTAGGAAGCAAAAGACTGGAGGTGTTCAGTAATTCCTTTGGGAACTGCTGGGAGCAAGCTCCTGCCTCACTGCTGGTCAGAGTCCTGGTCCCTGGGGGGAAGTTTGGGGAAGAGAAACCGCTCAGTGAAACCATATATTATTTTTGGGGTGAGTTAGGGACTTAAAAGTGCTTTTTCAATTCCCTTCACGTTCAAAGCTGTAGTGCAGTGCCCAGCCAGGTCCCAGGCTCAGCTTGGAGGGTCAGACCTGTCCCAGTGGGATGAGACCCCTGTGCAGACCCGCTGAGGCTGTGAGCATCAGGGAGCAGGGAGGGAGCAGGGAGGGAGCAGGGAGGGAGCAGGGCTCTGGGATAGCTGTCAGGATGCTGAGGCTGCACACACATCCCTGACAAGAGCTGGGTGGGCAAACCTGGCTGCTTCGTGGGGAAAACTGGGTATAAATCAGAACTTCTCAGAACTGCTGCCCCCGTGCAGCAGCCAGCCCTGCGGCACCATGGGGGCAACACCCTCAGCCCCAGCTGGTCCCCCGTGCCCTGTCACCCCTGGGGTGGTCCCGCACCCTGCTGGGGCTGTGCTGGTGGGACAGCCGAGCCACTCGCCACTCGCCCCAGGCCACCAGCCACACCAGGCGGGCAGGGCAGCCCCGGGAGGTGACACCCAGCCCGCAGCGCTCCAGCTGCAGGGATGGAGAGGGGCTCCCGTGCAAGGCCAAACATGGGCAGCGAGGGCTGGCAGCTCCCTCCCGGTGGCGCCGGGCTCGGCGGGGAGCGGCCGTGCCTTCCCCCTCCGGTGCCGAGCGGAGCTGCTCCGAGCCCCAGCCACATCCACGTGTGCCCTGCGGAGCGCACAGGGCGAGCACGGCGAGCTCCACCAGCCTGCGAGCCACGGCGGGCGAGCCGCTCCTTCCCCAGAACACTGCGCTGCTGCCAGCCTGGCAGAGGACCCGCACACCCCTGGGCCACCCCTGGGTCACCCACAGCGCTCCCCGGCTCTCCCTGAGCAGGACTGTCCTGCTCCTGAAGGATCTCCCACCCCTCGCTCTGGGACGGGACTCACCTCCGGCCGGGGGTCCCGCGGTGAGGGGCTGGGGGTGGCCGGCCAGCAGCAGCAGCAGCAGCACGGTGGCGATGCCACCCATCGTGTCGCCCATCGTGTCCCCCGTGGTGTCCCCCGGGGCTGGAGCAGCGGGACGGCACAGACTCGGCCGGCTCTGCCTCCAGCTCCTGCTATACTATATTTAATAAAGCGGAGCGAGGGAGGGACCTGCAACTTCTCCCGCCTGTCGGAAAGGAGAAATTCGCTCGGATTACAAACCCAAATTTTCCTCTCTTAAAGGGCTAGAGGCCCTCGCCACCCACAGCCGGAGCTGAAAGCAGCCTTGTTCCCCCGGGCAGGAGAGGGAGGAGCGGGCAGAGCCCGGCCGGGGTGCGAGGGGCGGCTCCGGAGGCGCCGCCTGCTCCGGGCTGGGCTGGGTGTCACAGAATCCCGAAATATTCCGAGCTGGAAGAGACCCACGAGGATCATCGGATCCAACTGTTCAGTGAATGGCCCGTGCGGGGATCAAAGCCTGGTGTCTTTAGCACCGTGCTCTAAGCAGCTGGGTTAATCTGCACACATCCCTTGGCACCGGGCACTGCTGGGGGAGCAAAGCCAGCTCCTGGTGTCCACACACACCCAGATCAGTGTCTGGATCCCAAAGGTGCCTTTACTCACCCCTGGCTGTATTCCTGAAGTGGCCCTGCAAACCTCACACCTCTAGGCTGGTATTCAGGATGACCTTGGGCCCTCAGGGCTCATAGCACTCCAACTGTGATAGCACAACACTGGGAAAAGAGCTTTCCAGATTCTCCTCCTGAATTCAGGGATTCTCCTGGATGCCAAGCTGATTCAGGACAATTCACCACCCTTGGAGACCCAGCATCCCATCCAGCCTGGCTCCCAGCTCCTTGCTCACATCCCATCTTTCCAACCCTCTCCAAAGGTGCTCCCACCCTCCTCCTCGGCTCTTGTGCAGCACACCCCTCCTTCCTCATGGATGTCTGGATTTCAGGCCCTTTTCCCTTTTCCCTGCAGTGCCATGTTTGGCTGATGGATTACATGTGGCTTGTTTCCTGCTGGGTTAATTCTAACCCCTCCAGGGCCCTCGGCGTGACTTTGCCGTCTTTGGCAGCGTTTGCAACACCTTCCAGTGTACAGTCATCTGCAAACATAATTAATTTGTTGTTTACTTTTGCTTTCAGATCATTAATAAAGACATTAAATAAACCTGGGATGTGCTGTTTTTTCAGTAACTTTTTCTGAGTAATTGCCAGGGGCTCGGTAAGTTCATTAGCTAATTCTGTTTAGTCTGGGGGTTTCATATTAGCCAGGCTGGCTGATTTGTACAGATTCAATTTTGCAAAGTATTCCCTTTCCTGCTCTTTATCTTAGGGTCTACTGAGGGCTCTGGGAGGCTTTCATCTCTCTGTCCTCAGCAGTCCCCTCTCCCTGCCGCTTTTAGGGGTTGATGAAGGAAGAGGGGGGTGCCGGGCTTTGGCCTTTGGGTGGAGTTTGATCTCCACTGCCCCCATCACATCACGAGCAACAGGTGGGCTGAACACATCCATTCCTCTCCAACCCACCAGGACAATTCCCAGCCCACCAGAACCACCTCCAACTCACCAGGACAATCCCCAAAACACCAGAACCACCTCCAACCCACCAACAGGCATCCCTGGCTTTACCTCAGGCTCTCTATCCTCGGGTTTACTTTGCTCACTGGGCCACTGGGAATGAACCACCCTTTGCCAGGGGAACATCAGACTGGGATGAGGGCAGCAGGTACAGCTGGAGCAAGGAAATGGTTCCAAGCAACCTGAGTATCCTCCCCCTCAAGGATGCTCAGGGTGCACTCCACAGGCAGGAGGCTGGTGGGAAAATATCCAAGACACAGCAAGGACAGAGGGAAACTTCCACTGCTTTTAAAATTATCATTTTATTCCCCCTCTCCAACAAGGAAACCACAACCTCTGCTTGAAACTTCCTGTGCTGTGCAGAGGAACATCCCCAGCAAGCCCTGCCTCAGGCAGCAGGGCCGCCCCCCTGGCCGAGCCCCGAGCTCTGTGCCCCACATCTGGCCAGCACATTTCCAGCCTCCCCCCTGCCAGGCCCCGCCAGCAGCGGGGATTTGGGATTTGTTTTTGTCTTTCCCAGCCAACATCTGGCTGGGTGGCAGAGGGGCAGAGCCAGCCTGGAGTGGTGTCTCTGGGCAGGGCTGGCAGCATGAAGAACCCTTGTCCTTCCCCTGCTTCACCCCAGGAGCCACTGCCAGCTCCAGCTCCACTTTCTGGAAGTGGTTTTCAGCATTTTCAGGCAGCTGCCCTTTGGTGAGTGCCCACCGTGGGGAGCTGGAGGCTTGGGGGGACATTCAGGGGGTACGAAAAAAAAGAAAAGAAAAATTAAATTCTCTCCTTCCCCTGCAGTGCTGGGGTGTTTGAGGCAGCCACAGTTCCCATCCCTTCTGGCTGCCCCCCTCCTCCTCCCAGTGCTGGCTGACCCGCCGGCCTCCGGACGCAGTTATTTATCCGATCCCAGCTTTATTTAGGATGTGTTTCCAGGGCAGCCGGTACAGAGGGAGGTGTGCAGGGCTGCAGAGGGGGTCCACAGCTGCAGCCCCTCCACCCAGAGCCCTGCCGTGTCTGCAGGGCACCCTGCTCACATGGGCACCTCTCTCACCCCATTTCTCACAGGAACCTCACCTCATCCACTGCACCAACCCTCCCCAAGCTGGGAGCCCTTCCCAAGGGACAGCCCTTCCCAAGGGACAGCCCTTTCCCTGGACAGCTGTGTGCCCTGTTTGCTTGGCATGGGCAAAGCCATCCCTGGCAATTATTTCCCTGGAATGCCAACAATCACCTGCAGGGAAGAGGTCCCCTGTGCACCCTTCAATAAAGCAGAGCTCAGCTCTACTTGTCTTTTCCCCCCAAAACTATACCCTGCACCGTGGCTGGGCCTTGTGCCAGAGCCAGGCTCCCCTCTGCCACCCACCACTGGCACAGCAGGGGGCTGCAGTGAGGATGGGGGTCCTGATGGCTGCAGCTGGGGAAGCAGCTCCGTCCGAGGGAGGAGAGCGGCCAGCGTGCTTGGAGCTGGAAGGAATATCCCAAATATCCCATCCGGCGCTGGCAGGAGAGAGCACATTCATCAATGCTGCTGGGATTTAGCTTCTCAGCATCTGCCTTCCCATGTGCTGCAGGGATTATGGAAGGAAAGGAAACAAAGCCCTTGGATCTGACCTGGCTGAAGCAGCGCCCTGGCTGAGGCACCGGGTGGATCTGCAGGTCTGCAGCCTTGGCCATCCCCAGGAGCAGGGGGGTCCCTCTGAGTGCTTGGGGCAAAAGCCACGTGAACCTCGTGTCTGTGCTTGGAAACAGCTGGGCAGATGTGCTGGGCTCTCCCAGGGGAGTAGAGGGGGATGTCTCAGGGTTTTTTGGTGTTTCCGACGTGCCTCAATGCCTCGGGATGAGCTCGAGGAGGAAGAGGATGCTGCAGGGAGCTGGGGGTGCCAGGGAAGTTGGGAACACTGCACTAGATGGGAGAAACACAGTCCAAAGCCTGTTTCATGTCTGCAACCACCAGCAAACCAGACTTTGTTCTTGGGGTGCTGTTAATTTAAGGAGACAAACAGCTGGGCTGGGGCTGCTGTTTGTCCAGACAAGCTGCACCTGGGCTCTCACCACACCCTCCATGCTGCCCACCACCCTGGCTGCCTTTAAATTCAGGTGCCTTCAGCTTTTTTTTCCTCCTCACTACAGCTCTGCTGTAGCCTGGGAAGAGGGTCTGCACCCCTTATCTGGTTTGGGGGACTCCCTTACCCTCAGAGGACCGGGATGAGGATGTGTCCCTAGCATGGTGAGTTAACTCCTTTCTCCTCACTTGGTGCTACTTTGCAGCATTGCCATCTGGGTACCACACACGCAGCCTCTGTACAGGGATGGGGTTTTTTAAGTCCCTAAAAAGTCACTGGAGCTGTGCTGCACCATGGGACAGCCCCTCTGGACCAGCCCCACAGCTCTGCTGCTGCCCAGACCCTGTGCGAGGGGTTTGATGTGAGATGGGCTTTATTTACACCTGTGGGGGTTTGGAGGGCCCTGACTGTGCTTCCCTGTGACTAATGCCTTTTGCTTTTCCTTGAGCACAGAACACATCACTCCCCAGCATTCGTTTTAAAAAGGAAATCAATACAGCCCATTTATTTTTAGCCTGGATTTAGGGTGCTTTGGAAGAGGAACTGAGCTGTGATTTGGAGACAACAGGCTCACCATCTTCTCCAGGGCTTGTCAGACAGAGGAACCAGCTTTTAAGGCTGGGTGGATATTGACTGATGTGTCCTCAAGGAACTAATGCCCACTGTGAGTGGGGAATTCTCTGAGGGCATGGGAGGGCAGTGGTGAGCTGTGCTGGCTGCTCAGGCTCATTCTCTGTATCCAGTCAGGTCTGGGGATCTAACTGGGCTGTGCCAGGTCTTGGAGACCTTGTGATAACAGAATTTTAGAGGGGTTTGGGTCAGAAGGGACTTGAAAGGTCACCCAGCTCCTGCCATGGGCACCTTCCACTGTCCCAGGTTGCTCCAAGCCCTGTCCAACTTGATTTTGAACTTTTTCATGAGGCAGCCACATCTGCTCTGGACAGCCCGTGCCAGGGTCTCACCACCCTCACAGGGAGGAATTTCTCCCTAACATCCAACCTAACCCTGCCCTGTCAGTTTGAAGCCATCCTGTCCTGTCACCCCCGGTGACAAGCACAGGGGCTGCTTGAAGAAATGTTCTTCCTCACCAAGCCAGAGCTAAACTAAAGCCCACAAAAACCAGCCTGGGGCTGTGGGCAGAGCAGGGTGGGAGGCGAGGAAGGCTGGGGCGAGTTCAGGATGCCTCGGTCTCACAGGGAATGCGATCGTGGGGACAATCTCCGCAGCCCAGGAGATGGCACCAGCGCTCCGCGCTCGCCCGGCCAGGGACGGGAGGGAGGGATGGGGGAAGGATGGATGGAGGGATGGATGGATGGAGGGATGTTCCCGAAGTGGAGGGTGGGGATGCTCCACTCCCTGCCCTCCGGGGCCGTGCAGGTCCCACTGCCAGCTGGGGCTGTTGTCTCTCCCAGGTCTAAGCAGGTCGGGACACCCTGGGGACCGATCCCTCTGCTCCTGGTCTGGCACTCCTGCTCATTTGGGAGGGTTTTACCTTGCTGCTACGTGGCCCCGTGTTGTCCGTCTCTGCTATCCCTAAACCAGACTGGGAAGGTGTGCAGGAGCTGCCTTCCCAAACACACATTTGCAGCAGAACAGCAGCAGCTCGAAGCCCTGACCCTGGAAAGCCCTGGCTGCTGCTTCACCTGCTTCTTAGAGGAAGATGAAGGTGCCTTCTTTACCTGGGAAGGTGCTGGTTGCTCCAGGTGCACTCACCTGGTCGGGGAAGATGCTTGTACTCCCTCTCTCCATCCCCAGCAAAGCTCATGGTGCCTGAAGCCCCCAAATCTCTTTTTCATCCCCATCAAATGTGTGGATAAATAAGCAGAGAAAGATGCAATGGCACCACCTGATCCCCCCCTTCCCTCCTTTCACATTGCTCCAGCTTCCAGTGCTGTGGTTTCCCTCCCAGCCAGGTTTAACCTGGGATTTCTCTCCCAGCAGAGGGGCCCATCTGTCTTGGAGCAGATTAGAAAGATGTCACTTGGCTGGCTCAGCCATTTATCACGGCGGCTGGGGAAATTAGCAGGGCCCGAGCAGGGAAATTGGGCTTATCCTGCAGCTCTAACTAGAGGTTGTGGGGAATTCTAGCTGGACTCTTTCTAGCTTGGCATTAGTTTGTCCTGGGAAGAACACCAGAGCCTTGGATTTCCACCTTCAGGTCCTGATGTGGCAGAGAGCAATAAATTTTATCAAAATTTACAAGGCAGAATAGCTGGGGTCTCTCAAGCCATTGGGGTTTTATCCAAGAGCTAATATCCTCCTTCCAGTTGTTAATTCCAGGAGCCAGGGTGTAAATGAAGCCATAATAACAGCGAGGGTGGGACAAACCACATCACCCCGTTGGGGTTTGTACCTGCACCTCTCTCTGGGATCAGCCTGGGGAGCAGCAGTGGGACAAGGGGCCTCGGTCACTATTTGCCAGCTGGAAACATGACAAAACTCAGGAAAGGGAATAAAAACTCTAAAAAAATGCGATTTTGCAGCCACAGTGCCGCAAACAAACGAAGAGTAAAATGCAAATTAAAACAGATAAAAATTCCTTGGCAGTGTCCCCTTTAAGCGTCATATATTTTTATCTTGCTCTGGTTTTATTTGCTGGAAAGAGAAACATAAAGAGAGAAACATTCAATTAAACCTGCTTGTCAGCTGGAGCCCCAGGCTGTGTCACTGGAGGAGGGGTCTCCTCTGCACTGTCCCCATCAGGGAGGCTGGGGGTGCCTGGGACAGCTCCTGCCTGTCTGCTCCCACTGCTGTCACCACCAGCTGGTGGCACAGGGTGCATCTGCAAGGCAGCACTAATCACCATGGTAACAAGGGCTTTATTCTGGCAGGATTTGTCCCCCTGGCTGCGTGGCAAAGTGGGGCTGTGTCCTGCACGGAGCAAGGCTGGCTGTGCTTGAGGATGCTCGTGTGTTCTGCCCCCTCCCTCTGTGTGTCAGAGCCTCACCTTGCCCTTCACCTGCTGCCTTCTGTCCTGGCTCCTCTCTGTGCCCTGCCCTGCCCCAGAGCACCTGGGCTGGTGCTAGAAGCACCCAAGTCCTGCTGTGAGGAGCCCCTGCTGGGGTTTTTGGGGCAGCAGCTGCCTCTTCACTTGCATTTGGTGATTGTGGTGTCCACACTCCACTAACACAAGAGGGAGGTGCTTACAGGATCGTTTCTGCTTGGGTCATTGGCTTTTCCTTCTGCAGGGTGGAATGCTGGAGTTTCCACGAGCTGTTTCAATCCACAAAGATGAGCAGCAGATTCTGGGTGGAAGGAATGAGGATGAGGGCCAGCTGTGAATCCCAGCATGTGACATTTTCCCAGCATGTGGAAGGAGTCAGAGAGAAGGTCCTGGGGATAATTTTTCCCCCAAACCAGGCAGGGCTTCTGTGAACATTCCCTGCCGATCCAGGCAGAGCTGATTCCCAATAAAAACTGGTGATGTGCAGGATCCAGGTCATGTGCTGGTGGGAAGGAACCAGCCACTGGCTTTTTTTTTTTTCTGTAAAAGCACAAGGCAGTGGAGAAGATGCTTCCAGAAATAATCCCCTTGTGGGTACTTAGACTTGTCTTGGTAGGAAGGAGCCTTTGGGCCTGGGCAGAAGGTGCTGGTTAGCAGTGGTGTGACAGGAGCAGCTGCAATGTGGACATCTGTCTCCTCATAACTAGAGTGAGACCAATGCCTTATTCCCTTGCATGAATTCATCAGCTGGCAACGACTTTCTGTCTCTATTGACCCTGGGCTGGAGCTGAGCCAGTGACATGGATGGAAAAGGGGCTGTTTGCCCATGAACAATACTCCTGAGGTATCTGGAGCCTCTTCAAGCTTCAGATACTGGTGGGACCATGAATGTTGTGCATGGGGAGGTGCAGGTAGGACTGAGCCCCCAGTAAGGTGCATGGAGCCTCACTGAAACCTCAGGTGATATCAAAAATCTCAGGGAGAGTGGCAGCTGAGCTCAGCTCACCTCCTGCCAGGCCCAGCAGCCCAGCAGCAGCTTCACTGAGCCCCTGGAAAGCTGTCAGCCACTGACATGGCACAAATAGAGCTGTTTCACTGGAAAAAGCCAGACAAAACCTCCTCTGTTGTGTCTCCACTTGGTGGTTCCTGGTGACCCCCCTGTGTGCACTCAGGTGAGCCTGGGTCACACTGCAGATGGAGAGAGGGAAATTGGAAGGACAGAAATGGGGCAGGAGCCACCAAAGACTGATTAGTTGGAGAAGGAAATGGGGTAAAAATGTTTAAGGTGAGAGAAGAGCCCCATCCCTGAGGCATGGGTCTGCCTCAGCCCTTCCATCACCTCCTCAGCCTTCTCCAGTCCATGTCCCTTCCCCCCTATTCCTCCATCCTTTGGATCTCTCCAGTTGGCCCCATGCATGTTCCCACCCTCTCTTACCCCCATCAGAATCCCCAGTTAAGGGGCTGTACCTGCTTCCACTAAATCATGCATCCCTCTCCTCATCCTGTCTCCTTAAATGGATGAAAATTCCCCGTTGTGACTGACTTAGCTCATTCCACAGACTCTCAGGGAGGCATATCAAATTTAATTCCTGTACAGGTAATCATAGCTTTTATTTTCCAGCTTGTTAGAAGGGCCAGGTACATCCCAGAAGACTTTCCTGTGAAAGCCAAGGCTGCCAGGATGTGTGTGGAGAAAGGATCAAGACATTTTTATCTGGATGCTGATGATCCCCAGACACCCCAGACCTTGGGGGAATGAACTACAAGAGGAAGAGCTCAAGTTGGAGGAGGATGAGCCAGCTGTAAGGAAAGGAGGAGAGAGCATGGAGGCTGTGAGGATGGATTTTAGGAGTAGCTTTGGGTTGTGTTTGTTGGAAACTGCTCCTTTGTCAAACAAAGAGTGTGTGGGGAAGGTCAGGCTCAATAAATCTCCCCAGTTTGAAAGCAGGCACCCAGAAACGCTTCAGAATGTCCATTCCTGTGATTTGTAAGCATCCAAAACACTGAAGACTTGGTTCAAAAGACTTCTTGCCTAGGAAATGTGAGTTTGCTGTGCAGCATCTAAAGACAAAAAACAAAGCAAGCCCTGATGACTGAATCCAGTCAGGAATTCTGGTGGGGATTTTTGGCTCCCATCCTTTCCTTGCAGCTCTTCCTGTCTGCTTCTGTCTTTGCAGTGAGGACAGCAGCCCTTTTGGGTGACAAAGCCCTTTCCTATCGTTTCTAGCAGAAAAGTGTCTGAAATCCAGACACCTGAAAAGGTGATTCAGGAAACCAGAAATTCGATCCTATTGAAAACTCAGTCTTGCCCAAATTCTGGTTTTGGGGGTGCTGTCTCTGATGCCCAACCCTCATTTTCCAGCAAGGCTCCATCCCTGGGATATAGGGAACATCTTCAGTCTGGCACTGACACAAGGTAAGTCACTGAATTTGGGCAATCTTTAAATAATGTTCTGTACCAGAGTGACTTGTGAGTGTTGTGTGGTTAATGGAGATTAATGGGAATTAAATGAGAATGGTGGAGAAGCCTGAGAGGACTAAACTGCATTGGGAATAGGCTGTAAGGGAGAAGTGTTACCTGGAAAGGAGGTGGCTGCTGCCAGGGGATGGGGTTGGGGATGGATGGTGAGGGCAGCTGGGGGATGATGTGCACCCTGCAAAATCTCTGGGGGCAGGGCAAGGATGCAGCAGCAGAGCAGGAGCAGCCCCACAGTCCCTTCTTCCCAGAGGGGCTCAGCTCACCTCCAAGCTTGGCTTGTGGGGTTTTGTGTTTATGTTTTTTTCATCTGGAAAAGTCTCATGGGGCAGCTGTTGAGAGGCAAAGAAGCTGAATTGGATTTTTGTGCCTGCATGAAGTAGGCTCTGGTTACATAGTCCAAGAGAATAGGATCCTAAATTGGATTTTGCTGTTCACTTGGAATGGGCTCCAGTCGTGTGGGATTATTGGGGATTTAAAGCTAACATATAGGAAATGATAATGAAACCATCACCCAGCCAAGAAGCTGGGGAGCTGCTACATTCACAAATGAGGAGGAATCTCCCAATTAACACCTGAGCCATGAACAGAGCATTGCTTGGGATGCTGGAGTGTAAATCAAAATTTACAGGATCACAGGTGGTTATTATCTCCTCTGATGTGAAGCAAAGGCACATGTGCCAGCATGGCCAGCTCCATCCCCCTCATTTCCCTGCCAGCCAGCCAGCCAGGCCCTCTTAGGGTCTCAGGGGTTTTGCAGATCCATGGATGGGTCCTGCCAGCACCTGTCTATGGCTCTGACAAATCCCTGTGTTCTCTAGTAAAATCAAGAACAGATTTTTTTTTTTTTTTTAAAAAGTGGAGTTTGGCATGTTTTACTAGCTTTGCCCGGTGCTGAGATTTAATGTCTGATTTGTTTCCACTGTTCTGCCTCACCCTTGTTTTGGCCCCAGAAAGGTGAAGGCTGGCTCCTGGTGTGCTGGGTGTGAGGAAGGAGGCCAGGGGTCCCTCCTGCCAGAGGGGGCTGCCCAGGGACTCCAGCCCCAGGTTTTGGGGCTTGGATTGGGAAGGGGAGGAGGGCTGGGAGCAGAATTGTGCAGAGGCAGTTTGTTTTCTGTGCCTTGGCTGGAAGGCTCTCACCTCTGCCTCAAATTACAAGTCATGTCACATCTTGGGAGGCTTGAAATTGTGTTTCTCAGCAATGTTCCCAAAGAGATTAGAAGCACTGAGATGGCTGAAATACCCTCTGAGCCTGGAGCAGAACAAGCCACTGAACCAAGAGTGGGATGGGGAAAGCTGCAGCATCCTCAGCAGTGGAGGGCTGGGCTCAGTCCCCAAATCCCTCCTGGCTGGGCATTGTTTTTTCAGTGCTGGCTCATCCTGCTGCTCATGGGATGTGGGAAGAGCTGGGGTAGCCACCTACCCTCTGTCACAGGAAGGAGAGGCCCAACCACCACTCCAAACAGTTCATGGTGCTCTTTTAACCCATGGAGCACAAGGTGCTGCTCCCCAAACTTACAGGTGGAAAGTGAGGAGCTGTGATTTATGGGAAGGAAGAAAGGCCAAGCAGCCAGGCAGCAGCTGACCCTGAGCATGGAAGGGATTTGTTTCCAGAGCTGAGAGGAGAAGGCAGAGATTCAACACTTCCTGATGTGAGGCAGAAGCTGCCTGTCTTTCTGAAGCTCGGCTGCTTATTCCTGTGGGTGTCCAACTCCAACACTTCACATCCTTTTTTTTCCCTTCTGCTGCTGGAGCCCCTGCACAGCAGAGAGCTGTGGGTCTGCATCCTGGTCCCCACTGTCCCCTCCCTCCCATCCCTATTCCCATTCCTGGGGCTGTGTGGAGCTGTCTGAGATGTCACCAGAGCGAATTGGTCCCAAGGTGCTGCTTTGGGGGCCTGGCTGCCAGAGTGATTTGTGATCAGCCAGCTGAACCAGCACATCACACAGCAATTAGAGACCTCCTGGAATGGGAGACATCCAGCCAGGTAGGGATGGAACAGGATACAAACACTGGAGGAGCTGTTAAAGATGTAAACTTGCTATCTCCCAGGCAATCCAGAGCCCCTCACAAGGAAATCAGTGCCAGGGCAGCACATAGGGATGATGGATGCATCCATAGGAGTGGGTCTTGTGTTAGGGAGTGGATGGAAAGATGAGCCCCGTGACAGACACGTCTGCAAACGTGGCCATCATCCCAATGATGGCCTGGGAAGTGTTACAGCAGGGGGTGTTTGCACCATTTAATTAATTAGTGGTTTGTCTGGAGTCTCTTCTGTCTTCACTCAGAGCCAGGATTAAAAAATGCACGAAGGAAACAGATTTTCTCGTGTTTGGGCTTGGTTGGTTATTAAATCTTATCTAAAGTACAGAAAGTTCAGTGACACTTCCAGCCACCAGCTAGAAGGGAGCAAAATGGAGAGAGATCCAGCTGCTACAAGGTCTCTTAAAGCTAAACAGTCTAATTTAAAATTAACACCTCTATTATTTATACTTTTAACCCAATAACCAAATTTCCATGACCCTCAGTGCAGCACTAACTGTCCAACCAGAAACTACTGCCTGAAATCATGAAGAAGAAGGAAGATGAGCACTGAAAAAGACAACACCCAAAATCCTCCATCTTGTCCCATACCTATTACTGTACTATAAAAACTCAAATTTAAAACCCTTCACAATGTGAATCACACACTTTTATTTGATTACACACTGGTGATTTTAACTTTATCATTTAAATTTGGAAGCCTTCAGGTCCAAAGAAGTGTTCTGCAGGGGCTCAGTGCCAGAAAGCACAGAAAGCTCAAAAATCCCAAGGAAGAGCAACAACAAGGCACGGCCTTTCCCTGGAAAACCCTTTCCTGTGGGCAAAGGGAATTAGCAGAGCAATAAAAACCTGCAGCTCCTGGAATAGAAAGAGGGGAAGTCGGGACTATTGAAGGCAAGGCACAAAGGAATGGGTTTTACGAGCTCAGGGTTAAAATCCTTGGATAAAAATCCTGCCAAGCCCCAGGATGTGCTGTGCTGCTTGCCTGGGAACAGCAGAACCAAGGGAATCAGCACTGCAGAACACCTCTCCCCCATGGAAACACAATTCCATCCTCCAACCCTTTGGGACAACCTGGAGAGGTAAATAAAGGCTGCTCCTTCCACAGAGCTTCCAGCTCCCACTCCTTTTCCCAAACAATCCCTGATGAGGCCATGGCAGCTCTGAGCATCCCAAAGCCAGCTCCTGCTCCATCCTTCCCACCTGGTTTTGTCACATTTTGGGTTAACATGAAAGAAAATCTGATCTTTAACCTGGCAGTGTCCCTTTGGCAGCTCCTGCAAGTGCTAACGCCCAAACTAAGGAGATTCAGGCACGGAGAGGAAGAAGGAATTAAAAAAAGCTGAAGTGGCAGAGCTTTTATTTGGCCTGGGAAACTCTGTCCTGGATCAAAGGGCCGCCCAGCCCAGGGCAGCATCCTGTCCCCACAATGGGCAGCCCCAGCCTGGCAGGAAGGCTTGGGAGGGGGGCAGGGGACAATTGTGGAATCCCCAGTCCCCAGGGGAGGCTGGTGGCACTGCTGGCAGCCCCAGACCCCCCCGTTTATGGCCCTTATAAATGGGTTTATTCCGTGCCATGAAAGGAGCCCGGCCCTGCAGATGTGTCCTCGCCAGACATCCAAGGGGGATTTTTTTCCCATCTTTTCTTTGGGAAGCCTGTTAGGCATTATTGGCTGGTGGTGCCCACCAGGTTAACGAGATGCTGCATGGAACAGCTCGTTTGTGCAGCTCTAAAGGGCTGAAAACCCCACAGATTCAAAGTGTTCAGGAGCAGTTTGATGGGGTTTGGATCAATTTAAATCAATCCCACTCTCTTCCCTGCTCATGAAGCAGATCCCACAACCTTCCCGCATTTCAGGGAGCACAGAGGGAATTCCAAACCCTCCAGATTCCCTGTGGTTCCATCCCTCCCTCCCAAAAAACCCTGGATTTGCTCTGTTATTTTCCCCAGCCTCCATTTTGGGAGCAGTGTGACAGCAGCACAGGATCCGTGGAGCACTGGGAATCAGGGAATGATCAAGTTACCTCGAGCTGTCACTCATCACCTGAGTCACCCCACAGGGAAAACAGGGAAATATTTCCTTCCCAAACCCTCAGGAACAGCCAGGACACCCCAAAATTCCCTTTCTTTGGTTAATTAGTGAGAGCAGCAAAGCCTTTGCTTGCCTGGGGGAGGATGAAGCTTCTCTCCCCCCAGCCACAACCCCTCACATTTCCTCAATCCAATTTAAGGAATGGCATTAACTTGTCCAGCAGGGATTTTCAACCAGATGGAGAGTGAAAGGGAAGAGCCATGGACAAAGCTCTCAGTGACCCAGCTGCTCACACAGAAAATATTAACAAATATCAGCTTTTTAACACCCTACTTTAACACACTCCTACCCTTCTCCAGACATCCCCAGCTCAGCAGCTGGGAAAATACACAAATTATAAATCCAGATACTCCTGTGAGAGGCACAAACATCACCTGCATCCATGGGGAATAAAGGCTGAAGCGTTTCCAGGGAGCTGCTCCCAGCTGGAGCAGGAGCAGCAATGGGGTTTGACCTCCCTAAATCCCCTCAGCACCCCATGGACATCTTCTCTTGCTTTTAAACTGGACCAAAGTGCCCCTGAAATTTCATTTATAAACTCAGCTAAATCGAGATTTAGATGCAAACACACATTTATAAACTCAGCTAAATGGGGAATTCTACAGAAACACACATTTATAAACTCGGCTGAATCGAGATTTAAATGGAAACACACATTTATAAACTCAGCTAAATGGGGAATTCTACACAACAACACATTTATAAATGTGTTTACACAGAGAATGTAAATTTATTCACTGAGATAAAACCTCAATGTAAAATGTAAAAATTTCTCTGTACAGCTGAGAAATTGCACAGAAGTGCTCTCAGGAGCTGGAATAATTCCATTTTCCATGGGTTCCTTCAGCTCCCACCCTGCAGATCCAATGCAGAGCAGAATTCCCAGTGTTTTCCAGAGGGATGTGGTGCCCTTCCTCCCCCAGCCCTGCCCGGGGGAAGGTGATAAAGGAAGGTTTTTATTGGAAACCCCCAATGCTGTCAGGGGCCATGATGGATTACTGTCATCTGGCAGCGCCAGGATTAATGATCCTGGGGTCAGGGGGCAGAATTCCAGAGGGAAAGGTCAGCAGCCGAGGGCACGGCACAAGACTTGTTGCCTTTTGATGGAAAACTCATTTTACTGTACTTCCAAACCTCCCTGCCTGGCTCCAAGAGCCAGAGGAACATCCTCCTCTCCCAGCTTGCTTGGAAAACAATTTTTCCATTTTTAGCAGAACCTCAGCTCCGTAATTTGGCTCATCCCAGCCAAATGAGGGGTGGAAGGAAAAGTTTGGCTCATCCCAGCCAAACCAGGGGCATGAGGTGTTCCCACTGGAAAAGGGAAGATGGAGAGCTGATAAATGTGGAAATGGGAAAGCAGAGTCATCCCACAGGCTCCTGGTTTTCTGAGGAGAAAGGCAGCCACGATCTGGATTTCTGGAAAAAAGGGTTTTCCTGGAGTTTTAGGTTTTCCTAAATAACAATAATAAAGGGGTTTTTTTCTGTTCTGATCAGGAGCTTCCAGAGAAGTGTCTCTTCTGCCCCATGCTTGGAAAACCTGCTGGATTTGGAGCCTCCTGAAGGGGCTGAGCCCCAGGAAAGCCTGGAATGGTCAGGAAGCAGCTCCTGGCAAAGGGGGTTTGGCAGATCCATCACTGAGGGATTAATTTGGGACCAAACTCTCCCTCCTGTCCAACACCACCCCAGGGGTTTGTTCTCTTCTCCACCCTCCCTCTAGCCAAACTCAGGAGCCAGACCTCAACATGGAGATGCAGACTGAGGAAAAACTGCCCCAAAATTCCAAATTCTAGGGAATTTCAGGGGTTTGCCTGGCCTCTGTGCCGGAGATTGCCTGCCACACAGGGATTTCCAGCAGCCTAAGCCACGACTTGTCCTGCACAAAGAGCACTTAATCACACCCAGCCCTGCTTCCCCAACCACCTCCCACCTTCCCTATCCAATTTCCTCACACAAGTGTCCATTTTACAGCAAGGAACAAAGGAGGTGAGAATCCCCAGTGTTTGCTCAGCACAGCCACATTGGAATGGCACTGAAATGTGCTCTGGAGTGAAAAATAGGCACTGAAAAAGACATTTTTAAGCCATAACCTGGAGCAGGTAAATAAAAAGCTGCTCTTCCCACTCCAAATATGTTCAGAGGAGATGCCAAAAGGAACAGGTTTTCCCCAGGAAACTGGGAAAGTCCACAGGGGTTTGAAATAATGCTGAGCCAAATCTCAAGAAGAACAGAATTTTGTGTTTGTTTGAAGTGAGGCACAGTGATTCCGTGGGGTGTGTGAATTCCCAGCTAAACATAGGGAAAATTCATTTCACAGCAGCAAATCCACTCATCCCCCACACTGTCTCAGCTCCTGGTTTGCCCAAATCCCTCCCCGGGGACAAATCCTGGCTGGTTCAGGGGTTCAGCCTGAGTTTTACAGGGTTTGGTTCACCAGAGTTGGGATAAAAAGGAACAGGAATCCCATGGAGAGCTGCAATCCCTGGAACAGGGATCCCATAGAGAGCTGCAATCCCTGGAATGGGGATCCCATGGAGAGCTGAAATCCCTGATCCTGCCCTGGAATGGGGATGCCATAGAGAGATGGAACCTCTGATCCTGCCCTGATCCCATTCAGAGCTGCAATCCCTGATCCCACAGGGAGCTGCAATCCCTGATCCCACAGGGAGCTGCAATCCCTGATCCCGTGGGGAGCTGCAATCCCTGATCCCACGGGGAGCTGCAATCCCTGATCCCATGGAGCTGCAATCCCTGATCCCGTGGGGAGCTGCAATCCCTGATCCCGTGGGGAGCTGCAATCCCTGATCCCGTGGGGAGCTGCAATCCCTGATCCCATGGAGCTGCAATCCCTGATCCCATGGAGCTGCAATCCCTGATCCCATGGAGCTGCAATCCCTGGAATAGGGATCCTAAAACAGTATTCCCACCTTTTCCAGCTGCTTAAAGGTATAATTAATTATTTGAACACTTAATGTTTGCTTTCCCAGAAAAGTTTTGGTTGTTTTTTTTTTTTTTTTAATCTTTCCATAGAGAAAGTTCCAGTCTTTTCCCTAATTAGAGAAAAAAATTCTCCTGTCTGCTTGCAAGGAATGCTTTATTTTATAAAAAAAGAAAGTTGGGGTTTTACGGGCAGGCAGAAATACCTCCAAGGGATCCAAGGAGAAAACCTGGAAAGCTCCTGCTAGATCAAATCCAGGGAATGCTCAGTCCATGCCCTCAACCCCAAAACTGCCCAAAAAGCAGCTCCTTGTGCAGCAGGAACTTCAAACACACCATGGAATGGTTTGGGCTGGAAAGCAGCTGGGATTGGGATGTTAGGAACACTTTGCTCAGGAGAGATGGATTTGGGATTTTTGGGAACAAGGCAGCTCAGGAGAGACGGATTTGGGGTTTTTGGGAACAGAGCAGCTCCTCAGCCCTGGACTTGGATGCTAGAAACACTTACTCTAGGGAGAGGAGCTGGATTTGGGGTTTTTTGGGAAGAAGGGATTGGGATGTTTGTCAGCACAAAGTGAGAAATGAATCCTGAATCCTTATGTTTATCCCAGGATAGGCTGAGCAGCTCCCAAAAAAAACCCCACAGTGGGATTTCCACCCCCTCCCTGCCACCCAAAACCCTGGGAAGAGCAGGAACAGGAAAACCAGGCACACAGCTGCTAAAAAAAACCCACTCCAGGTGAAAATATCCCCTTTGCAGGACGGCACAGCCCAGTTTGCCCAGTTTTCCCATCAACCTGAAGAAACTGGGCTGACTGAATTCCATAAATCCAAACGTTCCCAGCCTCTCTGAGCTCCTCCAGGAGGCTGATCCCAAGCAATATCCATCCCAAACAACCATTTTCCCACGTGGATTTTCCCTCTCCAGCAGCTCTGAGCTGTTAAACTCAGGCTGAGAGAGATTTTTTGCTGGAATTTTTGGCTTTTGAGGGCAGAGTTCCAAACTGGCCCCCTTGGAGGGACAAGAGGGCACCCCAAATGTTCAGAGGTGTTTATTTTATCCAATACCACATCTCACCACATTTTACCTACTGAGAACTGAGATTTATTTAACTGGCACACTGGGAATGCCCAGGAAAAACTTCCTGGGATCTTCAGGGCATGGACAACACCAGCACTGAATCAGAAATTTAATTTACAGAGCACTGCTCTCCTCATTTCCCAAGGGAAACACCCCAAGTTTTAGCTCTGCTAAATTCTGGATTTGTTCTTTCAGCTTCAGGAAATTCAGAATTCCCTTTCCTGCCCTTGGGATGCAAGCAAATGTCACTCACCTCTCTTCTGCATGAAGATGAAGAGGTCATCCAGGAATTCCTTCCGCTCGGGATCGCTGTCCAGTTCGTAGAGCTGGGGGAGGGGGGGACAAACCAAAATGAGGGCAAAATCCACAGGGAGACAAAAAATTAATTAAGGAATTAAGGCTTCTTCCAGGGTAAAAAAAAAAAAAAACAGGGAGAGGCTCCTGAAGGGTCAAATTTTCCTGCAGCTTCTCCTGCAAACTCCCAATTTCCTTTTTCCAGGGATTCTCACCTAAGTGCAAACCCCCAGAGGGAGGAGATGAAAGGACAGAGCCTCCCTGTGTGCCTCCCAAGGAACCAAAAGCCTTCAGAAATGCCCAGAAAGGAGCCCAGAATGGATTTGCTGTGGGAATAATTTTTAACAGAAGGCTTGAAATGCCCAAATCATTAAAATGAAGTTCCCTGGGCAGGGTATCCCAAAAGAGCTTTTGGGGCTGAATTCCTGGGAACAGCAGAGCTGCCTTGGTTTAAACTGAACTCCTCCAGCTGCTGTGACACATTTAAATCCAGAAAGTTCTTCTCCCAGCTGGAGAAAAACTGTTTTTAAACAAGTTTTTAAATATCCAAAATCTGGCTGCTAATTCTTAGTTCTACATCCCAGTGCAAGGCAACAAACCAGCCCCAAACTGCAGGACAAAGCAGTTTCCTCACTGATTCCCTTTGGGAAGGGCTGTGCCATGGATCAGGGAGGAGAATTCCCCAAATTTTCCCTTCCCAAAGCACAGACAGACCTTGGCAAAGTCTCGGGAGATCTCCCGTCCCCGGCATCCGTCGCCCTCGTCGCTCCAGCTCACGCTGCCATTCTGGGCAGAGAAAAACACCAAAGGAGGTTTAAAAAAGCTTGAAAAGCCCATGAAAAGGCTCCAGAAGGTTGGAACACCTGAATTTTTAAGTGAATTTTTTGGGAACATGTGAATTTTTAGGCACAAACACAAGGAGAAGCAGCTGCTGGCTTAGAAAGGTGTGTGTGTGTTTGGGGGTGTGTTTGTGATTTTGTCACGAATTCCTGGCATCTCTCCCACAAAATGGGAAGGGGAATTTCACCTCCCAGCCACATTCCCTCCCCTTCTGAAGAGGAGGATGCCAACTCCTCCCTCCTGGCTCCCTGGAGGATGTGGGGCTTTTTCCCTGGAGAAATGGAAAGCTTGGCTTTGCTGGATTAAGGCTTGTTAAAAGGATTAATCTGGTTATGCCCTATTCCATTGGGGAAATCACCATCCTGGAATGGTGTCCAAAGGCTGGAAACCAGAACCTCAAGATTTATGGAAGGTCAGGATGATCCTGAAATAAATCCAGGCATCCTAAAAAAACCAACTTTGTAAATCCCAGTCCAGCATGTGCTGGAAAGAGGAAGGAAGAGCCAAATCCACCTGGACAGAAAAGGTCCCAGCACCCCAAAAACACCACCTGGGAATTCTGAATGTGCTCCTCCAGCACTCAGAATAAACCAGCACCAGGGATGGAGCTGGATGGAAGGCCAGGATGATCCTGAAATAAACCCAGGCATCCTGAAAACACCAATTTTGTAAATCCCAATCCAGCTGGAAAAAGGAAGAGCCAAATCAAGGTGGCAAACCCACCCTGCACATGGAGAGAAAAGGTCCTAGCACCCCAAAAACACCCCCTGGGAATTCTGGAGGTGCTCCAGCCCCCCACAAGCCTGCAGCCATCTGGCTGTGAGGCCCACATGGAATTAGGAAGATGAAGAGCCCCGTGCCCCATCCCCAGGCTGGAATGAGCTCCTAATGCCTGCTGATTTGGTTTGAGCCAGTAATTCCTGCTGGAAAGTCAATTACCCAGCGAGCCCCATCGAGTGAGGGATATTTAATGGGGGATTATTGCCACTTGTGTGCTGTCAGCTGTTTGTTGCAGGGGATCAATTGCCAGCCTGGGTTTTGCTCACAGGAGGATCCATCCCAATGTCCTTTCTCTCCAGCAGAGATTAAACCCACAGATTTTTGGCTAATTATCCATCCAGCTGCTCCTAAAACCCCACTGATTTCACTGGGATCAAACCTAAGGAGCAGCCAGAATCAGAAAAGGAGGCAGCAGGAATTGCCCATCCTGGACCTTGCAAATGAGGGATTTGTGAAGGTTCAGCTTTCTGACCCTTTCCTTTGCACTGGGATATAAATCCAGAGTTTATTCTGGATTAAAAGTGCATTAATTCCTGCTTCCAGAGGGAATTCTGGTCATGCTGAGAGCTTATTCTGCTACATTTGAGGGCAGGGATGAGAAAGGAGAGGGGTTAAAGGAGGCAATTCCTTCCTGCCAGTGGGTTTGAACTTGGGATAATTCCCAGGAAAAAAAAAAACCAACAACTTTTAAAGGGCTTGAAAAGTTCAACAGAACACATTTGGCTTGTTCTCTAGGGGGGGAAAAAAAAAAAAGGGGGGGGGTGATTAGAACAATAAATCAATCCCACTTCCCACAGCTCCACCCTGGGATCTTGGGAGCATCTCCTGGGAAAAGGAGCTGAAATCCAGGGAAAACTGGATTTATCCACGGAAAACAATTTAGGCATGGAAAGCTGGATTTAGGCATGGAAAAAAACTGGACTTATCCATGGAAAAAAACTGGATTTATCCATGGAAAAGTGTATGGGCCACGGTGCCACCTCAGGGGCCACCACAGCCCCCTCCCCAGTGCAAAGCTCCAGCAGCAACCCCCTGCAGCCCTATTTTGGGATTTTCTCCCCAAGCACCTGGAATATCTGATTAGAGGGAAGCTCAGCAATCCTGGTTCCTGATGCCAGGCTGGAGTTAACCCCGAGCAGATGGAGGAGGGGATCACAAACACTTCCCATCCTCTCCAGGACTGAAAAAAAAACCTTCCAAACCAGAGGAAAAACAACTTCTGCACCTCCTCACCCTGCACAGAGCTTTTTCTAAAGAGGTTTTTTGCTGAAATCCCCACCTGGGCATGAGGCTGAAGGCCCTCCCCTGCCCCGTGGCTTGAGTCAATGAAAAGGGACTGGGGCAGCAATTTCAGGATTATCAGGGAATCCACAGAAAATTCCTTTTGTGGGCAGAGTTAAGCCTTAGGAAGTGAAACAGATGCTGCCAGAAAGAAAAGTGTTGTAGTACAAACGCTGATAAGATCAGGGCTGCTGCCCTGCCCCGAGCTGCAAGTTCTCAGGCACGGGGAGAGAGCCAAGCAGTAATTACTGCCCACAGCAGCTCCCTGCAATGGGAACCAAGCCTGCCCTAATAACACAGCTCAATTCAGCTTCAAAGGCAGCCCTTGAAAACATTTGAGTGATTTCAGGAATGGCAGGGAGGATGGGGAAGGAGAGGGCTGAGGTTTAACCGATTAATTACTTTTTTTTAAAAAATTAAGTTTCATTCACGTGTTCCCGCGAGCAAACAGGAACCTGCTCCCTCATCCTTGAGGAAAAACTCAGCTCTCTGAATGCCCCCTGTTCCCAGAGGAATCAGCCAAAATCCCACTGATTTGGGGTGAGAGAATGATTCTCAGTCATCCCAGAGTGAGAAAAACACAAATTCAAGGAAACAGCACATCCCAGCTCCTCCTGCCTGCAGCCTGACTTCCTGGGAGCTGCCACTCTTCCTATAAATTTAATTTATTCAGTGGCACCTGAATAAATCCTACAAGGAGCTCCTTCTCCTTCCTAAAACCCACCTGAGGAATCCTGCAGGTGAGGAGCTGGGGAATCCTCTGAGCCTAAGCCAGGGATTTCAGGAGAAGCAGAAAGGGAGAACTCAAAGCTGTCACTACAGCAGAAGAAAAAGCAGGTGCTTGCTGTCAGCTGAGAGTGAGGAATCTCCTCCCACCGTGGCATAAAAATCAAAATATTCCAGGCAAAAAAAAAAAAAGAACCTGAAAAACCACAGGGCAAAAACCCCCAGTGTGAAATGCCCTTTTTTTTCTTTCTTTCTTTCTTTCCCCCCCTCTGCTGGACCAAGGGGTCTCTCCTGAGCAATCCAGGCACATACCTGAGCTTTTGGAATCCCAGGGCCTGCAGCAAAGGCTCAGTAATTATTTTAAGCTGACTTATCTTAATAAACAGCGTGACCTCTGGCAAGGTTTAGGTCAGGCTTTTCCAGCTGGTGATTTCTGGGAAGCTGCCCTGAGTTATCCCCAAAATCCCAGGGCACAAACCCCTCCCCAGTGAGGGTCCCACTCGCCTCACCCTGTGGAAAAAGGCTCCAAGCAGCAGCTGAACCTGGAAATTTGGGATTTATATTTGGGATTTATCCTCACATTCCTGCTCAAAGTGCTGCACCAGGAGGAAGCAGCCTCCAGCTGTGCTGCTGTTTTTTTCCCTGCTCAGCTTTCCCAGGTGAGCACCCCTGGAATGAAACCCTCACTTTCCCCCTTTTCCTGGAGCTGGGATGGATTTCAGGGCATGCCAGAGGGTTGGAATGTGCCCACAAAACTCCCTGTCATTCCAAAATCCAGCTCATTTTGCCCACAGCCTTGTCCTACAATTATTTCCTGGGATGGGACAGAAGTGGCTTCGTTTTCCTGGTGGCTCCCAGATTTTTGCCATCTCCAAGCAATCCCAGCCTCAAAATTCCAAAGCTTCCAGAAGAACAAGCCAGGCTTGGGAAGGAATAAAGTGATTTTTTTCCCCCCATTTCCAAGAGAATTCTGCACCCCAGGAATGCTCCCTGAACTGGGCACTGGACTGGTAAAAAAAAACTAAAAAAGAAAAGATTGATCCAGGAATAATTCTGGAAGCAAACTGGAGAGTCTGTTTTATCTTGGATTTTCCAGAGAGTGAAGGAAAGAGCTCATCCCTCCAAAATATATCTTGATATTCAAGATTCCAAGGAATTGAGTGGCCAGCCCACAGCTCCCCACACAATTTCCCCCCTTTCCTGCCAGATTTTATTTCCCACCTCTGAACTGGGAATCAGCAGCTCCATGTGGATCCAAGCCACTCCACCTCCAATGGCTGTGGCAGGGGACAAAACTTTGGGACAACAGGGGACCTGTCCTTGTCCTGCCCTGTTTTCCCAGAGCTGTCCCAGCACAGCCCTGCTATTCCTTTATAACTTGGTGTCCATGGATTCCTCCCATTCCTGCCCTTCCCAGCAGATTACACAGCACCAAAAGTGGTTTTTATTTCAGTTTTTCCTGCTGAAGCTTTGGGCACTTTGGGCTCAAAGTTCAGGAATGACCCAAAACACATTGTGCCAGTTTTTATTTTACTTTATTCCACTTTTTTTTTTCCCCTCTTCCATACAACCCTGGCTGGTTTCATGGCCTGGGCAGAATGACCAGTGAGATCTGCAAGGCTCATCCAACAGGAGTGGGAAGCTGGGCAAGGAACAAAACCAGACTAAAAACTGGACTAAGCTGAGCTTATTTGGCTTTTTAAAAAAGAGATCCCTTAAGACCTGAGCCCTGCCTCCTTTTCCCCACCCAGAGCCCTGAAAGAGGAAGTTTCCACCACTCCCATCCAGTAAATTCTGAGGCAATGGCCCCTGACTGACAAACCCACCTCATTTCCCTGTGGGAGCTTGAGCAACTCCCTCAGAAAAAAAAACTGAAAAAGGGGGTTTTACAGCCCTGCTGAGGAGCTGGGTTTGGGAACACCCACCTGCTCTGCAGGGACAGGCCCCAGAAATTCCCACTTACAACAAAGGGAGTAATTCCACCATCCCCTGGCTGCAAGGAGCAGCAATTCTTCAGGGAAATGTGGAATTAACCTCCCACGAGGCAGCAGTGAGCTGCCTCCTTCCTTTTCCTTCATTTTCCTTCCTTCCCACACATGGAACATAAAGTAACTTTGACTCCCAGCATCAGGGCACATCTCCCAAATTCCCAATTCTAGGATCCCAGACCTCTGACATAAAATAACTTCTGGTGAGGTGTTAGCAGGGAGGTGCCTGCATCCAAAATGAGCAAAAAAACCTAAACCAGGCTTTAGGGATTTTTCTCCCCCAAAATCCCACCCCTCAAAGGCTCTCACAGAGCCTCTTCCACAGGAAAAGAGGCATTTTCAGAGGAAAAAATGCCAATTTCTCATGGAATCTCTTCACAGAGGTCAGCACACCAGGGAATATAAAGTGGCTTTGACTCCCAGCATCAGGGCACACCTCCCAAATTCCCAATTCCAGGATCCCAGACATCTGACATAAAATAACTTCTGGTGAGGTGTTAGCAGGGAGCAGCTCATCCAAAATGAACCAGGTTTGGGGGATTTTCTCCTCCAAAATCCCACTCTATAAAGGCTCTCCCAGAGCCTCTTTCATAGGAAAAGAAGCATTTTCAGAGGAAAAATGCCAGTTTCTCGTGGAACCTCTTCCCAGAGGTCAGCACATCACCTCCTGAGGGTGGAGTGAGCTGGCTCCTTCCTTCTCCTTCCCACACATGGAATATAAAGTGGCTCTGACTCCCAGCATCAGGGCACATCTCCCAGATTCCCAATTCCAGGATCCCAGACCTCTGACATAAAATAACTTCTGGTGAGGTGTTGGCAGGGAGGTGCCTCCATCCAAAACGAGCACAAAACCCCAAAATCCCACCCTATAAAGGCTCTCCCAGAGCCTCTTTCATAGGAAAAGAAGCATTTTCAGAGGAAAAACACCAGTTTCTCGTGGAACCTCTTCCCAGAGGTCAGCACATCACCCCCTGAGGGTGGAGAGATGGGAATGGAGCATTCTGGGGAGCAGGGGGTGCTGGCACTGACCTGTTTGAGCTGCTCCTCCAGGCGCCAGGGGGGCCGTGGCCCCGGGGCTGTTTGGTGCTTGGCAGAGTCCCTGCCCTGCTCCTGCTTGCCCTGCTGGGCTGGCACGGGGCTGGAGGCCACTCTCGGGTTGGGATGGGCGTTTTTGGGAGCACGGAAATACTTGAGGGCAGAGCAGCTTTCCCGGCCGGGCACCTCCAGCTCGTCTTCATCCTCCTCTTCGTCCTCCTCCTCGTCATCCTCCTCCTCCTCCTCGGAGTTCCTGGCGCTCTGCTCCAGGGGCCGGCCGGAGGGAGGGGGGTGACACGCCGAGGGGACAGCGGGTGACATCGCGGCGGGGCCGGCGCGGGGCTGGGCGGGGAAGGGCGGCTTGGGGAAGGGCGCCTGGCGCTCCCGGCAATCCATGGGCACCGCTGGCTGCTGCTGCTGCTGCTGCTTCTGCAGCTGCTCCACCACCGCCTGCAGCTTCATCCCGCCGTCAGCATGGCTGGCAGCGCCGGGAGCCGCGCACGATCTGCGGGGGACACGACAGAGCGCGCACCGCTTTCATCTTTTTTTTTTTTTTTTTTTTTCCCCCCCTTCCCAGGAAGGGGATGGACAGAGCGCAAAGCCAGCGCTCTTTCCTGTGCAGGAGACCGTGAAACAATCAGCTCCGCGTTTAACAGCCTCGGGCTCCGGCTAAAGCATTCAGTTTGCAGACTGCTTAATTGTGTTTTCCAGCTCCGCTCTGCCCCAAAGACACCGTCCCGAACGCCTTTGTGCAGGCAACGAGCCTTCCACGCTTCCCAAATTACTGCTGCTGCAAGGGCAGGTTTGGGATTTGGTGCTCCTGGAATACTGCCTTAAAAGGAGACAGCCAGGATGAGCCTGACCTTATTTATATTAAAAAAAAAAAAAAATACATCCATGCCAGGCAGGGATTTGTCTAGCCCTAAATTCTTCTCTGTCACTCCCTGCCACTTCTTAAAAAAAATTTAAAACATGAATAAAATAATTTAATAAATAAATACATTTCGGTGTTGTTTTTCAGGTGGGAGCACAGCAAAGCACCGAGCATTCGGGATCCCGGAATTCCCAATGTATCCCAAGCCCTGTCCCTGCCCTCCTTTGGATTTTTCCCAGCCTGAGGAGCTTTCCCAGCTCTCCATTTCTGACCTGCTGAGCCAGCACTTGAGCAAAGCCCAACAGAACAGCCCCCGGCTGGAAGCAGAGCTCGGGATAAATCCTGGAAAAGCCACGGCGCCGCTCAGTTTGGACTTTGTGTCCCCCACCAGCCCTGCTGGCACGGATTGTCCTCCTCGGGGTGGGAGGGGGAAAAAGGTGATCAAACACATCCCATCCCGGGGCTGGGGGGGGATCAAAACACAGCCAGCTCGGGGAAACAAAGGAAAAAACAACCCTAAACAAGCTCCGAGCTCCTGGCACCCGCTTGCTTGGGGGAAAAAAAAAGCGATTATTTTGGTAAAAATTGGTTGGAAACAGGCTCTAAAATAACTGAGCACCTACCAGGCAGTGAGAAGAGTGAAAGACAACTTCCAGGATGGCTGGAACATCCAAACTCCGATTTTCCCTTCCCTCTCTCCCTTAAATAACCTGCCTTTGCCCAGCTGGTTTTTCCCTCGGCCAAACTCTCCCGCAGAAGGAGCAGCAGAGCAAACACGGCTCAGGTGCGGCAGCAACACTCAGGAATGCGGCACAGGGCTGGGGCAGGGCAGAAACCCCCGGGAAAAACGGGGTTCGGGCACGGCCGGTATTCCCCAAACAAACACCGCTCCTGGGGGGGCACAGGCAGAGAGTTTGGGGTGAAAAGGATTCGCTCAGGCTTCGAGGTGACAACTGGAACGGGGAGAGAGGCACGAAAGCAGCGCGGGTGTCCAGCGGCGCCCCACGCCCTCGGCGGGGATGTTTGCTCGCTCTTGGTGGCCCTGCCCTGCTTTTGGTGGCCCTGCCTCACTTTTCAGCCTCTCCCCCCGTCGCTTTTGGCGGCTCTCCCCCGCTTTTTGTGCCTCAATGCGGGGCAAAGACCGCGTTTCCCCACGCCCGGCGGGGATTTAAACCCCTTTAACTGGAGTTAAAGGGGAGAGCTTTTCCAAGCGGGAACCAGCTGGAGGATTTAAAGGCGGACCGAGCAGCGCCGAGAGCTAATTAACTCGTTATTTCATTAATTCATCCCCGTTCCACCGCGGACCCCGCCTCAGGGGGAATGCCCGACCCTCCCCTCAGGCGGAAATACCGAGGGGCCCCCCCTCAGCACCGCTCCGCCCTCCCCCCGCCGTTTCCCCCGTTACCTCCCGTGGCGGGTCCCGCCGCTCCGCGCGCGGCCGCCTCAGCTCCTCCTTCCTTCCTTCCTTCTTCCCCTCCTTCCTTTCCTTTCCTTTCCCCTCCTCTCCTCTCTTCTCTTTCCCTTCCTCCTTCCCTTCCTTTCCCTTCCTTCCCCCCTCCCGCCCCTTCCTCGCCCGGCCGGAAGCGAACGGCGGCGGGGAGGGAAAGCGGCAGCCAATCAGCGAGCGCGCTGCCACTTCCGGGCGGTATAAAAAGCGCGCGCGGGGCGCGGGCCCGGCAGTCGCGGAGGAGGCGCCGCCGGGGGCTGAGGCTGCGCGTGAGGGTGAGCGGGGCTCCGGGGCACCCCCGGCGCCCAGCGGGACATCGGGGACGGCGTTTAGGTGTTCCCCCCGTGGATTAGGGGTCCCTCCGAGAAGGGGTTGGGGGTCTCATTGTGTCTGTTCGAGGTCTGAGGGTGGGCTTAGGGTCTTCGCTGTGTCCATTTGGCCCTTCAGCGTAGGGTTAAGGGTCTGTCAAGGGGCTTTAGAGGCTCCTTCGTGTGCGCTTGGGCTTTTGGGGGGGAATTTAGGGGTCTGTCTCTCAGGGAAGGGGATAAGGTTCCTTCATGCCCGTTTAGGCCCTCAGACGGGGCTTAGGGTCCCCTCCATGTCTGTTTGGGCCCCTAGGGAGGATTAGGGGTCCCCCAGTGTCTATTTGGGCCCCTAGGGGTGTTTAGGGGGTCCCCTCCATGTCTATTTGGGCCCCTAGGGATGTTTAGGGCTCCTCCAGTGTCTATTTAGGCTCTTAGGGCAGGGTTAGGGGTTCCCTTTGTGTCTGTTCAGACTCTGAGTGTGGGATTTGGGATTCTCCCATGTGGGCCCTCAGGGAAGGTTGGGATCCCCTGCGGAGGCCATTGGGGTGAAATGTGTGTGTTTGGGCCCTTGGGGTGGATTTGGGGGGCCCTGTCAGGGAAGGGGGATGCTGCTTTGTGCTGGGGACCTTTATTCCCTCAGACCTGCTGTGTAGGGGGGTCTCCCCCTCAGATCCCTGGGGAAGGAGTGAGAATTGCAGAAGGGTTTGGGTTGGAAGAGCCTGGGGGACAGCTTGTCCTCTCAGCACCAACACTTATTTCTATGCATCTTTTGAGAGAATAAATAGAAACTTTATCTCCCTGCCTTGCCCTGCAGACCCCTCAGGGCCTAATTCCCACCCTCCCTGGTACATCCCCTCCCTCCCGCCCTTGGGGACACATCCCTGCTGTGTCCCTACTGGGCAGGCAGTGGCACCCTGCTGTCCCTGTGCCCGCAGGCGGGGCGGGATGGCGGACGAGGAGATCGCTGCCCTGGTGGTGGACAACGGCTCGGGGATGTGCAAGGCGGGTTTTGCCGGGGACGACGCGCCCCGCGCCGTCTTCCCCTCCATCGTGGGGCGGCCGCGGCACCAGGGCGTCATGGTGGGCATGGGGCAGAAGGACAGCTACGTGGGGGACGAGGCGCAGAGCAAGAGGGGCATCCTCACCCTCAAGTACCCCATCGAGCACGGCATCGTCACCAACTGGGACGACATGGAGAAGATCTGGCACCACACCTTCTACAACGAGCTGCGCGTGGCGCCCGAGGAGCACCCGGTGCTGCTCACCGAGGCGCCGCTCAACCCTAAGGCCAACAGGGAGAAGATGACGCAGATCATGTTCGAGACCTTCAACACCCCGGCCATGTACGTGGCCATCCAGGCCGTGCTGTCGCTCTACGCCTCGGGCCGCACCACGGGCATCGTGATGGACTCCGGGGACGGCGTCACCCACACAGTGCCCATCTACGAGGGTTATGCCCTGCCCCACGCCATCCTGCGCCTGGACCTGGCCGGCCGCGACCTCACCGACTACCTGATGAAGATCCTGACGGAGCGCGGCTACAGCTTCACCACCACGGCCGAGCGCGAGATCGTGCGCGACATCAAGGAGAAGCTGTGCTACGTGGCGCTGGA
>JAOTQP010000521.1:1556597-1569923 GCA_026413545.1 Cichladusa arquata | reverse complement strand
GAATTTGCAGCTCCTGTGTCCCACCCCAGCAGTGCTGGCTGGATGGAGCAGAGGGAATTTGCACCTCCTGTGTCCCACCCCAGCAGTGCTGGCTGGAGCAGAGGGAATTTGCATCTCCTATGTCCCACCCCAGCAGTGCTGGCTGGATGGAGCAGAGGGAATTTGCAGCTCCTGTGTCCCATCCCAGCAGTGCTGGCTGGATGGAGCAGAGGGAGTTTGCATCTCCTCTGTCCCACCCCAGCAGTGCTGGCTGGATGGAGCAGAGGGAATTTGCATCTCCTGTGTCCCACCCCAGCAGTGCTGGCTGGCTGGAGCAGAGGGAGTTTACATCTCCTGTGTCCCATCCCAGCAGTGCTGGCTGGATGGAGCAGAGGGAATTTGCATCTCCTGTGTCCCATCCCAGCAGTGCTGGCTGGATGGAGCAGAGGGAATTTGCAGCCCTGAGAGGGAAGGTGTCCAACGTCCAGGAGCCAGGTCAGAGCTGCAGGATATGCTTGGACTCTGCAACTGTAATAAAAGTATGTGAGCTGACCTGTGGCCAGCTCCATAGAGAGCTCTCAGGCTGCAGCTAAATGAGCTGGTGGCAGATTTGGGCAAGACTAAAATTAAACCAGGTCAGGTACAGGCAGTTTCGTGGAGCCAGGAGCCAGAGTTTCAAAGCACACTTGCTCTGAGAGAGTGAGGGCAGGGAAAAAAAACCTTCCTGCGTATGCAGAGGACATTTCCAGAGCTCTAATCCTTTGATTATAACAGATCTTAGGAGAAACTGTGCTACTCCTTGAAGATGGGAAGGGAAAAAAACCCCATAACTATTCGGAACTGATGGAAGTGGAGCTGCTAATCAGAGGAGAATAATGATCTATTTATTGGATGTGAGACATTTAATAATGAAACACCAACTGTCTCCCCTAATTCCTGTGACTAATGGAGAAGGACGTGGTAAAAAGTGCTGGAAGACAGACTGAGGTGGGGCAGTGGGTGTTTAGATAAGGACAAAGAGAAAACATGAACCGAGGGCTGCCAGCAGCTTCAGGAGGGAATGGGGGTTTCCAGGCTGTATTTCAGGAGAGGGAAATAAAAACCCAGCCATGGATCCATCCCTTAGCCAGCCAGGGGAGCTGGGGCTGTTGAGAGGAGCCTCTGCTCGTGCAGAGGAGAGGTGGAGCGATCCTGTCTCGGAATCTGGGTGGGGAGTGTGGCATGTGGGAATGGCTTGGATGGCTCAGGGGGGCTGTGCTTGGACAGATGGGGGGTGACAAGTGGGTTCTGCTCCATTCCTGGAGCTGCACGTGCCTCCCCCAGTGCAGTAGCAGAGCCTGTAGCTAGGTGCCACTCAGCACCAAGGCGTGGTTATTTTTTATGGACTAAGAGAACATTCCCTAATGCGCCTCGGAACATTATCGTAAATAATTAAATCTGAACTGCAGTTGTCACAGTAAATGAACAAAAGATTGTTCCGCTCCCCATGTGCAAAGTACAAATCACAGACTTTCAGTCTCCCTCAATTTTTACTGCCAATTTAAGGAAAACGGCAAAGAACTGATATAAAGTTTCCAGGTTGGGAGAGAATCCAAAATCCCTCCTAAAAAGCCAGCATTTGGGCAGATCGAAGCTGTTTTTCTCCCTGCAAGGGCTGAGGAGACTGGGAAGCTCGTTGTGATGGCTCAGATCATAGAATTTCAGACTGCCTTGGGTTGGAAGGGACTTTAAAAATTGCCCAGTTCCAATCCTCCTGCAGGGACACCTTCCACTAGACCAGGGTGCTCAGGCTTCCTGGGATTTGAAAGTCCTGCCTTAAAAGTAAGGCTCAAATTGTTTTCTAGTTGAGGAAACATTTCCCTTAAGTTAAAGGATGTTTCAGGGCACAATTAGGGGGCTGTTAATGAAACAAATTTAGCTCTTGGGCCATCCCACCATTTGGGTCTGCTCCTAAATCAGCTGCTAGAGCCAAGCAGAAAAGCGATGTTCCCAAAAGGTGGCACCAATAGCCTGGCATGGGCAGGACTTAGGGAGAGCAAAATAGAGCCTGTGCCTGGAAAGATGGCTCCTGTACATCACAGGCACCCCTGTGGCCACCCAGGCTGTGCTTTGGAGAGTGTCTCCTGCCCCCTTGCCTTGCCTTGATTTAAGGCTGTTGTGTCTAGAGCATGGTTTGATGATCTGTGGTACCTACCCCAGGTACATCCCACCTCCCTAAATCTCCCTGCACGGGTCTCAATTCAGTGCAGGTGTCACTGAGACTGGGTGCTGGCTGAGATGGGGTCCCCAGGCTGTGGCCACCGTGCTCAGCACACAGCCCTGGCCTCCAGCAAGGGAGAGCGAGTGGCAGAGTAATCACCTTCCTCTGCTCCATTCCAGGTTTATGATGCAAAACGTTTTAAAAGGGTGAATAATTAAGTGCTGCTCATAAAAAGGGCTGCTTTGCACTGCTGCCAGACTCCTCTGGCTCCAGGATCCATGATCCAGATGGGGCTGTGTTGGGCTGGGACACATCCTCTGCTGGGCACTGGGCTCATCCCACGGGCAGAGGGGGCCTAAACATCCCAATTTCCTCTGAAAAGGAGGGCAGAAACTTTCCATGTGCTGAACAGTCCCCCAGGGCTGAATCCATTCACAGGCTGTCTGGTGCAGGGGGTGTTTCTCTTGGCAACATGCAGCAGTGGTAAATAATCCAGAATTTGTGCTTGATGGATGTTCCTTCCACACCAGCCTGTCTCCTGAGAGTTATATAATTCCCTTTCCTGCAGCTCAGCTGTAAATCCAGAGTGATTCATGGCGGGTCCCTCCACCAAAAGCATTTACAGCCCTGCCACCCCTGGGCAGGCAAGGACAGGGCAGAGGACACAGGTGGCACTGGCACCCTGGGTCTCCACAGGCTGAAATTCCTGAGAAAGGTGTCTCTGAGTGTCATCCATGAGGATGGGACAGTCTGGTCCTCCTCCTCTGGCTGGCAGCAGCCTCTTTCTTTTTCCTGGTGTTGTGGTGTAGGTGAACCAACCTCTGTGCCTCTGGCAGGATCTCGTCAGCTCTGAAAGTCCCAGAGAGCAGGAGAAGCCAAATTATTGGTGGGTTTTTGGGGGGAACCATCCCTTATTCTGCTGTGTAAGCTCCTGCCTGGCCATAAGCCTGGCTGAGGTGATGGAGGCCTGTGGGATCCTGTGGGATTTATGGTCAGGTACTGCTGGAGGGGGCTGTGGCACCCCAGGGATTGGGGAATGAAGAAGCAGCTCTGCAAATATTCCTGCTGCAATGTGTTCAGTGCTCAGGGGTGATATCCCCTCTGCAATATTAGCACATGTGTAATGGAGTATATCCCTGTTCCCCCCTTAAATCAGATGGACCCCATGGTGGAGGGAGCTGAAAAATTCCCCAGGCAGTTGCAAAGGCAGGGAAATTTAATTCATTCTTATCTCTGACAGAGGCAGCAAACAGCAGGCAGCAAAAGGGATCTTTCTGGCTTCTTTTCCATGCTGAGGAGAGTAAGGGAGGCTGCTGGACTCTGCCCAGCAGAGGGGCTCCCCATTCCCATCCTGATACCTGAATCTGCTGGGAGGAAACAGAAACGTGTCAGCCTGCTGCTCATAGGTTTGATCCATCAAAATCCAGGCACCAACCACGTCAGAACACTGGGACATATAAACAGCTATTTCCAGGTACTGGAAGTATGTCTAAATAAAACCAGCTCGGCTCAACTGCTCATCCCAGACAATAAACACCTGTAAATTGTGAGGTGTCTGTGATGCACTGCTGGAGCACACCCATTCCCACTTGGAAAAATATTTTGGAGTGGTATTTGGCTCTGGGGTTGGGAAATCGTGGCAGGGCTGGATGGTGCAGAGAGGGGCAGAGGGGGAGCCAAGAGCAGGGCAGGGGTGGTTCTGAGGAAGAGCTGTCTGATGGTGGGATGGACACCCACTGAAAGGGTCACCTTCTGCAGCTGGTCCAGAAGCTTCAGAGCAGCCTGAGCACGAGGTTTTGAGCAGATCCAGGGGCAGGAGTGGTGTGCTGCAAGAGGAGAGCTGCTCTGAGCACCCCAGCTGCTCACCTGCCCCTGGGAAATGCCTTTTACCTCGGGGCAGGGGTGGGGAAGGGGGGACCAGGTCTGAAGGACAAACCCCAGTCATGGTGAGGCTGTGGAGCTCTGGTGTGGGCAGGAGAAAAAGGTCCCTGCCCTGTGCAGGGTGTTTGAACTCCATCCAACTTCACCAGCACTGATCAATTCCTCAGTTTTTAATGTTCCTGTCCTCCCAAGAAGCCTGGCTTTCTTTTCTCTCTTCTTTTCCTCCCTGTCACTGGCCATTGCGTTTTCATCTTCTCCTGCCGATAGTTCATTTTCATTTGACGTATTAATCTGTGCTTCTTTCTGTAAAGATAACTCATCCCTGCATGAAGGCAGGAGTGCATAACCAGCACCACGCCAGGAATATTTTACTCCCTTTGAAAGGACGATGGAATAACAAGTAACCAGAGCTGAGCTGGTATCACCCATCCATTTTAAGGAGCCAGAGGTCCCCGGTGTAAGAGCTTTGCAGGTGGGTGAAATTTGGGACAGGAACTAGGGGTCACCATGCCAAGGTGGGGCTGGATGCAGGGGCCCCCTCTTCCCTACACATGCTGGAATGTTGGCACTGGATTCATTTATTTGCTGCTGTTAATCAGGCTTGTGGCTGGCTGGCAGCTTTAATGCTGTTTATATAAGGAACGGTAGCAGTGTACAAGAGCAATTATTCCCACCAATCTGCCCGGGGGTGGGAGCTGTGCTGATTCCACCACCCCATCTCTGACAGCAGGGGCATGGGAGGTACCACACAGGGTGGCAAATGTCACCCAGAAGAAGATTTGACAGCAAAAGCTGCCCAGCTTCTCCTGCACCCATCTGCAGAAACCACACAGCTCCGGGGATGCTCCTGGTGCTGTTCCCTTAAATGCTTAAAAGGACTCCATCTGGTTTTAATTATTCAAATGAGCTGACAGGGTAATCAATATAAATGGTTAAATGTGGCCAGCACTAGTGTCAGCTCTGCTGCAGCACCTATAAAAGCTCTGGAGAGGGGGGATGAGCTGTTGGAGGGCTGCTGGGGTTCCCCTCATCTGTGGGTGTGGGTGACAGCCCAGCCCAGGCTGGGGGTCCCAGCAAGGGTGTGTGTCCACAGCCACCCTGTCAGATGCAGGATTGAATCCCATAACCTTCGGTACTTCTGGCTCTGGCTGCTTTTTTATTGCTAATATACTGCTAATTGCACTCTGCTGTGTGGTGATACTAATAAAGAGAGATTTAGAAAGCAGGAGGCTGGAGAGAGTAAATCAAGGGCACGGCACAGCCTCAGCTCTCTGCACCACAATTCCCCACAGCACGGGGAAAGGGTGAGGGGCCCCACCCCAGGACCTGCCCCTGGGGTCCCCACAGCACCCCGAGATGCTGGTGGGTGACACATCCTGGGGTGGGAACCTCAATTCCTCCCTGGTGCTGGAGTGCTTGGTGCCCTCCATGGCAACAGAGTTTGTCCTGACCCCTTTCTCCTCTTGGGGCTGTGGCCCTGCTGCTTTTTTATTGTGCTGCCATGGGAATTCTGCCTGCATCCATCCCTGCTCCTGCCTGTCTCCATCCTGCCTGTGTCCTGTCTGCATCTCAGCCTGGTCCTGCAACCTGTGAGTGTCGGGTTTGTCCAGCCCTGGGTGATGGCAGAGCTGAGGCTGGGCTGTTCCTGCTCCTTCTGTTCCCAAACCCTCATTTTTGCCTCCCGTTATGGCATGGAAATGTTTGACTTTACAGCCTTAGTTTATATTGCCGGGAAGTAACTTAACCGTGCTCTCTAAGTGTTGAAGCTGCATTTCTTTTTGATGATTTCAAAGATTTATTAAGTTCTCTCAGGGAGAAAGAAGGAAAGAAAAAAAAAAAATCAAACCCAAACCACGCCAGCAAATAAGATTCAGTGGTAAGCCCAGCAAATAAACCCAAAATATATGTGCAGTGTTTAGAGATTTCGCTGGAGCATTCACTTGCTGCCAGCTCCTGTCTACAATAGGATGTAGATGTTCAATGCTGTCCTGGGCTGCAGAAGCTTTGATGCCTGGGGATGCTGTTTTCAGGGTTCCCCTTTATTTTGGGGGGTCAGATGCAGGAGGTAATTTAAGGTTTGCTGTTTGCTGACAGCTGGAGCACCGGGAAGTGATCATCCAAACCACTCAGCTGAAATTAAAACATAGTAAGTGCTTCCTGAGCTGGAATCTGGAGCAGTTCCTGGGCAGCCTGGGAACATGAGAGATGGGTCCAGTTCACCGCACAAGTTAGTTGCAATTAATTAATGAACTGGTTCTATTAATTTACTCCAAAATCCAATCACTGGGGGATGAGGTCACAGCTGGCAGAGACGTGCCAGCAGGTTGCAGAGTTTTCTGCAAAATAAATTAGCAGCATTTAATTTCAAGAATCCAGAGGAAAAAAAAAATGTGTTAAGAAGTGATGGAGGCCGGGAAATCAGCTGGGGCTGCAGCCAGGAGAGGCATGGCCAGCTGTGAGGTGGGTGAGACAGAGCCAGGCTTCCATCCAAGAGTGTTTATGAACCTGCTCCATCAACCTGCTGCTCCCAGGACTGAGGCATGCACCTACAGAGGAGAAATTCCTGGGGGAAGCCAGTCTAAATTACTGTCTCCCCCAAATAGATGTGATTTGAAGCAATTTTCTGAAGTGTGGGATTATTACAGGTAAGTTATATATTGATTTGGAAGGATTTCAGGTGAGCAGAAACGTTCTTGCCTCATCACAGAAAAGATGAAGGGTTGGGGTGGGATTTTTTTTTTGCTTTTTTTGAGGGAAGAAGAGGGAAATGCACCATAGTAAGGCAGAAGTGAGACACAGGAAGGCAGAGATGGGTTTGAGATCTCCAAAAGAGCTGAATTATCCTCAGTGAGAGGTGAAAAGCAGTGAATTGTGGTTCTCAAGGTCCCACAAGTGTTTGCCTTCCTCCCTTTTCCCTGCACCCAGCATCTCTCCAGCCCAGAGAGGGGGCTGCTGCTTATCAGGGGGAGTGCTGAGATAAATCCCTGTTAATCTCTGCTCTCTGCACGTGAAGGGCAGTGGCTCTGCATGTTCTTTTCTCGCCTGTTTGGTGAGCTGATGGAAAATCAAGTCATTCTCCTCTTCCAGCCCCTGCTCTGACAGAGGCCAAGCTGCTGTGTTTGGGGGTGGGATGCTGCAGGGAGCAGTGGGAGGATGTACTGGAGTAGTTACCCACAACAAACCAGCAATCCACCTGCTCTGGGAGCTGCAAAAATTGCAGCTTTCCTCAATAAAAACTACCCTTTGATGGGACCTGGGCTGCTCAGATCCTCCCCAGTGCTGCTGAAAAGAGAATGGCTAACACCTAACCTGTCCCTTCTTCTCCTCCTCTGGATGCAGGGACCAGGTTTCCCTCTCCCACTTTGCAGCCATCACTACCTGTGTTTGCAGACTCAGCTTTGCCCTTGACACTCTCTTCTCTGGGTTAAGCAACTCAAATTCATTCAACCTTTTGTGTTTCCCAGATCTTCTGGACTGACTTCATTGAATTCATTAGTGAGTTCTTAGGCCAGGAGGAGGGAAGGTCCTGCCTGAGCCCCAGGCTCATCACTGAAGTGAGTATCCTTCCCCTGCCATGATGCCTTGGGGCCCTTTGGGAAGGTACAGGGGGCATTTTAAGAAGTTTTGGGGACGTTTTCACCCTTACCTCTTTTGCAGAAAGCTGGCAGCACCACTTGCAGCTCTCAGCATCTTTATCTCAGCACATCAATTTGGCTTTTCCTGAACTCAGTCCTGCAGGAGCACCTCGCTGCTTCTCCCTCCATGGATATATTTAGGCATTTTCCCATATCCAATTAATCCAGCCCCTGCCTCGATCCATCCTGCCTTTCATCCTCCTGCAATAAAGCATCTTTTGTTAGCAGCACGCTGCTGGCCACGTTCCTCCGTCAGGTTTGTGTGAAACATCCCCAGACCCTGCGAGACAGCGACGTTCATTACCCTCTTCTGCAAACCTTGGTGCTGGCAAGGGCAAGGGAACAGGTTCATTATATCCTGAGCCCCCTGGATGAGAGGCAACCAGAGGGGAGGAGAGCTCAAGCATTGCTGTGGTTAGTCAGAAGAAGTTGGGGCTGTAACCCAGGAACTGGCACGGATCTTGCCAGAGCATCACACCAGGGAATTTTCAGCCCTGGACACTGTATTGTTGTGGTTGTACCTCAGTTTGGCTACCCAAACTGGGTCTGAGAGAATCTGAACCTTTTTCTCCCCTTCTTTTCCCCATCAAAAACCCTTTGAGGTGATGGATGTTTTTCCCACTGATGATGTTTTCATTTCCATTCTCTCCTCTCCTTTCCCCTCCCAGCCCAGGGATAATGAGCCCAGCCTGGCTGGAATGCTCAGGTGCCTTCAGGGAAGGAGATGATTCTTCCTGTACCTGGTGAGGCTGAGGGTGTCCTGCCAGTGGGGTGTCATTCCCAGAGATTTAGGGAGATGGCATTTGGAAATACAGTTCTTTGCTGGCTCCTCCTGCCAGCAGCACAGAGGTGTTTTTTGGGAAAGGTGCAACTGGGATTGCAATCACCTTAACTCTGCCCCGTTTGAGATGTGTTTCACAGAGAGGGGACGTTTTAGGGCATTTGGAGATGGCACAGCTTCTCCAAAGCCCTGAGGGATGCAACTCTTCTCCCTTCCCCTTTCCCAGCAGAGGCTTGTGAGCAGGTCATTGCCATCCCTCTCCTTTCCCTCCTGATGGATGCTGTGCTGTTCCAAGTTTAGCGTCAATGGGTCTGTCAGAAAAATTAATTTTTTAATTAAAAACATTTTTTTTGGTAGTGCTTTAATGTCTGGATCTGGAGTAATTATTAGTAGCTCCAGGGAGACTGTGCTTTAGAAAAATTGTTGGTGCTACTGCAAAGGAATTTATCTGATTAACGTCAGCCTTCACACGTGGCTGTCGGGGGGGATGGATGAGGGTGGGAGTCCTGCTGCTCTCAAGCAAACTGATTAATCATGGAAAATGAGGCAGGGCTCTGCAGGTGCTGATTTTCCACCTCAGAGGTGGGAGCATCAGCGTGGAGCTCCCTTGCCATCCCCTACCCTGCACACAGGTCCTGGGGTGTGGCTTGAATGACTGGAGAGGTGAGCACTGGGTTTGTCCCTGGCTGGAATGAAGAGGAAAGAAAACACAAAAAGAGAGCCTGAGCAAAACCTTGGATATTCTTGCCCCCATCCTGGGTGGGAATGGAGGGGCTGCTCCTACCCCAGGGCTGGGGATACTTGGCGATATCCCCATCCTGCCCCTGCCCTACTGCCCATTTTCCACGGCCAAATCCTCCTCCCAGCCAAAGATTCCCTGAGGGAACCAGCTTTTCTCCCAGCTTTTCCTTCCCAACTCCTTATTACAAGTTTATTCCTGTGTTGAAGTGTAAGCTTTTAGATTCTTCTCAAAACTCAAACTGGCTCTGGGGGTTTTTGCTGCTTTAATCTCTGCAGCCCTGGCTGTGCTGGCTGGTCCAGCTTTGGATTCTCTTGGCTGGGGGAGATTAATTGGGGAAAGTGGTGTGAGGGCACCTGTTTGCTCATCCCTCCCTCCCCCTTCTGCAAGCACCTCCTGCTGATAGGGATGGATGGATGGAGGGATGGATGGATGGATGGATGCACCAGGAGTCCAGAAGCAGGAGGGACCAACCCCTGCCCTGCTCAGGACCCCCTTCCCCTCACAGAACCTGTTTACCCAATTCCATCATAACATTACCAGCTGCTTCCCTAATGGGTTCTGCAGGCTCCAGGCAGATCCTACCCTTTGTGCCCAATTAACAGGCTGTACCCTGGAGAGTGGGAGGCAATACAAATATTTTCCATGTAGTAATAGGACTATTTTTTTAATTTCCTATTTTTAAAATTTTTTGGGCTGTGGTGCTGTCATTATAATATTGATTTGACATCCAGGTGTCAGGAACAGCTGGATGGCAGAAAAAATGGCAACTTTAATTCATTTTGCAGGCAGGAGAGTGGGGGGAAGAGTTTCCTCGAGGCTTTTCCTCCCCCCCAGCACCTTCCCTCTGCGATGCTCCATGTTCCACCCTGACAGGAACATTTATAAACTGCCACTGTGGGGAGTATTATTAACAGCTCGATTCCTTAAAGATGCAATTAATTATTCACCTGCTTCCAAATCAGTTTAAGCAGCTTCTAAGCTGCAGTGTAAATAAAACCTTCCCAACTCTCCTCTCCTCTTTCGCACACGAATTCCTGGTATTCATAAAGCGGAGCTATTTAAATTGAGCCAAACTAGCAGTTACTGTAAATTACTGCAGCTCCATTGGCTTCCCGGGCTCTCTGCTGAGTTACACCAGCCAGGATTTTAACTCATCCTTGTGGGGATGGCAACTGTCTCTATTTTCTCATTTGCCATATTTTTAGGCTATTTTTACCTCGTTGCTAAATCCCTCCTGTTTGTCGTGCCTGTCCCCCCTTAGCCCCATCTCCCTTTTACCTGTTTGCTGCTCAATAAATCATCCCCTAAATGATCCCCTGACTTGAGCATCAGCTACAATGCCTTGGTGCAGGGTTTATTTATACTTTTTTTCTTCCCTCTTTGGAAAGACGTTGATTAGGTCTCAGCTGACTGCTGCCTTCAAAGGAGGAAATGCCGACTGTGCTCCGGGGGGGTCTGCAAGCAAAAGGCTCATTTATTGTGGTTAAGTTTCTGGGCTGAAATTTAGGTTTGGCAAATGGTAGATATTTGGGGAGAAAACATTTTAAAAAGGGGTTTGGACTTTTTTTTTTTTCTCTCAGGGAATGCTGAGACCTGTGGTGGATTTTAATGGGAGTGGATGGGGCACAGCTCCTGAAATACCTTGGCATCACCACCCAGAAATGTTGAGCACCCAGAGCTGAAGGGGCAAGGGAGTAAGCAGGAATGCCTGGGGGTTGCTCACCTCCATAAATAGACTCTGAAAAGAAAAAAAAATATTAAAAATAATATTAAATGGATAAAAATCCCCTTTCTGCTTGCTGGGTCCATCTCCAGCATGAACACAGCAGCCGCCTCCTGTGTTTCAAAGAGGCCAGGCCAAATCTTTGCATAGATTAGTCGTTAACAATGGAGTTAATAATGATAATGGCACAAACGTCCTGTGCCTGCGTGAGCTACACTTAGGAAAATCTGCCAGCACCAGGTAATCACCATGTTTCACACTGTCAATGAGATCAATCATGTCGAGAGCCCATTCATCAATCAGCTGTGCCTGGGGCTTAGCAAGCAAGGGGGGAGTGCAGGCAGCTCTCAATGCCTCAAATCCCAGCTCCTGCGGGAAAAGGGACGGAGCACCGCGATTAGGGTGGGGTGGGGAGGTGGCAAAGTCCCGGTGGGCTCCAAACCCAGCTAGGTGCCAGGCAAAGCCCGTGCTCCCCTCTCTGAGGTGGCTGTCGGGGCTCCTCTGCCGGAGACAGATTGTTTGTTGCTGTTTCTCCATCTGGCTGGAATCACGTCTGTCCTGCACTGCGTTATTTGTTGCCCCATTGCCACCTGTGAGCCGTCCTTTCTTGCTTGGCTTCCTGGCAAGGAGATGTCCTCAGCTGCATGGCCTCAGCGTCGCCTTCAGCTCCCTCCACCCCACCTGGGATCCCAGTCCACTAGTGCTGGAAATCCTGCCCCAAGGAGCTTTCTGCTCTGAAAAATAGACCTTGCTTCAAAAATCCTGCCTGAGCCTGTAGTGCTGGCAGAAAGGAGCCGGCAGGCAGGGAATAGGCAGCTGTCCCTTCGCGGCTTTGCTCCAGCAAGCAGCGGGAGCTGATGGAGAGCCTGGCCCCAAGGCTGGACCCTGCCCCAGGGCAGTCAGCCAAGCACAGCCCTGCAGAAGGGACGAGAACAAGCTGCAAAGAGCAGGTTACAGCAGTTTGGGCTCTGCAAACCCTGCTGGACAATCCCTTATGGCTGCTCTGTTGTTAAGGGAGGGACCCCAGAAGGGTGATCTCAACCCCAAACCTTGTGGCACAGGGACACCCCGGTTCTGGGGTGGGCAGTCCTGCCCTGCCTGTGCCTCCACCCTGCTGACTGATGGCTGAGCACTTCGGGAGCTGGGAAGGGGCTCCAGGTGCTGCCAGCTCGGAGCTGCCGTGTCTGGCAAGGCTGTCATTCCTGGTCTGCATGAATCAGACAGCTGAAGGCACGGGGGCATGGAGGGGACACAGCCCTGCCTGTCACTGCCCTGGCCTCTCCATCCAGCCCCAAACCCTGCTGCTGCCAGCTCTGCTTGCTTGGGTCTGCTGGTCTCCAGCCTCTGTGTTAGACAGGGATGCAGCCTGGGGACCCCCTTGGCCGAGGGGGCTTCTGGCTCACTGCCAGAGTAGGATTTTGAGCAGAGGACCACAGCCCTTATTCTGCATCTTAGCGAGAAGGGAGCAAGCTGTCCTACACATCTCACTTTTGTGCCAGGTAAGTAGAAGTGTTAAACCCACCACAGGCATTGGTGATGCCACCTCCAGGCAGCCAAGAGGGTGTTGTGAAGGACCTGGCACTCACTTTGAACTCTGTTACCTGCATGGAGCCCCTGTTTGTGCAGCACTTCTATAACTCCTGCAAATACTATGATTATATATAATTCCTGCAAATATTATTATTATCTATAATTACTGCAAATATTATTGCAGAGCACAGCCCATGAGCCCGGGCTCAGCACTGTGCTCTCCAGAGGTTGAGCTGAGTTTTCTCAGAAGCCAAAAACCTTCCTTGCAGTACTGTGGCCAGGATCCTCATCTTCCTCAATGTGGTACCCAGTTACATCAGCATCTCTGCCGAGGATGCTGCAGATGTTGCCCAGCAGGTAATAGCATCTCTCTCCTCACAGCTGCACCAGGAAGGGATGCAGGGCTGGCAGTGGGGCAGAGTGAACCCCAGGAGGCCCGCATATGGTTCTCCCCTCCCTTCTCCCAGCCTTGCCTGGCCCATTCCCTTCTTTTTCCCGGCAGCAGCCCCTTTCTTCCTTCCCTCTACTTTTCCCCTCTTCTGGGAGGCTGCTTGATTGCCTGGCTCCCTTCATTAGCATGATACCTCCTGGAAAATTGGTAAACAGAGGCGTATGAATGAGGTGTTGATTGCAATCAGCGGGGGAGAAGGGGGACTGAGAGCGCTGGAGAGGCCAACGACGCTTCTCAATCACCCGGGGGTCCGGGTCGGCTGCTGGGGGGGATCCCAGCACACGCACCCCGGGCTGGGGAGTGGATCCTCCGCGGCAGCCACCCGAGCATCCATCCCTCTGCAGGAGGGTGCTCCCGCTCTGCTCCTTCCCTCTTGGGAGTGTGGGATGCGTTCTGCAAGAGGA
>JAOTQP010000521.1:1502011-1553396 GCA_026413545.1 Cichladusa arquata | reverse complement strand
CTCCCTCACGCGGCGATGGCGCCGGGCGGGACGCGAGCGGGGCTGAGGCGGCGGCGGCTCTGGCGGCGGCGAGCGGGAGGCGCGGAGCCCGGGCAGCTGGGCCAGGAGCCGCGGGGTGTCCGGCCACAGTGTAGCAAAAACCCGGAGCAGCGGCAGAGAAACGGCGGCCGGGCAGCGGCAGCTCCCGAACAGGGCCGGGAGAGGCTCCCTGGAGCGAGAAGGGGCCCGGGGTTCCGGGGTGTCCCCTGAGGCACCCCAGCAGATGGGGAAGGGCCCGTTTTTACTGAGGCCGGCTGTTGATAAGGCTGCAGTGCCACAGGCGCAGCTTCGCTCCCGGTCGGAGCTGCAGCAGCAGCAGCAGCAGCAGCGGAGCCGGGCAGTGCTGTGAGCTCTGCCCACAGTGACCGCAGCCTCGGGCCCCGCGACACCGAGAGAGCGAGGAGCTGCACCCAGCCCGCCCCAGACAGACCCTCGGTGCCTGCCCCTCCAAGAGAAACTCCCCAACCAAGAGAGCAGCCAGCCGCACCCTTCCCGTGGCAACTTGTTTTGTCTCTCTTAAGTACTGATCGTTATGATTTCTCAGGACGAAACTCCATGAGAGAAAGAAACACAAGGAAAATCCTAAATCCCAACAACAAGCTCTATGTGCTGTTTCTTCCGTGGGTTTCTTTTCCTGCCACCTCAGGAGCAAGGCTGGCAAGTGATGTGCTGCCAGAAGCCATGGCTGTGAATAACCAGCAAACTCCTGGGAGGAGAGCTGTGTTCCTGATCCTGCAGGTGCTGCGGGATGTGATTTTGCAGTGATGCAGGCTGAGGTAGGTGATGGTAAAGATACTCTGGTGCCTATGTAAGAATGTGGCATGGAGGAAAGAGCTTACACTGGTGCTAAGTGCAGAGGATTTAATTTCCTCACAGTAGCACTTTGATATTACAAGGCGCTCTAGAAAAATCAGAGAGGGCCTGGAGCAAAATGCAGCCGAGTCAATTGAAGTTAACTTCCCTGGGCACAGGGCCAGACCCCTCTTTAAAGGCTATTTTTCCAGAAAGGCTGCAAAAATGTATTTTGAGTTGCTTTTGATTCAGCTGCCTTGAGCCTGCTTGGGTGAACTGTGTGCAGAAAGAACCCTGAAAGCCTGGCTAGAAGGAGGGGGTGCAGACTGAGAGGAGCTGGCCTCATATCCCCCCTGGATCCCTTGAAGGAGCCCCATGAGTGCTATAGGGGCACTGTAAGGGCCCCAAGCCCTTAGGGGGCTGCATCACTGAGGAAGGCTGCAGGGAGATGGGGGATGCCTTGCAGCCCACAGGGCTTGGAGGAGGGTTTGTCGTCAGGAAAGGCAAAAGTCTCTCCGTGCCCAATGCTGACTGGGGGCAGAAGGATCCCCAGCACCAAGAGACACCCCTGGCTGGGAAGGGAGGCACCAGGAGAGCTGAGATTTAGGGACTGAGGGCCTGGACAGATGTACTGCAGGTCGGGGCTGAGCTGAACTTGTCCAAGGTTGCTTGGGGGGGGGCCTGATGAGACAGACCATCCTCTAGCTCAACTTGCAGTTTCTCTTCCTTAAGGTGTGGAGCAGGAGGGGTTTCCACAGCTTTTCTCCCTCCCCTCGCTCCCCCGCGCCTGCTGCTGCCGCTCCCAATGGCTGCCGCCTCTCTAATTGAATTACAGCCAATGAGGGGAAAGAAAACGCTGCTTCGGCTTCAAATAACGACGCCCTAACCCAGCTCATTAGCCACCTGACTGGCTCCCCAACCTCCTGTGACACTCCCGTATTTGTCACGCTGTTTTAGCACCACTAATGAGCACAACAGCCGAGGCTGTGGCCGGCGGCTGCCCCAGCACTGGACCTGGGCTCTGGCAACGAGCTTGTGTCCAGAACCCCAAGGGGATGCTCTGCCTCTGCCATGCTCATCCTTCTCTTTGCCGTCATCCTTTTTATCCACAGGCGCTTCTTCTGGCCTACTTGCATTCAGTTCATTTTCCTTTTGTTAAATAAAACCTGACTCCAGGCCTTATTTGGCAAATAGAGCTGGGAGAAGCTGGGCTTGCTCTTTCTTCTCCTGACAAGCCTTTCAGGGTGGAGGAGCTGAGATGGAAAGAAGGGCAGATGAATAGGATGCAAAAGCAGTGAAGAAAAATAAACAGGAGATAAAGGGGGTGTGGGAGAGAGAGAGAAATGAGGCAGATCTATAGCTGGGATGGGAAGCAGAGGGAAGGCAAGAGGGAGCCTGCTAAACCCCAACCAGCCTGGCTCCTGTGCATGAAGCAGGGGACCAGGGAGTTCCTCACACTGGTATAATACATCCCTCCCCAGCTCCTCCTGGCCATGCTCACCTGGGGAATTTGGGGAGGGGGACCTGCTGTGATGGAGAAATGTTCATGCTTCCATCCAGGAGCTCTCCTCCCCTCTCCTCCAGTATCCCCTAACAATTTCCCCCTGAGGTGCAGGCCATTCATGGAAGCAGATGAGCACTTTAGCCTGACTCTGTCTCCAGCTGTCAAATGCTGTAAATATCTGGGAGGTGGTTAAAGCTGGGAAAACACAGAGATGCTTTAAACACAGCCCAGAGCCAACCCCACTGCTGGTAGGGCTCATAAATATCCCCTCTGTGTTCCTGCTCTGTCAGGAGGCAGCAATAACAGGGAACAAAAGCCAAAACCCTTGTGGGGTGGCTTCAGCATTTCTGATGCCTCCTTACCCCTTCCAGGGCACGCTGAACAGCAACGAGGAGTAAAACTCAGTTAGCTGGGGGGAGATGGTGGCACAGGGGTGTCCTCCGGGCATGAAATGGTGAGGTTGGGAGCCAGTACAAGCAGCTCAGCATGGAAGTCATTGTTTTTCCTATTATTTCCCCATTTTCAGCTGGCTGAGTAGCACAGAACATCTGCCTTAAGGCAAGTCACCTGGCCCAGCTCTTGAAACCACCAGCTTTGTTGGCAGCAAATGGAATCCTTGGCTGAAGAGAGAAATTGAGGACTTAAAACTGTCTGTGCAGGAAACAGGTGAGAGTGAATGCTGTTAAACAGGGCATGAGACAGGAAACAGGTATTTGCCAGCACAGAGCAAACCCTGGGCATTGCTGGGAAAGCCAGGGAAATGTCTCTCCTTTATCACCAGGCCACATCACCCCATCAGCCCTACAAGCACAGGACCCGCAGGGCAGCAGGACCTGCTCTCAGGGAAGGTGGCAGCCTCATCTAGAGGCAGCACTGGCAGCATAGCTCTGCCCTAGTTGTGATTTTTATAATAAGCCGAATTCTCAGTTGGACCCAGCAGAAAATCAATAGTGGGACTTGAGAAAGCAGTCAAAATCCATGGAGCTAAATTGGCCACCCCGCAGGCAGCCGGGCCTTCTCGGGCATTGTGATGTTCAGCCACACTGAAAGGGGAAAAAATAGGACAATTTCAAAAATCCTTTGAAATAATTGCCTAAGATTATTGAATTCTCTTGAAATACCAGGGCAAGATGAAGAAGTGCTTTTTAAAAAGTTGGCAGTGGGAGCTGGAGGAGTGAGGGAAGCCACCTTCCTGCTGCCAAAGGCATTTGGGGACAGTTGAGGTGAGTTTTTCCCTTTCCCAATTAGATCCAAAGAGTGCCTGCCACTCCACCTGTGGAGCCTTATCTGCAGAGCAGCACATCAGCTTTAGCAGAAAGCCTCTCTTTCTCCAAAGTCTCTTTAATTCCATCCTTTTAGATCTGCCTTTTCAAGCGCAGCCCCAGCGCCTTCCATCTGCCCTTACAATAGAGACGCTGTCCTGAATCGTTTTATTTTTGGCAGCTTTGCCTTCCGCTCCTCGTTGGCAGGGGAGCAGGGAGCAGATATCCCCCTCACCGCAGCCTCTGAGGATGCTCTTGCATTTGGGGATGGCTATTTCAGTCCTCAGCTCCTCTTCCAGCAGTGGATGCAGGACAGACAGAAGCTGCTGGGCTGTGTGAGCCTGTCCGTGAATTACTCACAGCACATGGCTCTTGCTGGTTTATGGCCAGGTGACTCTAGGGACACCTGGCTGTGCCATGTGCATCCTGTATCCCACCCCATGGTACCCCAGAGCTGGGCTGGCCTTTGAACATTGCCCCCTTGGGGCTGTGGGGGGCATGGGAAGCCTTGACCAGTGTTTTCCATGCCTATTAATCTCTTCCAAGCTATAGGGAAAAAAGGGCAGGAAAGTGAGGAAAAACATAAAGAAGCAATTTTCCTCTGACATTTTTCTTTTCTTTTTCAATGTGAGCCCTTACAGGAGGAGGTCTTTAAAATTAATAATGTTCTTTCTTTTCCTCTCTCTATTCCCGACACTCATGGTTTAAATTAATGAGATGTCAAATATTATTAAGTTCCAATGATGTGTTTGTGATAATGAAGGGACTGATTTTCAGCCAGTTTACAACTCTGATCTGTTCTCTCACTCCCTTCTCTTGGCTCTGATTAAAACTCCCTTTATTAGATTTGCTCTTTCATGGGCTCCCTCTGATTTCTAACCTTTGTGGTCCAAGGCTGGGGAAAGCCTTTTCATTGAGCACATTTGAAGGCTTTTTAGTATTCTGGTATTTTCCTGCCATGTCTGCTCAGGAGCTGACTCCCAGGGATGTCACCTGGGATGCTGCAGGGCACATCAGGACTGGACCCTGCCACTGGGATGTGGCTTTCAAGGCAGCAGGGATGCCAAGCTGGGTTTGCCCTGATAATGACTTTACTGGGACACTGTGAAAAGGTAAAAAAAAAACCTCTGATGGCCACAAACTGCCTTGGGGAAGGCCTGACAGGGATCTCCAGACACCCAAGTGCCTGAACAGCCTCACTAGGAACTGAAGCAGTCCTTGCTTCACTTGCTTCCCTGCCAAGGTCATATGGCAAGGGTTGTACAGCTGGTAGCATGTCTAGAGGGATGAATTAGGGAAGGACAAATGGATGAACTAACAGCTAGATGGGCCCATCCTCTAATGGATGGCCAACAAAGTGACAAGGTGCTCTTGCCAAGGGCTTCATTAGTCACCTGTCTGGCTGTGTTCCCTGGCAAACTGGAAGAGCTTGAAGGGTTAATCTGTAATTTAGGACTCAACACCAAAGATACAGTTGTTGGGAGAGAAGAAAGCCCTATCGAAGGCTTTGGGAAATAATTTGCCTTGGCACTTTCTTATAAGAGTGAATTGATTTTTGCTGGGCTGTGTCAGGCTGAATTATGAATGGGGGAAAGTAGGGCTGGTGCTCCTGGAGCTGAAGGTGTGATAATTAGAGGCACGTGTGGAGGGGGCTTGGGGGCTGCCTCCTTCCAGGATTTCCCACGTGAATCCAGGACTCAAAAGCCTTCAGAGTCCTTGGCTTCACCCTGGACACAGAGGTGGCCCCCATGTTCGTGTCCCCCAGACTGGACCAGGAGAAGCCTTTTCTGTGCCGTCTGGGACCATCTCCTCTCCCTGTCCAGGCAATAGAGTAGCAGATCCTTCTTGCTGGAGGGTGAAACAAAGTATCACCCTCCTCCTGGGAGGAGGTGGGAGTGTGCCAGGGGTGATCCTGTCACCCTGCCCTCAGTCCTGCCCTGCCCACTGCAGCACTGCTGGGAAGGAACCGTGCCCCCAAGCCCCACTCCTGCCCTGAAAACTCCTGGTGCTGTGTCACTGCCTGCATCTACCTCCATCAGTCAGCACACAGCCTGCTGCCCCTCAGGTGCATTATCCTGACCTGCTCAGATGCTGCTTTCCAAGGCAAAGGCATACAATTCCTGCAGGCTGCTGGGAATTGTAGTGCAGTAAAGCCAGCAGGCAGGAGTGGGGACAAAGCCAGGGCGCCAGATGGCTGCTGGCCTGGCCCGTGCTGCTCCCCTGGGCAGAGCCAGCACCTTGCCCCCGGCACGCAGGGACCCCAGGAAACCTGCCTCTGCCTCCAGCACCAGGCACCTCAGCAGAGCCCCGAGCATCCTGCCATGCAGCTTGGCTTTTGTTTGCCAGCTCAAGAGGAGTCACTGGGAAGAGAATGAGGTCTGGGCTTTTTCTTTTTCGCCTTGCCCTTTTATTTATTCTCCTCTATTAAGAAGCAGCTCCAGCTCATCAGTAAGACCTGGGAACAGCAATTCCTGAATAAGAGAGACGCTGTAGAAAAGCCTTGCTTGATCGCAGCTACTTCCCAAACAAAGGGGCTCAGACTATTCACTTCCTTCCCTGCCCCTTTTCCCAGAAAATCCACCCCAAAGAACAGCTTGCTCAATAAGCTGTCTGCTCTGTAATCAGACAAACCCAGTAATAAGCAGCGGGCTCATCCAGCTCGGCACAGCGTCCCCCGGTTCCTGGGCGGATGGAAATGCCCTGCTCCCCAGGGAAACAGGCAGGCACCGAGAGGAGGCAGCTCTCACACCGCCCATCCAGCACTCGGGGAGGGGGAGAAGGGGGGGACCTATCTCTGTTGCCTCCCGGAGCCGTGGTTTAGCCCTCCCCAGGTAATTGTGCATGGAAATGGATTCCCATTTCTCTGCTCAATGGTCCTGTTTGCTGTCACAGCCGAACGTTTTGCATGTGCAATTACCCGTCCCCGCACATCTCTGTGGGCACGCTCAGGTGTCGCCCGCCAGCCTCGGGCGGCCGCCGCGCAGCCACGTCGCGCTGCCTCTGGGCTCTGATAGCAGCCAAGCAGAAGCCATTTTCCATATGAAGCTGCAGGACCTATGGGATAAATAAATGGGTTGGAAAACCAGGCTGTATAATGAGTTAATTTAAAACCTGCCTTCCCTTCTTGTATATTAATTTACTTGGCGTTATGTTTAATCTTTCACTTTACTGGGTTGCATTGGTTTCTTTGTCTGCTTCCCCCTCCGGCAGATCCCTGGGAATCTCTGCCTTTAGCTGGAGCAGAAGGAGGCTAAGCCAGGGCTGGAGAGTGGGGACCAGATCTGGGCCAAGAGGAGCTACTGTGTCCCACAGGAGCTCAGAGTGCTGCCGTGAAGGCTTTTGTTCTTGTGGATGCCCAGCAGGCGTGGATGAATTCCCTGCGATGGAGGGAATACTGCTGGGTATCCCTGGTGTCATTCCCAGGGTGCTAATTCCTTTAACCAACTGGGAGGGTGGCGCAGGGAATTAATCAGCTGTAACAAGGACGACTGGAGCTGACAAGGCAGAAGGAAGTGGAAGCAGAGGACTGGGTGGAGGAGCTGAAATTTGGCTGGGGATGATCCTGCCCAAGCATCCATCATGCTTCTCCCATCCTCCTAGCAGCAGCCACGTAGCCTCGGTGTGAGTGGATGGCACTTCACATGAGCACCTCTCTGAAGGGCACAGGAGGCCAGCACAATGAATAAAAGGCTGCTGCAGCCAGGGAAAGCAGGGAAGAGCCGACAGCAGCAGCTCTGCAGGGAGAATGAGCAAGTGAACACTGATCTAGGGCTTTGTGTCACTGTAAGGAGGTTGTGATGCTGCTCCATGCCCGTGGCTGGTCTGGATCCCCACCGGATTGCTCACTGGTCTGGCTGAAGAGAAACTTGAGGGTGGGTATTGCAGGCAGGGAGAGGTGGGGAGGGAGGGAGCAGCAGGCAGGGCTCGGCAGGGCTCACCAGCAACCCAGTGATGCTGCAGCAGTGAGTGCCAGAAAGTGTGGCAGGCACATCAACGGCATCAGGACACCTCAGTGGGAGTATCCCCAGCCATTCCCATCACCTGTCTCCGTGGGAGATTACTTATACTGTCTTTTAGAAGGACTCACCGAACATCTGAAAGAAAAAGAGACCATTGTGGAGCTTATTTAAGATAGGCTGACCGGAGAAACTGTCCCTGAGGCCACGCCAGAGAGAGGAAGACAGATCCAGACCCTGGGGCTGCATCCAACCCAGGGAGCACGGGGTCACAGGCAGGAGGTTTGATCTATGCCTGCTGCCTCTTCCGTGCTGGGGGAGCATGGGGAGCATCACAGCAGCTGCTGCTGGGAACATCCCCTTCCCTCCTCTCTTGCTAACGAACGTAGGTGAAACTTGCTGTGCCATGACTTTAATCAGCAAAGAAAACTGCTAAGCTTTTTTTTTTTTTTCCCTTTCCCCACCTGCTGAATTCAGCACCGAATGCGAATTAGGCGGCGTTTGGGCTTGGCTGCGCGCCCGCTTCCCGTGCTAATGCAGGGAGCCAGACTCTCCCGCACCCCGAGCCTCCCAGGCTAATCCGAGGCGCGCCTGGATCAGCCTCTGGCATTTCACACTGTGCGGTAACGCCCGGAGCTTAAAGGCTGCTCGCTGCCGGTGCAGCCCGTGCCGGGAGCGGGACTGGCCCCTGGCACCCGTGGCTGGCTGGGCAGGGTGACTCCAGCAAGACCGCTCTTCACCAGCCTTGGGAGCCAAGTGCGGCTCTGGGGAGCGTGCGCTTGGATTATCCAGCGGCCGGTGTGCTCAGCAGCAACGGGCTGCCTGCCCCAGGAAGGGATGCAGGAGTCAGCATCCTGGAGCTCTGCCTGTGTGTGGGGTGCCGAGCTGTACCCCCAGGCTCACACCTATGGGTCCACCAGCGTGGCAGGAGTAATTTGTGGCTCCATTAGCACTGGGAGTCAGCATAGCAGCCCTGCAGTGTGTCCATTTGATAAGAAGTAAGTTCCACTGAATAATGAGCAGTAATTGGATTTCAGGGTTAACCAGCTTGCAGCAAAAATAGAAAAGAACAGAAAGCCATTGGATATTTCTGTTCTGGCTCATCAGACACTGGAAGTTTATCTCTGCTGAGAATAGCGCAGGAGAGGTAAAGTTATTAGTGACCATCAGAGCATAGGGATACCATCTCCCTCTTGCGTTTAGTGGGATGAGTCTGCGTGTCCTCTGTGAGTTTCATTTAAGGCTATGGAAGTTTATAACCCCCTGCAGGAGAGCTCCACCCGTGCACCAGTGCAGTGTGGCAGAGAGGGGAGAAACCAGCGCTCCTCAGCGTGCAGGAACACAATGGCAATGTCTCCTGCCAATGTCACCTCATCCAGGTGACAGTCAGGTGGGGGGAATGCCAGCACATGATGGTACAGCACCACCATGCCTGGAGCTGTGGTTGCCTGCTTTGGGGTGGCACTGGTGTAGGCAGGTGGGCACTGGTGGCTGTGCCAAGCACTGGGAGGTGCACACAGCCATGGTGGCCCATTTTCCAGCCAGATGAATTCACGCTGGGGGTGGTGCAGAGAAAGGCTATTAGGATGGGGTAGAATGGAGAGCCTGTCTTGTAAGATGAAGCTGAAAGCACTTGGCTTGTTTAGCCCAGCAAAGAAAGGCAAAACAGGAATATGATTACTCTCCATAAATATATCAAGCCAGTAAACACCAGGTACAGAAAGCTAAAAGACTGCATTTAAGCTAAAAGACTGTTCTGGCACAAGAACAAATAGGCTTAAACTGGTTAATGTAGGCTGGAAATTAGGAGACAGTTTTTAACCATGGGAAGCAAAGGAGAAAAAGTACCTCATTGCTTTTCCAAATGGAGCTGGACCACCATGTGAAGGGAGCAGAAAGCCAGCTGCCTGCAACTGCAGGGGTCTGGGGTGGGAGCCAGCAGGGTCCTGCTGTGCCAGGCTCCATCCAGGGTGCACGGTGCACAGCCAGCGACTTCAGAGGTCCCAGTTTCCCGGGGCAAGGAGCACTGTTCCTGCAGGCAGGGCCTGCTGACACCAGTCTGCCTCTGTTCAGGGGCTGGCAGGCACCTGGCACTTGGGACAGCCCCCCAAAGTGCTCGGGGTGAAGGGGGTACTGAACCAGAGGCAGCCAGCAGCATCTACCAGCTTGGAAGGTGCCACAGGAATGAAACCTTCACTGATCCGAGCAGGGCAGCTCAGAGCACCTGGATTAGGGCTGGGAATCTGCTGCCATCACTGCTTGGTCTGGATTTTCACTGGGAATGGCACACAGCTGAGCCATCAGCTCCAGATTTTACCTCCTGCATGAAATTATTCTCGATTCCTTGTATATTCTAGGGCCTGCCTAAAGGATGGGTGAAGAATCTGCTGATGAGGGCTCTAATCAGTTTTGAGAGCAGGTAATTTCTCAGCTAGAGATCATCTCCAAACAGGAAATCAGATTCAGGAGATACCTGCTTTATGCAGCACATCATGCTGGACTCAAGCAATGCTTGTGGTAATAAGCAGAGCTGGAATAAGAAGATCATTATTAACATCATGCATTAATTATTTTACAATCCTTCTACCAGGTGTGCTTTCCTATCTCACTTATCTCCAGTATTAATGGAACAGGAATAATTCTAGACCCAATCCTGGCATCTGGGCGGGTTTTTTTGGTGATGTTTCTCCATTCTGAAACTGGAGGAAAGATGTTCCCTGCCTTCATTGTACATTTAGAGTTTGGCAGCGTGCCTGGGATCGTAGTAAGACACAAAAGCAACTGAGGGAAGCGGCCACTGGATGGAGCCTTAAAGGTCATAACAATTGCCGGCTCCAGTACAGATGGTGCTCGCTGATGAAAAATACCAAGCGGGAAAGCAGCGAGCATCAGGGCTGCGGGATGCTGCAGAGCCCAAATCCACCGCCCTGATCCCAGCTCTAGACACCTGAGCCAGCTGCCAGCACATCTGCCTGCCCCTGCCCCCGGGTCCTGCCCTCACTGTGATTGCACGGGGCAGGGACGCACTCACACTCCGGGATGCTCTAAAACACCTCACCAAACACCTTGCTTCATTCTGGCAAGACGAGTAGAGCTAAGTGACTGCGTGAAGAGAATTCCAGTTTTGATTAAAACTCACAGACCTGCAAGCCTCGGCTCCCGCTTGAATAAGGATGAGGATAATATTGGCAGGAGAAAATGAAAACATCTGATGATATCTGAAGCAGAAGTGTGGCAGGGTGTCAGCTTTGGGGAAGGGATTCACAGCTTTCTCCTGGACAGGGTCTGATGTGCCGAGCTCCGATCCTTGCAGCCCTGGGAAGGGGTAAGGCAAACTCAGCCGGTGGGATAAGAATTTTCTGGATGAGTGGACGAACGCGCTCACTAAAACGGGCTCTGCAGGGGGGAACGAGGGCCATCACTGGGTCCAGCTGTTGGGACTCATCCTCATGGCACAGCCATCCGCTCAGGGAGTGATGGAGAGCTGCGGGGACATGGGTACATCTTGGAGGGGATGTCAAACAGCGCTCGCTCTGTGCAGGCGCTCTCCCTTTAAAGCAATCCCGGGGCCGAGAGCGGGGAGGAGGCGGGGGCGGGCGGGGGGCGCGGCGCCTCGGTTCGGCGGCGGCTGCTGCGGGAGGTGGCCGGCACCGCGGCGGCGAGCGGAGCCCGGCAGTAGCCGCCAGCCCCGGGGTATGCGGGTGAGCGGGAGAGGAAGGCGGAGGAAGGCGGAGAGCGGCGGGGAGCGGGGCGAGGGAGCCCGGCCGTGCCCTCCCGAGCGGCGGAGGATGCGCCGAGCCCCGGGGAGTCGAGCCCAGCTGCAGCGCGGCGCGTCCCGCCCGGCCGCCGCCCCAGCCCGCGCAGGTAACGGCGGCGGAGGGGATCGGGGCACCGGAATGCGGTTTTGTCGGGGGAGAATATCCATTCCCCCGGAGGCAGGTGGGACACCCATGGTCCCTGGGGAACTGCGGCTCTGCAGCGCGTCACTCGGCAAACGGGACTCCATCCCCTCGCAGCGGGGCTGAGATGAGGGAAGGGTCCCCCCGCGGAGTGAAGGGCTCCCCCGGCGCGAAGAGCTCCGTGGGGCAGGCAGAGACAGCGTCGCCGTGCTCTGGGCCCCCCCAGTGCCCCGAGGGGCTGGAGGCCCAGCTCGGAGCGACGGCAGATGCTCAGTGCCAACCTCAAAACCGCCCCGATCGAAGCTCGGCTTTGAGGTGGGATGCATCCAGCAACCTCAGGCAGCTGGCGCGGGAGATAGGCAGAGTGTACCGTGAGGTGACAGGTTCCCATCTTGCCACCTGCTCCCCGAAACCAGCCAACTTTGGGCTGATGCTATGGGGCACCTGCCCCCAGCGGTGCCGGTGGGGGCAATGGGAGCCAGTCATTGCTCGAACTGATGCTTGAGGAGGTGACAAGGGTGCCTGGAACATCTCAGCTGGGTCCCTAGGGACTGCTGGCTCCATGACGGATGATACCTCAGGTTTAGCAACAACAGGGGGTCGATTTGATTTCAGACACTTTCCAGCTCTCTGTTCATTAGAGGATCTGCCCGGCTAGGGGAGCTGCCTGCGTGCTTCTTACATCTTGCTCCCCTGCTAAATTAGGGCAAATTGCCAAGCTGCCCCCCTGCTCCCTTGCTCATGTCTCTATTGAGAAACTGAGTCTCATCTCATGTTCCTCGACTTGTACAGGAGCAACCCACCACAACAGCGACTCGAGGGCCCCAGGGCTCTCCTTTTATCTGCTGCGCTGCTAACGGAGGAGAGAGAGGTTTAATTATCCTCAAGTGTCAGTTCAAGATAGATCTGCTGGGACACAGCTCTTGGCAGGTGCAAAATAACAGGACGTTTTCATGCATGGGAGGATGAGCTGGGAACAGTTCAGTGGTTTAATTGGAAGGGTTCATATCAGGGTACAGAAAATGGGACGGTGCAGGCTCCAGCAGTGATCCTGGTGCTGCAGCTGTGGGAAGGGAAGATGGATGCTGAAGGCAATGAACTTTCTCTGGTGCATTGTTTTGTGGGCTTGGAGCACAGCGGGTGCTCCGGGCTGGTAACACAACCTCAAGTCCGTGCTGTCCTGCGACCTGCGAGGGGCTGATGTGTTTTCAGTTCCCAGGTTTCTCAGCTTCTCAGCTGGCTCCCATGAGAGTCCTTGCAGGGCCACCGGGAGATGTGCCCTGTTTATGGGGCATCTGAGAGCTGAGAATGAGTGAATTGCTCCAGAACCAGGGCACTCTGGGGCTGTCTCCTAGGCAAGTGAGGTGTGACGGCCTCAGGGCTTATGGAACAGCTTCTCCTCCCTTCTCCTGCCAAAATCCCTGCAATGGTTACAGGAACTCTCGAGCATGTGAAGAGTTTCAGTTCTCTGAATCCATGGAGAAAAGCCCCTTCCCTCACTGAACAGCTGTGGCATGGGGATGTCTCCACCCTGCCTGGGCTGCAGTGCTGGATGCATGGAGCATCTGTCTCCTCATCTCCTGTCCAATCCATGCCATGGTTGTTGATCCCTGGAGCCAGATTTGGATCAGAAAGCAGAACCTCCTCCAGCTGTGGCATCCCACAATGGCTATACTGCTACCACAAAATGAGACCTCTCTATGTCCAGAGCTTGTCATCAGCCTGGTGTGGGACACTGCAGCACGAGGAAGAATATTTTTATTTATTTTATTCTTTATCCAGATATGCTGAGCTCTTCTCTGTGCTCATTCCCAGGGGACCATGGGACAGATGTTGTAAAGAAACAGTGCCCTTGTCTTTTCTGGGTCCTTGGAGGGGACGTGGTATCTTGATTTTCTGGTGAAGTCACAGTGTTGTGCTATTGTAGTTAGGTTCCTTGTTTTAGGGTCCAAGATAATGACTTGTTGTACTTCATTTCAGTGCTGGGTACAACAAGCCAGCCCTCATGCAGTTCCTACAAGCACGAAACAGCAGTTGGCATTAGAGGTCTGGGGTTGGTCCTGTCTCATCTACAGTAATCATGTTCTAGCTCCCTTGCTAATTGCTGTGTCTTTTTCTGACACTGTGAGAGGACATTCAGTAAACAAAACGTGAGTTTTGTAGTTGTGCTGAGATGGTGTTTTCAAGAAGACCCAGTTATTAAATGTCATTTTGGCATCATCCCCTTCACGCTTGTGCTTGGTGAATGCTGCCATTTGTTTGTAGCCATGCTCCAGTCCTGCCAGAGTCACATCCTTCCTCTGCAAATCTGCATTAGTGAAACTTGGTTGTTGTTTGGGTGAAAACCTTGTGGATACTCCTGGTGCTGTGACCTGTGTGGTGCTGGCCCTGATGCAGGAGTGCTGGGTGCCTGGCTAGTGATGGCTTGAGGGAGAGCAGCTCTGAGAGGAGGCTTTCTGTCCTTTGAAATAGTTAACTGTGCCTGAGTCTCTGACAAAGGCATTTTGGAGGTGAGATTGAGGAGCAGAGGCTGGACCAAGTAAGAGCAGAACCCTCGCTCATTTCAAGTACAACAATCTTTGGTGCCATCTGTGTCAGGAACATATTTAGACTTGATACATATCCCCTGCCTTGACTTTGGGCTTTGGATCAAGGCATAAGAGCTTTTGATGCTTGCACACACAGTAAGGGGAAAAAAATTAAAACCACAATCCTCAAACTGTTTGCAAATCCAAGAGCTTATCCTCACCCTGGGTAAGCAAAACTAACCAAAGGTAGGATCAGTAAATCACAGAATCAGCCACTTTCATCATCAAACATCAGGGCTGGGACACAGCTAGCACGGAGCAGCATAACCACGCTGAGTCCTCGGGAGGGTGCTCAGGATCTGGCACCATGGGTTTTTCCTGTAATACCTTTACAGTGAGCAGCTTGGCAATCAGCAGGGATCCCAGCCATATGTGCATGGGGTTGGGCTTCAGATGGGTGTGATGAAGAAACAAAGGCTGCTTGTGGTACGGAGCTCATTCACTGAATGAGCCTTTGCTGGGCCTCTGCGGAGGACAGTGGCTTGTTCAGGACCAAATGGGCTGAGCTAATGCAAGCCCCCACCTTTTTCAAAGGGCTCTGATAACTTCAGCCAATAACTGAAGTGCTGAGAAGGGAAAACACCCACACTTTTAGGCCAGGGAGGAGATTTAGGCCATCCCTGAAAAGCTGAGAACATCCTACCTGCAGATCTGCACATCAGTGCCAGCAGTTATAACAGTAAAGGGGCTGGTTGTACAGCATCCCATCACTTTAGCCACTCTCCTACATCCACTTGCCACCAAAGCTCGTCTCCAGTGAGGCCAGTCCCTGCTGCTGGTGAGCAGGGGCCGTCCTCTCTCTGTATTTGGTGTGGTAGGGAGGTGGAGTGGAGTTGTATGGTGATGTGTGAAGGGATCAGGCTGTCCTGGCATGTCAGAGTGCAGGACACCCCAAGGCAGCCACTGCTGAAGCTGACTATGTGGGGTGTGTGTAGTAGCAGTGGGGAGAAGATGGGCTGGCATCTGGCCTTCAGATCTGTCCTTCTGCCACGCTGAAAGCCAACTCAGAGCCAGAAGTAGGGCAGGTGACATCTCCCTCACTTGTGTTGTGCCAGGCTGGTGTGTGCTCCATGGCAGCAGTCAGCCCAGGTTGCCCTGGGGAAAAGTGCCAGTGGACCAGGAGAGCACATCTCTTGGTAAAGTCAGCAGGGACTCAGAAACCCAGCCCACAGGGAGCTCTGCAAGGCTGGAGGGTTTTTCCCAGTCTGTTTGGACCTGGGACATCAGCTGCAACAGCATAGCCTGAGCACCCCAGTGGTGTCAGTCTGGGGTCAGGCCAGTCCATCTGGAGTTTCATGGCATTATCTCTTAAATGCCTTTAACTGCAATAGGATGGCCTGACTGATTGGATTGTGCTCTGTAATTAATTAGCTGGGTGCTCTGTATGGGAAGCAGCATCAGAGGGGAAGAATCTGCTGGCAAGAGCTGTTAAGCTTCAAATGTCCATTTCCCATTAAACCAGCCTTGTGGAGCATTTGTCCCTGGGCACAGGGGGATAGTTCTGGGGTCATGGCCCTTTTCCATAAGAGAAAGGGTTGTTTTGCTGCCTGACCATTCCCCCAGAACCTGTATCCTGGGTGCCCCAACCAACTTGCCTGCCTTGGGGACCACTAGGAGGGAAGAGCTTGTTCGGGCTGGGATGTTTTGGGGGTGGTGAGGGGATGCCCAGGTTTAGGATGGCTCCAGGAGTTAGGAGCTGCTGGGCATGGCTGGCAGAATTCCCATTGCTCTTCCTTCCTGCACTGGAGCCTCCCCACTCCCCTCCTGCTCCCAAACCTGCAATGCCTCTGCTCGGCTTCTTTGTCTACTTTTAGCATCCATTTGTGTCTTGAAACAGACAGCATCCCCCTTAGGGTGGGCTTTTTCCTTTGTGTTTACTGTGGGGATTAATCAGGACCTGCAGTGTAAGGGAAACCTGCAGCCAACAGCTCCTTGTTTATTGTTTGATTTGGGAAATGCTGCATGTTTCAGGTGTGTGCTGTTTTATTTAAGGGCTGCATTTTGGGAGTGTTGTGGGAAGAGGGGGTGTCCCTGTCTGCCCTGGGCAGGGGTCTCTCCTGGGCATGGCATCCTTTGGGCCTGAGGTTGCTCCCTCCCTCACTGGGTCCTGTAGGGGTGGAGGAGAGAGGGCTCTTCTCAGGGTGCCTCTCCTGGGAGGTGAGACCTGTTTTCTGCTCAGGTGCCCCCACCAATCCATCCAACACCCATGAGTCTGTCTGCAGCTCCCAGATTCCTCCAGCCCCCATTTGGAATGTGCTGAGCTAGGATGTTTGCTGCACAGGCATCTCTGTGCTCTTGTAAAATTTCAAGCTGGCTTTTGATGGGGAAACTGAATTTTGCCCATAAGTGCCTGCTCAAAATGGTCCCTTCACCTGTGTTTGGGGGTCTGGGATGGGCTCTCCTGCTCCTGGATGCTGCAAGGAGGTGGGCGTGGAGGAGGGCAGTGTAAAACTCCAGAGGGTTGTTGTTGCCACCAAGCTGGAGTTGTAATGCCCTCTGCTCCAGAGGCTGATAAATCTTGAAGGAAAAAAAACAAAGAAAAATCAACAAAAAAAAAGTCATGTGTCTGCTCAGCTTAATCCTCAAAGGAAAACCACGTCATTTAAAAAAAGAAAAGTTGTAAAAATAGAATTTTTTAGCAGAGAATGACACTCAGAGGAGTCAATGAGCTCTGTTTCAAGAGCTGGGAAGCAAAATGCTCCAGGGGCTGTGAAAGGAAGTCTTTCCTTTTCCAGCTCCCTGAGTGTCAGGTGTGGCTCCTCATGCTTGTTGTTTTCCATCTGGCCGTGCCAGATCCAGCCAGGCTGTGGTGGTTGTTGGCTGCTCCCAGCTGCTGCTGCTCGCTGGAAGTGGGGAATTCACCATCTTGGGAAGGGGAGAAGCTGTGACTCAGTCTTGTGTTACATCTTACCTTGGGTTTCCCACTCGCCAGCAGGGCCGAAGGGGAGGTGGTGAGCCCCACAGAGCATCCCTCCCTGATTTATTTAATTTTTAATTGGCTAAGGAGGCCTCTCATTTGCTTCGGTTCTGACTAATGAGACGCGCCTCACTTTGACAGCGTGTCACAAGCAATACATTTCTCAGGAGCTCTTGGGCTGTGTGGATGCCCTCCTGCTCTCGCCTGGCTCACCCTCCTCCACTGCTGCCCCAGCCCAGCCCTGGAGCGAAGGAGGGTCGGGATGAAGGGGTCTGGGTGTGGAATTGGTGATCTCTTTGGGCTGGCCTCAAGGCTGGGCATTTGGGGGCTTCCTATATTGTTTGTCTGGGCTGGAAATTGGAAAGTAGAAATTTCAAGGACCTGGACAAGCTGTTGTTTAGCAGCATGACCTCTGTTGTGTTTTCCCAAGGCCTCAGCTGTGCCTCAGGGTGTGAGCATTGTGCCAGGCTCCGGCTAATTTCACCAGGGGCTTGGGCTGGCTGGCAGTGAACCAGCATGCCAGTGAAGATCCTGTGGAAGACTTTCATTCCCATTAAAAATGCATTTTTTTATTTGAAGGTTTTGCAGGAGCATGTCTCCTTTGGTGAGGAAAGAAGGGGATGGTCTCCAACAGGAAAATTTAGATTTTCAAGGTATTTCCTACAAGGCTTTACCAAAAGGGGCTTGGCTGCTGCAGGGGAGAGTGCAGAGATGGAATTCTCCTTCCTTGCCATCCTGCTGAGGTCAGGATGTGGGGTGCAGCCCTCCTGGGATCCTTGCTCTGGAGCATCCTTGTGTGCATTAGGAGCATATAGCATAGGTGTAATGTGATGCTGATACAGGTGGGGAGAAAGGTCATGGGTGAGCTGGGGGCTGCCACCCTGGGGCAGAGATGCTCAGCCACATCTGACCAGAGCAGAAGGGGTTGGGATGCTGCTTTGTTTGAGGGCATGGAGCCTTGGTGCTGTTTGTCACCTCTGGCTGGGTGACACTAACCTTCACTCTCCTGGAGTCGTTAAGGACTGCTTGAGGTTTCAAATCATTGATGGGAAGCACTAACTATTAGCACTTCTTCTCTTTGTATTCGTGATGGATTCTCTTTAGGCGTTGCTCTTAGTGGCTCTCCACTGTTAGCTTTTGTTTTCTCCTCAATAGCTTGTCTAATAAACGCCATTATCTTGGGCACAAATCTACTTCATGTCTCAATTCCACTTGGCGAGAGTTGGTAATAACAGCTGAACAACATCCTTTGAAAAGGGACTCTGTCACCAGCAGCCCTGGATGCCACTTCTCCGCTTCCCACACTTGTCCCCAGAGCAGATAAAGACAAGGGGAAGGCGCGTGGCCAGAAAGCAAAAGGGACATCCTCCTGATAAATTGGATGTCTGAGCAGTGCCGGCAGCAGTCAGTGCAGCAGCTCTGGGGATCAGGGCAGCTCGGGCCCTGCCACCTTGGTCATTAGGGGAGATGTGCTTGTGGCCTGGGATCCTTCCTAATTCCAGCAGATTAGAGGAGAAGGACAGTGGTGAAAGGTGATGGCCTGCAGGGAGGATCAGGAGTATCTCTTACAGCCTGAAGGAGCTTCTTATCTGTGGCCAAATCAAGCTGCTGCCTCCCAGTCTGAATCTGGTGCTGAGAAGGCTTTAACCGGTAGCTGCTGGGTGCTCAGTGGGTTTTGGTCAGCCTGCAGGTCTGTGAGGGGAAGTATTAAGGCAACTCTGGGTTTTGGCTGAGGGCAGCACATTCCCAGCCCATGGAGATCTGACCCTGATATCGCTGCAGTGACTTCTGTTACTGTCCCTACCGCATGAGCAGATGAAGCGGAGGGCGAGCAGTGTTTTAATTAGAACAAACTATTTATTTCTGCTGGACCAGGCTGTGCTCAGCTGCTGTGTTTTCAGAGCTTCCCAAGGAGGATTTCCCATTCTCAGGGCAAAGGGGACCACTGATAGGAGCAAGCTGCCCCACCTCCTCTCAATTGTCCCATTGCTAGGATGTCTGGCTGCTTCTAGTATCTGTCCCCTCCCTGAGTTATAAATACTTTATCCTCTCAGTGCCTACTGCATCGAATATTTTTTTTTTTATGGCATTTTCTTTTTCTTTTTTTTTCCTGACTTGGTTCTTGTATTTCAAAACATGCCTGCCACGCGCGTAGCACTCAGACATGCTCTCGGCTTCCCCCCAAATGTAATTGCTTTAAAACTGCAGATAGTTGGCGAAAGCAATTTTCTCTCCATTACGGAAGACTCCAGCTCCTCTCATCCTTCATGCAAGTCACTCTCCCCCAGCCCTGCCGTCTCTGTGCCACTGTGCAATGCTCAGCACTGGGGCTGGTGGTAGCTCCGCTTTCCCGAATGAAGCTCTTGCTTCTCCGGGCTCTGCAGTGGGGACCTCTCTGGGGGAAAAGTGGCTTCTACCACAGCTTCTGCTGAGCAAGGGCAACGCTCGCTGGCAGCAAAGGCCTTCCCTTGGCCGTGCCCATGTCCCTGGTGGGATGGGTACCTGTGCCAGGCACGTGTTCACCGCGGGTTTGCAGCTCCACCGCGCGCACATTTAACATGCTCCTTCTGTCCGCAGGACGTGTTGGGCTTTCAAAGACATTAATGATGGAAAATAAATTGGAATCTGAGGGAAATAATCTTTAGGCATTCTCTGTAGGCCTTGTCTTGCCTTGCCTTCCTCAGCCATGTTGAAGGCTGTAGCTGGAGGGGAATATAAATGAGGAGGAGCCCCAGGCCTCTCTGATCTGTTTTGATGCCTTGTGCTCAGTGGGTCTCACTGCAGGGAGTGTGTCCGCTCACTGGTGCTGATAAACCCAAGGGGGGCTGGAGATGGTGGAAGTCATGAGGGGTTGCTGGACCTTCCTGGAGAGTTTGGGGTTCTGAGTTAAAGGAGGTTGAGGCACACCAGGTTTTCTGAGGGTCTGTGCCCTGCTTGGGGGGTTTTAGTGTCACTCTGGCGTGGGGCAGCAGTTGTCTTTGGTTCTGCACCCACCTGTCCCATAGAACCAGGCCCTTGTGTCAGCTGCCCACACTGCAAATGGAGTCAGGTCACAGGTAAACAAAATGAACATGCTCCATGCACACTATGGCTGCAGGGTCCCCTGCCCTGTGCTCAGCTTCCCTAAGGTGCAGATCTCCTGCTTGGAGGGGAAGATGTGATCCCCCAGGACCACCACCCACAGGAGGTAGGGATCGTGCTGATCATCGTCCCTGAGCTGTCCCTACTGAGGCCAGCAGCATCTCCAGAAGCACCCAGAAATGTCTTGTCTGGGCACCCTCGCAGCAGGAGAGGGTGCTTTGTCAGCATCAAAGCTTTTCGTCCCTGGAGGAGAGCCAATGTGCCATAAAACCTGCTCATTTCTCCTGGCCTGCTCCTGCAAAGTGAGTGTGGAGCTGGCATGGGCTGGGAGTCCACAGGGACCCACAGCTCACACTGGCCTCTGGCAAGAGGCTGTTAAAGCACCACTGCCTATCTTAGCCGGCCCCTGGGCTGCTCTTGGACATGAACCAGCCTTGTAATGAAAGCTTTCTCTATGTCTGTTTGTTTTCTGAGCCAGTTTAAAATCCTGTTGCAGCAGAGCCCTGAGCACTTTAAAGACGCTGCAGAGAGGAGGGGGCTCTGTAGGGAACCCTGCTTATGCTGGGTGTGGAGAGAAACCTGACCAGCCACCTCAGCCACCTTCCTACTTCCAAGGGATTTGGCTTGGTGTGTTGAGGGAGACACTGAGCTCTGCTCCCACAGCACAGACCCAGTGCTGTGAGAGCCTGGTACATGTCCTCGCAGCCTTGGATATTTGGAGATGCCTATATGAAGAGCTGAGGCTTTGGGTGGGGAGGATTCATCCTCTGAAACCTGCTGTAGTTGTCACATTAGCATGTTGAGTGGTGCTTGTGCATCCCTCTCTTCGGGAATGATGCTGGTGGCTTCCACTTCTCACTAGGATGGAGTCAAGGCTGTCTGGCTGCTCCAAGGTGCTCCACAGCTCCCCAAAGTGGCACTTCTTGCAGTGGTATCCTCCCAGTCACATAGTTCTGTGTTGTCTTACTGGTGTCAAGCTCTGAATGAGCTCGGGCAATTTGCTTTATAAAGCAATGCACTAAATATGTCAACACTCAGTGCATGTTTTTAATATAATATTTCAGATTGTTTTGAAAGAAGCCAAGATCCTGCTTTCCCTCTTCATTAGGAACGTTTTATGTGAAAGAGATGAACAATAGAGAGAGTTTGCCAGAGAGAAAGCTTTCCCAAGTATTTGTTGCTGCTGAGAAATCAGCTGCTTTTTACAAAAAAACCCAAAACCCTCAATGCATAACTATCAGGGCAATTAAGCAGCTTGTAAGCTGCCAAGGAGGGTTGTAGAATTGGCTTTGCTGGAGATGTTGGAGGCCAGGCTGACCGTTACCATTGGGTGTGCTTTAGGCACAGTAAATCCCAGTTTCCAAAGGGGGAATGGAACCAAATGACCCACCAGTAGCCCCTGGCCTCCAGGGAGTTTCACACAGACAGTCTGAGCTGCTCTGGCATGAGCAATTCCAGGCGAGTGGAGTGAGTGGGTTTGTGAATCTCATGCTGTTTCAGCCCAGAATTGATGGCTTTGGCTTTTAACTCCCTTCCTGGCAGGACCAGGGGTGGGTTCTGTCCTGGTCTCCAGCTGGGAGACTTGGTCTCCTGCCATGGAAAGGGTAAGACCTTCTGCCTGCCTGGTGGCAAAGCTCTGTTCTGGCTGGTCCTACACAAAAGAAAAGAAACCCAAAAAATCCCACTGCCATACTTTCATCAGGGAAACTGGGTTCCTGTCTGTTCTCCAAAGAATTTCTCTTTCATCACAAGTTAGAGGAAACTTAGAGGGAACTGAAAATTTCCCTCTTCAATGAGGACAGACCTGGAGAGATGATGGGAGGAAGCTATTTCCAAACCCCCTGCCAGCCCTAGCTCTCTTTCCATCAGACCTCCTCAGCTGAGGTCTCGAGGTGTTCTGAGATGACTTCCTCATGAAAGGGAAGGCAGACAAGAGCCTGGAGCCTTCCTATCATGGAAAAACCTGTCTGAAAGGCAGGGAGCCCCAGCCTCATTAGCTGGGGTGGTTGGCACTGGGGAAGTGGACCCTGGAGAGGGATTTGATTGAAGAGAGCAGTCCTACAGCCAGAATCAGCCCGGGAGAAAAGCTTCAGAGGCGAGACCATGCAGATGTTGGCATGACAGCTGGCTGTGCTGGGATGTGGGCTGTGGTGGCATGCTCTGGGCAGGAGGGAACTGACTGGGTGGCTCTGAGGTGAGACCTGGCTCAGACCTGGATTTGTGTGTGTGCAAGATGCTCCTGGGCCAGGGGAGAGGGTCCCTGGGGATGCTGCTGCCCTGCTGCACCCAGGACAGGCAGGATCTGGTTTTGCTTCACCTCCTGGGAATCCTGTACTCAAATATTCTTTCTGCAGATCTGTTGTTTTTTTTTTTTTTTTTTTTTACCACTTCTAAATGGAGTGTTTAAGCCTATTCTTTTGTTTTCTGTGAAAGGAGCAGTAAATCCTTTATCCTGCCTGGCTATTTCTGTGTGCGTATTTTCTCATTGTGCTCCAGCTTGTCAGCTGTGTCAAAGCCCGGAAACCTTGCCCTCTGTTGGACTTCAGACTTGGATTTCTCTGTATTTAACAACACAGGCTCCCTTGGACTAACAGGTCTTTTTTCTCCCCTTGGTGTCCTTTGTTTTTTTTTTCTGCAAAAAATACCTGGTTAAAATAATCCCTGACAAGAGGGAGAGAGCAGAGTGGCTGTTGGGTTAATTCCCAGCACGTCATGCCAGTGCTGGCACCATGTCCTCCTGTCCCCCAGTGCCTCTGGGGTACCAGGGCTGCCCAGGGAAGGGGAACACCCCTGGGTGAGAGAGCTTTCTGCAGATTAGCTTGGGTGCCTTATGCTCAGGCAGTGGATGTGATGAGCACAAAGGCAGGATTTCAGCTGGATTAGCCAGGGGAAAGGCGGATGGATGGATGGATGGATGGCTGCCTGCCTTTGTGCCGGGGCTGTATGCCAGCTCCAGCTGCCGTGCCCACTCCTGGGAGCAAGTGTGGGGTGTCTCCCTGGGGGGATCTAATGGAGTGACAGCCACTCAGCCATCCCCGTGGCTGGAGAGAGGAAGAATGGGCTGTGGCACTGATGGCTGCAGGAGCCAAGTGAACTGCAGCCCGCTCTGTGCCCCGACAGTGGTGGCAGCAGCCTCAGGAAGCCAAGGGAAGCTGTAGAATTTGATTTGCTGGAGATGTTGGAGGCCAAGCTTGATGACTGGGCATGCTTTAGGCACAGTAAATCCCAGTTCCTAAAGGGAGAATGGACTAAATGACCTACCAGCAGCTCCCGGCCTCCTGAAAGTTCCAGAAATATGGTCTGAGCTGTGCTGGCATGACCAATTCCAGGCTGGAAGAGTGAGAGGGGTTGTGAATCTTGTACTGTTTCGGGCCAGAACTGATGGCTTTGGCTTTTAACTCACAGCAGGACCAGGGATGGGTTCTGCTCTGTCTCCAGCTGGGAGCCCAGCAGCTAGTGACCCACATTCCCTGGGGTCAGCTCCACCAGCTGTGCTGGTGCTCCATGAATGCCATGGCAGCTCTCCACACCAGGCAGCATGGGCGTTTGTGCCAGAACAAAAGAGTAAACAATGGAAACTGTGATTAATTAGTGCAGCTAATTAGCAATGTGCTTGGCCTGGGCTGGAACTTGGTGAGGTGCCAAAATCAGAGGAGAAGCCACAGGACAAACTCTGGAACCGCTTTGGGGAGGGAGCAGGGAAAGATAGAGGATGCTTTCCCAGCAGCTCTTTGCAACTTGCCACACAGACAAGTCAGCCTGGGACTATCACTGGCCTTACACCCTGCAGGTGCTGCTGTTGCCATCCCCAGCAGCATCCTCCCATTCCCTGGTGCTGCCTGTGCTGAGAGATCACTTCCCCAGCCACAATCAGCATCAGGAGCTGGGTGTTGCACCAGTGCTGCAGTGTTAATAGCTGAGCCCTCGTTAGGGTTGGCGGGGTTGCCTTCCCCATGGAATAGGATCCTGCTTGCTCATCTTTCCCTACACTGTACAGCCACCTTTTTCTTTGCTCTCCATTTGCAAATTAGTGCAAGGACCACGATCAGCAAACAAATTTGCTGCAAGCTCATGGCGGGCTTGGAGATTTGGAAGAATCCTTGGCAAATATTTGCCAGCCTCCACCGCAAACCTTGTGAATACTTTTCATGACAGAAAGATGCTGAGCTTAGCTGCCAACTTGGGGTAGGATGGCAGACCTTGGATAGGGGATGGCTGCTAAAAAATACCTGAGCTAAGAGGTATTTTTTACTTGCTTCCACCCCTCCTTCCCCTGCCTTCATGATGTGCCTAAATGCCATTTGCTCAGCAAGGTTTGAAGCAGTGCCTTTTGGAGTAATTGGGAAACATGGCCCCTTTTCTATTTTTCAAGGTGCCATCACATAATTATTAATTTGTTAAACACTGACTGCTCAAAACTGTTTGAGATGCAAAAAGAGAATGTGAGTTCTGCCTTGGGGACCTCACCACTAAATAAATGTATTAAATCAAACTCTTGCTGGAGAGGAGAGTGCTGCATGTGAAGGTGAAGCTGGTTAGAGGGCGGGTGGATGTACCACCTCCATCAGCAAAGGGTCTTGCTTCCCTCTCAGTTTTGAATTCAGGAGGAGTGATCACAGATCAGCAGGTCAAGGACCTGCTTTCTCTTAGCATTTCCCAGGTGCCAGTGGAACCCCTTGACTTGTGTGCAATGGAGAGAGCTTTGCTTGTCTTGTGAGACCCTTGGCTGGGCCTGTGGAGCTGGGGGTCCTTCCCTTGCATGTTCATGGTTGTGTGCATCAGCATGGGCCAGGTGAGCTTGTGCCTTCTCTCCTTCCCCACTAGAGATGCTGGAATCATGTAGCACCCTCTGGGAAATTGCTCCCAAGAATCACCCTATGCCTGGCAGGAGCCTCTGGGGAGGGTGCTGGATTTCTTCAGGTATCCACATCTGCTTAGTGTTAGATCTAAGCACATCCCACTGGTTTCCTCTCTTTGATGATGGGGAGGAGGAGAAATAAGAGTAACACAGAATAATATCAATGTAGTAAGTTCTTCCCCTTCCTAACTTTCAAGTCAGCCTTTCAGTGGTGTGTGCTTGCTCAGTGTGGGCTTGAGGCTGTGTGTTTCCAGACTGACACCTTCTGTGCTTCCCCCCACAGCCCCCTGTGCCCGGGAGCCATGAGCTGCCCCCAGTGCCTGCAGAGCCACCGGAGCAGCGCCCCAGCCACAGCCCCCCAGCTCTCTTAGGCTTCCTGCTCCCCTGGAAGGTGCTCATCACTGGCAAGGAGAACCAGCTGCTCCTGCACCCAGCCTCCTGCAGCCCTCCCAAGGTAAGGATGTCCTTGAGAAGCAAAGGCAACCCAATTTCACTTGCCAAATTCAAGTGAAATGGGGTTGTTGCTTGTGTTGTTGTATCTCCTACCTACTCCTCTCCCCCTTGTCTTGCTGGGAAGAAAGGTGCTGGCTTGGGAATCAGAACTTCTCTTGCAATAAGAAAGATTAGTAACAGATTAAAAAATCCCTTTGCACAAAAAAAAGGTGATTTTGAAGGCAGGGTAGCTACTGGTGAAACCTGTTGCTTGCAGACTATATCCCATTGGAATCTGCTCATAATTTTAGAAACTATTCTGCTGCTGCAAGGAGCCAGGCTTGGGTGGTACTGGCACTTTGTGACTGCCTCTGCTTCCCTGATGTATTTCGGAGGATAATTGTCTATAATTTTCCTCTTAACGATGCTCTGGAGGCTTCCCAAGTATGAGCTGCCTTTCCTCCCAACTGTAAAAGGCCTTTGGGGTATTGGAGGCTTCCTGCGATGGGAGAGTAAGGGATGGCTGGGGGAGGGCACTTGGGAAGGGGCCAAGTCCCTGTCCCAGGGAAGCACCCTTGTGTGCTCATTGCACTTGGGGAGGGTAGGGGTTTTTTAAGGTTAAAAAAACAGAGTTCATCTTGTGGGGAGTGAGCAGGGGCTGAGGCTGATGTGGCCCAGCTGCCCTCCTGATGGGTGCAAAATCAGTATTCATGGTTGAGGAGTGGAAATCGGGATTAAAAACCAAAATTTCTGAGGTGGTTTTGGAGTTTGAGATTTTTTGGGCCTCTTGTTTTCAAGCTTCTCCATGCAAAGAGATGTCAGCTGTGTGCAATAGCATTTGAGAATAGCAGCTTCTCCATGTGTGATCCCCAGGGCAAGGGAGCTGGGGCCTGGAGAAAGATGAGGATGCCACCAGCTTATCACAGGATGGACATGGGCATGAGACTCCTGTTCTGAGAGGTCTGTGAGAAAGTCAGAGTGGACCCAGAGAGCTAAAAGTACAAGTCAGAGCTATGATCTGCCTTGCTGTGGTTCACTTTGGGAGCTCCCTACCTGGAGCTGGGATCAGCTGGGATGCTGCAGCTGGGAAGCAGAGGCCAGTTAGCACTGGGAAGACTGACATCCTCAGGCTGTAAATATCCAGCCAGCTCTAATCCTCCCAGTAGCTCCATCACTGCTGTTTTCCTAAGAGTTATTTGACTCTTTGTGTTGCACTTCTCAGACAAATGGCTTTTAAATAAAACCTCTGCTAACTCGTTAGGCCTCCTGTCCAGGTCACTTCCTGCATGGGTGATTTATAGGGCTGCTTTTAACATTTTATTAACTTTCAATCGCTGGGGCCAGTCAATCAGAGCCTGTCCCATTAGCTGTGGTGAGTGGCTGCCCGGGGCATCAGCCTCTCCTGCTGCCTCCATCGCTTCTGGAGAAGCCGTGGTGCTCCGAGACCAACCATGGTGAGAAATGGGAAAGAACAGGAGGAGAATTTAGATAAGGAGAAGTAGATCTGGGATGGATAAGTGAATGCATAAGGGTTAAGGAGATAATGGGGCTTGTGATCATATCTGGGAAGGTGGCTTATCTCCTGCTGTTGGTACGTGATTTCTCGGCTGCGTCTCCCGCAGCGTGTGCTGAACTGTGTGGTGATGGGAGAGGAGTGCCAGGGCTTGGGAAGGAGGTGGCTGCTCCAGACTGATCCTGGCAAGGCATCACAGCTAGGTGGGATGTGCCTGTATTAAACCCCTCCTGTGACATTGCTAGAGACAGAGCCTTCCTCCTTGCCTAGTGCATTTGCAAGTCGCTTTAGGTCCTGGCATCCCATTTTATCCAGTGGGCTGCCTTGAGCCCAGCTCCCTGCCATCTCAAACTCTCCTCTGCATCTTCTTCCCCCTTGGAGCCAAGCAGAGCCAAGCACTGCAGCCCTGGTGCAAAGGAGAGTGGGGCTGAGCAAGCAGAGACCAGTCCAGCTGGGAAATCTGAAGGAGATGGAGATTGTAAGTGATGTGAGGCTGCAGCAATAGCTATTATCTCTGGTTTAGTTGCTCCTCTCCCCACATGCCCTGTCTTTGTTCCACCTGTGCTCAGAGATGTTTTTCAGTGGAGTTTTCCAGCTCTTGGTAACAGGGAGAAAAAAACCCTGAACTCCTGCACAAGCAGAACTAATGAGCTCTCCCTGGAAATAAAAGCATCCTAAGGACAGCCTTGTGACACAGAACATCCCGTTCTCTGTAGCTGCTCTGGCCACTGCCTCTGAGCAGTGGCCCTGCACGGGGCTGTTGGGAGCTGAGCAGAGCTGTCACCTCCCATCCTTCCCCCCAGCCATCGCTCATGTGAGGCATTGAGAAAGCTGAGCCATGGTTTGCTCCTCTGGCAGAGCTCTGCTGTGGGGACAGAGATTTGGGAACATTTCTCCAGTACTGTGATGCAGAGCCCATCACTGTTGAACATCCTTGCAGGACAGGGCAAGGAGGGGCCACGTGTCTCCACAGGTCAGGACCAGCTCTTACTGGCTTGGAAAGGGATTTGGGGAGCAGCCTGGCTCCCATCCCTGGCTGGAGTAGAGGGGTATAAGAAGGTGGGCTCACTGCAGCCCCATGTGTCTGAGGGGACACAGACCTGCAGTCCCCGAGAGCTGTCAGAGTTGTCAGGCATCTGGCTGGGAGACAATTTGTCTTGCAGCAAAGCCAGCATCTGAAAGCCATCGCTTCTGATGTGCCCATGATTTGCTGAAACCTGTGTCTCCTTTGTCATTTTTCTGTCTCTGTCTCAAATCCCAGAGCAAAGACAGAGAACTTGCTCACAGAGACAAGCAGGGTTTTTTTTCCCTCCACCTTTAAATATTTATTCTGAGCTCTCAAGACACACACACTATGATCTCGGGGGCCTGCCTGTGTGCTGGTAGTGTCTCCTGTCTGGCAGAGCAGGGCTGGCTGCCCTTCCCTCTGGGGAGCACAGGCAGAGCCTACTCCCCTCCTAACTGCCCCGTGCTGGGTGTCAGAGGAGTGACATAAGGTGTTCACCTCTTCCTACACACGTGCTCCCATGGGAACAAACCCAAGACCCACAAAATGCTGTCCAAACAAGGTGTAGGTTGTGAGCTGCCTTTTTGGGGCTGAGACAGAGGTAAAAGCAGCCTGGTCCATCTGGTGTGCTCTGTTTCTGGGGTGGCACATCCCAAAAGGCACCCATCCCTCCTACCTGACTTCTCCTGTCCCTATTAGCACACAGAGCTGCCACTGGAGGCTTTCCTCTTCCTTCCTGCAGCTTGTCCAGGGCTCTCAAGGTTGTGCAGGCAACTGGAGCAACACTGCTAGCCTTGGCTTTGCAGCCTAAGCTGCAGTGCTGTGCTCAGCTGTGGCTTTGGGCCCCCTTCCCTCCTTTTCTCCACTCTTGTCCTTCTCCTTGGTGCTGCTGCTTGGATACACAGATTGTGGGAAGAGCAGCCCCATGCCACTGGGTGCATGTGCTTGGCATGCCAATGAGGAGTGAGGCTGGTGCTGGCAGCTCAGCCTGGGATGTGCCAAAGCAGAGCCACACTGCAGGCACTGTCCCATGGTTCCCTTCAAAACAAGAGATGCAATCCCATCTGGCTGCAACTGCCACCTTCCAAGCATTTTTCCTGGAAGCTGACTCTCCTGCAGAGCTGTCCCACCTCTGCCCCTGCTATGGGGTTGTCTGGACCCAAGGGAGAGGGGATTTTGCATCTGCTCCTAGTAGCTGGATTATGGTGATGTTAAACTCCTAGGAAAAAAGCCAGGAGCTGGTTTCTCAGCAGCTCTGCAAGGGATGAGAGAATGTCTGCCTTTCCAGGTGAGCACACAAATCACTACCTCTGCCCCCAGCTGCCTCCAGCAACCCAGGCATCCTGCTCAGCAGCTGGCACTCATCAACACAGAGGTTTGTCCCCAGCTGCCCCTGGCACTGCCAGCCATGAACTCCCCAGGACCTGTATGGGTGTGGGCACCGATGCAGAAAGAAAATCCTTTGCAGAAGCCTAGGACTGGATGGCAGGTGCTGCTCTACCAGGAGATGCCTTGAAACCAGCATGTAGCCAAAGGCAAGAGGAGGCAGAGCTGACAACAGCTGATGTAATGAGATTTTTTTTGTTGTTTTTGAAGAGAAATAAATTAAAGCCAGCTCAGGAAGACTGAGCTCCAGTAAACTGCAAAGTGATGAGGTTGGGACCATGGTGGTGGCTTCCTGGGCTGCTTTTCCCACCCCTGCCTGCCCTCTGCCTGCACCCACGATGGGCTGGCAGCAGCACCAGCTCTCTCAGCCCTTGCTGAATGTCTGAACAGAATGGCCTCATTAGCAGGGAAACTTTCCCCAAGATAAGTTACTGCTGCTGTAAGACGTGCAATTATCTCTCTTTTCTGCTCTTGCAACTGTGGGCATTGAAGTTTCCTGCTCTTACACCATGTCATGGCCGAGCTCTTGTGCACAGGAGGGTGCCGCCAGGAGAAGGAAATTATAACAAGGACATTTTTTGGAAAGAAAAAGAGATTTTTTTTCATTAAGGATTTGTTACTGCTTGGCTGTCTCACTGGGTCAGAGCTGCTGTGCCCATGCAGAGTGATGCCAGCCCCTGGCTCCCCTTCCTGGCACTTGCCTGCGTGTGGCTTGGTTGGGATGGTGGCAGAGAGTGTTTTTTATGGAAGGCAGAGGACCTGTGCTCTATGTTTGTCAGCTCCTACTCTGCCTGTGCCCTGACCTTCCTGTGGTGTCACCCCTTGCCCAGGGCTGCAACACCCTAGGGCTCCTCAGCTCCAGTGGAATTTTTCACTGAGCAACACATTTGCAGGAACAGCCAGTGCCAAAAGTGTCTCCCAGGAGTGAAAATCTGTGGTCTGAGACTTGTAGGAAATATTCCTTCTAGATTCAAGCTTTTTCAGTCATTGGTCATTTGACCTAACAGAGCTGCTTGTCACTCTGTGAGCCATGGGGAAGGCTGCCAGAGCACACACAGAGGATGTTTGCAGCTGGATAGTGTAACAACTTGGTAGTGAATGGTTGGGATAAGTCATATTTCATAAAATTGGCCAGGAAAAAGATTGGTGATTAATTCTTTTTAATAAACAATGGTGAGTAGTGTGGCTTGCTTTGAGCCTGACTGACTTTTACAGTGATTCATGGATTTTTCCACAGGAAAAACCACCTTTATGGTGATTGCTGTTGTGTGGGGTGCCTGCCTGCCTTCATGAGTAATTCCCCCAGCTCTGAAAGCACCAGGGTGTGGAAAAACGATGAACTTCCCTGCAGGAGCTGAGAGGGAGGAAGGGTGTGCGTGGCTCCACCGCTGCAGCCAATGAGTGTGTCCCTTCAAAGAGCATTTGGAGCACGTGGGAGAGTGGGAATGTCACTGCCAGAAGTGCTGAAGGAGGCGAATTTTATGGAGAAATGAGTGGAGCTGAGGTGTCCGTGTGTGCTGTTGTGGGCTGGCCAAGAGAGGTCAGGTGGGACTGGCTAATGGCCCTCTTTGCACCGTGCTGCCCCACTCCTCCAGCAAACCAAACACCTGAGCAGAGGTGTGCCCCAGCATCCCATCCCTCAGTTAAACTGGTGAAGCTGCTGTTCATCTTAGCCTGGATATTGGGATCGGTGGCTTCACAGAACTCGGCGACTGTGCAGAAAGAAAACCTGACCTGACTGTTTGCGAACTAAAAAGCTTTAATAGTACAAAAACAACAAACTGCAACTCCAACAGATTATATTGAATGAACTGAGAAAGGTGGTACAGGGAGGCTAATTCCATGCACAAGGGTGATGGCAAAAAGCAGAGACTGGGGCAAAACAGGGATATTTATAAACTTGGAGGGGGGGAGAAGTTAGGGCATAGTTCAGGGAGGGGATCCAATAGGGAAGGGCGATTAGCAATATTAAAATTTTTGTACCAAGAAAAAACTATTTACAAGAAGGAGAACAGGGAACTTTCTGGCAATGATTAACATACTGAACAGGAGAATTCTGGGGGTGATTTTTCTACTCACCCTTAAAGGGTTTTCCCATGGCCTTAAGCTGTGGTCATCTACTCTTTTATTTGAGCCAACCCCAACAAATTGGAGTTCCGTTCTTTCCAGCCCCTCGTGCTGGAAGCTGGCCAGCCTCTGTGGCCGCGGTGCGGCTGCGATTCGTGGCTCTGGGGCGGCAGCGTGCGGCCGGGGGCGTGCTGCGCGTCTGTGTGATGCTGCTTTTTAAAGCCCGCCGAGGTGGGCTGGGGAAATGCCGGGCGAGGCACAGTCAGAGGTGTGAGCAGTGCCTGCGCCTCGCAGGCGGGGCCGGGGGCGGCGGCAGCCCTTGCTGCGGCGTCGGGCTTGTTTTCTAGTTGGGAGATGAAGGGGAAAAAAAGCTGTAGTTCTGCTGAGACTAAACTTGAAACATGATTTGGTTCCTTGGTGAGGTTTTTTTTGACTCTTGGTGAAAAATATAGATATTTGGCTGAAACTTCGAGTTTCAGAGCAAGGGAAAAGAAAGGTGGCACAGTGGTGGGAGAGGTTTGTGTAGAGATGCAGCTGTGAAGGAGGAAGAAGGAGCCTAGAGGTTGGTCCAGCCTCTGGCAGCAGCAGACAGGTTGACACATCCCTCGGTGCAGTAGCACCCCATGGCAGCGTGACTGTGCCCACCAAATGCCCAGCCTGATTCCCTGTCCTTTCTGTCACTCTCCAGCACTACAGGGGCTGCATTCTCCAGCCAGCATCCCACTCCCTCCTCATCCTCCTTCAGGAAGATCCATCCCTGCACCGCAGTGCCCATCCCGCATTCATTACGCTGCCCATGTACTTCTCTCAGCCCAATATACTCTGAGTTACTGCTCATCTATTCCTCTTGACATCCTCATGCTCATAACTAGGGAGCCTGCATTACCCGTTTGCACATCTGTCAAGCTGCGTGTTCCTTGGCCATTTCCAGAGATACATAAAATTGCCCGTGGTTATGACATTATTGACAACCCAGCCCGTCTCCTTCCCCCTCCCCGAGCCCAAATGGCTGCCTGGCTTTATGAGGATTGATATTTGGGCAGTAAATATTTTAGAGCCTCATCTGATGAGTGTGTCTGTGCGGGTGAATACATTTGTGGCTGAGGACAGATGTTGAAGCTATCTTCATTGGAAATGCAGGGCCTTGTCTTTCTCCCTCCTGCCTTTGCAGCCTCTCTGTCATCTCTCTGCAGCCTCTCAGTGCTGCCTGAGTCCAGTGGGAAGAAGGAGAAATTTAGGGAAAAGCCAAGCAGAGGGAGGACAGGGGCTGGCAGAGCTCTGTGAAGGTTGCATTGCTGCTGGGTTCCCATGCTCCTATGTACCTCAGCAGTGGGACTGAATTTCTGTGGCAAGGTGTTCTCCTTCCTTGAACCCAGGGAATCCACCAATTCCTGTTGTGCTGAAAAAGTAGCTTCAGCTCTTTTGAAAAGAGGACTACAAGTATCAGACTGTCTGTGGTTTCCAAAGGATATATTCTGACTCCTGTTCTGAAAAGCTGCTTCATCTCCCAAAGTTTCAAAATATACTTCAGTAAATGCCACTAAAGAGGAAACAACTTAGGAACAGCACAGCCTGGGTGATATGAACTATTTTTTAAATCTTTCTGAGAAAAGCAAAGGAGCCCATTTTCAGTTCCTCAAAACGATTTGCTCTCTTTGCTTTCAATCAGCAAAACAAAGAGTGATGCCTGATTCCTAGGGAAGAGAACAAGCACACTCCGCTCCTGCAGGGTGAACTGGGGCTGGGCTGAGCTGAGATTTTGGGAGTCAAAGCTCTCCTTGGGCTGGATCTAAGCTGTGTGCACCAGGATCCATGGAGCTTTCAAAAATGTGTCTGCACTCTAACTCTCTGGGAATTTTGCTTGAGCCACCAAGCAGAGTTGTCCTTGTACAGAGATCCAAGCCTGGGATGGGACTCTGGTCTCTTCCCTTCAGGAAGGACAATGGCACAGGGATCTGGCACAAGTCCTCTCTGCACACAGAATGGTTGGAGCACGTGCAAGGCAAGTCAGCCCTGCTCCATGATTTCTTCTTGCCATTTTGCTGCTTTTTTCCCTCTCCGAGCCTGGAGCAAGTGCATTCCAAATGTGTAAAAAATCAGCTGCCTGGGGGCGGCTTTGCAACCGTTCAGTCCTTGCAATCCCTTGGAGGCTTTGTTAGGAGAGCAGGAGCTTCCTGGCTGGGTTCAATCCCTTGGAGGCTTTGTCAGGAGAGCAGGAGCTTCCTGGCTGGGTTCAATCCCTGAGTCTTTGTCAGGAGAGCAGGAGCTTCCTGGCTGGGTTCAATCCCTTGGAGGCTTTGTCAGGAGAGCAGGATTTTCCTGGCTCTGCAGTGGGTGCTGTGCTGGGCTGGTCCCTGCTGGCTGGGTGTGGGGTCCCACCCTGCTGCTGGGCTGGCAGTCACCCCCTGCAGTCACCCCTCCTGCATGTCACCCAACACCAGCTGTTCCCAGGGTGTGGGAGTCCCTTTCCTGACGGAGTGGGAGCGATGTGTTTCGGGGCAGGGAGTAGGAGGGAGTGTTTCTGGCTGCTGCAGCTTGAGGTTTGAAGCTGTTGAGTAGGCAGTGGGGGTCCCCAAGAGGGCACATGGATTTCTAGGGGTGGCCCATGGGCCAGAGAATGTCACCTGCCTTCTGGATGGCAGCTGTGTGGGCGGTTGAGTGGACCGTGGAGTCCACTGTACCTTTTCTATCCAGTTTGCTCACTCAAGGAGATATCTGTGTCATCAAGGAGCTGTACAGAACAGCTTTGTGAAGGTGCTGGGAGAGTAGGAGGTGCCCAGCTCCATTTGCAAGGGCTGGGTGTCTCCATCTCCACAAAGCCTGGCTGCAGGAGCCACGTGCCGAGGGGAGGGGTTCAGTGGCCTCACTGAGCTCAGCGATGAAGGATGCTGCCCTGGCCCTGGCCAGTCTGCTCTTTTACAGCACTATAGTATCTATTTATTTATGATTTCCGTGGGTGGTGTTTTGGATGATCTATTGAGCCAGAGTGAGATATTTTGAGGCACAGTGAGATATTTTAAAAACATCTCATCACTCTGGAAATATCCATGGTGCGATAGCTGTGTATTAGTCATTCGGAAAGGGAGTGATTTCAATGAAAGAAAAAACATTTCATCTTGTCAGAGCATTTTCACTCACTGTCTGCCAGGCAGCTCCTGTCAGTCTTCAGTCTCTGTGGCTGGTTTTACTCTTCTCAGCCTCTGCCTTTTTATTTTCTAACAAGAAATCAAATAAACCCTCTAATGGGTATTGGTAGCTATGAACTCATCAATTGTCAGTGAGAAAGAGCCTGTGAAAAGATGCAATAAACCCTCTTTGTACTGGATTATTTCCTGTGGGATTATTTCTCTCAGGGACTATCTGCATTTGGAAGGACAAACTGCTTCTTCAGGTATTGGACCTTGGGAAAAAACCCCCTGCCCTCCAAGGTGATTTATCCCCCTGAAAAGTGAGAGTAACTCCAAAATGCCTGAACATCAGCTGGAGATGCAGAATTTAGCTCACAGAGAGCAGGAGGAGAGATGGTTTTCTCCTAGGAAAAAAAAAAACCCAACCCTGTTAGAAAACACAAATGATGAGGCCTTGTCCTGCAAGGGAGAGCAGCACAAAGCCGTTCAGCAAATGAAAAGCCAAATGAGCTGTGAAAACCTTACCACCATGGTAGAAGAGATTTTCTCTTGGGGGAAATCTGCCACAAATCACCTAATATTCAGCTTTGCACTGCCATTTGGGAAAATGCTCATCACATTCCACTGGTCTGTGCTCCAGTTTATGTGTATCTGTAGCTGGGGTTTCCCTTGTGCAGCCCGCACGCCCCGGGGAGGAGGTGATTGGGCTGAGATGCTCCCATACCTGGATCATTCTCCATAATCAGGCTAAGAGTAGTTGCACTGTGGTTACACTGTGAGTGCTGTTCACTGTTGCTTTGAGGGGCACAATTGCCATTGCCTCATGCAACAAGTAGATATCTGCTTTGATGACTCAAAATGATCCCTTTGTGGATAAATCATAGTGTTGTTATTCCAAGTTTTTCCAGGGTACACAATAATAGAATAATAAAATCAGTTTGGGTTGGAAGGATCCTCAGAGCTCATCCAGTGCCACCCCCTGCCATGGGCAGGGACACCTTCCATTGTCCCAAGTTGCTCCAAGCCCTGTCCAGAGATCCAGGGACAGCCACAGCTGCTCTGGGAACTCTGTGCCACGGCCTCCCCACCCTCAAGCACATCTAAGGGCACCTCCCTGGTGGGCATGGGCTTGCTCTGAATGTTTTGGGGGATGTTTCTCTGCTACTGTGGCAGCCCCTTGGCCATGTCCTTTGACATTGGGGGTCTTGGCTGGGTTTTCTCTGCACCACTGCTGAGCTCTGGCTGTATCCCTGTGCAGGCCCACCTCGCTTCCTGCCACTGTGGCCAGAGGAACTCCAGCCAGGGCTGTAAAATAGAAACTCTTAACTAAAGAGCAGGAGAGGGCAGGAGAGAAGCAGCCCTGGATTCCCTTGATGCCTTCGAGCCTTTTCCCCAGCTCTGCCAGGACAAAAGGGGCATCACTCCCCATGAAAGCAGGAACTGGGGGATCAGAACTGACTGCCCTGGAACAAGTGCCCAGAAACCCCATCTTGCTGAAATCTGGGCTTGCAGCAGTGACCTGTAACCTTTAGAACTGTAGTCTATTTTTTCCTGGCCAAATGAAATTAAAATGGCCAACCAGTGCCATTTCTTTGCTTTAACCTTTTCCCTTTCATGTCTATGCTTGACCCAAAATAATATTCTTTTGGTTTGCACTTGGTGCTCCCTTCTGGACACTAATTCAATTAATTCAGTTAATTAATTAACACAAGCTGACCCCTTGCATTTCTTGGCCAGGGGCAGGACTTATCACCCACATGGTGAATCCTCTGCTCTCCTGCCCTTGTGGCATGGCATCTTCTGCATCCCTTTGCTGGTGGTGAGCATGTCCTCGTCCCGTGCCCCTGAGTCAGCACTCTGCTGCTGGCGTGCTATTTCAGCTTGGAAAGAAAAAAAAAGAAAAGAAAAAATAAAGAAGAAAGTTTCGGTATTTAAAGTATTTAAGCAGATGGAAAGCCACAAACTACAGTCGGTGGAGGGAGCGTGTTTCATGACTAACAAAATATGCCAGGTAGGCCGTTCCACTTGAGATATTTTCAGGAATATAATCACTTTCACACATCCTCATAAATTTGCCAAAGTGTTAGTTTTCCCCCATATGGATGGGGAGGATGCAGCATGTCATGACTGTTGCATGGCATCTTGAATGCTGTGTCTTCATGGTGTATTTTTTTTTTCCTTTATTCCCCCCACCCTGGCTGTAATTGCAATTAAAGTTTGATTCACCCTTCCTCATAATTAGTGCAGGCAGAAGGTCATCCTTGAACATTGTGGTGAGAGAGCTCCTTGGATAAGGCAAGGCAGAGGAAGCAGCAATTAAATCCCTAATAATACCCCCAAAAATGGACTGGGATGGACTGGAGCAGTGCCAGGGATGGTGTCCCCAGTGGGGTACCAGCAGGTGATAAAGGGATGCTCTAGGGGAGCCCTAAAGGCTGCGTCCTTCCCACTGAGTTCCTCTGAATAGATGCTTCAGCGTTGCACTGGGATAAACAAATGCAAAATATTTTGAAGTCATTCAGTCTCAGCATTGGATTCTTTCTTTTCTTTCTGGTATCATGGCAAAATTAAATAAAAGGACCCGTTTTCTGCATGTTATTGATCTTTCACTCAAAATCTGGGCCCTTTTCCAGGAAAAATGAGCCCTTTTGTGAACAAAGAGACAGGCACCTTCCCAACAAAAGTCAGCTTTCAAATCCAATGTTCTGTGTGTTTGAAATTTCATGTTTCTGATAGGAAAATATCAATTTCACTCAAATTTGCAGAGCAGTGATGTGATGGGGGGGAGACGGCCCTGAATGGATTGATGAGCACTTGAAGGCCAGATTGCCAGAGGGATTTAAAAGGAAAAGAAAAAACAGCCTTGTCACCGATTTTGAGCAGCTTGTGTTTGAATCCAGAGCCAGGCTGTTGAGCTGGAGCTGGCCCTGCTGTCCTTTTCCCTTGGGGAAAGGAGCCTTCATTGTACACTGTGCATGTGTGGGGCAGGAGGGCTCAGCCTGACCAAATCCCAGCCTCAGTGGTTTCTATACCCTTTTTTTTTAACATGCTGCTGGCTGGAGCCAGGCTCTGAATTGGTGTGTGTTGGCCTTGCTCTGTTACCTTGCTTGGGTGCCCCACTGAGAGCTGCCTGCTGGTGTCTCAGACAAGCTGGGCTTTGCCAGCAATGTTTTACAGGTTAATTTGTCAAATCTCTGTAGCTCGATTATTTGCTGGTGGAGCCCTTGAGAATTGCTGGGGAGGAGATGCGTTACGCTCCCTTGGACTGTGCTGCCACGTGGATGCTCAGCTGTCGGGCAAGGCTGCTGAGCTGGGTGTCCTAAATGTGTTCATAGTGCAGCCCATGACATTTCCCCCATGGTAATGAGGGTGTTCCCCTGCTGCTGCATCCTTCAAGAGCAAGTAAATTGGATTTTTTCATGTCTTCTCCCCGTGCCAGCAGTGGTGCTCCATCCTCGCTGTGATGCATGGAGGTAGTGCTGGCTCAAGGGCATTATTCCCAGGGCTGTCCATCACAGGATCATGGAATGGTTTGTGTTGGAAGGGACCTTAAAGATCATCTCACTTCATCCCCCCATCACCTTCCACTAGACCTGGCATCCTGCTCCTTGTCCCCTGCCCCATGGGAAGTTTGCCTGGTGCCTGAGCAGAGAGGCTCCCCCCTGCCCCGCTAGGATTTGCTCCCAGGCTGCGTGTGTAAGCTTGCTTATCTTTGGAAAGGCTCGGTGGCGCTGACAAGCGGTGCCGGGGATGGGGGCAGTAGGTGGATCGTTTTTAGCAGCACGCACGCACGGAGCAGACAGCTTGGGCATGTTCCAAAACACTTCCCACGCCCCCAGGCTGAATTTTAAGAAGCTGGGGCATCTGCACGTTCAAAACGCTACGGGGTGGAAGGGAAAAAAGGAAAAAAATCCCCAAGGCAGGCAGAGCAGCCAGCGCGTGGAAGGGGCAGGCAGCACCCAAGGGCTGATGTCTTGCTGCGGAAGGGAGTTTGTTGCAAAGGCTGAGCAGCTCCAAGCCGCTCTCCGGAGGGGCAGAGCACAGGTGAGCGTGGAGCAGCGGGCGCTGGCTTGCAAGCTGGTCTCGCTCTTGGTTGAGTGGGGGGAATGGGAAGAGGAGCTTGAGTTTCCCAGGAACGGCGCCCGGGTGAGTGCCTGTTCCTCCCGTCCATCTGGGGTGGTGCAGCCTTTGAGGAGCTCCACACATTTGGGGGCCCAGAGCCTTGCAGTGAGAGGGGGGTTAGTGGCGGGTAGTTCTGTCTTCCTTATGGTGATGGCAATGAGTCCTGTGCTCATCCCACTTTTAGTGTTTCCAGGGGCTTCCTGGGATCCTGTCCATTAATAGCAGGAGATGCCCCACTGATTTCTTTTTGTGGGGCAGCCCTGGTATGCAGGACCAGCCTCATCCCCTTCTGCATCTCCTGGGGAAGCTGAAACAAGCAGGCAGTGGGCAGGGATTGACATTGGGAACATACAGGCTCTGGACTTGCACCAGCTGGCTGAGGGCTATTTCAGCCCTGCCCGGGGCTCCCTGGGGCAAGGTGGGATATCCAGCCCGAGCAGGGAACCTCTCGGGGATGGAGGACAACCTGTGTGTACGGTCCAGCGGAGTTTTGGATGTCCTGGAGTGATAATCTGGAGTTCCTTTCTGAGTCCTGGTGTCGCTTTGGATAAGTAGCTTCAGGCTGTGAAGGCTGGGAGGTTTCGGTGCTGGGTGACCAGCTTACATGCTGAGAACAGCCCCAGTTCTTGCTGATGCTGCACTCTTGGGATCCAAGGTCTCTGCTCCTGGTGGCGTGGGGTCTTGGTTGTCTCACACTGAAGCATCAGGAAGGGATGGGTGTAAATCTGGAGAGCCCAAGCTGCTGTCCGCGTTGCACAGATCAGCGATCCGGTGTGCGCTCTGTGATCCGAGGGTGGGGACCGCGCCCGTCCGCACGTCCCAGCGAGCTCCCGTTGGCGCTGCTGGCGAGGAGGATGATGGCGTGGCATCCTGGCAGCCTGAAAGCCATCCTGCTAGGGTGGCTGGGCTCTGACAGCTCCCTCCCATCCCACTGGGCCAGGCACTGGGGGATGCTCCTCCCGACGCATCACGTGCACGAGGGGCATCTTCCCAGCACTCCCATTGCTGCCTCCTGTGCTGCTCCTGCTTCCCATGGCAGCGTCCTGTGCTGCTCCTGCTTCCCATGGCAGCCTCCTGTGCTGCTCCTGCTTCCCATGGCTGCCTCCTGTGCTGCTCCTGCATCCCATGGCCACCTCCTGTGCTGCTTCTGCTTCCCATGGCAGCCTCCTGTGCTGCTCCTGCATCCCATGGCCACCTCCTATGCTGCTTCTGCTTCCCGTGGCTGCTCCCGTGCCGCTCAGCAGATGCTCGCTCTGGCAGCGCGCAGCTCTGCCCTTCTCCTGGCAAAGCCAGTGACTTACTGAAATGTGACTTTTGCCTGGTGAGGAGACAGGGAAACTTGTGAGGAGCGAAAACTAGAGAAGTCCAAGGGGCGAGATGTAAATGCCTCCAAGACCAGAGCTTTTTTCCTTTCATTTTTGGAAGAGAAGACTTCTTAGGAAGCCTCCACTTCCTAAGTATCCCTCCAGAAGAGGCTGAAACAGATTCTAAGTTATGCACTTTAAGTCTCTTGGTACCAGCAGAAGTAGTGCTCTCCATGATGTCCTCATCTGCCTGGTAGCCTCATGGCAAGGAACATCCTCTTGGCAACGGGTGTTTCTGGGGTCCTTCTCTCCCTCATCCCTTGGATGAGCAGGAGTACCTTTGCACCTCTGGCACCCAGGGTAGGAGTACTAGGCCCTCCCAGTGCTAAACACAAGATGCTCTGCTGTGTCCCCCAGGGCAAGGAGGAGGAAGAAGGCAGAGAGGGATGGGATCGACCTAGGGTGCCCTGGGGGACTGGCTTGTTTCTGCTAATTAGCAGTGTAACCAGCCGTGGCACAGCCCGGGGCTCCTGGCAGATAATTACCTTGCTAGGTGCTGGGAAGGGAGCAGAAAGACTTGCTGTCCACAGGGACTTGAAAACTTCCCCATTCTTGAACAGATTTGGGAAAGGCAACTCAGAAAGAATAATATGGATATTTATTTTAACGGAGCAATTTCTGCCAGCCAGGCAGGCCAATTTGTTATTGAGGTGACACATTTGGTTTTAGCTGTAAGAATCAAGATTTTTTGGCTTTTCTCCTTTTTCAGTCCGTAGGGCACGGGTTGGCTAAGTCGTAGGGAAGCTGGGGGTCTGCATGGGAACAGACTTGGATTTCTGGCGTCCTCCTGACCGAGCATTTATAAGGTTATGGGTGTTTCATAGAGCAGGGGGATTAAAATAAATGTGGGAGTGCCCCCAGTCAGCTTGCTGCAGCGCGGTGGGGTTTCCATTGGGCCGGGGTATCCTGCCTTCCCTGTGCTGTGTGTGGCTGTGCAGACACCGCCCCGGGGCTGCCGGGGGTCCTGGCCCCAGGGCTGGCTGCTCTGCTGTCCTGGGGACGGCTCCTGGAGCTGCCTGCGGGTCCCTGCCAGCACTGCCAGGGCTGTGCCGGGCAGTGCTGTCCCTTGTGTGTTCCCTGTGCCCGACAGGGGGGATCGCTGCCGGCCAAGGAGCATCTGTGCTCTCCTCGCACCTCTCGTCGGGGCCAGGGACCTCATTAGCTGCCTCCATCTCCTCTCTCCTCTGTTTATCTCCAGTTTATCAAAGGTTTGCCTGATTTTTTTTTTCATTATGTATTTTTTTTTTCCTGGCTTGAAGGGAGAATTGATTGTGTGAGTCATGATAGGGCCTGACAGCTCCCTGTGTGCCCTGCCAGGCTCTGCTGAAATCGGGGCTGGGGGCAGGGCTGCAGTGACTGCTGCCCAGACAGGTCCTGTTGCAGGGGGACACGGAGTGGGGAGTGGGGAACAGCCATCGCAGCCTTTCCCCCTCATCACCCATTAACCCTTTGGTCTGTGCTGCTTGGCAGAGGGTCTGGCAAAGCTCACGCCTCCAAGGAGGGATTGCAGGCAGATCTGTGATTCTCCTTGACAGAGTAGAGGGAATGTCATGACCCTGGGTGGCAGGAGAGCAGCAGGGTGGGAAGAGCTTGAGCTGAAAGCCCAGTAGCCAGCCCTGCTTCTGTCCACTGTCTGTAGGGAATTTGGGGCCATGCTGAGCTAGAGGAAAGCTCTTGGCTACATGCATGTGCCTTGTCCAGGAATAAGCTGAGATGACAGGTTTATCCCCATTCCAGTGCACCCAGGATATCTGCTTCCATACTGAGTGGGGTCCCAGGCTGGTGCTCCCCATGGCATCTCCCTGCTGAAGGAGCACAACCACTTTGTACTGAGCACAGAAGGATGCAGGGAATGGCAACTCCACCTCCTTGGTCAGGGCTGGGGGTGCCAAACTGCGTCTCTCCATCTGCCAGCCCTGCCTTGTTGGCAACCTCAGTCCCCCTTCCTCCACACCCCATCTCCCTCTGGAAAACCAGCAGTAACTCTTAGTCAGTGCTGTCTCATGGACCATTACTTTGGAAATTCCAGGGAGAAGGGTGCTTGCCCATGGTCCTGTGTGGCCAGTGCCATCCTCTGCAGCCCATCGTCACCCTGGCACTGCTGACGTAGAGGGCAGGGCCATCCTCACCTCTTCCTCGCTGCTCTGGGATGATCCACGGCTTTTTATAGCCTGTGCTTCCCAGCAGGCTCACCAGCTGACCTGGATACAGCCACAGCGCATTTGGGCTGAGCTCCCCTGCTCCCTCCTTGTGCTGGGGTGGGCTGGTTTGTCAGTGCTCCTCGGCACCCCGGGTTGCTCTCACAAAGACAGAAGCATCCGTCATCCTGCTCTTGCGTCAAGCATTTCCAGTCCAGGCTGGGTAATGGGGATTGCTGCGAGCCCGCGCCGCCGGATCTCTGCTCCACGGGGATCCCTTCTCTTTAGCAGGTGCTTTTTCTCCCAGATGCTGTTCTGCAGAAAGAAAACAGGGACAAATTAGCATCCCTGGCATTTCTGGCTTTCCCCACCCCTTGCCTGCCAGCTTCCCCTCCCTTCTCTTTTTAAAGAGATTCAGGTCATGCCTGGAATTAGGGCTCCCTGAACTGCAGTGAAAGAGCATTTAAACTGCTTACCATCGATTAGATGGAGTAGTTGGGGTTTGGTTTGTGCCTACCCCTGTCCTCAGCTTTGGATGGGTGTTCACAGCACATTATTCCTCCTTTCAAGCCTTTGCCATCATGGGCTGCTCTTCCCTGCACAGGTGGGTCTGGGGACCCTGGGGGCTGCTCCCCACTTTGCACCCCACCAGCAGCCAGCTGCTCTCGACACAGGGACCTTGCAGGAAGGCATTTTATTTAGCCGGCTTCGTTTATCGCAGCGCTCCGGCTGGGATTAGACACAGATAAGACGATCAATAAATCCTCCTCTTGGCTGAGATGTGCCGTGAATTTTTTGGGAAAGGATAGGGAAAGGAGGGCACCCATTCAAAGGCAGTAAGACTGGCTGGAGGTGAGGAAGGGGACAGCCAGTGCTTCGAGGTGGTGGCACAGAGGGGACCCCGCCGTGATCCTGCAGACAGTTTGTAAGAAGACATCTGTGTGTGGTAGAGGAGAAAAGAAACCCCGCGCTGCTTCTGCGGCTGGTGTGATTGTACTGCCCGAGAAAGTAGGTCAGGCTGTGCTGCAGAGCCCCCAGCACAGCGGGACTCCCACCTCTCCCCAGATCCCCTCAGCTCTGCTCACAGCCAGCCCGGCACCAAAGGCAGCTGCTGTGGGGCTGGGTTGGCAGCAGCCCCTCACCCCGGTGTCTGGGCGGCTCTTGGGTCCTGCTCTGGTCACTCTGGGTGAGGATGGCGGTGTGGGCTCTGTGCAAGAGGAGAGGCAGAGCTGGTGGGAGGACAGTGGGAGGGAGGGGAAGCTGTGCTGCGTCACCCCTGCCTGCATCCTTCAGCTGCTTTCCTGGTTCCAGTAAAGATTTGGCTGCAGAAGGGAGGTAGGCTGTAACCCTAGCATCAGAAAGGAGCAGCTGTTTCTCCATCTCCCAAGAATTTTGGGGTCTCCTAGTATCTACATTTGGCTGGCTCTTGGGCCTTTCCTATACCCATTTCCACTGCCAGCAGGGCTGGCCAGAGGGCAGCACCCCCAGCCTGTGCCTCTGCCCCTGTGGGCAGTGTCCGGGAATGTCCTTGCAGCAGAAAGTGCTGGAGAGAGCCCATGGCCAAAGAGTCTCTCCCCTTCAGGCACTGCTTCTTCAGTGCATTGAAATATTTCCAGGGCTGCAGTGGCCGATGGGTGTTCCCTCATGCCACCCAACAAGAAGCGGATGGTTGGATATTATTTGAGAATTGTTCTCAAGTTGAGCCTGGCAGGGGGTTGTTTACAGGGAGAAGCTGCCTCAATAAATACCCCAATGCCTCCCCCAGGGTTCGTGTGTGTTTCAACACTCTTGGGCTTTCCTGACACTTCTCAAATGAAAAGAAACCCCTAGGCAATCTTTTCCTTGCTGGAAGCTGGAATTGCAGCCCATTGCAGAGTGTGCCATGGATCTCAGAGGCCAATTCCCGAGGCTGCCAGGGTGCTGCTGCTGCTGTGCCTCCCAAGGGAGCTGTGCAGGGCCAGGATCGAGGTCCAGCAGCTGGGTGGGATCCCCGAGCACACAGCAAAGGTCACTTTGCTGCATATTCTCCAGCTGGAAGCAGAGGGAAGTAGGGAAGGGAGTCCCTGACAGAATCCTGGAATGCTTGTGGCGGAAGCCTGCCCATGGTTCCATCAGGGTCAGGATGCCATGAGGGAGAGGCGCCTCTGCCCCACTGAAGGTGCAGATGAGACCACAGGAGGACAACAAATGGATTTTATTGGACATGGATTTTATTGAACGAGAAATGGGAGTTAGGGACATAGAAATATTTTCCTCTTCGTCATCTTCATCTACGTCTTCTTCTTTCCCTTCTTCTTAATTGCTTCTATTACTCTTTCTTCTTATTCTTCTTATTCCTATTTTAATTTTTACTCTTATTTAGTACTACTATTTCTTCTTCTTTATCATATTCTTCTTATTCTTCCAATTCTTCTATTCTTCTAATTAATCGTAATCACTTGTTGTGCTTGCCGTCATTCCTATCCTTTTTTATATTCTTCTATTAATAACTATTGTTTCATTTATCCCTACTACTATTTCTTCTTCTTCATCATCTTCTTATTCTTATTCCTATAGTCCTATTCCTATTATTTTTTCATTTAACTACTTCTATTTCTTAAACTGCAATTTCATTTGTTTTGAAAGAATGAGTCAGATTGAAGTAACAGCTCCTGTCGGTGCCCGTTCTGATTCAATATCAGCAGCACGTTTTCTGTGGCAGAGGCATGAGGCACTGGTGGAATTGTCCAGGGAGGTGGTGGCTGTCTCTCAAGCGTCGAGGAGTTGTGCAGATGTGGCCCTTGGGGACGTGGCGTTGTGGTGACGCTGGTGCTGCAGGGTGCAGTGGCACTGGGTGACCATCAGGGTCTCTTCCCACCTCGATGACTCCATGGCATTGACTGCTGAGCCCCTGGCACCCAGTGTGGCCCATGGCTGCTGCTTGGGGCTGGGCACAGCGGCGACTCTGGGTGCTGGGAGAAGGCCGTGGGCAGCTGAGGCTGCGGGGCCGTGTCCAGGCCAAGGCCGGCCGTGTGTGTCCCTGGGGCCCCGCGCAGGCCCCGGGCAGCCGCCACCTGCAGCCAGCCTGGCTGGCACAGCCACTAGTGCTGCGGCTGCGGGCTCAGGCAGGGCCAGCAGAGCAGCGCCCGCAGCGCCCGCACTGCCCGCGGTGCCCGCAGCGCCCGCAGCGCCCGCCTGAGGCGGCCGGGCCGTGCGCTGGGGGCAGCCGGCTGCTGCCGGGGGGCCTGCGCAGCTGAGGGGCCAGGGGGGCTCCACGGCCCTGCCCTGGGCCCCTGCTGGCCCGCGGAGCCCGGGGCGTGCAGGGAGGGAAGCCAGGCACGGAGTGACGGCGCTGCCGGGCCCTCAGCCCAGGCCTCCCGAGGGACAGGCTCGCTCTGCCCGTCTGCCGCCACAGCTGCCAGCCTGTGGGCCCTGCCGCCTCCTTCACACAGCTCCAGCACGCCCAGTGTGTCCCAGTCATCCTGCTCCCGCGGGAACGGAGTGGCCCTGAAGCTGAAGATTCTCTGCTGGGACTCACAGCTGCTGCTCTTGTCTTCCTCCGTGGCGACATAGAAGTCTTCGCTGCTGGAGTCCCAGTTCAGGAGTGCTTCCTGGCACAGCTCTGGCTCCAAGCAGTCTTCCCAGTCGGAGAGCTCTTGGCAGCTGCTGGCCTCTCCTTGGGACAGCTCTGCTTCTGCCTCACCTTGGCCCTCTTGGCAGCCACTCTCTGTCTGGCTGTGGTACTCCCAGTCCTGATCATGCCCAGCCGGGGTCCCCTCCTCACTCCCTGTCTCTGCCCGCAGTGACTCCCCCTCTGCCTCCTCCTGCTGCTCACTGGGGCTCTGGTTCCCCAGTGGGCTGGCTGAGGGGCTGGGGGGGCAGCTGGAGCTGTGTAGGGCAGGGACTGGGCTCTGTGGCCCTGCTGATGGCACCTCCTCGCTGCGGGCAGGGGAACGTGCCTGCTTCTCCTGGCTGTTCACACTTGCTTCCCCTTGCTGGGGCAGCTCTGGCTCACTGAACTGCTTTTGCCCTCGGGGCAGCTCTCCCAGTGCCACATCTCCCCGCTGCACCCTCACAGCCACCATCCGCTGGCACAAACCCCCCGCTCTGCTCGGGGACGCTTCCATCACCGGTGCTGCTTGTAGCACTTGGTACAATTCACAGCCTGTCGCCTCTTCCCACAGGTGAAGCTCTGGGGCCTGAATTTCTCCCCACTGGGAAGGCTTGACATCCCTGTCACGTTTCTTCCCTTCTTCCATGATGACAGAGGGCCCCTCCTTGTCCTCAGTGTCTGACTGTGGCCAGACAGAGGCACCCACTGCCCCCACCAAGGGCCCACTGAGGGCCTGGTCTCGCCCCCAGCTGGGCAGGGGGCTGGGTGCCCGGGAGGAGTTGGGCTTTGCCTTGTCATCCTCCATGGCTGAGGTCCTGCAGCAAGGACAGATCCCGGGAGCTGCTTCCTTCTGCCAGAGCGGCTCTCACGGGACTGGGCACCCCAGGCCTCTGCACCCCTTATATACCCCTCAGCCAGGCTGGGGCTCTCTGATGTCACAAAGGTCTCTGGACACCACGTGTCCTGCATCACCAAGTGTCACAAAGGGCCACGCCCGTGCCCCTTCAGCAGCCGAGCCCACTGGAAGTTGCATGGAGCAGCCTCCCCTAAATTTGGGCACTTGTAGCCCTTGGTGTGCCCAGCCCCCACCCAGTGCTCACTGTGCCACAGTCCCACTGGACAGCCTGAGCCCCACCCTGCAGAGCCCTGCCTCTGGAGAGTGGGCTACTCTGGGCACCAGCCATTGGCCAGCTGGATGCAGCCAGGGACTCGTGGCCAGTGGCTCCATGCGCAGCTGCAGGCTGGGGATGAGGGCTGTCCCTCAGGGCTCTGCTTTGGCCCTTTTGGGGCTCTGGTGGCTTCCCCAAGGACACAGGCAGTGGATCAAACTCCCCCTCAGCACGTCCCCTCAGCCGGGGCCAAGAACAGGGACCTGGGCAAACCTGAGAAGTGGGACCACGAGACCCTCACTGGGTCCCACCAGGCCGAGTGCCAGGTGCTGCACCTGGCCCAGAGCATTTCCTGACTCCTGCATTCATCCAGGCTGGAAGAGCCTCCAGACCTGTCAGTTTGGTGCCACCTGCCTGGCTGCTCCCACAGCTCCAGAGCAGCATTTGGCTGGGCCTTGGGCCTTTCCTGTGCCCATGCCCACTGCCAGCAGGGCTGGCCAGAGGGCAGCACCCCCAGCCTGTGCCTCTGCCCCTGTGGGCGCTGTCCGGGAATGTCCTCACAGCAGAATGTGCAGAGAGAGCCCAGGCCAAAGAGTCTCTGCCCTGCTGGCACTGCCTCTTCAGTGCATTGAAATATTTCCAGTGCTGCAGTGGGCTGACGGGTGTTTCCTCATGCCACCCAAAAAAAGCAGATGTTGGGATATTATTTGAGAATTTTTCTCCAGTTGAGCCTGGCAGCGGCTTATTTATAGGGAGAAGCTGCCTCAATAAACACCCCAATGCCTGCCCCCTGGTTTGTGTGTGTTTCAGGACTCTTGGGCTCTCTTGACACTTCTCAAATGAAAAGAAATCCCTAGGCAATCTTTTCCTTGCTGGAAGCTGGAATTCCAGCCTATTGCAGTGTGCGCCGTGGATGTCATAGAGGAAATTCCGTGTGTTGGGATTTTCCCATTCTTGTCTCTGTGGAATTTTCCTCATTGTGGCGTTATGAAAACTTGTTGGCAACACTCTAGCATGAGTGGCTATAGATGAAGCGGGCAGAGGGAGGGGGAACCCCTCCAGACCAGTTGGGAAATGAGGTCGGGGGTAGCTGCACTCTCTCTCACTCTCTCGCCCGTGGTCATTGGAGGAAGACGTCCCGTGCTGCTGCCAACCACTCCCCGCCATCCCAGCTCCGGGAGCCACGTTCGCTGCTGTCACACCCTGCTCTGCTGCCTTCCTGCTTCAGCCTGCTGCCTCTGGGCGTGCAGCCGAGCGCCGCCACCCGCACGGTGAGCGGGGAGTCCCTCCTCCATCCTTCTCCCACCTGGGCCGCTGCTGCCATCATCCCAGCCCTCCTCGCTGCACGGGGCCTGCGCTGCCTCCCCACCAGCGGTACTGAGCGCAGGGAGAGGGTGTCTGCGGCCAAACGGGACTGGAACTGAGTCACTGTTCTGTTGTGTTGTTAATTTTCATAGCTGTTGTGGTTTTTGTTTGTCCTGTAGTTATTCCTAATCCTGTATCTTTGTTTGAGAGCCTCTTAATTTCAAAATTATAATGAATGGGAGGGAGGGGGATTTTCACTCTCCATCTCACAGAGGGATTCCTGCCTTTCTTGGCAAATCCCTGTCTTTCAAACCAGGAGACCAAAGCTGCCAGGGTGCTGCTCCTGCTGTGCCTCCCAAGGGAGCCCTGCAGGGCCAAGGTCAAGGTCCAGCAGCTGGGTGGGCTCCCAGAGCACACAGCAAAGGTTGCTTTGCTGCATATCCTCCAGCTGGAAGTAGGGAAGGGAGTCCCTGACAGGATCCTGGAATGCTTGTGGCTGGAAGCCAGCCCATGGTTCCATCCAGGGTTAGGATGCCACGAGGGAGAGGTGCCTCTGTCCCACTGAAGGTGCAAATGAGACCACAGGAAGACAACAAAGGGATTTTATTGGACATGGATTTTATTGAACAAGAAATGGGAGCTAGGGACATAGAAATACTTGCTATATCTTAATCTTCATCTAAGCCTTCATCTTTCCTTTCTGATTTGCCTTCTTCTTCTTCCTAATTGCTTCTACTATTTTTTCTACGTCATCTTACTCTTATTATTCTTATTCTTAATTTTTATTCTTATTACTACTATTTCTTCTTCTTTATAATATTCTTCTTATTCTCCTAATTCTTCTATTCTTCTAATTAATCTTCTTCACTGATTATAGTTGCTGTCATTTTTATTCTTTTCCATATTCTTATATTACTAACTATACTTTCATTCACCACTACAACTATTTCTTCATCATCATCGTATTCTTATTCCTATTCTCTTATACCTATGCTTGTTTTTTAACTACTATTATTTCTTAAACTCAATTTGCATTTGTTTTGGAAGAATAGAATGAGTAAAAGTCCTGCGGTCACTTCCATGGAGTAACACTCCTGTCTGTGTCCGATCTGATTCAATATCAGAAGGAAGTTTTCTCTGACAGAGGCATGAGGCATTGGTAGAAGTTGCCCAGGGAGGTGGTGGAGTCGCTGTCTCTCAAGTGTTGAAGAGTTGTGCAGGTGTGGCCCTTGGCGACGTGGCGTTGTGGTGATGCTGGTGCTGCCAGGGTGCCAGTGGCACTGGGTGACCATCAGGGTCTCTTCCCACCTCGATGAGTCCATGGCATTTACTGCTGAGCCCCTGGCAGCCAGTGTGGCCCATGGCTGCTGCTTGGGGCTGGGCACAGCAGTGATCTTGTTCTGGGCAGGTGCCCTGGGCCTTTCTAGAACAGCTGGGACATCTCAGGCTGTGGGGCCATGGCCAGGCAAAGTACAAATGCTATAAGAGAGGGAATCTCACCAGACAAATGCAGGTATCAGAATGTTTTCAAGTAGACTTTTTTCCTTTTAACTTCTTACATCTTTCTGTATTTTATTGTTATTCAGTAACCCACACTGTGAGGCTGCTGTTTACAATTACAATAGATTTTGTTAACATATTAAATGAAGTGTCTGAAATAAGCTTCTAAATTAGTTTTGATAGAGTAGTTTTTATATTATCAATAAATTTCAGCATATTCCATATCATAAAATTTGCTTGCTCTTTTGACTATTATTCCTAAGATAATTTGCAAAAGATAGAGGTGTGACTTGATTAAACGTGTTAAAATGTCTAAGATTTATTTGCACTTAATTTCATTAAAGAAAATAGCTGTCAGATATTAATTAGCAAACATACTACATGCTATTGTTTGATTCAAAGATCATCTTTTATCTAAATGCATTTGCTTTTGACATCAAAGCACAAATCCAACAGAGTAACCTAAATTTCAGTCACAGCACAGATGAACTACAATACTGTCCTTGCAGCTGTAACTTTGCAACATCCAGCATAAATATAAAAGTAAAAAAAAAACAAAACAGTTACTCCTTCCTACAGAATGGAGTGTGCAAAAGATCTGCTGGGAGAGAATACAAGCTGGGAACCCCCTGAAAGGGCTCAAACAAATGGCTTCTTAAGGGTTTGCCTCTCCATAAGAATTTACAGGCACTCTGGGAACAAATTTTCTAGAGGTGAATCACCATTCAGGCATGCACAAACTCCCAGTTTCTACAGTTACATAGCAGCAGGCTGTGGAGAGAAGGGAAGTCAGATCAGATGAAGTTCTGATGCCAGGCCCTTGGCTAGAGACAGAATACCAGTTCAGAAGCAGGTCTTTGGAGAGTTAAGTCAAGCCCAAATCCTCACAAAAATCCCTCTCTGTTGTACTGTCACCCTCACAGAAGGGACCTTCTTCCTACAGCTTTCTATCTCTAATCATATTTACTTCACCTCCAAGGTGGGTGGTAAATCTTTTTTACAGGGGGTAAAACTATTTGTGAAAAAACTGAGGATGTGCAGCTCCAGGCCTCTCTCTCAAGTTCCATCAATGGTACAAACCTTCTGCACTGATCACTGAGCAAAGCACTGAAGGGATCTCAAGAGTTGTTCTACAGAACAGTCATAGCACCCACAGCAGCTGGTATCAAACCCCACAAGCCAGAATTCCCAGAGCAATCTGCACACATCTGGCTGAGAAAGTGTCCATAGGGCTGGGACAGACACGGAGCTCCCCTTGTCCTACACAAGAATTAAATGAGAGGAGGAGTTAAACCAGGCTTTGACCAGTCCAGCAGTCATGACCAGCTATGTGCAATACACAGTTTAGGTGATTTGGCAACTACTTGAAGGTCACTAGATTGTTTCAGCTGCTGCATGGCCAGGAAGTGAGAATGACAACATGCAACTGGGATTGCAGTCCCTCGCAGGCTGAGGGTACAACTGGGGGCTCAAGCAGGAAAGCTGGCTGCTCACCCCGGCTTTTCCCATGGAGGGAAGCTTTTAACATGTCATTTCCTCGGGACTGGAGACAAACAACTTCCAAGCTACTGTATGCAGTCTTCCCAGTTCTTATGTGCTCTCTGTAATCTGTCTTTTCCACTTGTCTTGGTTTGAAAGACAGGTGTCTGCTAAGAAAGGCAGGAGCTTTTTTTTTGAAATGGATAATGTAAATCCCCTCCCTCCAAATTATTATAATCTTGAAATTAAGGGGCTCTCAGGCAAAGATATGGGAATAACAGTTCTTTACTAGGAAAAATTAAAATAGAAATACAGTATTACAAAGAACAATCCCAAAACACTGACAGA
>JAOTQP010000521.1:1475700-1501911 GCA_026413545.1 Cichladusa arquata | reverse complement strand
TACGGGTTGAGCAAGAGCAGTTCCTCAAACACCAACATTTTTTACGTTAATCCTGGAGAGAATCCACTTCTCTAAAACTACAAAATTTGCCAACTTCTGTAGTATTTATTTTTAACGAACGAGAGCAAGAGCTTTGAGCTATCGTCCGCTGAGGAGGGGAAGAGGGAAAGTGCAGCTCCACTCTTCCAGCTTTAAAACTCTTTCCCCCACCTTCCCACACCACTCAGCCCCGATCACTCTCCATCCCACCACCCCCTTCCACCCCAAAACTTTCCTCTCCCGATCTCCCACCTGCTCCACGTCCAGTGGGATTTCAAGGGAGGAAACAAAATTTGAGAAGTGGTTCCTTTTGGGCGACTTCTTCAACCCGTCTGGAGATTTAAACCTGAAAAACAAACACCTCTATTGAATGCAAACTAAGCTTTGGGGGTTGCCCAGTTAATTCCTCGGCAGACAGCTACTCTCAGTGTCTGGTTACACAAACATACCTACAGACAGGTTGGAGGGGAGTCCCTTAGAAACCAAGGAGAGGCGGGGGGAGGAAATAAAATCAAAATAGGCAGAAAGGTTGGAGTGAGAGACTCCGGGGGGCAGCAGGGTAAGTAGGCTGCAGAGAGGGATGATTCGCAGCTGGAGACAGGTTTAATGCAGTTACAGCGAGTCTCAAAGCAAGAGCCAGCGCGGGCAGGGTCTGAGACCCCAGAGGTCTCCACTGGGGACGGGGGGAAGGGAGGGGGTATCCTTTCGGGTGGCGGTGATCACAACTTTTTACGGGTAACGTAAATAAAAGAAAGGAAGGCACAAACCCGGCGGGCGAGAAGCGGGCTGCTCCTCAGCGGCACCTCCTGCCCGGCCGTGCCCCGCCAGCCCCGGGCCGCTCCCCCTTACCTGCCGCTGCCCCCGGGCCCCCGCAGCATCGCGCCGGGCACACAGGGGCTGCGGGCAGGGCCGCGCCGGCAGCCCCGGGAGAGCGGCGGTGAGAGCGGGGACAGCCGCGGAGAGCAGGGAAAATGCGGGGTTGGGGGTAAATAGTTTAAACGAAAAAAAAAAAAAAAAAAAAAAGAAATGAGGTGGAGAGACGACCACCCTAAGCCGCCGTGATCATGCTGGGGAGGCGAGTCCCTCCTCCCGCGGCAGCGCTGCGGGGCGCGCTCCTGCCCTGCCCGGCCTCGGGGGGACGCGGCGGAGGGGACGGGACGGGAGGAGAGAGGAGGGAGGAGGGGGAGCCGCCCGCCTTCCCCTGCCCTGCCCTTTCTGCCCGGCCCGGCCCGGTCTCCAGGGACGGGCGCGAGTGCGGCTGCGGAGGGAGATGCCGGCGGTGCGGGATGCAGGGAGGGGAGGGAAGGGGAGGGGAGGCGGCGCGGAGAGGGAGCACCGCAGCCCTCAGGAATCATCCACACACGCCCGCCTCCCGATGCTCGCCCCCCGGGATGCTTCCCGGCTGTCACATGGCTCCTGCCGCCGCCCCCGAAACGGTTTCGGGAGTCGCTTCACTTTCACTTTGGCCCCGCCAAGGGGCTCCGGGGCCGCGGCTCCCGACAGGAGCCCTGGCAGCGAGGGCTCATCGCTGCCCCGCGCCTGCCCGGCTCCCGAGCGGGATGGGGGCAGAGCTCAGCCCCTCCGCATCCCTCGCAGGGTGCGGGCAGCCCCCGGGCCCCTTGCAGCGGGGTGTCAGGAGCGGCTCTGCTCGTGTCAGCCTTCCTTTCGCGTTTTAAATAGGAGAAGAAGGAGAATAATAAAAATATATCTGGGTCCGTGGGAGTTCCGGGCTGGGGAATTGCATGCAGCGCTGCAGCAGAGGGGTGTGGCAAGGGGACTGGTAGGAGTGGGGCATTTGGGAGCCGCAGACAAGCACGCTTGCTCTGTTTTCTGGTGGGGCTGATACCACACTCATCCTGCCCTCCAACGTGCTTGATCCCTTATGTCAGCCTGTCTAAAGGGGTTGGTGAAAACTCCACTGGAGAGCCAGAGGGAGGATCTCCTTGAGCAATCTCCAGCATCTGGAATAGTGAGGTGCCTCTGCCGGGCCTTTCCATGCTTCCCACCGAAACATTCTGCACCCACACCTATGGGCACAGACTGCTCAACACCCCACCAACAGCAAATCCAGTGTCCCACAGTGAACACCAGGGACTGATCTGATCCAGCAGCATAATTTTTGAGCTCAGAATAATTATTTCCAGGATGGGAGTCATGCTCCATATAATTATGTTGGATGCTGTTGCCATCCCCACTTCATTTTGAAAGAGCAATTAAAAAGGAAAAAGGAGGTACAATTTCTGTCTTGCTGCCCTCTCCTACCTGGCTGTTATGGACATGGCCCTCTTAATGTGATTTTCCATGAATATCCCTGCTCTTAGTGTTGATGCCTTTGAGGGGACAGAGTCAGAAAGAGCAGTAGCCGTCCCAGAGAAGCTCTCCATGTGTCTCCTGTGAAATGTCCATCACCTGCCTGATGCTTGTGGCCAGGTAGTCATTGACCACCTAACGGACCTTGTAGCTCCCAATGCTTCCCAAAAGACACAGCAGCACTTACTGCACTAATTATGGCTACACGTGCCCTGCACAGAGGCAACCTTGTGCTGAGTGAGTCAACTGGCATTGTGTCCTGGCTTTTATGTAAGCTCCTTCTCTCTGGCCTTCTCTCAACAGTCTTCAAAAGTGGCACAACACATGTTCATAATTTTTGATGAGCTGGCCTGTAACCACCTTCACCCAAGCCCTCGTCACAAGCACAGCAGCAATCCCTTGGTTTTTCTTGAAGCTTGGCTGATGCTGGTGCCAACAATCAGGCTGCACGTGCTGTGAAACACTAGCACATGCTCGTGTTTCGTTCCTCTGCATCTCAGCCTGCTCTCCCCAAATGTCTGACATGTTTTACTCAGCATGAACAAGCAAAATATAATTACAGTGGGGTTTGGTTTGGGGTTTTTATTTTCAGTGCACAACTAGATAAAAGATTACCGCACAGAATATATATTCCAGTGACAGCAAAGTCCCAGCACCACACACTTCAGTATTCTGTCGTGAGGTTTCTGGTTCTGAACTACAACTGTTAACTTTGAGTTTCGCTGTTAAATGGAACAAAGACGACTGTGACATTGGTGTTTGTGTTTATTTCTTCTTCTTTTTTTTTTATTTTAGTGTTTATCATAAGGCAACAAGAAGCACTAATAAATCAGACTGTGAACTAATGCTCTCTCAAAACTCACCCAGTTCATGAGTATTATTCTGAGTATTATTCTGTAGTTCTGAGTATTTGCTAACTTGAAAATTAAATTGCCATTTGAGGCTATTCCATATTCCATAATATTCATGATCTTTCCTCATTTTTCAATTACAAGGCCATCTTTGACCCCTTTTATCCATGTTTTTTTCTGCTACAAACTGCCATGAAGTCAAGAGCACTTGAGAACAAGCTACTGCTAACCGGCTAAATACAGCAGAATCTGTCCCCAGTTACACAGTTCCATCCTCTCACCCTGTCTCAAGTGACAGCATGCTCACCAGTCAGGAACAATGGTCTGAAGTTAAGAAAGAAAACATTTTACAATAAGTGAAATACACGGAGACAATAGCCTAATTTATCAAATAAGAATAGTGAGATATCATCCCTGAAAAGAGTCAAGAGTAATCCAGATAAAAGAGGAGAGAGTGAAGAGATGATCAGGCAGCCATTCAGGTCTATCTTCTGATGCTGCCCAAAGATTAAATCTATCCTAACAAAGCAGAGCAAAGACCTGAAATAATGTTATCTTACCTCTCCTCTCCTGCCCCCCATCCGCTCCCACATTTTTGCCAACCTCGTTTACCTTTGGATGCTTGGAAAACAAAGGAAAAGGGCAGAAGATACAGAAAGTGAGAGGAAGGAACATTACTTTTATTTTAAAAAGAGGCACGAATTTTTTTGTCTCACTTTCTTCACAGGACATTGTAATTTAAATATGTGCAATTAAATGAACATCACTTGTACTGAAAAAAGGCTAGAATTAAAGGAATATCCAGTTTAGTTTCCATCAAGTATCCATGATATTTTAAGTGAATCGGGTACCTTTGTTTTTTGGCTTTTTTCAACATCAAAAAAGTGTTCTGAAACAAGTGAAACACTTTTTAAAATCAACTGAATCAAAGGCTTTTCATCCTCAAAATTACAGGGAGGAGTGCTGCCCAGCAGTAAAAATATTTCAATAATCAATAGCGGAATAATCCAAGGCAACCAACCTGCATTTGCATGTCAAGGTACCCAGGGCATGACTGCCAGGGTGCTGAGGTGTGAAGGGAAGAATGAGCTAACCCAAACCCTTATGTAGTTTTCACAATATTCTAATTTACCAACGTTTGTAAGCAAAAACCAAAACCAAAAAAACAGGAGGAAGGGATAAATTAAAACGTATACCTGGCACACATTTTTGTTTACAAACACTTGAAAACTCTGTGATTTAAGTAGTTCTGAAGTTATTTATGTTAATGGTATGCATGGGTCTAAATGGCATCCTGTTCAGAAAGAAGAGCTGAAGGAAAAGTGCTTTGGGGCAGTCTATACCCTTTTTTGCCCTTCGGCCATAATGACAACTGAAATGGAGAAAACGCGACAAACGTGGCGCTGTGTGAGGTGGGCTGGCTGCATTAAATACTGTGTGGAATGGTGGTCTTCCACAATGGGAATTAGGAAGAGCTTTCTCTTCCTGAACTAGACAAACCTTCTTTAAGCTTGGGCAGGACATTGTACCTTAGTTTTTCTGTACAAGGTAAATAATATTTCTCTGTAGAGCAGTCACTGGGTCACAGTGATTGCAAGCCGTGGTTGTTTACAGGTTTGTAAGCTGCTGCAGAAATCCAACATTGAAATTAGTTGATTCAAGGAGGCAGAGTGTGGCTAGGAAATTTCAATCAGCAGAGGAATTGGTATTGAAGTGCAGCCTCTACTGAGGGAGAAGTGACTGTATTAGAATCCTGGAAATTTGCTGCTTATTTTTCTTTTAAGCTTCAAATAGCTTGACTCTAGTGATGATATTTTCTTTCAGGGTATAAACCCCCTGCTCATTTTTCCTCTTGACTAGAAGAGATGGTGTTTGGAAGGGCAAAGAAATATTGTTGCAGGTCTGTGAGGGCAGTTGATGAGTATCAGTGGTTGCCCTTGGGTTTATTTAATTTGAGATTTTTTTTTTTTAAATTGTTGAATCACTGTATTTGTCCAGAGTACTTAGAAAACTGGATATGCAAGCACTATCTGATAGTGCCCAGTTGTGGTAAATTAAAATTATTCTTACTAAATGTTAAAGAACAAAAATCAGGGTAGAACTTCTGGTAGTTTTAAAGAAATTTTACATTTCGTGCTGGCACTCTTTTCTAGTTTCACTAAAACCAAATTCAAGTCCCAAAATTAGTATGCAAATGTAAAGATTTCCTGTAATGATTACTTGAAGAGAAAGTCAAACTGACTCTGCCACATGGAAGATCTAGACAAATGTTTGTGATTATTATTGTGAAGAGGTGATGGTTTATACATTCCACATTATTATTTAGGCAGTAGGTTTAATATTTTCAAAAGCTTCCCAATCCCATCTTCAAAAATCTAATGACTTAATATTTTTCTGACATTAAAATGAGATATTCTAATTCACATAGATGCCATAATAACATGAAGAAAAGGGTAGAACTTTATTTGATTTGTTCTACTTAATATTTTAGTGTTATATTCAATATTTCTATTCTGTGACTTCTGTTCAAGAATTGCTGCTAGCAAGCTGGACTGAAAGCTGTTCAGGATGGAAAGCTGCCTCCAGGAGAGATTTAAAAACATGGTAATGGTCATATTAGCTCAATCCAAGGTGTATTCAGTCTCAGATTATGACTACTAGTGACTACTTCTGGGGAAGATGCAAAAATGCCAAAAATAACATTTCTAGATTAATCATGTTTCTTCCTAAACATTCAGTTACTTAGGCTTAGAGATGAAGATTTGGTTTACTTCCAAATGTGATAAAATAAAAATATTATTATTTTTATGTGAGAGTATAACTCTCTATCCATCTATACTTTTTTCCTGTAATTCCATCAAGACCTTACTTTTAATGGCTTCTGATGACGGTGTTCCACAAGTTAACTCTCCCTTATGCAGAAAATTCCTAAGATCTCTTTTCCATTTCCTCTTGTCTTGTTTATGTATTACTCATACAAATCATGAGGGCCAAGAAGTTCCTAATCTATTTTCTACTACACACATTTTATTTTACACATCTGTGTTATTCATCTATTACCCTCTGATTATCCCATACTCCCCAAAGCAGCCAGTGGTCTTTCCAAACATCAGTTTTGTGTAGATCACTGACAATTCATGGTGCTTTTTCCTGAGCCATTATATTTTGTTATTTTCTTTTTGAGATCCTGTTTCTGGCAGGGGCTTCCCGCTGATCTACACGATGACAAAGTTTATGTAAATCTTTCTCCTACGCCTGCCTCCCCTTTCCACTGCTATCCATTATTTAATTAGCTTCCTTTACTGTCGCTGCGCTTTGACCAGAGCTTTTCACTGCATTATCCACAGTGATGTCCAGATTTCCATCCTGAGTCACTAGAACAAATTGAGAAGCAAACCAGTGAATGTGCTGTTCAAGTCTTATGTCTGTTGTTTAACATTTCCCAAGCTGTTACCCATTCTCGTGGCTGCCCTGGGCCTCTTTGAAATTCCTCTTAGTCTGTCACAGTTTTGGCCAAAGTAACCACTTGCACCAGTTAAGATGGGCACCACTTAGTTGAGTTGCACTTATCCTCCTTTTGCCTGCCAGACTGTGGGCAGGCTGGGGTTACTCAACTGAGTTTAGGAAAGAAAGTGAAGGAGAGCTGGATGCTTGGGCCATCTTGGTGTCAAAGGGCCTGAAGAACATAATCTCCTGATTGTGTTCTTCCTTCTTAAAGGATGGTCCCTCGTGCCTCCTCTGTGGAATGGGATTGTAGAAGCAGTGCTTTTGCAGCCTTTTGTGCAGCTTGTTTGAATCTGCTTATCAGCAGATACACCATGGCTTTTGGAAACAATACCTTTTTTAGCACAGGGCACACCAAAGCAGGATCTTTTACTTGCTCAAAAATGGCCTTAAATATTAGAAATATTACAAGTAATTAAACAACTCTTTTCCCCTTCTCTGTTTGGATATATCTACTACAGGCACAGGAGAGAGCCCATTCCCTCTGGATTAAAGTGAGAGACGTGGTTAAAAGGCTAATAAAAAAATCAAGGAGTAATAAATACTAAGTGATTTTTAAGTAAATATATGTGGGTTGTTTTTTTTTTTCTTCCAAAGGAATGCTCAGCTGTTAGTGTTATGTTTGACAGCTTGTAAAAAGGTGAGTTTTTGCTGAAGAGCAAGAACAGGTTGAAGAGAGACAAAGGCATGTTCTGAGATAAAGAAACCAAGAGGTATCTGCTCCACAGATTGAAGGTGTTACATTACTCTGTGCAATGTCCAGAGAGGGAGAAACCTGCACAGCAAAATGGTCATAAAATACATTTCTGCAAAGAAGACAGGAAATGTTTCTGTCAAGAACCTCCTCCCCCCAACCAAAAACAACCTCCAAAAAACAAACCAAAAAAACCTACCAATCCCTCTGGTACAGTTTTCCCATCTGGAGAAACAAAGTGAGACAGATTTCTCCCCCCTCCCAAACTACATATCTCAAGACAAGCCCAGTGCCTTGTGGCAGCAGTTTCAGAGCCAGAGCAGGACACCGCACCCTGGGCCCCTCTGCAGTGAGGCTGTGGGACAGGCTACCAGCCCTGCACGTGCTGGGACAGTTTTGGCACCTTAACCAAGGCAGGGCAATCAAGTCAACCAGCAGTGAGCTTGCTGTAAGATCATGGATCGTTTAAGTATGTAATTCAGAGGTCACTGCGTTACCTCTGAGAAAAAGCACTTGCTGTCTCGTTCTTCCCTCAGGGTTTATTGCCAGCGTGATTATATTTTCAGGAGTGACAGGGAGGCCCTGAGCTATAAATCTAAGGGAGATAGAGAGTGAGCTGATTATCAGACACCTCCTTCCCCACTCCAAAGTCAATAACCTCAGCATCTCACAAGGTTACTTTCTGGAGGAAAACAATCTCTCAGCCAGGCTCTGTCTGTTTGCATCTGCTGAATTGTATTCAGTCTGTCTTCTCAACAGCTGGGAAATCAATAGCTTGCCAACCATCCCAGAGCCCCAACAACACAATCTTTTTCGTACTAGTGAGGATGAGGCTCAGGTGGCACCAGGATTAGGTGAATTGCGTTTGAAAAGTGATTTAGGAGGAAAGTAAGTGCTTGCTTTGAAGGTAGGTCTCTGTTCCCCACTCTCAAAATCCAGCATGTGGGACCCTTTTCTTTGAACGCCCACAAATAATTCGGTGGCATTTTAATGACCAGGTAGCCGCTAGAGACTATGCAAAACGTTACATTTAGGACAACCCAGAGAAGACATCAGCAGCTTCCCGGAATCTCCTTTTCACCCCCGCGGGTAAGTTTATTTACAGAAAGTTAGTTTTGTTTTACCCTAACGGCAAGCGGTAAACTCAGCCGATAACAGCCAGTCATTTATTTAGCTTCTGAGAAGCTGCTTACAGATGGGACTCGGTTTTTATAAGCCGTGTATGGAGGGACACGTTAGAAGCAGCCCCGGCGAGTGGCTCCCAGCGCTGCAGAGCCGGTGAGGAGCGTCGGGGCTCGGCTGGGCTCGGCCACCTCCCGCCTCCGGCACCGCGACGCCGAGGAACGAGTGAACTCCTGGGAGCGAACATAAGCCCCGTGCCGAGGGACTTCGTGTCTTATAAATTCTCGCGCTTTACAACGCACTTAAAAGGGACTTTTTTTATTTCACATAAATCCCCGGGAAGGAAGAAAAAAAAAAAAATGATGCCCGCTTTCCTTCCCGACACCCGCTCGAGCGTGTTTCCCGAGCATCAGGGCTGTCCCGCCGGTGACTGATTCACCGCCCAGCGCAGGAACCACCAAGCAGTTCCCTGTTTGCGGTGCGCTCTGCAGAGCGGTCAAAGCCCAAGGCCGTGCCGGTAATCCCGCCGGCGGCTGGTGCAAAGGAAAATAGCCTCCGATCCGGCTGGGCGGTGGCAAAGCCGCGCCGGCGAACGCTCCGCCGGCCGCAGCGCCCGGGCAGGGCCCCCGGCCGGTGGGCAGCGGGGCTGGCCCGGGGCACAGGGACCGCTCCCCGGTGCCCGCGCCCCACCTGAGAGATGCGCTGCGGAGCTAGCGTCAATCAGCGCCGCGCTAATGAGCCCTCAGCTTCCGTACACCCCTCCTTTCAGCAGTGCCCTCCGCGGCCCACCCGCTGCTCCCTAGCCACTCCTGCTGGTATTCCCAGCCTTGATCATCCCCAGCTGGGGCCCCCTCCTCACTCCCTCTCTCGTCCCAGAGTGACTGCCCCTCTGCCTCCTCCAGCTGCTCACTGTGGGTCTGGTTTCCCAGTGGGCTGGCTGCGGGGCTGGGGGGACAGATGGAGCTGTACAGGGCAGGGACTGGGCTCTGTGCCCCTGCTGATGGCAGCTCTTCCCCTTGGGGCAGCTCTAGCAGTGCCACATCTCCCCGCTGCACCCTCACAGCCACCATGCGCTGGTACCAATCCCCCGCTCTGCACGGGGACGCTGCCTTCGCTGCTGTTGCCTGCAGCACTGTCGCCTCTTCCCACAGGTGAAGCCCTCGGGCCTGAGCTTCTCCCCACTGGGAGGGCTGGACATCCGTGTCTGGACCTCCGTTCTCTTCTTCTTCCACGATGCCAAAGAGCCCCTCCTTGTCCTCAGTGTCTGGCTGTGGCCAGACTGAGGCACCCACTGCCCCCACCAAGGGCCCGCTGAGGGCCGGGTCTCTCCCCCAGCTGGGCAGGGGCCTGCGTGGCCGGGAGGACTTGGGCCTTGCCTTGCCACCCTCCATGGCTGAGGTCACGAAGCACCGACAGATCCAAGGAGCTGCTTCCCTCTGTGAGAGTGGCTCTCACGGGACTGGGCACCCCAGGGCTCTGCACCCCTTATATACCCCTCAGCCAGGGTGGGGCTCTCCCATGTCACAAAGGTCTCTGGACAGCACGTGTCCCGCATCACCAAGTGTCACAAAGGGCCACGCCCGTGCCCCTTCAGCAGCCCAGCCCGTTGGAAGTTGCATGGAGCAGCCCTCCCTGCACTTGGGCACTTGTAGCCCTTGGTGTGCCCAGCCCCCTCCCCCAGTGCCCACTGTGCCACGGTGCCACTGGACAGCCTGAGCCCCACCCTGCAGAGCCCTGCCCTTGGAGAGTGGGCTACTCTGGGCACCAGCCATTGGCCAGCTGGATGCAGCCAGGGACTCGTGGCCAGTGGCTCCATGTGCAGCTGCAGGCTGGGGATGAGGGGTGTCCCTCAGGGCTCTGCTTTGGCCCTTTTGGGGCTCTTGTGCCTTCCCCAAGGACACAGGCAGTGGATCAAGCTCCCCCTCAGCACGTCCCCTCAGCCGGGGCCATGCACAGGGACCTGGGCAGACCTGAGAAGTGGGACCAGGAGAACCTCACAGGGTGCCACAAGGCCGAGTGCCAGGTGCTGCTCCTGGCCCAGGGCAATTCCTGAGTCCTGCATTCATGCAGGCCAGAAGAGCCTTCAGACCTGTCAGTTTGGTGCCACCTGCCTGGCTGCTCCCATCCCTCCAGAACAGCATTTGGCTGGATCCTGGGCCTTTCCTGTGCCCGTGCCCACTGCCAGGCAAAGCTCAGGGACACGCTCCCTCCACCTCTCCTTCCCTTCTGGGACTGTTTTCTGCATTGTCAGAAAGATTTTGGGGAGGAAATAAAAATGGTTAAAAGCAGAGGCTAACGTCTAAATCTGCAGGGATTTTGAGTGTTTCCCATGGATTTCGAAGCCTCATCAGAGGGGAAGGGGGAGCAGGACTGGACGAATGATGGGGTTCCTATGGACAGGGCTCAGGCAGGACTGGAGGATGCCTTAGCTTGGCTCAGGAACAAGGCTCGTTCCATTATCATTTCCAGGAAGGTTTCTTGGCTGGTGGAGAGAGGGGAAAAGTAAGATGTGTTTTCAGGACAGAGGTGTTCCAAGTGGAAATCCAGAGTGTCTCTCTGGTACAGCAGTGTGTTGTAGCTGTAGGAACCCACTGGGAGATGGAAGGGAACTTTGGAATTGCCTTTGCCACTGGACACAGCTGGGCTGTCGCTCCTGGGCACTTTGTGGGGAGGGATGCTGTGGGGCTGGATCACAGCCACAGGAGCATGGCTTGCTGTAGCTGGGGGCCCGGGACTGCCAGGCTCAGGGAGGTGACAGCCCCACGCTAACATGGCTCTGGTGACACCAGTGCCACAACTCAGAGGTGGGCAGGGACACTGTGTCCTCCAGCAAGGACCTGACTGATCTGAGAGGGCCGGTGGTGAAGATGCAGTGAGCTGAGTGAGGAATAAATTGAGTGTACATCACAGGCAGGTCTGGGCTTTATTGATTTTCAATGAAAGGCTGTGTCATGAATTTTTCTTTCTCACTGTATTTGCTGGAAAGTTGCATCTCGTCTCCAAGCATTAACCACTAACTAGAGAGCTCATTTTTCGTCCCCCAGGAGATGCCCTGGGGGGGATGCAGGTTTGCACATGGTCTTTTTAAGCGTGTGATGGATGCAGCAGCTTTACTAATCCAACAGCAGAAGAGAAAGCCGGAATTAGCGGTGGAAAATGTTATGTCCAGCAGTTCAAGTGACTTATTGCCAAGGGGATGCACATGTGATGCATCTTATTTGATGGGCAGCTCCAGGATCCATCTGGGAATGATGTCCTGCTGTCCCCCGAGAGGGACAGGGCATCATCTGGGTGTTGTCACTGCTTTTGCTGATTTGTCTTTCCTCTCAATGACAGGAGGACTCTCAAAGATAGGGAACATATTCCCTATGGTTAAACCCTTTTGGAAGCTCCTGTTGCATCCTGCTTTTAAACTGGTGTTCAGAATTTGGAGCATCTCTTTAATCTTGACGTCATTGTTTTTAAACATTTAAGAATATTTGGGAATGAGTATAGCATGAAATGTTTTAGGAGATATTTCTCCCTATCTTCAGAAACTCTTACAGATCTTTGCTTCCTTATGAATGTGTTGAGGACTTAGGGGAAAACATTGAAACCAGCTGAGGGATTTAAAAACAGATAACCAATGGAGAAAGTTGGAGAGGCTTAAGATGGGTTTGTCTGGGAAAAAGGTAATAGGAGGTGTTTGGCTAGAAAAGAGGTGATGGAGAAATGTTTTACAAGGTTTTGGGCAGCACTGTGCAGCGAGATGTGCAGCGACAGCAGCTTGTGTCCTCACAGGGAGAGGCTGGGAAGCCTTGCAGGGTTGGGAACTTGGCTAGAAATGCCCTGGAAGGGTTAATTCTGGTGCCTGGATATGACTGGATGCACTGAAGCTGAAGTGGAGCAGTATGCAAATCTATCCACTTTCATAAACTGCTTAATTAGGCGAATGTTAATGAGACGTTAATTACTGTTGTGCCGGCGAATCCCACGGAACGGAGATTATGTTTCTCTTCAAACATCCAGTCTTAATTATAACTTGCGCTTAATTCCACTGTCTTGCTTGGGCCGGAGCTGGGTGGGGAGGATGAGCGCCAGCTCCCATGGCTGCCCGCCTGCACAGCATCCCCCATCCTTGCCCGTGCCATGGTGCTGGCTCTGGGAGATGGGGGATGGAGCCAAGGGTGGCTTGGGGACAGTGGCTGCGAATCCTTTGCTCACAGCCATCTCCTCATGCTCGGGTCCAGCCTGGCAGCAAACCCTTTGTGGACAAAACCCTTTGTCCTTTGTGGGCTTGAGAAGCCTTCATGAAGTTCCCCGTGCACTCCAGGGACACCACATTGCACTGCTCTGGAGGTGCCTGCCCCAGACTGGTCAGACTGGTCAGACTGGGGTAGGGAACATCAGCATCCAGCATGTGCCTTGTCCCCTCCTTCCTCACCTTCTGTTTCTACCTGCCTTGCTCTTCCCAGTAGGACTGCAAATGCATTCTGTTGTCTGTGATTTCTAGTTCCTGTATGGGTTTCTGTGGCAAATTGCCAGAGGTCTTGCTTCCAGAGTGCCTGGCACACGAGTGTTTTTAAAGTATGGCTTCCACTTGGAGATCAGCAAGAGATCACAGCAGCGATGAGCAGAGAAATGGCATCCCATTTCAATTTGAACACTTATTATTATTATTATTATTATTATTATTATTATTATTATTATTATTATTATTATTATTTTACATGGGTTTCATTAAAGTTCAGGATTATATAACGCCTTCAAATGAGGTATTAGTGAGCCCTGGAATCTGCATCCTCAGGGATTTTTGGCTGGTTTTTCTCTGTGCTCTGGGCTAACCACAGGGCTCTGTGGCTCGTTGCTCATTGCTGCCAGCTGGGTGGCAGACAGGACAGCATCCTAAGGCTGAAACACGAGATTTGGGCTCCATTAGAGCTTTTTTGGTACCCCTGCAGAAGATTTCTTCCAGTGGCCAGGCTCTTTTTCCCCAGGGAGGTGTTTGCCACTGCTGGTGGTGGGAGAGCCCATGGGCTGCCTGCTCCGCTCCTGGCACGAGCTTCACAGGGTTTTAATCACACACACAGTGGCATCTGCGTGCTCAGGGCTTGTCGCCAGAAACCTGCAGTTGAGAGCAGTGACAGTCCTCATGCCAGGCCCTCTCTGGTGGCCAGCGGTGTCTGGGGAAGCTGCCCTGGGGTCGGAGTCACTTGGATTTCCTCTGCAGAACGCGTGTTGTCCCCCGAGCAATGATTCTCCGCATTGGGTGTTTTCAATTACAAAGGGTGTCAGTTTAGGTTTCGTTTCCTGTGTTTTTTTTTTCTTTTCTTCCCTCTGTTCTGACTCTGCGGTTTGATTTCTAGACAGGTTTGATATTTCCTCTCCCAGCAAGCCGGCAAGCCCTGGGGACGTTTGTGGGCGGCTCCTTTGATGGCAGGCAGTGTCCCTGTGAGAGGGATGGGCTGGAGGAGCTGATGGACAGGACAGGGGCTGTACCCTTGGCAGCACCCATGGGGGCGGCACCACCGGGGCTCCTGCATGCCTCCTCCAAAATCATCTAAACGGGAATTTTTTCATCTCCTAAAAAGCTTTTCTACCAGAAGAAATGTGTCCAGCAGCCAGGGAGTTTTGCCTTTTTTCTTCTCCTCTGCATTCTTCATCTCTCAATGTTGTAGCCTCTGTTAATTCATTAAGAATTAATTAATGGCAATTTCTTCAAATTTTAAAAATGGCAGTATCTAGCCACGTACCCACTTGCAGAGCTGCCTGCTGCTCCCTCCTCCCCTCTTGCACATCTCGAGCAAACAGAGCCCTGCTGCACAATCAACAGCTGCGTGGGAGCCGTGCCTACGATTCCAGCCAAATGCAGCGTGTTTGGGAAACATGGGGACACCGAGGCCAACCCGAGGGGGACCCAGAGAGGTCCTTGCCTGTGTTGAGCCCCCACTGCTAAGATGCCCCCGTGTGTTGGTGGCTCCTGTGCTGCTTTTTAGAGCCCAGGAAATGCCGCGAGCAGGACCAGGTGCTCCAGTGCAGCCCCCCAGGGTGCCAGGGTGGGTGCCCAAGGGGAACATCACAGACAGACAAGCGGGCAGGAGGGGAGAAGCTTTCACTCAATGTTCTGCCTGCAGCTGCTTGTCCCTTCCAATTGCTGAGCCCAGCACCTGCTGGCTTTAAAATAAAATAAAAGGAGGACAGAGGAGAAAGGAGGATTTGGCTAAACATCTAAATTAGCCTTATTCTGGTGGGAGCTGAACTGGGCGTGGGGTAAATCCATTCCTACAGCACAGTGTGTGTGTACTAAGTGAGATGTTGAGGGATAAATGACTGTTTTTTATACATTATCATGGCCTGACAGCCATGAGGCAGATAGAGGCAGTTCAAAGGTGATAAATGAGAAAGTTTGAGTTAACAAAGTGTAGTTGTCTCTCATTAGGGGGAAATGAGTTCCCTTTACTGCCAGTCCTTGAGCTTGTGCAGTTGGGATCACTCCTGCCCTTCATTTTGCTTTTTAAAAAATGCTTGATAATTTTTTTCTTATTTACGTTTGCTTGCCAGGTCGATGGTGTGATACATGGGTTGTGTGCTGGATGAGGGGCTCTCTTGGTAGTGCTGGGTGTGTGCTTGGGGATGCTGATCGGGGATGGAGATGCTCCTGGGGATGGCAAGGCAGAGAGATGTGCAAAAGGGGCTGCTTGGGGCTGTGGGAGCAAATCTCTGCTCCTCCAGGCAGGGGAGGGGGAAGAAGTGTCTCTCTGGCAATCAGCCAGAACCAAGAAAGCCAGTCTTCAGCAGGAACCTGCAATATTAAATAGTCTTTTAATGAAAAATACATCTGCTGTTGAGCTGCCTCGCAGCCCAAGATGCAGGTGTGCTCTTTGGTTCCGCAATAGTTGCTGCAGGACCTTTTATTCTACAATATTTGAAACAAAACTGGAATCTATTTTTAATCCTTTCCCTTTGCCCCCTTCAGTCTTCTCTTGTCACTCAGCCATCGTACTAACCCTGCAAAAGCTCAGTAAGGGTTTGGGAGAGGCCAAGGGCCAGGTCGCATGCCCAGTTTAGAGCAGGAGGACATCCCTGCATGGTCCCTCTGCCCAGTGACCCTGGCTGAGGCTGTTCTGCTCAGGGCTGCTTTGCAAAGACAGAGCTTTGCCTGGCTGCCGTGTAGGAGCTCTAGCTTTTCAAGGAGGAGGGGATTTTGTTTTTAGTGCCAGATTTGGGGCAGACCAGGCAGGATCTCCCCAGCCTGGATTTCAGGTTGTCTTACAGCAATCCTGCCCGGAGGCAGAGGTAAAGGCTGGGTCACAACTTAGTTTGCTCTTTGCTAATGCTTTTCATGCTGGAATTTCTTAGACAAACCAGCCATTGCAAAGCCCATCCTGCTGGTGAGGAGCAGAAGGGGCTGGGGAGGTGGGCTGAGGTCCTGTGCAGGGTATTTGCTGCCAAATACCTGCTGATGGGACATTTAAACATCCCTAGCGGTGGTGTTTGTGTGTTTTGGCAGTGTCTGGCCCTGCCAGTGCCATGGGCAGCCCCCCAGAGCTGCTTTGCCTTTCCTGCCACCCACTGCCTGCAGCCACAGAGGCCCCATTTACCTAGAGCAATGAGCAACTTTAGAAAAATAACAATAAAGAAAAGGTATATGAGAATCATCTGTGAAATAATAACAAGATCCTGGGCATGGAGCTGCTTTCATCTGGGAGCTCTTTGTGAACTGCGGGTTGTTCCTGTCCCTTGTTAGAGAGGGAGCTGGGCAGCTATGCCCGCTCAGATCTTTTTTCCTTTCAAGATCTCCCATGGTATTCCACAGGCTGGCGAGCCTGGGCCTTGCCAGCACGTCCCTCCTGCTGCCCACTGTGGAACTGGTTTTTAATCCTTTTAATCAGCCCCACATCCAAGCCCAGTGGCAGTGGGAGAGCTGGGTTCATCTGAGGCTGTCGTGCCTCGCTGCCATCATACATCTCGAGTGAGGAGGTATGGCAGGGCTGGGAGCTGTGGAGTGTGGAAACCCCGTGTCTGGCCTAGCTTTGTAAGGCTGAGCTGCCAGCTTTGCAGCCAGTCTCCTCCCAGCCAGAGCAGATGCTGCTTTACGCTTGTTCCAGGTCTGGTCCGGACCCTTGGGGAACACCCAAGCAGTCCAAGTGCTGGCAGGCACTGTGTGCCTTTCTAGCTGGCTGGAAAATGTCCATCAAAACTTCATTTCTTGGGAAAAATCTGGTTTGGCCAAGGTGAAACACTTGTGGGACTCTGTCTTGAAACCTGTGGAGGCTTTTGATGCTCCCACATTGGTGCAGAGGAGTGTGGACTCTCAGGGCTGGTCTAGAGAGAGCTGCCCCCATGAACAGCTCTGTGAGAAGTCCCAGAGCAAAGTGAAATATAAAATATGTATAAGTAAAAGATAAAATATATAAAATATATAAAATATATAAAAATATATAAAATATATAAAATATACCACTGGCAGGTGCTGCGGAGCCGGAAGGAGGATGGGGGGCTTAGGATTACACATGGAAAGCCCAGTGCCAGCCATGCCTTGAGCAGAGCTGCTATTTCCACATGAAGCCCACGTTGCTCTGCCCTGCTCCAGTACCTGACTGGCTCTTAATGTGTGGTTATTTGCAGATGGCTTGTGAGGGCTTTCAGTGTGGTCCCTGGTTGGAGTTTTCCTATAATAAAATAATTTGCTGCTCTGGAGAGAGGCGCTTCTGTGAGTGAGGATTAAGGTGTATTTCTATGTTTGCCTCTTGGTCTGTGGCATGCAGGGATGTGTGGGTAAAAGGTGCTGTGTCTGATTTTGAGGCTCAGTAGTTGAAATTCCTCATATTGAGCTCAGGAAAGAAGGGATTTCTGCAGATTGCTGGAGGAGGAGCTGTGTCAGGCCCAGGTTACATCTGCAAAGTGGGCTGGGGGTCTTGCAGGCTTGTTGTCACCTTGGAAGTGAAAGGAGTGCTGCTCTTCTGAGCTCCAAGAGCATGTTTGGACACCAGTGAAACATCCATAATGTGATTTCAGGTGTGGATACACCATTTACACTGCAATACACGAGAGCAGGATGTGGCCCAGGGCCTCTGGTAGGGATGCAGGAGGCCCGAAGCAGAGTGCTTTAAGGCTAATGGAGACACCCTAGAAGATGCTAGGCTTTGCAAGCAGCATTCCTGTGTGCTGGAAACAGGGGTATTACAAAGTTCACACTAAGCCCTTGGAGACCTCTGGGGCAGGAGTGATCTGCGTGTCACAGCTATTATTGGAAATGGTGGCTTCTCTGCCATCATCTGGCTTTGCTGACTTAGCTCCAAACACAAAGCATCTTCTCCTTGGCCATGGCCAACCCACCTACTTGGAGTGGGTGATGATTTGTTTGTTCCTCAGCTCAGCTGGAAAAATTAGTGTCCTTGTGGGAGGGTGGGAAGAGGGAGCATCGCAGGGTGGCATCTGCTGGGGAAAGAAGTGGGTTGCTGGGCTCGGGAGTTCAGCTGGAGCAATGTTCAGAGTCCCACTGCCATCTCAGGGTAGTCCTGTTGGGCTCCTGCAGAGCTCTGTGGGGCTGGGGCAGCACTGCCTGTCGGGTTTAGTCAACTCATCTCCTCCCAGGTCCTGAGGGAGCTGCACACAATGGCAAAGCCCCCCATCTTCACTCTTGGGGGATGTGGGGGTGCTCTTGCTTGGCCTGAAGCTGCCCAGAGCAGCCAGGGTCTCTCAGTGTGCTGCCACTTCCCCAGGCTCAGCCCAGCTCGGCTTTCCCGGTGCTGGTGTGCACAGAATGAGGCGCAGTTCCCTTCTTGGCTTCTGCCAAGGCGAGAAGTGCTTGTCATGTTCCTGGTTGGGATGGAAGCATCCTTTGGGCTTGGCAGTGTATCCGTGCATCCCTGCAGAGCTGTGCTGCTCGTGGGGTGGCTCCCCAGGGCTCCAGCAGCAGCCGTGCTGGCAATGCCTGTGGCTGCCAGCCTTCCTGCTGCTGCTGGTCCAGCTGCACATTCCCCTTGGTGCTGGCACTAACATAAATCCCTGAGTCCCTTCTGTGTCAGACACAGACATGCAGTGGTTGCTTTGCAATGAATTCGGTTTTAGGGGCTTTTTAAAGAAAAAAGCTGAAAATCATGCTTTGGCCCCACAACTGCTGCCCAAAGAACAGGAGCAGGAAGGAGGGGGAAGGTGCTGTGCAGGGAGAGAAGAGATATCAAATGGAGATGAGGGGTGTGGGAGGGAAAGGCTGCCCTGGCTGCCTCCCCTAGCAGCGAGCATCCCTCCCCTTGTGCCAGCAGCCTCACCACTGCCAAGGCTGAGAGGAGATTTGCATTAGGGGTGCTATGCTGCTGCCCTGCTGCCTCTCCCTGGTGGGAAAGCTGTGGAGCGACTGGAATTCTGATTCCCTGGGGAGCTGTGAGAGCAGCATCAGCCCAGGTCAAGGATTAAATCCATTACAGAGAAGCACTTGGGGGAAAGCCCTGGATGCTGATGCATTAAAACCATTTCCTGCGGAGATCTTCCACAAGGCAAGCAGGGAGAAGGGGTCGGGCACAAACCTGTCCCTGGAACTGCTTCAGCACTAATGGATTGCCCAGGAAGGTGGGGGCATCCTGGTCATCAGCCTGGTGCTGGCTGGAGAAAAAAACCCTCCAGCCCTCAGCCTGCAGCCCCTCTGAGGCCAGAGGTGGCTGAGACCCTTCCCCTCACCTGTGGGGCCAAGCTGCTGCTCTGCCGGCAGGTATCAGATCTGAAGAGGTTTTTCCAGCTCTTTCTGTTCCAGCCACAAGTGTGGCACAAGTGAAAAAAAAATCCATTTAGAGTGATCCGAGTCGGCTCTGACCACAAACGGTATCTGGGTCTCTGGAAGGTCGTGCTTCTTTCCAGCTGGGATGGCTGCCTGCACACAAGGTACAGGCAGGCGTGCTGTGCCACTTTCTCCTAGGTGTTGCCTAACAACTGAGGATGCAGAGAGCCTTAGAAAACTTGCCAGATTATCAGCCCTTTCCCAGAATGGGTTCTGAAGTCGAAGCAATCAGCCATTCTGATTTGCTTTGAAAAACATGTATTTTCAGTATTCATGTATTTTTCCCTTCTCTTCCCTTCCATCTTGCATCCCCACACACTTCCTTTCATTCCCCTCCTTCCTCCTCCTTTTCATGAGCTATTTTCAAATGCCAGGAAGGGCGAGATCTGAGGGGAGGAGGAGTAACTGAAAGGAAAAAAAAAGAGTGGTAAACTTATTTCACACATTTATGGGGAAAAAAAAAAAAAAAGAAGGTGTGGGTGTGGGGAAGGAGAACAGCTCCAGTTCCCAGAAGACAAAAAAGCAACTTCATTCATTTCCCAACGTAATTTTATCAGGTAGGAAAGCTTGGTTACATTTCTGCAGCCCTGCAGTTCCCAGAGATAGTCCAAGTTGTCCTTCCTGCTGTACTGTCCTGACCTGGCACAGGTTTGGTACTGGGGCTTTGGTACTGGGAAACTGGGGTAGGAGGATGGCAAATGGGGGAAAAGAGAGGATGAGCTGCTGGAAAACATGGCTTTGGTTAAGCCAAACCAGCCCTGGGAAGGGTAGGGAAGATGTTTCAAATATCACCAACTTCATAGGAAGCATTTTTTCACACAAGGACAGTATGTTGGATGATTTCCTGTGTTTAATAAATAGGATTAAACCCAGCAACAACAGCTTTTGCTGGGAACGAGGAGTTCGTGTTGTGATAAACTTTTTAGATGACAAAATCTCCTTATGCTCAATTGTTTTTTCATCTCACTGGTAAAACTGAAAATAACTATTTTGGCTCGTCCAACCCTTTTTAAAACGTGATTTGTTTGTCTTACTGGCCCTCTGACTCACAGCTACTGGAAAAGGGAAATAACCCAAATCCTCAAGAAAATTTTTCTGAGTAGCTCACTGCTGAGATGCTGGAGGTAATGCTGGAAGACTGATGCTCTGGCTGTCCCACATTGGAGTTCTGTCCCCTTCATGCCATGGAGCTTTGGAGAGGGCCCTGGACAGGAGGAATTTGGAGATCCAGCAGCAGGCACTAGCCTGCCCATCTCCCCATGGGTGAGCCTGGGATCTTGGAGTAAGCTGGCATTTCACACCTTGGCGAGGGTGACATTTTCTTTGCAGCTTTTCCATGCTCAGAAGATGGCATTTCACCCCAAGAGGAAGCTGGTATTTATAAGGCAGGGCACTGGCATTTCATTCATTGTTACCATCCAGTGATTCAGACAAGGTCTCTTAGCCGGAAAGGTCAGCTGGGTCTCTGCTGTTCTTTGCTGCTTTTCTTTCTTTTACCTTTTTTTTTTCCCCTAAGGGGAAGAGGGAAAAACAAAGGCAAGTCACATGCCAGAACTGCTGATTGCCATTTTTCTTGCCTTGAAAATTAAGGTGTGCTAAAGCTACATAAAAGCTAGGACTTTCCAAAGTCCATCTTGCAAGGGTGTCTTTGGAAAGGTCCTTATTTTGCTTCAAGTTCCAGAGGTGCAGCCCAGAGCCTGGTGCTGGGGTGATGTGAGTGCGTGGCAGCAGCGTTTGCCCCAGTGCTGTGCCAGTGCTCACCATCACCACAGTTGTCCTGCATCATCCTCCTTCTTGGAGCTGAAGCCCACGTGAGCCTAAAACTCTATCTTTTCTGGCCAAACACCAGGTTTTGCCCCCAGGGTTGAGGAGCAGGATGGGAAAATCAAGTGCAAGTTCCCTCTGTGATATGGGGTTCTTGTTGAACTGGGGCAATCTAGACACTGCCAGGGCCTGGGAAACATAAATAAAATCAATAAGAAGCTGTTAAATTGTGCCTGAACCTCGCAAGGAACAGCGTAGGGAATGCTGGCTGCAGAGATGTATCTGCTGCCACTCTGCGGGCTGTGGCACATTCATTAAGCATCTTTAAGATGGATACACCCCCCAGTTCACCTCCTGCAAAAGCCTGGGAATTTATTTCCTCCTGAGCCGTGCCATCAATCACTGGTGACGGCACCGCCTCGGCACCGCGTGGCTCAGCCGCGGAGCAGCCGGAGAGGCATCGGGCTGGCTGCCCTGCCACCCTGGAGGGGCTGCCTCGGACCCCCACACCCTGCCTCTGAGGAGAGGGATCCCATTCCCTTGTTCTCCCCACAGCCGCTGGGGCAAAGGCTCTCACACCACAAATGCATTCGCGCACCTTTTCTGTGCTGTTCTGACCCCGCTACCTCGTGCCACAGCAGCCTGCCCTTGCTTCTCTTGGCCATCCAGCACTGCCTGCATCCATCTCTGACCACCACGGGCCAATGGCTTAGAGAGGAGTTGATGGTTGTAATGGTTTGAAGGCAAAACCAGTAAGAGACTTCAAGTCAGAAATACAATTTAATAAGAAAAAAAAAGAGAAAAATAAAATACATGCAATAGTACAAAAGAAAACCACTGACAGAGTCAGAATACAACCCGATACCCCTCTTGTTAGGGTGATGGTAGCAGTCCAGATGAAGTGGTCTTGTTGAAGTAGTGATCCTGTAGAATGGTCTGGTAGTTCTTGTCCTCTGGAAACCAGTGGGTAAAGGCTGCCGTGGTGTTCCAAAACTCAGTTTTTATCTAGGTGGGAAATATTTGGTTCCTCCCCTCTGGGTGGAGCATCTCCCAATGGGATGATGTAATTTTATCAGTCAGGCAGTGGGACTCAATGGCCCATTAACAGAAGATATCTTCCTGGAAGAAGGATGGGTTGTGGAAAAGATAAAGAACATTGCCCTGTTGGTTTTTTAACAGATGGCTCATTAGCAGAGGATATCTCCATAGAGATAAGAATGACTGCCCCACCTGGTTTCAGCAGATGGTGATAGAATACATACTTTTGGGCACATCTTAGGACTATGGTCTCACCTCCTCTCTCCCTGTGCATCTCCCTGTGATCCTGGCCCCTTCCTTGGCACCCTGGCTCTGGTCCCAGCCCAGTGCTTGCTGGGTGAATGCTGGGAGCTCCCAGGGCTCTGCACTGTGCCTGTAAATATGAGAGCCTGAAGTCTGAGCACAAAAAATTTGCTGTGCCTAACTTGATGCCTGTAGCTTTTATCAGAGCAGCCAGACAGGAGCAGGACAAATCCAGCGATCCGGGGCAGTATGGGGGATGCTGACTGATGGCTGAGCTGCTTTGCTTCCCCTCTCTTCTCCACCTGCTCTGTTAGTGATGCTCTGGACTGGAAGATGTGACAGGCCCACTTAGCAGGAGGAAAGACCAGCTGGAGGGGGCTGAGGGACCCTCCTGCCCTGCACCCAGCACCCCCTGTCCAGCCCTGCCCGGACCCTGTGGCCGCCCCTTTCCTTCCTGGTGCTGACATTTCACCCTCCAGTGCTTTCAGCTGTCAGCCAAGCTGTACATTTCTTCCATTTATGCAGAGGCCTCAGTTTTACTTCTTCCTGCAATTTCTTCTGAGGCTTTTAATTTTTTCCCCTCTATCAGCTGGGAACCTACAGATTATCCCATAAGAGCAGAATAAAGACTTATCAACCCTTCTTAGGTGCTCCTTGAGATGAAAATAACTTCCTGAACCCCTTATAATGCTTTATTTTCTGCCACTTCTGCTACTCTGACTAAATGATCTTGAAGCTAAAGGTAAAAAAAGAGATAAACTATACTAATAATAATAAATGGTAAAAACTTCTCCTGAGAGGCTGATAAGGGCCTGGAGATTCACACACTGGCATTGCCTGCCAGGGCAGGTGTGAGCCCAGCTTTTGTTCCCCAGCTCCATAAGCCAGTGCTGGGGGTGGGGACAGCCGGTCTCTGCAAAAATGGGATGTTTTTCAAGAGAAGAAAGGTATTGTGTCCCCTGTGATATGGAAATGAGCGGGGAGGTAAGGGCAGGGAGAGAGGATTTCTGATGGTAATGAGGTTTTACACTGGCTTTCTTGCCTTGCCTCCATCCCTCCCTTTCAACTGTAGGATGGTTTCAAAGGCTGTTGTATTCTTTTCCTTGGATTATTTGTCATGTTTTTTTTTAACCTTGCCTGTTGAGGTTTTTAAAGATAAAAGGTGGGAGCCACAATGAAGGAGAATTTTCCTTCCCCTTCATTGGACAGGCTGGGAGATCCTGCAGGAGTTAAGGTTACTGATGTAAGGGTGCTATGAGCTCTTATAGGCAGGTTAGGAGCTTGGGAATGCATTTCCTCTCCCACCCTGTCCCACAGCCTCAGCATGGCCAGAGAGGGATGTGACCTGCTGGCTGGAGCAAAGGCTGGTGCCAACCCTGAGGCCATGGTGGCTGTGCCCTCCCCAAGCACCGTGTCACAGCTCTGTAGCACTGGTGGAAACCAGCCCCTCCACAGTTGTATTCCACTTTAACTTCTGGTGCTGCTTGTGGCACCTCCTTTGGGGAAACAGCCTCACTTTCCCTTGGCACAGCTGAAGGCTGAGTATTGCTCCTGTTCCTAACTCAGCTGCTGCAATATTCCTTGTGACTGTCCAGCAGCCAGGCCTTATTTTAGTCCAGGTTTGCCTAGATTCCGGCCTCCAGCCACTAACTCTGGTCCAGCATTTATCTGCTGCCTTGAGGAATGCTCTGTTTTCCAAAGCCCTTCCTCATATAAGAAGCTGTGCCTCTTGATGGAATGGACTGGACACAAACTTCCTGTGCAGACAGTTTCTGGTGGAATACTAAGGCTTGGGCTGAGTTCAATCTGTTGTGTAAAACACAAGCTCTTTGCTGAAAAGGTGAACTTTTCCTCTGCAAAACCAGTGCTGTGAGCCCATGGATGTAGCTCCTGGGGAACAGGGTGGGGAGCAGACAGCTCGGGTCAAGGGAAGGAGGGGGCATGGATGGATCTGAAGCTGTTTCTGGGCAGTGGCAGGGTTGCTGTTGGCTCTGTGGTGCCACTGAATTCCTGCACAGCCAGCAGCACAGCGAGGGCTGCCGGGCTGAGCTCCACTGTCAGTGCTTTTCATCTCTTGTCAATCTGAGGAACTTCACTGGACCTCCCAGGGGAGCTGCCTGCCCCTCCTGCCCCTCCTGTCTCTCGTGCCCTGCAGTGAAGGACCACTGAAATGTGGCTGCTGATTCAAATGAGCTCTGCCAGGCTGCCGTGGGTCAGGAGGGCTCCCAGGTCAGCTCCACTCTTCGGGCAAGAGCTGCAAGCAAAGATTCCTCATGGGGAGCTGTGCTGGTGTTAATTCCCTTTCTAGCCAAAGCCCTTGAGCTGTGCTCGTGTTGCTCCCCCTCTGCCCAGCAGACATTGCTGCTTAGCTGTTTGGTTTATCCCTTCCTAATTTTACAAGAAGTGACAGTAAATCTATTCCGTATTCACAGGACTGTGTGGGGTGTTTAAACAATCATTTGCATCCAGATGTGGTGATGGCTTTGGGGTATCTCCTGGCAATGTGGGTTGGTTCAGGATATATTTTGGTGTAAAAGTTAGCGTTCAGAGTCTGATATTCAATGACAAGAGCAGGAGAGCATCTGGCCATGAGCTGTGCTGTGTGGGGCAGTTCCATCACCTGCGGGTGCCTGGGGTGTCACCAAGGGGTGTCTCCTGTCAGACCTTCCTGCAGACACTGCCATTGAAGGGCTCCTGAGCACAGCCAAGAGTACCAATAAAGCTTGTCTACACATCCAAAAAGACCAATAGCCTGGGAGGAGGAGGAGGGGGAGCATGAGGACGTGGCAGAGGATGATAAGGCTGTGGAGCAGAGGATTTGTGGGAAGTTAATGGGCGTTGAATTGGCATTATGCCCCAGCAAGTTCTCATTTCCCTGGCTCTGTGCTGGCTCATCCCCACCCCAGAGCAGGGAGGGAGCAGGATGCACCCACAGCTGGGGGCTGTGCCCCAGAACATCATGGCCAGGGAGTGCAGGTAGGCAGAGTTTGCAGCCCTGAGACCTTGGGCACACAGCAGGTAGCAAAAGGAATAAAGCAGAGGAAAATGAGGTTGCTCACTGCTGCCCCGTGGGTGATGCTGAGGGAGATGCTCCATTTTAAATCAAACTCAGATCAAAGTGGAGATGGCTCCTCTGCTGCTTGGGGATGCATAAGGTTGTGTCTGAGCTCATAACGTAAGGGCAGCTTTTACTACTCAGAGCTGTCTCCTTGCTCTGCTTCACTCCTCAATGCCCTCACAACAGCCCAGTACTTGCTCTGCTTCATGTTCCATTGGCTTGGATGAGCTGGAGGGAGATTGCCATGGCTTCCCCTCCAGGCAGGAGTGGCAGCAGGGCTTGGCCTCTGCCTGCTCTGAACTGGGCAGGATGATGGTTTTTTTGAAGTTTCCTTTTTTCTAGCACTGGGGTAGGGTATTCCCCCCTTTAGCTCAGCCTGCACCCCCAGGGTAGGTCTCTGATGAGGAGCCAAGGTGCAGCAGGGCTGGGGACTGGCAGCACAGTCCAGCCCTGTGGGAAGCACTGCACCTTCCCTTTCCATGGGGCAGGGAGGCCATCAACTCGGCCAAAGCAGAAATGCTCCAGAGTTGTTATTAGGTCTCTGGCTCAGGGATAACAGCTCTTCACCTGTGCCTCGTGAGAACTCTCAGAAGCAGCACTGATGCCTTGGGTTTTAGCTTTTATATTTTTCAGAATCTCTACTGCTTAATGTGTAACTCTGAAACTTGATATTAGTTGTTAATAAGTTCTCTTCACAGGCTAGTCAGACAAAACAATTCCTTTCTACCTAGAAAAACAAGGAGAACTGTTACCCAAAAAGCAGAAACAACAGCGAGGGAAAGGGAGCAAGCCAGGGGCTGAGACTTCATAGCCTGGGGCTGTGGTTGGATAA